>CM055956.1:85358198-86558198 GCA_029490685.1 Schizonepeta tenuifolia
AATTAAAGTAAAGATGCAACGTATTTTCCTCTTCCTCTTTGCAAAAAACGCACCTTGAGTCTTCGTCGCCATTCCTTGTTTGAGCACTTTCAAATCGATAGTTGGAACTCTTCTCGTTGCATAACTCCCCTACAATTTTCTGAAAGCCTTCCCATCTTGGCTTCCTCTTCATTCGGGCTGCCTCCTCTCACTAATCTCTCATAAGCGATTTTTGTGGAATATAAGCCATTTGACAAGAATTTCCAGCTCCACACATCATCTTTTCATTGTACCAATTTATACCTGTTCAACAGCAAAAGAAGAGAATTAAGCATATCAAATTCTCTTTGTGCCACACTCCTCCATTTCCATTCCCACACTCAAATTCCTTCCAGCCACCTCCTCATTTAACTCACCATAACATCCTTCTGAAGGCTAAAGTTATAGAGCCTCGGGAATTTATTTTTCAAGCTCTCATCCTCTACCCAAATATCCTTCCAAAAATGAGTCTTCTCACCATTTCCGACCACTCTCAATATTTCATTACAAAGCCCGCACCCACCATCTCCTTAATAAATCTCACATATCTCCTTCCATCAGTCTGACCCCCTCTTCTTCCCCCTCCTGACTGAAAACCCTCCAACGTCCCATATTTAGAGCGAAACGCCCTCATCCACAATCTCTCCAGCTCAACAAAAAAACCTCCAAACTCATTTCCCCTTCAAAACCCGATTAAATAAAACTCAAATCCCTAATGCCCAACCCTCTTTCCCGTTTCTCTTTACAAACCTCGCTCCAACTCACCCAAGGAATTTTCCTATTCTCCGCATCCCCTCCTTCCCCCCCCCCCCCCAAACAAAAACCGTCTTTGAATTCGAACAAGCTCACTAATGGTGTTTTTGGGTAATAAATAGAAGGACAAGAAGTAGATCGGTATTGCAGAAAGAACAGATTGAATCAAAGTAACTCTTCTCCCTATTGAGATTGCTATCCTAACTTGCAAGCCTTTACTTAATCTTTTGGATCACGTTTCCAAGGACTAGTGTCTTTTATGATTCTTCCCCACTTTCATTCCCAAATAAGAAAAAGGCAATCGAGAAATCGAACAATCCAACTCCTCTGACATCTCCCTCAAGCACTCATTCATCACATTTATGCTTGTTAGACTGCATTTATTGAAGTTAACCTTCAGCCCCGACAACAATTCGAAATTCCTTAAAATAAATTTCATAACCATGATATTTTCCAACTTTCCAGTGCTCAAGAAGACCGTGTCGTCTGCATATTGTAAGTGAGACACACTTACCTTATTTTTTCCACCCTTTAGAGCATGTACTATAAGGGTCTTATTAGACCTAGGTCTAAGTACTAGGAAGCGTGATTTTATTGATTGGTGGTGTTGAGTTAGACATAGATTGATTTTCCCACTACAGTGGGGTTGAGTAAGACCTAGGTCTAAGCACTGGGAAACATGATTTTAATGTTTAAATAGATTTTATTTTGTTGTTTTTTTTTATTTGTAATAAATATTATAAAAACTAACTTAATTATTTTCAGAAATTAATAAATGATAATTTTATTGAATTAAAAAAAAAAGACAATAACTAAAAAAAAATACAATAATTAGAAAATAAATAAAAACACAATAACTATTCGCGGAGTGGGCCAAAACGTGCCCAAATCTTCAATCATATCCTCCATAAGGCGGTCGTGGGCACGTGCATCCTGAATTTGAGCTTGTCTCTCAATAACTTGTCGGAGTGGCACTGGCGCCCCTTGATGGACTGGTGCCCTGTTCACGTTTGCATCACCCCTTGCGCTCGATTCAGCATGGAATTCAGTTGCCCTCGGTCCTTCATCTTCAATAATCATGTTATGTAGAATGATGCAGGCATACATGACATCACATAAATGCTCCCAAAACCACAAGCGAGCAGGGCCTTTTATGATTGCCCAACGAGCTTGCAGGACGCCGAAAGCCCTTTCAACGTCTTTACGCGCAGCTTCTTGCATCCGAGCGAATCGCTGTCTCTTCGGATCTGTTGGCACATTGAGCGTCTTCACGAAAGAGGCCCACTTCGGATAGATGCCGTCGGCGAGATAATATCCCATACGGTGCGGGCGGCCATTTGCAGTGAAAGCAGTTGATGGCGCTCTATCATTGATGACGTCGTTGAAGACAATGGACTGATTGAGCACGTTGATGTCGTTTAGAGAGCCGGCGACACCGAAAAAAAGCATGCCAAATCCACAAATCTTGCGAGGCGACAACTTCAAGGACGAGGGTTGGAGATTTATTTCGTCCAATGTACAGTCCTCTCCAACCCATTGGACAATTCTTCCATTGCCAGTGCATACAGTCGATGCTTCCAAGCATTCCGGGAAAGCCGTGCGTCCTCTCGTGCAATGCAGTGATCCGAGCAATGTCAGCCTTGTTTGGCCGCCTCAAATAGTAGTCACTGAAAGCAAATCTGATGGCTCGACAGAAATTCTTGAGGATGTTATTGCCCGTTGTATTGCCACAGTGCAGATATTCGTCGTACTGATCGGCTGCTCCACCATTGGCTAGTTGCCTCAGAGCAACGGTGCACTTGACCCAGGGGTGGAACCCCAATCTTCCAGTGGCATCCGGGTGTTGCTGAAAAAAATGCTCCCGGTCCTCAAAAGTTTGAGCAATTCTCAAGAATAGGCGCTTGCTCATTCGAAACCGCCGGCGGAAGACAGCATCACCCCATATAGGGTGGTCGACAAAATAATCCCGTCGGAGGCGTTGTTCGGCCTCCTCATGATTCCGGTGCAGGTACGTCCTCGTATCCTGGTCGTCGTCGTGTGACGAATCAGACTCGGCCACTATTTGGTAAAGCTCCCTGGCTCGCTGCATACGTTGGCGGCGTCGCGCCTCCGCCTCTTCAGGATTGTAGCTCGCACCCGACCAACTCATAATTTTTTTTTTTTTGCAAAAACGAGTGAATTTGTATGATGAATGAATTAGATGAATTGATGTGGTGGTGTGGTATGGATGAATTGATGTGGTGGTGTGGTGGGATATATATAGGAAAAAATTGGAGATATTACCGTTGCTCCTTCACATATATACGTTGGACACAAAAAAAAATATACCCGTTGCTTTCTTTATTTTTTAATCAGAAAATAAAAAAAAAAAGGAGAGGACCAATGGGGCCACGTCACGGTGTGGAGTCGAAGGCTGGGTCGAGAGAACGACACCGGCCTCGCCACCGCGATCGACACAGGGGGTGTCGATCCCCCACTGTGGACTCGACACAGGGTGTGTCGAGTGGTGGGGTGTGTCGAAGGCTTCGACACCGCCGATCGACCACCCCCTTCGACATTTGTTGTAAATGCTCTTACAGCTTAAAGAACCCCTATTTCCACTGCTCTATTGACTAAAATACTTAATCCTTCGGCCACTAAAAGAAAGAGAAAAGGTGACACAGGGTCACCTTGTCTAAGCCCCCTTTGGAGCTGGAATTCTCTGGAAGGACTGCCGTTGACCAAGACATTAGTTGTAGTAGTCGAAATACACTCTCTCATCCATCTTCTCCACTTCATATTGAAATTCATCGCCTCCATAATTTCATTTAGAAAATCCTTAGAAACCGAATCATAAGCCTTCGCAAAGTTAATTTTGAAAATCACCATACTTAGCTTGATTCTTTTGGCCTCTTCAACAACTTCATTTAGAATAATAATGCCGTCCATAATTTGCATGCCCCCAATAAATGCTGATTGGTTATCCGAGACAACGTTGACCAGCACTTTGGATAGCTTCTTTGCCAAGATTTTAGAGATAACTTTGTAAATGTATCCGATCAAGGAGATAGGCCTGGAATCCTCGATGTGTTGCGCTCCTTCTTTCTTTGGAATAAGCACAATAAAAGAGGAATTGAGGTCTTTTACAATTTTTCCAAATCTGTGAAATTCATCCAACACTCGTATGAAATCCTCCCTCACCAAAACCCGGTGCTCCTTTAAAAGCCCAAAAGAAAAGCCATCAGGGCCTGGGCTCTTATTGTCATCGCCGAGTTGCAGTCTAACCCCTAAAATATGTAAAAGTATCTTGTTCTTTTAAATAAGTTACAAATAGTATGGCACACAATAAAATTATCTGCCTCAAAATATTACATGGCTGTCAAGAGAATCTTCAGAATGTTGAAGTTTTGAGGGGAAAAAACCACTATTCATGCTGGACTACAACCTTCGACGTTATATTTTCGTTCTCAGAAATTTTGCGTCTCATAGTGACAATTCTTTCAAGAAATCGTATTTTTTTCTGCATTTTTTAAAGGTTATGTCATTTTTGCAACTTGACCCAGAAGTCAGGCCATACATAGGCTTATACCATACTTTCTTAAACATTTAAACCTTTTCATTTTCTAATGATGTAGAAGAAAGTTCATTAATTCGCTAGCTTGGAGAATCATCTGATCAATTTAGTGATATCAACTATGAATTGAGTCGCTTAGCAATCATATATTACCAAAATTGAAAGTTTAAACAAAAAGTAAAGTCTAGTCTAGAATACATTGATAGAAATTTTAAATATGAGAGCTTAATGGATTTGTGTCCCATGATTCATAGAAGCCAAATTTATGAATCCAAATTTGAATTGACACTTAACATAGCTGCAGGAGTGTAGCTATTAGGCCTAGGGTCCTCTCTGAACATGGGTTTGAAGAGATCAGTCGCATCATTATTGTGCCCCTTCTGGGCATACCCAACGATCATAGTTATCCATGCAACCACATCACGTTCACGCAATGAGTCAAAAATCTGCCTAGCCAGATCTATATCTCCAAGCTTGATATACCCATTCAGTAAAGCTGTAAATGCTATAATATTAAGAGTAGACATTCCACACGTCATTAACATCTTCTTTGCTACCTCAACACCACCACATTTTGAGTACATGTAGATCAAAGCGTTCCTAATAGGTCCTGAAGTATCAAATTCAGTTGTGATAATATAAGCATGAATTTGCATCCAACTTCTAATTCTTGAAGATTTCCACAAGGTGACAATACACTTGCTAGAGTATATTTATCGGGCTTCAAACTTGACTCCTCGAGCATTTCTGAAAACATTTTCAGCGCTCTGGCATCAAAGCCCCGGTGATTAAAACCTGCAATCATCGAGTTCCAAGAAATAATATCACGTCGTTTCATTTCCTCAAATAGAGACAACACTTCTTCTACCTGACCTTTCTGCATACGCAATGTGATAATTGCGTTCCAACTCGAAACATTCTTCAACTTAATCCTGTCAAACACAATCACTGATGTTCCTGCATCGCCCGACTTGGCATACATATTCAGCAAAGAGTTGGAGACAAAAACTGCACCAGAGAGGCCAAAAATTAACAACAAAAGAATGCACCTTTTTGCCCACATCCAACGCCTCAATGGCAGCACACTACACAAAGATATTGGTAAATGTATATTCAGTAGGCACAACTTTACACTTGATCATCTTCAAGAACATGGCAAGAGCAGCATCAAAACGACCATTTTCTTTGTACCCCACTATCAACGCGGTCCATGAAACAGAATCAGGTTCTCGCAATTCGTCGAATATATGGAGGGCTTTACGGGTTTTGCCAAAAACATTTAAATTCCAGCCTAAATTGCAATGAAAACTATGTATGCAGGTCATGATCCTCTAAGAAAAATAAAAAAGCCCACGAAAGTGAAAATTCAAAGAACAAGAACCCAGACCATATCAACATTCAATTGAATTAAACTAAAGAAAAGTTCTAATATAAAATCAGAAAAAAAGATAAATAAGAATACCTTCAAATTGAGAAAAACACAACGAGAGACAACCAAAATAGACGACAGCGAGCGGCGTAGAATACAATGTTGGATGTGGAGACAAATTTGGAAAAATAGGACTCAGATTATCATTCGGAGGCGGTGGAGATATTGCCGAAGGGGGTGGTGAATGGAGGAATCAATCGAACAACTGGAAACACAACGGACCACCGACGATGACTGGAAACCGCGAATCAACAGCAAATCGGCGGCGAATCCACGGAAAATCGGACACAAAGCGAATGAAACGAGAAGATTGCACGGTTTGGTTCATAAATGGATCGAGGAGAAAAATGTTAGAGCACATACCAATGCTATCAAACCCTTTCTAACCCCTGAAAATAAGATTGCACGGCTGAAATGGAGCCTTAGCATGCTCAGTTGCATAAGTCAAAATGGAAGAATCCATTTTCAGCCAATGTACAATATTATTCACATTGATGAGAAGTGGTTTAACATTACAAAAACCATACAAAGATACTATGTCTTGGCAGATGAAGTGGAGCAACAAAGAACATGCAAATCCAAGAGATATATTGAGAAAATCATGTTTATTTATGTTGTGGGCAGGCCACTTAATGATAATGCTGGAAATTGTATTTTTGATGGGAAGTTTGGGATATTCCCATTAACATATCAGGAGCCAGCAGCAAGAAACTCCAAAATCAGACCAAAAGGAAGTCTCATAACAAAGCCTATTGTTGTTATTACCAAACTTGTCATGAAGGATTACTTTCTTAAGCAGGTATGGCTTTAATTTCAGTTTGTTATCAGATTGTTTGCATATTCATCATTTAGCTCAGTTTCATGCTCAGTTTTCATGCTTTAATTTAGCTCAGTTTCATGCTTAGTTTTCATCATGCAGATTGTTCCAACAGTGAAAGCAAAGTGGCCAAAAGGGATGAGCAAAAACATCATTATACAACAAGATAATGCAACACCATATCAGCAATGATGATCCTGAGATCTAGGGTTTTGATGAGAGAGGATCGAGAGAAAAAGTCGAATCGAGAGAAGCAGACTTAGGGAGAGGAAATGAAGGGAACGACGCATACATTGATACAGATTAGGGTTTGGGTCCAGCCAAAAATGAATTTGGCCTTTAAACTAATTAACCAATACTCCATTTAAGTTGTTTAATTAGTTAATCCATTTTAAGTTAAGTAATTAGTGTGTTAATATTGTGGGAAGATGGGTCCATCAGTGGCAAGGAGTAGTAATTTTAAAAAGTAAGGAGGATATAAATGTATAAAAATTGAAACGGAACTTTTTTTGGTGAACAAGGAAATGAGTTAAAATGAAACTTTTTTTAGCGAACGGGGGAATAACACATAATGATGTCCGTAGTTGGGATGTCGATATGTCATCGCCTAAATTAGAAAGCAATCATATTTCGAGAAACTAAAAGGCCATTTTCTACTGCCGTTGGTATGCACTTGCATTATACTCCCTCCGTCCATTAATTCTGTACCCATTTGGTGTTGGCACGGAGCTTAAGAAAAACTGATAAAGTGGAGTTGGTGGGATAAAGTTATTTTTTAGGGGTAGTGATAAAGTAGTAGTTAGTGGAATAAAGGTTGTTAGTGGTGGGCCATAGTGAAAAAGGTAGTGATAAAGTGGTAGTTAGTGGAATAAAGGTGTGGGTCCAAGTGACAAAGGGTAGAAAATAACATGAATTAGTAAAGGTAGATGAGTACTTTTATACAAATAGGTACAAAATTAATGGACAGATAAAATGGAGCAAGTGAGTACGGAATTAATGGACGAATGGAGTATATCCTTTCTTTTATAGATAACATTCAAATTAGTAAAAATATTTCAAAAGTCATCTAGTGAAATATAATTAGAATTGAGATAATATAGTGAAATAGCCACAATATGAATTATAACCCAATATATAACTCACTTTTTTTAAAATACACAAAATATACCTATTTTTTTGTAATTTGAGACCTACATAACCTTATTATTTTTAACAGTCATAGAGACTTTATCTCTTTCCCTCTCATCTCTCTCTTCAATTTCTTCTATTCTCAGGCCTAATTCCGCCTCTTCTCCCGCCACCGCCGGCCAGATCCCTCTTGCAAATGATGCTGAAGAGACCGTTTTCCCTGGCCTGAGTTAGCCCGAACTCGGGAGCAGGGAAATTCTTTCCAGGGAAGAGAACAGGCCCGTCGAAGTTGGGGCAAATGGCTTCTTTGTCGCCTCCTCGCGCGGCGTTGGTCCAGGAGGAGAGGAAGACGCCGAGGGAGCAAGCATCGACGACCCTATGGGAGATGGATATGCTGATTGCTAACCCACCACACTTGAATCTGTTGAACTGAACCTGCAAAAATACGGTCTGTTTCATCATCGGCCGCCCCGTTTTCTCAGGGGAGAAGATCGTCGAGGTCCTCCACCTTGAGTTTGGAATCCGGTTTAACAACCTCAGCCAGTGGGAGATCAACGTCGGCTTCGATGAAGAGAGCGCCTTGGTCACTACAATCAATTATGAGATTTTTCTTCATGTATCGTCCAGCAAATGGGTAGAAAGAGGTAGTAGTTGGCGGGGTGGTAGAGGGCCAGCATAAGGCGCTTCAGCTTCATGGTGTCACCGGAGGAGGCGGAGATCAGGTAGGCGAGTAGCATTGTTGGGGTTGCTTTCTGGGATGATGAAGGTGGTTGCTGGTCTGGTGTGAGAGATTGGATGGCTTCTGTGATTGATGATGGGTTAATTGAGAGGGGGGGGGGGGGGGGGGGGAGTTAGTTTTGGAGGTTGTTATTTTTTTCAAGTGAAATCAAGAATTAAGAGGGAGAGAGAGGATAATATTGTGGGGTTGAGAGCTTTCATTAAAGAAGAGTGAGAAATCAGAAAAGAGAGGATAATATTGTGGGATTGAGTTCGTGCATGAATGAGATCTTGTAGCTTTTGAGGTTTTCTAGAGTTGGGGTGTTTGGTTTTAACTTGAACGTATGAAAATAGTAATTGATTTATTAGTTTATGAAACTGTATGCTTGGAATGACACATCTTCTCTGGCATGTGATAAAGAATTAGAAAGGGATGGAGATGTATTCGTTTATTTGAGTTAGATGGCTGCATTTTTTATTTTAAGCTGTATTTGAGTGTAAATTTTGATCTTGTAATTATGGTGGATTTTTAATTTTTTTTATCTCCCGATCTATTTCTAGTTGGTATTTTTGGTACTAATAATTATATTAATGTCAAAGTACCAATAGAAAGCACAAAAAAAATTTATGTAATTTAGTATTTTGGCACTAATGACCATGTTAGTGTTAAAGTACCAATAAAATTCAAAATTTTGCTAAATATGTTTGGTACTTTGGCACTAATTGGTTCATTTTAGTGCCAAAGTACCAACAAAATTCAAAATTTTGCCAAATATGTTTGGTACTTTGACACTAATTGGCGCATTTTAGTGCCAAAGTACCAACAGAATTCAAAATCTTGCCAAGTATGTGTGGTACTTTGGTACTAATTGGCGCATTTTAGTGCCAAAGTACCAACAGAATTCAAAATCTGCCAAGTATGTTTGGTACTTTGGCAGTAATTGGTGCATTTTAGTGCCAAAGTACCAACAAAATTCAAAATCTTGCCAAGTATGTTTGGTACTTCGCACTAAGATGTGTCAATTAGTGCCAAAGTACCACCCATGAGTAGCCTATCATATATGAACAGCATACATGAGTGTCACCCATGAGTAGCCTATCATACATGAACAGCATACATGAGTGTCACCCATGAGTAGACAATTATACATGAACAACCTACATAAGTGTCACCCATGAATAACCTATCATACATGAACAACATACATGAGTGCCACCCATGAGTAGACAATCATACATGAACAGCCTACATGAGTGCCACCCATGAGTAGTCATTCATACATTAACAGCCTACATGAGTGCCACCCATGAGTAGTCATTCATACATGAACATCCTACATGAGTGCCACCCATGAGTAGACAATCATACAGAAAGCACAAATGACCATATTAGTGTTAAAGTACCAACGGAAAGTACAAAAGAAAAACTACGTAACTTGGTACCTTGACACTAATGACCATATTAGTGTTAAAGTACCAACAGAAAGCACAAAAAAAACTACGTCACTTGGTACTTTGGCACTAATGACCATATTAGTGCCAAAGTACCAACAGAAAGCACAAAAAAATAGTACTCCCTTCGTCCACGAAATAAATCTCTACTTACCCCAAAATATTTGTCAACAAAATAAATTCCAACCTACTTTTTTACATTCAAATCAAGTCGGACCTTACTATACTCACAACTACTTCCACTCTCATTTTATTTTTTCCACTCATAATCGGTGGGACCCTTATTCCACTCACAACCACTTTAACTTTATTTCACTTTTTTCACTCATAACAAGTGGGACCCTCATTTCACACAATAATTTTAACTCCAATCCACTTTTACCACTCTTAACAAGTGATACCCCAATTCCACTCACAACAACTTTACCAGCTTTCTTAATCTCCGTGTCGATACCCAAACGCAGATTTATTTGGTGGACGGAGGGTGTAAGTAATTTGGTACTTTGATACTTTGGCACTAATTAGTGTCAAAAGTGCCCGACTTTTTGTACCCGAATCCGATCCGACCCGCGCCCTAACCCGATCCGCGCGCCCTTCATTAAGGGTATTTTTGTCTCAAATTTAAAAAAATAGTTAAAATTTATGTTTTCTTAAAAAAGTGTCTATATATTACGTTTTTATCCTCATTATTGGTATTTCATAAGTTGTCGCATTAGAATTTTTATAGAATAATATGGCAAAGTTTCGATGGAAAATTTTATAGTTCAATTTACACACCACGTTTTCTTATAAAACACTTTAAAAACTTTGTATTTTTTTAATACAATTAATGATGTCCCTCTAGTGCAAATTTTACTGCAGAAACAAATATTTGTTGTAAATATCACAAATTAATATTTAATAAAATGCGTATATTTCGGTTTTGAATCTAATAAACAATTTTTTGGGAGCTGAAAACTCTGGCTTTAACAGTGGGCTGATTATAAAAAAAGTTTCAAGCCTACTCAAAATTTTGTTTGGACACACATCATGGGCCTTACATTTGGGTTTTGGGACCAAGTAAATTAGGTGCAATTCAATTTTGGGTAATTCTAAACATACCCTTAAATTTCTCTCCATAACCTCCTTACATAAATAATAATAAAAATAATTATAAAAGCAAAAATTTACCCTATAAATATAACCACCAAAATTTATATATTATATAAACGAGACTTTACGTAAAAAATTATTTTATGTGATACCCTTCATATTTCTCCTTTTTCTAAATTCTCAAATTTTCTATCAATATTTATCATATTTTATGATATTAAAAAATATATATGGTATAGATTAACAAGATCAAATCTTCAATTTTATTCCTAGATTTAATAGCTTTATTCTCAATAATCCTCAATCATACAAAAGAAGACACTTTAATTTTGAGATATCCCATGTTTATTTGTCTCTCTCTCTCATAAATTGTATAGGTACATAAACTCAATACAGGTATTAAGATTTATATATAATTTTTTTTATAATCCTCAATTCCGAAAAAATCAATTGTAATTGAAACCATATTAATTATTATATGGATGCAAGAAGAATGAACGAAATTAATATTATTCTTCACAATTTGAGTTGAAATTCTTAGGCATTCTGTAATGCTGTCTCCTTCATGGTCTTGAAGGAGGCTCGAGACAGGAGGGAGAAGGAGACCGGCGTGTTGCGGTGGGAGGTGGCTCAAGACCGGCTCAGCCGAATTTCGAAAAAAAAAAGTTCCCATTCTGGAGCAACCCGTGGTTGATACGCTACGTGTGGAAGTTGGACGATCGCCGGATCAGCCCTGCACCTCGTACCCTCTTTGGAGCAGGAATTCCGTCAGGTACGAACCGTCTTGCCCCGCGATGCCGATGATCAGCTCCACTTTTCGCGGGGCCCCATTATTTTCGGCAGATGCGGATTCCCACTCCGATTCAGATCTCGCGGCGGTGGCGGTGACGGTGGCCAATAAATTTGGCGGGTAATCTGGGAGGACGGAGGGGGATGACGATGGGAAGTTGGAGAAATGTTGACTCAATCAAATTTATAGCACAATTTATTTTTTGCGGACTGTGCTAGTTAGGGATGGCAATGGGTCGGTTTTCGTGAGTACCCGCACTTTCCAAACTCTGATGGGACGGGTTTGGAAAATGATTTTGGGATGAGTTTGGGTAGAAACATGCAAACCCGTGACGGGTTTGGGTCGAGTTTAAGCAATTATCTCCGGGTACCTGCTATCCAAATCCATTTATATATATAAAATAAAAGATATTATTATATGTATAATTATTATATAATTATAAATATTAGTAAAAATATTAGTAGATTTAGGGTTTTATTTAATTTTCTTAACCCACACACACATTACGTAAGAGTCAAGTCGTTAATGTTTCTCCTCTACTTTTGTAAATCTACTTCAGAAATATAACGATACAACGGCGACATCAATAATTCATAATCTTCTAGTTATGTTTTAAGATTTTGTAAATTCATAGTACTTTACTTTGAGATTAATTTTAGTGAAATTTCATACTGATATTTATGTTTTAATCATATTTATAATATTTTGTTATTTGATATTTACTTTTTATTATTTGGATTTTTAGCGGGTAATAAACGGGTATTACCCAACGGGTTCGGATCGGGTATGAGTTTTAAAATTATTTTCTAATCGGGTTTGAGACAGGTTTGGGTGTGAAAATTTTTCATGAGTTTGAATTTGAGAAATGTTTAATGGGTGGGTACCCGACCATTGCCATCCCTAGTGCTAGTAAATATGTTTTTCACTTTTATTTTTCTTCTTCTTTAGGGAAATTAATTAAACCAAATCGGAGTAGAAGCCATGCTGTAGATCTGTTTTTTCATTTTTATTTCTCCTTTTCTTTAGGGAAATTAATTAAACCAAATCGGAGTAGAAGCCATTCTGTTTCATTACACTAAAAAATGAATAGCACAATTTTTTTAAACCATTGTGAAAATATTAAATAAGGTGATTAATTGTGAAAAATAAGCTCCTATAAAACTATTTAGTTTTTAAGCTAGAGGATACGCATAGTGAAAAATATTTGTTAAGACTTGAATGTAAAATATTCATACTGAAATAAGAAAAAATGAACGATTTTATTTAAGGGCATCTCAATTACGGAACAGATTCACATGAGAATAGAGGTGGGTTGCTCTATATTTTTATTCAAAAATAAAATATTTAATAAAAAATTTGAATTGTTTAATATTAAAGTTAGAGGCAATTTAAAGACAGTTGGGTTGCAGAGGTAGATATCTCTAAGCTGTCTCTATTGCAGAAAATGGAGATGGAGACATCTTATAGACACTTAAGTGTCTTTAAGGGTTACAGATAGCCTTATACTCCCTCTGTCTCACGAAATATGTCTCGCTTTCCTTTTTGGGCTGTCTCACGAAAAATGTCTCATTCCTTTTTAGGAAATAATTATTTGCGTTCACACTGCTTTTACATTTGCATTCACACTGCTTTTACATTCTTTATTATTTAGTCACACTACTTTTACATTCTTTATTATTTATTCACACTACTTTTACATTCTTTATTATTTACTCTTAATCTCCGTGCCGAAAACAAATGAGACGTTTTTCGTGAGACGGAGGGAGTAGAATAATATATAATAGAATGATTAAGGCTGGTTCCAACTCTGAACCTGTAGGGTTAGATGAGTCAATTGCGTACATGCGGTTTAACTTTAAAAAAATGTAAGTTAATTGAATAATTTAGGATATTATTCATTGATATAGACAATTTTCAAAAAAAAAAAAAAACCTTCTCTAAATTAATAGAGGACAAATAGTTATTTGCTGTTAAAAAGTTCCACCACAATTCTCATACGAAATCAACATTGGACAATCTCTTTGAGAACCAAATATGATTTGTCGCACATTAATTTTGAGAAAAAAGAGAGATTAAAAATTATTATCTATAAAATTGAGGGTGAATTAGGTTTAAATAATTAATGGGGTATTACTATATGTGTTATGGACGAGAACATGTACTCAAATTAATTTCTTATCGAATTTGAGATATGTTCAATATATATTACTAAACGAGGTCAGCAAAAATAAGAAAAAAAAAATACTAATTAACATCATTTTTATGCTATCACATATAACATTTAATAATTTTATTAGTTTTATTAAATAATAATTTTCCGTTGATTTTCGACGGGCTATACACTAGTTATTTAAATTCTAAATAAATCAGGCTTAAAGATCTATATATAGCCCCCTTCCTCCACTCTGCTTCTTTCCCACGAATTCTTCGGAGAAATCCACAACCGGGAAGGTCCTTTCATATTTTTAAGAGCATGCACAGCGGGGGGTCGATCGCCAGGATCGATCCCCCCGCTCGACTGCACCGCTCGACCCCGGTGAGTCGATCTCCGTTGTGGTCTCTTCGACCCCACGGTGTCGATGACTGGTGTCGTAAAACCGGCACCCCTCTCGACCTCATTTGGCTGCAACTTGGGGACACGTGGTATGTCCCCATTCGTCCCACTTAATCTAATTTTATTTTTACTTTTTCTGATAAAAAAATTAATTATTTTTTTTAATTTCCAACGGCTAAAACTCCCAAAATCCCCTATAAATACCCCTTCAATACATTTATTCTTCACTCCAAAATCCACTCTTCACCCCAATTTCTTTCTTCTTCAATTTCAATTTTCAATTCTTGATTTTCAATTCTTTCGGCTACTCGCAGTCTCCGGGGTTCTCCCAATTCTCCACTCCACCGGGTGGATATCGTTCATTCGACATGTCGCCCATAGAAATCAACCGTGTCTGACGCATCAACCTCAACGACGATGATGATGATGTTGAGGTGGAGGCCGAGGCGGATGACGAAACCGAGAGGGAGGAATCGGAGGTACCCGAGCCATCACCACCTCGCTGCAAGGGCAACGTTGCCACATCAAGCACGACCACTTCTCCGGCCAAGGAGAAGGGAAAGGGGAAGGCGAAGGGAAAGGGCAAAGATCCGGAATTAAGCATTGGATCCGACTATATTTGAGGCGCCAACTATACACTCGACGACATTTTCTGGCTCAACAAATGCTACAGTGATATCGGGATGGACGGGGTGACTGCCAACTACCAAATCCAAAATAAATTCTGGATGATCGCTTCAATGAGCACATAGCTCCTGTAGTGGAGAAAATTCGTCTTCTTATAAAGCCTGCTAAATCGACCTAACTAGCATGTCGGATTATACGGACCGACCCAATACAAGTTTAATTAAATCATTAGGCTTAAGGAGCCTATATCCGACTCAGGGTGTCCAACGACCTAACCAGACACGTCGGCATAACTGGCCACAATATTTGAATAAGTCAGTTGGACTATCTAAAGGCTAATTCGAATTAGTTTCTTACCATGATAATGCAGAACCACTAGAGAGGAGATGGTTGGCGGATAAGGCCGATGACTAGGGTATAGACAAAATCCTAAATGGACTAGGTGGTCCATATAAATTGACGACCATTAAGTCCGCTGGAGTCATCGAATCATTCGCACTCTCACTCTCTACTCCATCTCTTGCCCTATCCGCCGCCATCCTATTTCTCTCTTATTCTCTCTTCTTTTTGGCTATTGGATCCATCGGCCGCACCAGCTAGACTGGCACCACCTACCCTCTTGATGCTTATTCTCTATATCGTCACCATCCAGACGTCCCAGACATCTGAGAACTCATTACTATTGCATTTCTCTACTACTTGAGTATTTATTTTATTATTAGTATCATATTATTCCGGCAACTGACTTGAGCGTCGGATCCATCGGCCGACACCCCCTCCGGTGTTCTGTTGGACTCTTACGTGTATTACTTGTGATAAGTTGCTTAGTGTCCTATGAACCATGTCATCCACGTCTTCTAAGTAGTAGGATTTATCCCCTATAATTTGGTAACTGACTTGAGCGTCGGAGGTCCATCGGCCAACACTCCCTCCGGTGTTCCGTTGGACTCTTACCTGTGTTACTTGTGATATGTTGCTTAGTGCCCTATCAACCACGTCATCCACGTCTTCCGAGTAGTAGGATTTCTCCCCTACAGTTCTCGCCCCGTCGCGCCCGAAGGGTCCCATGAAGTCAGCGTGGGGCCGCGCCAAGAAATCCATTATGCGATTTAATGCTTGCTACCTCCAGCTCGAGAGAGAAAATGCAAGCGGGCGGAACGACCTCGATCTGTAAACGATGGTCGCGGATAATTACTCCGCCATGTACGAGGCATAATTCAAATATAGGAAGGTGTGGGAGCTCTTGAAGAATATCTCGAGTTTTTGCGACCCGGAGACGAAAATAACTCCGAAGCGGACGAGGATCAATGAAGACGGACTACACTTCGTCTGCTAGCGCCAACACATCCACCACATCGCGAGCGATGCAGACTCCCACCAAACTCATCCCATCAGAGTGAAACAACTCAAGAAGAAAAGGAAAGGGAAGGGGAAAGCGGTGGCCAAGGCCGAATTGAGAACCGTCGCCGAAGAAATGTCTAAGGCGAATGAAGTTAGTGCAATGAGGTTCGTGTACGAGATAATTACGCGAGTCACGTCTGACATGAATCCAGCGCAATTGGAGGCGCACCAAAAAGTTGCTGCGAGGCTCGCAAAAAAATATGGTTGGGCATAGTTCTTGTAATTTTTTTTCTTAATTATTATATCTTTTTTATCTTAATTATTGTATGTTTTTTATTTTAATTCAATAAAATTGTCATTTTAAAATTTTTCTATTTAATTAAGTATTTTTATTATTATTTATTAGAAATACAAAAAAAATAATAAAATAAAATTATTCAATCAATACCAAATGATTGGATAGATCTGGGGTCTATATATCAACTCCATTATCAAATTTTTTACATGTCTATCCAATCGTTGGGACCCCCCAAGAATAGACTCGGGGTCTAAAAATGCACCGTTGTGCAAGTTCTAAGCAATGACCTCATTGCTGAGGAGAGTAACCAACACTGCTAGGTTGAAAAAAAAAACAAACTTAGGACAATATTGATATGAACTGCAAAATATGGAATGAAGATAAGGAAAATCGCCGGCGAAGGCGATGGCAATTCGAAAGAAAAAGTTCAGACTATAATCAAATAATCACCAATTAAAACAAAATCCATATTTCCGTTGCAATAATCATCTTCTCCCTAACAACTTTCACCAGTTAATTAATTAATGTGAAAAAAGAAACAATTAATTTCTATTTTTGGCTGATAAACATAAAAAATTGAAAATAATTTTATTTTGTTTTTGAATCTTTATCCTTGTCAAATCTCTTGCTCTCCATTGTGCGTAGATAGAGTCGCACACTGACACAATGCATAGAATTATGCAAGAAATAAAAGATGTTGAGAAAGAAATCAAGGAAATATGAAAGATGTTCCCAGTTGCCCATTTTTCCGACCAATCCGTGGCGGAAGCAGTACGTTGAGGAAGGGGGCTAGAAAATTAGGAGTATTAATTATTTAGATTTCAGTTTTGGGGGTTATAAGGTAAAATTGTACTCATTATTATTTTCATTATTTTTCAAATAAGATGCTATAAATAGAGATTTGGGGCTATGTTTAAATTACCGTTCAATTTTAGGGAGAATTTGATTTCATTATACTTATTTTCACTAAAACTTAAAAAATAATGTACAGCTTACATGTGTATTTTAATTTGTGATTATATTCAAGAATGGATTAAACTAACTCAGAAAATAAAATCTAATTATCTTTAACAAAATTTTTCAATTCCAAATTTAAAATGTTGTCACCTATATTTTGATTAAATCAGAAAAGGGTGTTACGGCCAATTCAACAAGTTGTTTTTGTGAAGAATTCTTGGATTTGAAAATTTGAGAAGAATCTCTCTCTCGTATTAGATCCAGTCAAAGGAATCTCCCTCTTCTAGCTCACCACTCTTCTCTCATTCAACTATAGCATGTGATATTTTATTCTAAACCCTAATATATCTCTGCATGTAACGTATGAAGAGGAGATTTGTACTGATTTTTCCTCTTATTTTAGAGATTAAGATAACCCCCACCCACCTCTTACAGATTCTTCAATGAGAATAAATTCTCCCCTTAATGATACTACGGTAAAAAAACAAAAATAGTGGCTATAAATTTCTGTACAGCCCGTGAAAACATACAGATTTGAACCCTAATTTATCTTCTCCACCCACCCTAATTTATCTTCTCCACCCTTCATCTCTATCTTTCTTCTCCCCCTCTCCCATGTATGAAAATTTCAGAAGTTCTTGCTTCCCCTCTCCCCTGTACTAAATAATTTACACTAAACCCTTAATCTATGGTGTCAACATCAAGTTCAAAGTCAAAAGAAAAAGGAAAAACCACCACAGGCGATGAAGAACAAACTAAAGCCCAAACTCAACATCTACAAGAGATAAATTCTATACTGATCTAGAGAAAAACCATATAAGTCGGTGGTATGATTTTTTTAATTTAATACGGGTTGTATACTTTTTATGTGATCTGTATGGTTTTCATTACCATGACTATTATTATAATTAATTTAGACACATATACACTTGTTGTTTAGATATCTTTATGCTTTTATGATTTTTATTATGCTAATTTGTGGTATGTTGATATAATTAGTAAGTTTAATGATAATTAATCGAATAATTAATATAGTTTGTCTAGTTTAATACCATAATTCATGTTAATCATAATATAGGAAGAACTTAGATCGAAAACCATTTATAAAAAAGTATACATGTCGTTAACAAAGCATACAAGTCGTGTATTATGCTTATGCAACCTGTATTCTTCTTTCCTGTATGTTTTTTTCTTAGTTTATATTTGAATTATGATATAATTATGACGATGTGTATAAGTTTATTATTTTATTTGTTGACTTATTACTACTTTGCATTGATAATTAGTTTAAAGCATTGTTATGTCATGTTTCAAAATAATTTGTCACGTTTTTTAATTTATTAATTTCTCAAGTTTATTAAATATGCATGCATAATTAATTTTTTAAAGCATTGTTAAGTAACTCGATAATTTGATTTGTTAATTGATACTATTATTATATTAAAAAATAAAATAATGTATGATAATAATCTTAAATAAATTGTACAGGCTGTGTAGATTCTCTACAGGTCGATATTTTTTTACAGTCGGGTTGTACAGGTTATATACGATTTGTATATTGTTTGTTTCTTAATTATGTTTTTTAATTTTTTTTATCTCTGTTTTTAATTGATTTTATTTCTGTTTCAGCATGATTGATGTTGGGTACATAAAATATTACAAGATGTGACGTGCGTGGTGAACACGTACAACAAGCTCAGCATGTTGGGACCGATAGAGAAACGACTATTCGAAGTTGGGGGTGCAGAGCTCGTTGGAGCATTCTCTGTTGGTGCTTTAGGGCATTGTGGCCGGTGCTAATCCGATGGATATATAATTTCGTATTGGTGAAAGAAATTTGAGATTTTCACCTCGTGAATACGCTCTTGTTTCGGGACTTATTTTTGGAGCGTTTTCATTTGATCCATACAAGGAAGATTTGTCGATGGATAATGTGGCAGTTTGTCAGACGTTTTCTGGGGACCAGCAAGAAGCCAAGGACGTGTTGCTTCAATTTTTGACGGTGAATGGTCTAGATGCACAATTGTATCTTTGAGCAGCAAATGTGTTCGTTGCCTATGCAATCTGCTTAGGTGGCGATCAGAAAAACAAGATAAATTCCTGGCTTTGGGTATTGGTGGATGATCTCAACCGATGGAACCAATTTTCTTGGGGCAGATATTCTTTCCAGGTTTTGAAAAACTATATGTCGGCGGTAGTAAAGAATAAAGAGGATGTGGGAAACCCTTTTCGGGAAAGGGATTGAGGTATAATATTTACGGGCCGGTTTGGGCGCTGCAGATGTGGATGGATGAGGCTATACCTTCTTTGGTTGCGATGACTGCCAACAGAGTATCCGAATCTACCCTTCCTCGTTGTTTGAGATGGAGGTTGGATTCGGCTTTGCAGCGCAAATTGGAACGGGCTTTTCTCGACGGGGTGATTTGTAGAGATTCCCTGGACCCTGAAGAAGAAGAACAAGGGATGTTTTACTGGTTGTCACTCGTAAATGTGAAAACCCGCTCACAGTGAATTATGTCCCGCCCGTCAACTTGCTTTCTGAGGGACAACAACCTCAATGTCGTGCCCCAGTTCAGCGGCCTTCTAGGACACCTCTGGTGTCAGAGCCTAGCGCCGAACCCAACGTATATGATCTAAGAGACAGGCCCCCACCTACAGATGTGACGAAAGCTAAGAAAAATAAAGGAAAACGTGCTCGCGTAGTACAATCGTCATCATCGAGCAGCGGCGCCGACACCGGCAGTCAGAGAGAGGGGAGAAGAAACAAGTTCATGGAGGAATTGCGAGGCTTGGTGAGATCTGAATTGACTACACAGTGGAGAGAAGTGTTTTTTCCAAAGATCAAGTCTTTTTTCACAGACTTGTTTAAGAAAAGTGGCCGACGTTCTAGCCCGAGTCGATTTTCACCACCGCCCAGTGCCTCAGCCCACGACAGTCCAGTAAGACAACAACAACCCTTCGTGCAGCACGTCATTCAGCGCTGCAGTGCACCATTCTCGAATGGGTACGAAAGGGTGGCCCTCAGTATGCTTATGAACACGATGATCCTCCCATTCGGGCCCAACCTATAGCCGCTAGGGGTCCCCATGGGATTAGGGATGGCAATTTATCCGCGGGTACCCGATATCCGTGGGTATCCGACCCTAATAGATGCGGGTTTGAGGGGTATCTGATATCCATGGATAGCTTCATGGTTAGAAAATACTATCCATTTAGTTCGCGGGTATGGGTATGGATAGTTACTATCCGTACCCGCGATACCCATTTACCGGCTAAAAATACCCGCTAAAAATATCCACGAAATACTCGACTACTACCCGATTATTATGTAATGTATATAATATATTTGGTCCAAATATTATTTAATAATATAAGTTATATAAATTTAGCCCAAACTGCCTAACTTCAGAAAAGCCCAACCAACCTAATATTAACTAATTATTTAAAAAAGTCCAACAGGTGGCGGGTACCCAACGGGTGACGGGTTAGTGGATATCCTCGGGTGGCGGGTAGGCGGGTACCCGACGGGTGGCGGGTATCCGCGGGTTGCGGGTATGGGTGGAAGAAACTATCCATTGCGGGTATGAGTATGGATATGGGTATGAGTTTGGCTCGTGGGTATGGGTATGGATATTCACTATCCGCGCCCGCCGTACCCGATTGCCATCCCTAGATGGGATCCTTCAGGATGTGTTGTACAATCCCGCCGCATATGCTGCATTTTCTAGGAAGTCGCTTTCGCAGACACCACCGGATAAGGCAGGAACAGGCAAGAGTATTGCCGCAGAAGATGTCCAAGGTCAACGCTGAGATAAGAGACTACTTCCGGCAGGAGAGGAAGTTCCTCCTGCCGAGCTTCACAACAAGGGCAAATGAGAATTTAGGGGTGAGCTTTCGGTTATTCGGTCACCGAACGAACCGAATAGCAAAAACCAAATTAAAATCGAATTATATAATAAATAACCGAATCTGAACCGAACATGGTTAAAACCGAACAAAACCGAACCAAAATATTTCGGTTCGGTTTCGGTTAAAACTAAATAAACCAAAATAAATACACAATATATTTTCTACATTTTAAATAAGTAATTAACATTCAATATTCAAGATTTCAAATCTGCAAAAAGTAATAATCCAAATTCTAAAACATCTTTAACCAAACATAAATAAATCAATGATGTTTATTGATGTTGCTTGTCCAAAATTCCAAACATCTTAACCAAAACATAATCAAAATTTTAAACATCTTCTACATTTTGACGTTTGTCGATGTTCCAGGTCCTCCAACTTCTGCATTCGGCAAATCTGAAAATAAAATATAACATGTAAATAAATAAGAGTATTGACTATTTTATTGAAAAGTAATAATAATCATTTTAATTTTTAAATATATATAAAAATTAATAAATTATTAAATTAATTATTAATTCGGTTCAGTTTTCGGTTAACCAATTTTTTGTTTTCGAAAACCATATCCAAACCGAAAAACCGAAAAGGTCAAAATTCAAAACCAAAACCAAACCGAAAACCAAATTAACCGAACCGAATTAGTATTTCGGTTAGGTTCGGCTCGGTTTTTCGATTTTAACCGAATTTTGCTCACTCCTAAATGGGATAGATATGAACTATTTATGGAAAACAACGACTCATTCGTCTATGTGGAAGGAATTTTATGGGTAGTTGACTACTTTCGCCGAATTGAAGACCCAACGGCAGACATGGATCATTCAGTAATTTTCTAAATTCTAAACTCGTTATCATTAGTGTAGAGTTGTTTTAATAATTATTATATTTTTGTGTTTTTCTTGTCAGGTCTTCGTCACGGCAGTCAACTTGTTGGCCAAGTATTTGAGGGAACGTCTGCACATTCTGGCGCGGATTAATGACATCAACATGATTATTTTGAACGTCGACTTCTACTGAGCAATTTATTCATGACATTTTTATTATTGTTTGAAATTTATTATATGTACAAATATTTTTCGTTAGCAATCGTCATTCATGCACAAACTTAACCAAATGGCGAGATCGACGAAAATGAGTGCCAATATCACAACGTCTCTTGATGTAGGTGTTGATGTCAAACAATGGCGGCAAGCTGATTCGGTAAAAAATCTAAACATTCTAAAATTGAAGTTATCATTTAAATTCATTTTAAAATTTTGATTATTTGTTGCAGATAATAATTCCAATTTACCTCGGCGCGCATTGATTTGTTCTTCGCATCAACATGGTTCAGTGGATGATGGAGGTGTGGGACTCGAAATCGCACTTAGAAGATGCTCGAACACATCGAATACAGTCACTGAAGCCATTTGCGATCAAGTTCTGGACCATCCTGGACCAGGGAGGCTATTGGAAGACGACAGTCAAACCGAAGGTAGGGAACAAGAGTGATCCACTGCCTATAGTTGTTCCGTCTAAGCCTACAGAGAATAACCCCGTGAGACAATTTAGACAAGATGATAGTCACATTTGCGGTCCATTTACGCTAATGGCCATCGAAAGAATGATCAGTGGAAGACCGAGTATTGCATGAGGTAACCTACATGGGAATATCGCAGTTTATAGAAGAAAAAATTGCTCGTGACATTCTGTGCAACGCTGACCAGACTCATCTTTAGGATTGTGTATGAATCAATTAGTATTCTTGTACTTTTTATTTTTTGAATATTAAATGAGTATTTCATTTCTATTCAATTGAGAATAATAATAATAATAATAATAATAATAATAATAATAATAGAGAATAATAATAATAATAATAATAATAATAATAATAATAATAATAATAATAATAATAATAGAGGTCGACTGAATAATAAGTATAAGAATCACGATTTTTAAAAAAAATGTACAAATCGACATAATTCTGTACAGGTCGACTAAAATGTAAAGCCGACTTGTACATAATTCTGTCGATCTGTACATTTTGTTTTTCTTTTAAAAATCGTCATTCTTATTATTCTCTATTATTATTATTACTAGTTTTGTTGACCTCCATTATTATTACTACTATTATTATTACTATTACTATTATTATTCTCTATTATTATTATTATTATTATTATTATTATTATTATTATTATTCTCTATTATTATTATTATTATTATTATTATTTTTATTATTATTACTATTTTTCTCTTTTATTATTATTATTAATAACATCTAGCAAATAATATTAATAAAACGTGTTCAAGACACATATTCGTAGGCAACATCTCATACAAAAAAAACCCTCATTTGTATGGACATTTATTCTTCGAGTGACCACTTGCGTGACATATAGAGCATTTTTTAGGTGCTCGTTTTTTACTGCTTGAGGTACCATCGTCGGTGGGCTGACGTCTTCTTGTAGTCAATTATCCAGGAACGATCGTCGACGAGTCTTGCTTAGGTGACCCGCCTGCCTAACCGAAAGCATATGCAATATTTCCACAGCAGCAACTTGAGGAGGAATAAACTTCTCATCTCTCGGAGGGACAGGATTCACCTCTAGAGAGTAAATCTGCAGTTGGGTATTTCTCGTGTAGTAATCAGCCACATAGTTGTATGGGTACTGGTCATTTCGCCTACAATTCATAAAACAAGTAATTCACAAATTAAGTTATTAAAAAATGTACAAATAAGAAAACATAACTCTAATTTTCTTACTGAATTGCTGCAACGGCGTGAGAATACGGTATCAAGTCCAAATCCCACACTCGACATGGACAGCTCCGTGCATTGAGATAGACATTGAGAGTCTGATTTCTATTGTGGACTTCGAATACACCATCTCTAAAGGGAATTGCAGTGTACGTTCTTCACCGTTCAACCTCAGCTGCAAGTTTTGCATCTGTCGTGCTCGTGACAAACGCAGTACTAGATGCATATAATTGTCGTTTTTCATCAAACCACCTCTCGACGGTCATTCTAAGGGTCTCCAAACACGAACAAATTGGTATACATCTAGCAAACTTCAAAACTTTATTGAATTGTTCTGCGGCATTCGACGTTAGATTACTATATTGTCGGCCTGGACACAATCATCGAGCCCACTTCTCCGGGCCAATGGACATCAGCTTGGCATGCGCTTCGGGTTTTGCAGAAAGTATATCGCTCATCGCTTTCTCGTAGGATGATCTCCGATACGCAAATGCTGCTTTATGATACAACCTGATGATAGACTTTCCATAAGTAACCATGCTTTTCAATATGTGAAAGTAGCATAGGCCGTGGAATATGCCAGGATGGATGTCCCTAATTGTATTCCCAATAATAAGGTGGGCGTCTGAGATGAACACCAAATCAGGGCGAGGAGGATATGCATGCTTCAGACGACTTACAAACTATGTCCACGAGATGTCATTCTCAATTGAATAGATCCCCCATGCCAACAGTATAAGTTGCTCGTTCCCGTCCTTTCCCATCGCAACGAACATAATTCCCTTATTATTTCCCTTAAGTGTGTTGCATCCAATATAATCACCGGCCTAAGACAGTACTGGAATGCAACGATACAAGCTGACAACACCACAAAATAGTGTTCGAATCGAAAATCATCAGTGCTAAAACTGTAGTCAACAATCGAACCTGGAATCTCTTTCTGGAGCATGTAGAGATACTGAGGAACTATCTTAAACGAATTGTCATATCCACCATACAACATCTCCAAGGCCTTGTTCCATGCTCACAGACACACATTATAATTTGCAGTCACGCCATATTCCCGCATAAGACTTCCCATAATCATCCTCGGTGTGATAATTTCTTTCTGATTTCTCATGCCTTTCGCAAAATGAGCTGCAATCACACTAGATTCGACCTTCCTCTCCATTAGAGGATGGTTCATATTGGTTGTGCAAGTATGCATCGGGATGAACAGGTGAATATACCAATGTTGCCCTCTTTTCTAGCGCGCAATTCGAAAGGACACACCGTGCCAAACTTGCATTTGTAAGTACATGCCCCGTATCTGATCGCGGAGAACAAAACTCAACTTGTTGTTCCAAGTGCCACAACCCAACTGCAAGCCTCAACTGCTCTTTGTCTTTAAATGGGTAGGTCATACTCAAAGGACCGTCAAGCATGTTATCTAGAACAGTTTCAACAAGCGAAGCAGCAGGTTCCAGTGGAATCATGAGAACTAACCAATTTTGTAGGTCCGCCGCTTTAGTGGCGAGCTCCGTCTTCTCGTCAACAAGGGGTGTATGACTTTTTTGCATCAGGATTGCCAGGAGCTTGTTCACGCCGCCTTGAGTATGCGCCCAGTTAACAAATTCAGTCAGAGTTTCAATTTTCAGAGTGGTAGTCTGTTCCTCTTCGTCATCAGTGTCGTCAGACTAAGATTTTGACAAATAGAATATTTCAAAACTACAACTTAACGATCTAGACATCATAATGAAATTTATTTGTTCCTTAATATTGGAAAAACTTATCACATCCAACGGAAGATAAAAAGTGCGCTCTTCTCCACCATTATAAATATAATCGTCCCAAATGCCGTTGAATTTAACGTGGAACATCTTGCATTCTATCTGAAGTAATTAAAAATAATAATTAATATATATACATATACATAATTAAAATAATTTAATAAAATACATAATTTCGTACAGATCGCCAAAATATTATACAGGTCGCACTATAACGTGCATAGACCTGTATATTATTTTTGTGATCTGTATTATTTTTTATTTTTTTTAAAATTAAATTAATTTGTTTAACACTCAACTTTGAGAATTTTAAATGACAATAATGTTGTATTAACCCACGTTAATCAAATGCCTTTATAAAAGATTTTCAATTCGAATTAAATTTTTGAAAACCCAAAACAATAATGTTATAAATAAAAATAAAAATAAAGAGTGTAACATTTAATATATATATCTTTTTTAAAATAAATGTACGGATCTGAATAATGTACATGTCAATATCTCTATTTTGACCGACCTATTTTTATCGATCTGTAAGATTTTATTTTAAAAATATTAATATTTATGTTTAAGACATACTTTTTGTAATTGCGAATTGAATACAAAATGGTAAACTGTCTTCTAGTCTGTATTCAACTCGTTTCAAAAATCTCTTTATATAAAAAATTGATTTCGGACCTAATTTCTGTAAAATACAAGAAATAATGTTAGAAATATAATAGAAATAAATATTTTCAAATTTTTGTAAATAAAACAAATATACAGCCCGAAAAAATTTTGTACAGATGGTATAGTATTACTGTCCATCTGTACAGAATATATGCGAGCTGTATACTTTTTTTTTCTTTAAAAATTTGTAAATAATGTATTTTGCTCCCTCTTTAATATTCAATAACAACAATGACTAATGTGATTTCTATGATCTAATATTCGCTCTTTGTTTTCTCTCAATTTTTTTTCTTATGTTAGCATACAAATCAATGAAAGTGTGAATCATATATATAGCCTGAAGAATTCAATTCAATAATGCATTCAATATAGCACCTACCCGTATGCAAAATAACTGTTAAAAATGGTACAATTTTTGCATGCATAATAGGCTTTATTCACGTGAAAAATTACCGTCATCCCACATGTTTTGGCCTTATTGAAAAAGGTATTCAAATAATGAGTCATCTGTACGAGGTAGAGTTGACAACACTCTTTTCTTTAAGGTAAAATTAAAGAAAAAACCTTAAACAAATGGTGGAAAGTACACTTTATGGGCCAAATGGGTATGGAGAGTAGATAATTATCTAAGGGGTTAATTGCCTATAAAGGCACAACCTTTTCATAAATTTGCAATTTTAGCATTATCTTTTTTCATTTGCAATTCAAGGCATGATCTTTCAACTCATTGCAAATTAGAGCATATTTCCAACTTCCGGTGATCGGAAAGATGATGTGTAAATTTTTAGTGACGTGGCATTTAACTATTTTTGATGTGGCATTTGACTCATTGCTGATGTGCATTTATATTTATTTGTACTAAATAATTTTGTTTCTTCTTATATTATAGTACCCTTTTCTCACTAATCCAAATTTAAACTCAATTTAAATGCCACATCAAAAATAAGTAAATGTCACGTCACTAAAAAATTACATGTTATCTTTCCGATCATCGGAACTTGAAAATATGTCTTAAATTGCAATGAGTTGAAAGGTCATGCCTTGAATTGCCAATGAAAAAATGTCATGCTAAAATTGCAAATTTGTGAAAACGTTATGCCTTTATAAGGCAATTAACCCTTATCTAAGTGGGTATATGAAGTACATATTATCCTATGCATGGTTATTTTGTCTTTCTCGAATCTATAAATTCTCACGAAATGTTTTGAGTATTTCGTTAACTGCAATTTGATTAAATTTTGATTGATTTCCACTATTTGGGCGAGCGATGAATTGATTTAGGTTCATTGTGGAAGATGGTTAAATTGCCACACTTATCTCAACTTGACATGTGGTGTTTTTGTGGACTTCAAATTTAGTGTAAATAGGCAGACGAACTAGGATAGAATCTTATCAGTTGATTGGAATTCTGTATGAATGAGTTCGCCCAAATGATTTGGCTTCGACCAGCTTTATTGCTGGTTAAAGCCATTTATCTCTTCAAAGGAAAGAAAATGATCCCCCAACATTTCTTTACATGTATCAAGGAAACTAAAGTAAATGTGCTCAAATGGAGTCTACCTTATCTTGTATCCTTTGTTGTTCAATTAGGACTTGAGAATATGACGAAATTAATTGTTATCGAAGAAGTGCAGCTAATCATATGGTATGTATAATTTGAGCAATTAGAAAAGAAGAGGTTATGGTTGTACTAATGGTAGTATGATTTAGTAGAAAATGAGTGGAGTTGGCTTCTGTTGTTAGTATTATTGTTCAGAATTAGAAGAAAGTTGAGAGGATTTCTCTATTATTCTCAACTGTCACTACTAGAGCCCAAATCATAAAACAAGAGAGACGGGGCTCAAAGATGAGAAAAATTGTAATTTTATCTCTACCTAAATTATGAAATCTTTGATTTGATCATATATCCTTTACTTGAGGGTTCTCATCCAATCATTAAATGCTTTTCACGTAGTAATTCCATATAATGTTTTGCTTCCATTTAAATAATTGACCAAATGATAAAGGTCAAATTATGAGTCATGACATGAATGTTACTTAACAAGAAATGGCAGTAACGAGTGATAAATCATCATATACGATATTGATCTTGACGTAGCATCTAGATTGCTGAGTTCCTTGATTCAGAACAAATTAGCGGAGATCAAGGATCAGAGTATTATTGGAATGACTTTATTTTCAGTTATGTTAACCTGCATTTTCTTAGTAAACTTCTTTTGGCACAATTTTTTCAAATGTCATTCCACTAGCTTGTAAAAAATCCTTGGTCTTGCATAAAATTCATTTCATAATATTTCCTCGGCGACTAGTTGTCGACCATATATGCTTCACAGTGAGAGCTCAGTTAATGTGTAGCTGAAATATGTCATCTGCACTGCTCTTATCTTTAACTAGGTTGACATAACTTCACCACAAACAGAATTGTTTTGAGAGTAAAATGAAGTGTATTTAGCTTTCATGTCTATCCAGCACTGGAACATTTTCTAATTTGCATTACTGGCAAACTACATATCTCCACTTTAGTTTCTAAATGTCGTTGGTGAGTTGAATAAACCAGTTGATATTTTGTATCTGCAGTTCTACAGCCAAATGTGCCTGCTAAAAATCTCTTGTAAACTAGTTCATTTTACGCAACATGGTCGAGCTTATTTCTTTTGCATTAGAAGATGATGTGAAATGATATTACGTACTACATCAGTTTCCAGCTTTGCCTTACCAGGTGAAACAAAAAGGTAAGAATGAGGTAACTTCTTCACTCTTAACCTTCTTTACCATGACACTTTAGATTCCACTAACTGTTATATACGAATATTCTGGTTGAGGATCTATGTTGATATTCTTCAAAGATTATATAAAGCATACTTATGGTAAAAAAAAAAAAAAAAAAAAAAAAAAAAAAAAAAAAAAAAAAAACACTAAAAACTTCTTCTCACGAAGATGTCTAGGTGTAAACAGAAAGAAAGCAGAAAAATATCAGCAGATGACAGTCATGACAGTAATGCAGAATTTCTGTATGTTTCCATTTATGCACTTGGTTTACTGATCTAATCCACTTAGCTCATCTTAGTAGCGAATTTTGATGGAGTCGGAAGAATGTGAAGCTTATCAAAATAGTAGATAAGATTTTATTTATCATATGGTAGCTGCTACCGAAGTTATATGATTCCTCTGAGATAAATGAGGACAATGTTCGTCTCCATTCACCACTGGTGGAAGTTGCTTCTTCTCAAAGGAAATATTCAACTAAAAAAGAGTTTGCTTGATCATATAAATTGCTCTAACTAAAATAGTAACCATCTTCTTAGCTGGATACATTATTTTCATAACTTATGTGTGCAGCTCGCATTTTCCTTAGATGCAGTAGTTTATACGCTGCGAGTGATGTGGTGGGCCATGATGAAGTTGAATTATTTCTACTTTCTAGTCATTCAACACTAACAGAATCTCCATTTTTAGATTTTGTATCATGTTTTCTTGGCTGGTGATACTGTTTTTTTGACCTGCAAAAATGCGTAAGACCACTTGATTAATGTCATGGAGAGCTGCTTCTATAATTGCTCACTCAAGATAGAAGAGTTGGAGCAAGTGGATAACCTACATAAAAAGTAATTGATGCAACACCCTTCTTTATTTCATTTTTTTATCCTACTTATGCAGAATCTTGGCTTTACTTATTTGAACTCCTCTTTTGAATTCTTATGCTAATTAGCTGTTCAATCATAAATGATTTGTTTCTTATTGCTGAAATAAGCATGCTTGCCAATTATCTTTTCTATAACAACTTGAAGTACAAAGTGACTAGGAAACAAAATTTATTATTGGCTTGGAATCTTTAGCAATTTTTCTTAGTATCTATGTTATCCCATTGTAAAAATATAGCATATGCTCTCTCCATATGAAATGTGTAGTCTACTTTTATCTTTCTAGATATGTGCATTGGTGATAATTTATAAATGCAATCTAAAATACATTTACTCAATTAGGATTGAATATGAAATGGCGGAACAAGCCCCCAAGACTAAGAGGGGCAAAATCTTTTATCCCTATTTTTAAAATTTTTTTGGTGGGACAAACTTAAATAATTTAACAAATCTATACATAATTTTTGCAAATTCACACCTAATTATAGGCAATTGAATTTGTTTGAGGTGGCGCAATAGCCCCACTACACCAACACGTGGTTCCACCATCATGAAATGTTTAATATTTTAATTTAGGTTATGTAGGGTGTTAGAATGTAATTGCTACAATAATAGGACTATATATGAAACAACAAAAATGCAAATTATTTTTTGACGAGGAAACCTGCAACTGCTAGTGTTTTGGACGTACGAAGACAGAATTATAGGAGTTTGGAATAGCTAATTATAGTGTTGATTTTGTGACAAGGAAAAGAGGAAAGGTATTTTGTTTTTTGGTAAAGCATACAACTTCGTAAAGTTAATTCCATCATTATTGGATTTAGGTATTAAACTCTCTTGCAATGGGGTGTCGTGGAGTGTTTTAGGGATAGAGACAGTGAACTGCAGTGATACTATTTTTATAGGGTGTCTTTATCTAATTTCTAAATTTGTATTTTGCATTAGTTTCAATAAAAAAATTCTAATTTCATTAATTTAAATAAAAATAATACATTACTAGAAAAAAAATACATTACTAGAAAAAAAAATTACATTACTAGATAAAGAAAACATTATTAGAAAAACATAGTCATTGGTAGGGGGAAAAAAAACTACGCCCATCCTCGACGTCGGCAACCATCATCATGTGCAGCAGCAGGTACTGCTCCGGCGTCATGTGCGACGTATCCATATGCTGATGATCCTTGTATCAGTGGCATCTTGCTTCGCCCGAGCACGCTCCCTCGTTGCCTCGACGAGGTTATTCTTTGCATCGATCATACCGCTTAGACGGGCATTTGTTGAGTCGACCAACGACCCGAACTCCGCCTCCTCGGTCGCTTTCTTTTTCCCCTTACCTTTGGCCGCTATTTCAGTCGCCTTTGCCGCGTCTCGTCCCTGTGGGTGGGGGGGGGGGAGCCGTGCTTTCCCCTTTTGTCGCCTCGCTCGATCCGTGGGGCGTTCCAGATGAGGTGTAGGCGCCTTCCTCCGTATTTTTCATCCGCTTCATGGACGGAACGTCGGGAAATTCTTGGTGGAGGAATTTGGGATAGTCATGCAAGATTTTCCAAGTATCAAAGTGCTTGAAGCGGCTCCTTCCTTGATAGGCGGCGTATATCTGCTGGGCAGACTCGACCATGTCGTCGGAGGCGCCGTTGGTCCTTTTCTTTGTCGTCTTGGCATAACTGATCATCCACTCCTTCACCCAGGCAGAGATCCGCCCAAAAAAGCTCTTCACTGTCTTTGGATTGAGGTCGTCGTCGAACATGACGTTGTACCTCTGCGCCACTTTCCCCCAGTACTTCTCGCCATGTTGATCTTTGCCGAGAATGGAGTTGTACGTCTCCTCTTTCCAGATTTGGGCGACGGCGGTGCCTTGTTCAACCGTGTAATTGCGTCGCTTCGTCGTTGGTTTGGCGTCTTCAGTCGGAGGAGGAGAAGAGACATTTGCGAGGGTGAAATCGGCTTGTGCCTTGCCGTTTCCTTTGGCCGCCCTCTTACGACTCGTCATGACCTCTACCGGCTCGGATGAGGGACTCTCGTCGTCGCCCATGACATTCTGGAAGGACTTGCAAAGGTTGATAGAATCAAGCCCCGTCAGCGTGCATGTGTTGTATGCTTCGTCCGCCATTTCGGGGGGACACCACGACGACAACTACGGATTATTTTGATCCATTTATGAGAGTTGATTGTGTGAAAATTTGTGGAAAAATAGAGAGAATTGTGTGAGAAATGGTGTGAATATGGTATGAATTAAGATGATATTTATAGGTAAAAAAATGAATAAAAAAAATAAATAAAAATCGGCTAAATAGCCGTTGATACCCGTTGGAATTCAAAATAGCCGTTGCCGAATTTTTTTTTCCATTTTTTTTTTCGATCAGGCCCGTGCATTAATTTAAAAAAAAAAAAAAGTCCGGCGCGTGCACATGCCGGATCGAGACGGTTTCGAGCTGGCGAGACGGGCTCGAGATGGATGGAGCTGCAGCGGGCCGTCTCATGGCCGGCGGTGTCTCGAGCCGGCCGAACAAGACGACCGCTGCGAAGAGTCTTATATTCCTTGCTCACCAAATGTACTGGATTCATTTCTGCTCATATCTTTATCTCAGAATATTAAAAGTTAAGATTTAGCTATTGACATTTTTGGTAATGTCGCCCCAATAGGTCTGAAAGCAGCAAATAGATACATGGTTGCTAGTGATTAGGTGTCCCATATTACATTAAACGCTCCAAAAAATATAGTGGTACACATTTACTGATCATGTACAAATGATTATTACCATTTATAATCTACGGTAAAACCAATTATCTACTGTTGCTAATTGTTTCAGTACTACGATGAATACTTTTGTAAAGGGAACATAATTTCGTTGAACTATTGTAAAATGACAATTTTTTTTTTTTTTTTTTTTGGCTCTCATTATTTTACTAACATAGAATTTGAGGTTCTGGCATTTCATCATGCATGGCGGTATCGGATTCTTTTTCGATATTAACAAAGAGCCAATGACACATTAATCAATTAGAAATAATATGAATATTAAGTAACAACAATTATTGAAGCTATTATATACTATATGATATTTATATTCGAGTTGAAACTCAATTAGAAATAATACAACCCAAACTGACCCTTGAAAGTAGTTCTAAACCATATATAGCACAAATTTCTTGGCATCAGCGAATTATACTAGCTTACAAATTTATATAAATATATATATATATATAGTTAGTTAATTCCATGAAGGAAATAATTAAATGTTATCATTTTTAAGGTCGAAATTATCTCCGTGGACGAGGTGGGGAAGGGCGGGAACAATTTCAGGGCAAACGAGGGCAGTGAGAGTGACAACATCGATGATTTGATCTTTAATTTCAGGAAGCTGCAGATTCAGATGATTCTTTTGGCCTTCCAATTGAATCTCAGGAAGCCTTTCTTCGACGGCCTTCCTTGCACCCTTGTATATTACATACAGCACCATCTGGATTATTCCAAAGCTGAACCCCAGAACATTTGGAATCTGTATAGCAAAACAACAATCAAAATGCAGCAAATTAAATTTTTTATTTTGGAATTGGCATGGACAATTGTTTAGGTATGTATATACTTAATTACTTACAGCAATGTTGTAGTCCTTGCGCAGTAAGCCATAGAAGAACCACATGACAGCGCTTATGGTGAGGAAAAATGAGAGGAGAAACGGCATGTATTCCACGCTCTTGGTTCGTATAACTTGTCTCTAAACAATATAAATTAATTTAAAATAAAATATAAAAATATGTACACATGTACACTAATTAATTAAATTGTTTAACTTACCACGATAAATAAAGGGGCGACGAAGACGCACAAGGAGAAAACAAGGCAGATCCATCCAACAATGTCGGCACGTGTGGAGCCTTTTGCAAGAAAATAAGTGAGCATAACAATTAGGCTCATGCCTACGACGTTTAGCACAAGAAAAAGCAGCATGGTTTTCACCTGTACCACAATATATACATAATTTATTGATTAAATCATTAATCGACCGACAGTTATACAGTAAGAATCGAAATGAAGTAAAGTTGCAATGATTTGAGCATATATATATATATATATAGTAGGTAGGTACCCTAGCATGTTTGGGGGCATAATAGAGATAGAAAGAAATGTAAAAGGTCTGAATGAAACAGCCAACAGAGTTGATGGTGATGAGGAGAGTGGTGTCCGTCTTGAGCAGAGCATAGTATATCCACAGCATCGCGCTGAACAATCCGACTACATACGGTACGGACTGGAATCCCTCGGTTGATTTTTTCTTGTATATCTGATAAAATGTTGGTCTGCAACCAATGTTTATTTTAATCACTAGTAATATATAAAACTCGATCAAAAGGGAATTTTTCTAAGTGAATGATGTTAACTCAGGCGTATTTCGACCAATAATTATAATTTCATCATATTAGTCACATGCAGTGGCAGAGGCAGAAAATTATTTCATTGAGAGAAGATCTATTGTTTTGCGCGCAGTCATCATATATATTGTTGTTATAATGAGTCAAAACCAAATGTTACTGCAGAAAATGAACGAGAGAACTTACGCTGGTGCAAGGAAAACCATGAAGGAGACGAGGTTGCCTGCAGAGATTAAATCATTAGTTTACGATTGTTATATGTAGTGAAATACGCCTAAATTTAAAGGATGAATGCTTTTGCATTGTTTTGCATGGAAGTTTACGTAGAAACATTGTTATGTAAGAACTCGCTTCTATTTGTTGCATGCATAGCCTTTTTTGTCCCTACTTGACACTTATATTTAGCATGAATATCTTAATATATGATAATGAAAAAAACTACAATAATTTAAATAAAATGAAACACGAGTAGATATTTTCTTTACCTAGAAGCCCAAAGATAAAGTCCAAGTAACTCATATCGAATTTCGGAAGAATCTTAATTTGCGTATACGAATGTTCTCTTGCACTACACTTAAAACGAAAGAGTAATACGAGTCGTGAAGATGCTTGAAGCACGAGTAAGAATGGCCGAGCTACATCCATTTATATAGTGCTAGGAAGTGGAAAAATAGAATTAAATCATAATTTATTTTTTCAATTGCTAAATTAAAAGAGTACTGGTTGGGAGGGTTGAAATCCGCTAGTTTTTATTCTTTACAGTTGTTCAAGACTCAAAGATTAAAGATTGGTGATTTTATGATCACAATCCATATTGCTTTTATATATCTTACCTCCTTAAAGCACCATTTGACCTAATTTGGGTAATATGTGTATTTCTTTCCCCATGATCAAATTTGGTCGTCGGTGGGACCCAAGGAGGCTCTTTCCGACGTGTTACCCAACACATCCAATTGGGTTTAAGGCTTACAACTCATACTTAGAGTTTCTGGTATATATAGTTTGATGGCTGAACCCTAGATGTGTTCCTATTCAGCAAAACTAATTCCAGTACAACCTCCGCAGCCAATCATCTCGTGCCACATTAGCATCACTAATACGCATGTCAACTTTTGTTTCTTTAGGTGCACTCTTATAATGTTCTTCAAAATTTCTTTTTAATCAACAAATGGTTCCTACCTAGATTAATTGTCTGAATATGAAATCATTAATTATCACCTGTACTGTTACTGAATACAGAATCCTCTTGCAATTAATTTCCCACGCACAAGTATCTATTTACAAGATATATACTATCAACTAAGTTGCAAAAATATGTTGTGACGAGAAAGCAAGTACAATAACAATTGCTAAAATATACTATGAATTTTTTGTGCGATCCCATCTCTAATCTAGAAAGAAAAAATTGTGTGATGCCGTTTTGTAATATATTGGATGGTCTATTACATTTTGGTGTTTTATCTCCCATTACATTAATTATAAGGGAACGGCATGTGGCATAATTACTGGTTCAAGATTTAGGGAATATATTTTCCTTATATATATCCTAAATCTTGAACCATTAGTCATACCACGTGTCGTCCCCTTATTAATGCAATAGGAAATGAAATAGCAAAATGCAATAGAGGATTTCATTTGGTCTTATAATACGGATTAGAGCATGTATAATCTTGAGATTTCGTAATGAAAACATATTAATTCGTATATAGAACTAACATGAATTAAGATGAATTTATTAAAAATAATATTTCCGTTAGTGACATGATGTTTGATAGCTATTACGCTCTCATAAAATATAGTGACATTTAATAGTGTAACTTGCTGGTAAAATGTCATTAGTCTTTGTGACACATATAATAGATGTCAAACCTTATGTTATTAGTAGAAATTTTTGTGGTGGTGATTTCCTATTGAAAACTTTCCAAGTATAAATTAAAAATAAATATATTGAATATGTAGAAGTTTTTACTCTGGAAGAGATTAGCTACTTGAGGACTTCTCTCTAAAATAGATCTAATTGTGATGTCTCAACGTGACCATTTGGATTGGACTTTATTGACTTGATATATTGAGAGTTAGTTTTGTCTTTTATGGATTTTGTTAAATATTTTATATGAGAAATATATACAGGCAATTACCAAAAAAAAAAAAGAAAAAAAACAATTAAAAAAAATATAGCCGAAAAACTGAAAAAAAAAAAAAAGAAAAAGAAAAACATGTTCAACAAAACTTCCAAAAAATCGATAAGATCTAGATTTTCTTTGTATCGAAATTTTATAATCCCTCTCCATCCCGCTCATCTTGTCTACATTTCCTAAAACGGACGTCCCACTCATTTTATCTACGTACAAATCCGAAAAAGATTAAATGATGAAAAGAGATTAAGTATCCAAAGAAAGGAATCCTCCCCAAAATGATAAACCAATCAAACAAAAAATTCAATGAAATCTCTAATTCAAAATTGAATCAACTCTAACAATATGAGTCGCTAGGTCAAACTTTTCATGTATATTGATTTATCAACTGATTTATGTGATAAACCCCCAAAACACACAACCTACAAGAAGAGATCAAGCATCTCATATAGTTTCTTGCAGTCAGCTTGTTGAAGGATAGTTCGATCAAAATGAAAGGGGATAGGGTTCTTCTACTACGTATTATTCCTCGTATAAATTTTTTATTTCAGGTTTATATTTTTTTTAAGCCTGCTCTGAATTGCTAGACAATGGTGTTCTTGTTTTAACTCCAACATTTTTTTCTAATTTAGTTGACGGGGGGCTTTCTTATTATTTATGTAGGGGGCTATAGCCTATAGGGCAATATAGTAAATTTATTAATTATTTTTATTAATTTTTAAATTAAGTGGCTATGATATGTAAAATTGAGGTTATGTTTAAAATTATCTTAAACAAAAGTATAATTAACAGAATGACCCAAAGAACAAATTCCGGGATGATCCGGCCGAAATAGCGAAGTAAGTTAATCAAGCGATATTTTTTTCCATTTAAAATGTTATCAGTCTATAAATATGAATAAAAGGAGTGCTAGCGTATATATATAATATAAATAACAAGTTTATTTTATTTTATTATTATTAATTTTTTTTTTGAATTCGTGGGAACCCGCAGCCGTTATCTTTGGTGTGCACTAGGTAAACCCCGTCCTGGTGCAGTAGCCTGTAAACCACAGAAGGCAAGTAAACCACACCTTTTAAATACAGGTGAGACATGCTCGGCCTATAGAGACGTGAGTGAAAAAAAAAAGTTTATATCGGCAAAAAGAATAAGTGATAATGATTCAATGAATAATTGATGATGTTTAGGCAAATTGGGGTTTTCTTCACGTCAAGAATGATGACACCGATCATAAGACCAAACCAGCTTGCCTGACGCACTATATATGATGATCACAAATAGCCCCAATATCAACTACCACAAGATATTATTAATTTATATATAAATTAGTTAGTTAAAATTACATTCGATATATAACAAATTATCTATATCTAGCTAAAGTTTGTCACAGTCAGACTCGATCACATTTGTACTTTTTAACAAATTATGTCTAGTTAAGATTTGTCACCATCAGACTCAATTACATTTGTACTTTGTAACAAATTAGAATCTAACTTTTGAATTTGTAAGTTTAGTTTCAAATTAATCTTTAAATTGAATAAATCATAGTCGTGTGGTTACCGGTATTTGGTACTTAATTATCAGCTCTACACTTTGTTGAATGAATACTATAACAAAATGTTCCAGCACAATTCTTCAAAAATCATCTCACTAAAATAAAAAATAAATAAAAATAAAAACTTGTGACATCTAGTGATCAATAGCTATTATACGTACACTACTTGAAAAAAATCGTGATTTATAGAAACTTTGTACTAAATTTTTGATAAATAACGGTCCGTCGTGGTTAGATTATGGAGTTGTATTTTTAAGAAAATTAGTATTGTTTTCTTAAGATAACATAGAAAAATCTAGTGTGACGTGACACGCAGTGACGAAATGTTTATATATTTTTGTAGGGTAATGATAAACGGACAACTGTTGTCCGGACAACTAATCGGTTTGAAGCTTGAAAATCGGTCCAACCAATATTATTTAAAACCGTCGATTTTTTTTTAAGCTCGAACGAAAGGTTATGCTAAAATTGATTAAAATATAATTTATAATTAATTAATAAAATTATTTACAAAAAGAAAATGATGGGTGTAAGAAATTGGTTGGACCGATTTTCAAGAAAAAAAAACTGACAGTTTTAAATAATATTAATTAAATCGGTTTTGAAGCTTAAACCGGTAGTTGTCCGGACAACAGTTGTCCGTTTATCATTATAGATTTTTGTATAGGAAAGATATCAAAATAAAAATAGGTTCATATGTCTTAACTAAAAATAAATCTTAAACGTCCATTCACATAGATTAATGACCTAGATTATTGGGATGAATAAAAGTATTAATTCTGCATAAATAAATCTATGAAGGGCACGTAAAAAGGAAATCTACATACACAGTATTTAGTTTTTGGTAAAATACTTATGTACCCTTCATAGATTTATTTATGCGGAATTAATACTTTTATTCATCCCAATAATCTAGGTCATTAATCTATTTTAATGGACGCTTAAGATCTATTCATCCCAATAATCTAGGTCATTAATCTATCTACGTACGCAGTATTTAATTCCGCATACGTATTAGTATTGTGTATTGTGTACGTAGATTTCCTTTTTTTTTTGTTTATTCCAATATTTTATTATATTTAATTTCTTAATGCTTTTTTGGCTTATTGAATTTTTTGTTAATATTTTCATTATTTAGCATTAGTACTTTTTACGGTTTCATATTGTTTTAATCAGTATAAATATAATTCATTGTTTTTTTTTTCAGAGTAATTCATTGCGTTTTATTATGAGCATTTTATTTTTGGTATGTTTCATTTCTATTGAAAATTCATATTTTTTAGCAAAATTTGTTGCTTTTTACTATACTTTCATATTTTTTTAATTAGTACTGTAATTCATTGCATTTTATTATGAGTATTATATTTTTGTATGTTTCATAATTTTTTCAATTAAAATTTCATAATTTTTTGGCACAATTCATTGTTTGTTATTATAGTTTCATATTGTTTTAATTGGAATAATTCATTGTTTTCTTCGGTGTCATTCATTGCATTTTATTATGAGCATTTAATATATTTTTTTGTATATTTCATTTTTTTATTAAAATTTCATAATTTTTTGCATAATTCATTGTTTCTTATTGTAATTTCATATTGCATTTTTTGGTATAATTCATTGTTTTTTTTATGGTATAGTTCATTGTTTTTGTATTGTGTGTATATATGTATGTAATACATATCTGAAAATTGACACAACGCATTTGACTGTTTAAGCAAGAAATAATTTCATATTTTTTTATAATTGAATCATATATATGATGCAAAGAAAAAAGGTTGTAATTTGAAGATTTAAACACGAAAAAATATCTTTAAATGAATTTATATGTGTGGCCTTGTTACCATAAAGCCCTTCTTAATATTACATATGATATTTTGGTTGATAATCTCAAATTTATCATCACCCTCCAAATCTCTTAAATGTATGATTCATATTTATTTTTAGGTAACACAAGCAGAAAAATTTCTATTGTAATCATTCCCTTTTTATATATATCTAACTAAATTATATAATATAAAATAAATAAATTTTAAAGTTTAATTAATTCCCATAGACATTATCCTCCACCCACTCCTTCAACTCTCAAATCGCAATATGCGTCTTAGACTCCATCATCAAGCTGCAACATTAAGCTTCCATTTCATTCCAATTTTCAGGATTGATATAATTTATAATGTAATTAATTAATTAGATTGTATTCTTCCAGGGCTTCCATTCTCATAACTCGTAAGCAATTTATCTAGTAGGGATTCCACTCCAATTTTGATTTATTGGATTACATGATTTCGATTTTAAAGAATAAGAGATTGAATTATGTATATTAAGTTTTTAGGTTATTATTTCAAAAGATTGTGTATTATTCTTGTGAGTTTGCTTGCATGGGAGTTGGAGGGAGTATTCTACAATTGCTGTTGTCATAAGGACTTGGTTGCAATTAACTTTTAGTTGGTTATTTGTGTATCAAGATTAAATCCTAGCCTTCAGTTTGTAGGGTCGAGATCATCTCATAGCTAGATATATTAGCTAGCTTATTGTCTCATGTTGTGTACGTGATTTTCATTCCAAGAGAGAGAATGAGATATGAATTACAGTGTGAGGGAAGTTGAGAGAGAGAAACGCTAATAGTCGTTGTAATCGTTTGGTGAAGTAATAAGATTCCGGTCATCTTTCTCCCGTGGATGTAGGCATATTGCCGAACCACGTAAACGCTGTGTTTTCTTTTTCATTTTCTTTACTTTACAGTTTCAAATCTATCGTCGTAGCTGCTAGGATTTGATTCAGGATTTTCAGTAGTAAATCAACAATTGGCGTCGTCCCCTGGGAAACGATCTCACGTTGTTGATCGGAGAAAGGAGATATTGATCAGAGAAGAAAGATTGGGCTGAAGTTGATCGGAAGAAATCAAGTCCGCGACGATGAACTCCGCAAAATTCAAAATGGAGAAATTCACTGGCAAGAACGATTTCGCATTATGGAAGATAAAAATGCGATCTCTTCTTGTCCAACAAGGGGTCACGGATGCCTTAGAGAAATCTGAAGAAACTGAAACTAAGAAGGCGAAGTATAAGGAAAAAGTAGAGGAATCCAGCTCCGATGAAAGGAAGAAGAAGCAGCAGATCGATCAGAAGGCTTTAAGCATGATCTTCTTGTGCTTAAGCTATAAAGTCCTTTGTTAAGTAGGGAAGGAGAAGACGGCAGGTGCAGTTTGGGCAAAGTTGAGTCATTATATATGACCAAGTCGCTGGCAAACAGGCTCTACATGAAGCAACGCATGTATTCTCTGAAATTTTCTGACAACAAGGGGCTGGAAGATCAATTGGAAGAATTCTTCTAATCATTGGGTGATCTTGAGAACATTGATGTTCAGATCAATGATGAAGATAAGGCAATCTTGCTTCTCAATGCATTGCTGAAGAGTTATGAGCATGTAAACACTACTAGAAAAATAGAAATACATTACACTGTATATATGACGTATTTTGGGCAAAATGTCATGTATGAGCGTGTTTTTATGTTACATGACACTCCATAAAATAAAACGTCATTTATAGTCGAGCCAACCTAGTAAAGATGTCAGTACCTATTAGAGCGTCATGTATTTGTGTATCCTACATGACAGATATTTTAAAGTGTCATGTTCAATTGTCATGTATATTAATATATTTTATTTATTATCATTTTTTAAATGTTTAGTTAGATAAAGGGGGGAATATCGAATTCCACAAAAAAATAGACAAGTAGCGAAATCCCCAATTAGCTCTATGCTCCACCTCCTCCGAACAATTTCTCCATCGGCGATGTTCTTCACCGGTACGACCTCTCCATAATCGTGTGGTCATTGTTGTTCTTTAGCCCCAACCCTCCTCAAATCTCAAACTTCTGCCTCTATTCCTCGGTGATGCGAATTCTCGGCGGACCATTGCAGCACCTCGGTGGCGCGAACCCACTGTCGCGGCTCCGTTACCATTTCTATAGTATCGCGTCTGCGTAGCTTCCAAAAATGCCTACACCGCCGATGTTTTAGTCGTCCAGCCACTCAGCTCTGTTCCGACAATGTACCCACTCACCTAGGGTTTTGCAGCACCGTCGAGCTCCACTTCATAGCCGCTATTGCTTCACGAAGTTTGGTGAAATCTCATCTTGGAAAATCAAGTCGAGGGTATTATTTGCTGTAAGTGGTGATAGGATAAATTTATTGATGTCTCTTCCTTACTAGATGTGTTAGGTTTATTCGTCAAGTGTTTGGTTTCTATAATGCTGCGCAGACTTCACTCTGTTGGGGCTAACCGGTTAATTCTGCTGCTTATCTGACCGCATATGAAATTGATAATGCCTTATGGATCACATATTTTCTCAATTTGTTGCATTTACGTCAAATTGATATTCGATGTGATGAACAAGATTGCATTTTTTAGGAATAACTCTGAGATAGCAACAAGGATATTTGATCAAGTACACTCAAAGAGGATTTCTTGTGAGCCCTCATAGATATTTTTTCTAGTTCTATCTCTCTCTCCCTCTCCCTCTTTCGGGTGTGCGAAGAAGTTGGGGTTTGGAATACATTTTTCAAACTATGGATTTTCAGTAGTGGAGTTCCCCACTAGCAAGGTTAAGGAAGTAAAGATTCATGCCTTCACTGAAATCTTATGTTTTGATTTACTGTCGTACTAATTAAGAATGATAAATATATGTGCTTCTCGCAATACTATTGCTCTCGTTATTCATTCTTCTATGACATTGGTGAACAGAGGGGAAGAGCTATGTGTGAGTCTAGTTTCCTTCCAGATTGTTCTATCTTCTATGTTTCTACAGGTCTAGGTTGCAAGGTTACAAAGCATTGATGGAGGGAAGGCAAGTACAATTGAGGCAAGGTCGTCTTCGAGAGGGATAAGTTGGTTAGTGGGCTGACTCTGAGGAGTTACTAGATAGGGCATCGACCTCCAAATGATTGTTGACAGATTTTCTCTTCGAATGAGTTATATGGATTTTTTTAAGCTGGATCAACCCTCAATCCCAAGTCCTTGGGTTTTTTTCTCCTGGTTTAAGATTGACTGAATCTCTTTTAGTTGTTATATTATAATTATATAGCTGCTATATATGAATTTGATATATTATAAATCTATGTATAGACCATAGCTGAATGCTATGAGAAAGCTAATACGGGATATCTGCATATGAATATAAAATAGGTTTAATAGTTAGAATAAGATACTGCATGAGAGTGATCCTTGTTGTATATTTTATCCTGACATAGCTTCTAATCTTTGTTAAAACTCCGTTTATTTCCTAGTCCTAATTGAGGTTCCTTGTAGATGTATTTAGTTTTAAATTTAGTTATGTCAAATCTAGGATATGGTATGCTCTGATTTTTAATTTAAACTACTCTTGTGCCATTCGAGTTTGTATTTGCTTGAAAGGTGTTCTTGTTCAGATTACTAACATTAATATGAATATCAATTTCTTCTCAGGTGCAAAATATTCTGGTTAAGAGTGAACCTCATCAGGTATTGTCAAAACTTAAATGGTTAATTAAACTTTTTGCAGCATTGGTTAAACTTTAATTGTATCATTGATTGTTGGGGATTAATTTTTATTAGAGCTTTTATTTCTTAGGTGAAGTGAAAGTGCTTTTCATTTCAATGGTGAGTGAGTGTCCTACTCTATTCATTTGTCAGGCTGCTAAAATTTACTTACCATATGTCTCCATTATATTTATTTGCCTATAATGATCTGCCAATATGTTTGCATTCTTGTTGTTTGTATGTTGACAGATTAAAGAAAGTGTCGATGAAAAATTTGGATAAAATGTTGCATGGAGAAGAGAGATGCAGTGCTTCCATGTATGTCAAAGTCAAGTATATATGAAGATGTACATATTTCTAAGAGATACTATATTTTGTACCTTTTTAATAAGCTTATGTGTATTTCTTTTTGTTATGGTTATATATCAATGGGATAATGTAATGTTAATCAATATATGGAGTTTTTCAGCAAGTGCAGAAATATTTATTTTACGAATTAATTTATTTATTGGTGTAAAAAAACTACTAAATTTGAAAAATAAGAATAAAAAAGGTTAAAATTTGATCAGAGAATGGATGACGGTTGTTAATAAAGACTGTTATCTTTGACACACCTTTCACGACAATAATGTAAGCACATAGATGACTCTAATTCACCGTCACAAATATGCACATACATGACGCTAATTTTAGGTCATGTACTATACCACTATAGATTACACCTACCTACTTGACGCTTTAGCAAGTTACATAGATGACACTAATTTCATTTCATGTATGACCGTTTTTCTAGTAGTGAAATGATGCTCTGATTTTTGGAAGAGAGACTTCCATCTCTCTTGATCAAGTGCAGAACGCTCTTCATGCAAAGGAGTTGCAGAAGTTCAATGAAGGGAAGCAAGAAACATTATGTGAGAGCCTGCACATCAAGAAGTTCAAGGGAAAAGAGAAGAAACCATATGATGACTCCAAGAAGAAGAATCAACCTAAGGGAAAGGATTCAAGCGATAAGGAGGCCAAGAAGTGTTATGAATGTCAAAAACCTGGCCACCTAAGGAAGAATCGCTACATATGGAAGAAAAAAAAACAAGAATTTAAGGGACAATCTAGCAACACTACAGATACTGTACAGACTATTGCAGGAGCTGAGGTGTTAAATGTAATGCAAGAAGCTGTAGAAGATTTGGGATTCTTGACTCAGCATGCAGCTTCCATATGTGACCTCGAAAGAGCTGGTTTCTTGATTTACATCTTGGAGATTATGGATCTGTTCTACTAGGAAATAATCAGGTATGTTGAGTTCAGGCATGGGCAGTATTAAATTCAGAATGCATGATAATATTGTTAGGATTATTTCTGACGTGAGATATATACCAGATTTGAGAAGAAATCTAATAACTTTTGGCATGCTAGAAACAAGGGGATGTAGTTGGGGATCTCATAATGGGAATGTGCATGTGTATAAGGATAATAAGCTGGTAATGAGTGGACAAGAGAAGAATAATCTTTACTATCTAGATGTTGAGTTGATAACTGGTGAGAGTGATTCCACTCAAAATGATGAGTCAATGAAATGGCATGCTAGATTAGGACATGTTGAGGAGAAAGGCTTGAATGAATTGTTAAAACAAAAGATTCTGAGCAGTCCAAACATGTTTAAGATAGATCATTGTGAATCATGCTTGCTAGGAAAAAACACAAAGCTCCCTTATCTAGAAGGAATGCATGTATCTAAGATGCCACTTGATTATGCACATGCTGATTTATGGGGACCATTTAACTCACCAGCAATGGATGGAGCTAGGTTTTTTCTGAGTATAATTGATTATTAAAGTAGAAAAGTGTGGGTGTATGTTTTAAAACATAAATCAGATGCTTTCACTTGTTTCAAAGAATGGTGTGCAGAGATGGAAAATCTAAAGAAATTAACTCTCAAGTGCTTGAGAACTGACAATGGGCTGGAGTTCCTGTCAACTGAATTTGATCAGTTTTGCAAGCATAAAGGCATAAAACGACACATGACAGTGGCTGCAAATCCACAACAAAATGGTGTTGTGGAGAGAATAAATAGAACTTTGCTGGAAAGGATGAGGTGTATGTTAATTACTTCTAGATTGCCTGAGAAATTCTGGGGTGAAGCTTTGTCTACAACAGCTTATCTAGTGAATAAATGCCCCTCTTCTGCAGTAAAGTTCAAGACCCTGGATAAGCTTTGGAGTGGTTATGTTACAGATTACTCAAGTCTCAAGATTTTTGGGTGCCAAGCTTTTGCTCATGTGAAGGAAAGCAAGTTACAGCCAAGAGATTTTAGGTGTGTGATGCTTGGTTATCAACAAGGAGTTAAAGGATATAGGTTGTCGTGCACTGAGCCTCGTATAAACAAGATTATTGTGAGCAGGGATATTATTTTTAAGGAAGATATCGTGCCTTTTAACAAAGAAAAGTTGGTGATGGAGCCAGCAGTAGAAGAAAGCAAGGGTACTAAAGTTGAGGTGGAGCCAAAGCTCGAGATGGTTTCATTACATGTAGATTCTGATGAAGAATTGAACTCAGAGGAGGAACAAGCATCACAAGATGAATCAAGCAGTGATCTAAGCAACTACAAGTTGGCTAGAGATAGGGGTTGAAGATAAATTAAGCCCCCAGATAGATATGGTCATGCAGACATGATTGCATATGCTCTTACTGTTGCTGAAGATATAGAATATCAAGAGCCTTGTACTTATAAAGAGGCAATGGCTAGCAAGGACAGATAGCAGTGGATCGTAGCTATGAAGGAAGAGTTGGATTTTTTATTCAAGAATAAATCTTGGATATTAGTTGACACGCCATTGAATTAGAAGCTTATGGGTTGTAAATAAATTTTCAAAAGGAAATTTGAGATCATAAATGGCAAGGAGTTCATCAGATTCAAAGCAAAATTGGTGGCTAAGGGATTCACACAAAAGAAAGGTATAGGTTTTAATGAGATTTTCTCTCTTGTGGTGAAGCATTGCTCAATCTGAATTCTATTATCTTTGGTAGCTTAGCAAGATATCTTTTTGGAGCAACTTGATGTTAAAACGACTTTTCTGAATGGAAGTTTTGAGGAAACTATATACATGGAACAACCTGAGGGGTTTGTGGTACCAGGACAAGAAGGCAAAGTCTGCATATTGAAGAGATCTTTGTATGGTCTGAAGCAAAGCTCAAGGCAATGGTATATTAGATTTGATAACTTCATGATGGATACAAGTTTTGTGAGATCAAGATATGATAGTTGTGTCTATATGAAAAAGGATGGAAGAAAGCATGTGGTTTATTTGTTATTGTATGCTGATGGCATGTTAATAGCTAGCAAGAGCAAGATGGAAATTGAATTCTTGAAGGAAAAGTTGAAATCAGTTTTTGAGATGAAGAATTTGGGAAATGCTGGAAGAATAGGGGCATGGATATCATCAGAGATCAAGCAAAGGGAAAGTTGTGTCTGTTACAGAAGGATTATGCTATGAAAGTTCTTAATAAGTTCAAGATGCATGAGTCCAAGAGTGTTGATGTTCCTATGGCACAACAAATCAAGTTGTCTGCAACTCAAAGCCCTCAATCTGATTCTGAGAAGAAAGCGATGTTATCGATTCCTTATTCGAATGTAGTTGGAAGTATCATGTATATGATGATATGTACCAGACCTGATCTTGCCTATTCTATTAGTGTATTGAGCAGATATATGGCTAATCCTGGCAGAGTTCATTGGGAAGCTTTGAAGCAGGTTTTCAGATACATCAAAGGATCAATAGATTGTGGAATCATTTTTGAGAAAAATAATAAGTTCAAGGGAAATCCATTACATGCTTAGTAGATGCGGATTATGCAGGAAATGTTGACTACAGAAGGTCTCAAACTGGATACATTTTCTCATTATATGGAACAGGTCTCATGGAGATCTTTACTACAATCTGTTGTTGACTTGTCGACTAATGAGGCCGAGTATATGGCCATGACAGAGGCAGTGAAAGAAGGAGTTTGGCTTAGAGGAATTCTTGGAGATTTTAGTGTTTTTCAGAAACATGTGGAGATTTTCTATGACAATCAAAGTACTTTGCACTTAGCTAAACACCAGGTTTTTCATGAGCGGCCCAAGCACATAGATGTGCGATACCATTTTGTTCAAGATTTGGTGAATAAAGGGCTCATCCAAGTAATCAAAGTGCCAACCGAGGACAATGCAGCTGATGCATTGACTAAGGCTTTGCCTAAAGTGAAATTTAGGCATTGTCTTAGGATTGTGAAGATGTTGCAATGAAGATGATTGAGAAGATGACAGGATCGATGCTGATGCAAGCAAGGTGGAGATTGTGAGTTTGCTTGCATGGGAGCTAGAGGGAGTATTCTACAATTGTTGTTGTCATAAGGACTTGGTTGCAATTAACATTTAGTTGGTTATTTGTGTATCAAGATTAAATCCTAGCCTTCAGCTTGTAGGGTCGAGATCATCTCATAGCTAGATATATTAGCTAATGTTGGGAAATTTAAGTAAAGTTTTGATTGATTTCAAAACCAACTGACCCCAACCGAGTAGATGTTGCCAGATCCTAATGTTAGCTTTTAGGCTCGCTGTTTGAGCAATGTTGAGATTTTATCTTTATAGGACTCCAGCTGAAGACGGCAACAAGGCTTCACTCGGACAGAACATCAGTTGCAAGAAAGACAACTGAGCGTTCAAGAAGGAAGATGTAAGAGAACATCAGATGGAAGAAAGTCATCTGAGCGTTCGAGCCAACTGATCAGATTCAGAACATAAGAAAGTCAACTGAGCGTTCAAGATTCAGAACATCAGAAAGACAACTGAGCGTTCAAGATTCAGAATGTCAGAAAGACAACTGAGCGTTCAAGATTCAGAACATCAGTTACAAGACTCAAATCAGTTAGATCAACAACATAAAGTTCAAGTCAACTGAGAGTTCAACTGTTAGCAATCAGATAGAACATCAGCTGAAGACCAATCAGATGAAGATCAAACGACTCAACCGACTATCAAATGTTAAGAGTCAAAGGTTGAAATTTGAATTTCAAATAAGGAAGTCACATGAAGGTTTGACGTTCTGTCATTACCTCATTTGGCCCAACACAAGGTTGTCTCAGATGGAAAGCAGAAGTTCACAGTTGCCAAATCAAGAAAGTCTGCAGAGATGAGAGACAAGCCATCGTTTTCATAAGAACAGAGATCAACGGCTCTTCCAACGGCTAGTTGATTCTCTCCGCCTATAAATAGAGGCATTCATTCATTCACCAAGACTTACAAGACAGAGAAGACAGACAAAAGCAAAGAGTTAGACGAGCGAACATCACCAGTTGAGAGTTCATATCGCAAACGAGCAAAACTACAATCAATCTCTAAGAACATCACTAGCTGAGAGTTCCTAGAGTGTTAGATTCTGTCTTGGTGTTTTTCGATCCAACCTTGAGAACATCACTAGCTGAGAGTTCATAGAGTGTTAGATCCTAGCTCACTTTCTTGTTCGAGCTAGTAGTTGGAAAACCAACCCTCACACACACCCCTAAAAAGGTTGTTAGGACCCTACTCTTCCCAGAATTGAGTAGATAGGTTGATAAGTACCCGTAAACTTATCTATAAGGTTGATAAGTACCCGTAAACTTATCTTAACTGTTGCAAAGCCCGCGTAAGCTTTGTGGTTTTTGTCCAGAAGAACTTGGACTGAGCTGTGTGGACTCACAACTCTCCGTGGACGTAGGAGTTCTCTTCGAACCACGTAAATCCTTGTGTGTTTGTGTTTTCAGTTCAGTTATTTCTTACTGCATTTTCAACTGACCATCTAACCAGCATACAAAACTGCATCTTTGCATATCAACTGTCTTGGTTATTGACCGACCTTGCATCTGAGCGTGAGTTGATATTATACGAGTTTTTATCCACCACATTCCGCACAGCACCACTCTTCCAACTGAGTTTGCTTACTCAGTTGTGAATCCAGCTGAGTCTTCTTACTCGGTTGTTGATTTTTCAAGAGTTGTTTTAAAATTCTTATCTGGTGTACTCCCCCCCCCCCCCCATACATCAGAACTCGTATCAGGACCATCAGCTAGCTTCTTGGCTCATGTCGTGTACGTGATTTTCATTCTAAGAGAGAGAGTGAGATCTGAATTATAGTGCGAGGGAAGTTGAGAGAGAGAAACGCTAGTAGTCGTTGTTGTAATCCTCCGGTGAAGCAATAGGATTCCGGTTATCTTTCTCCTGTGGATATAGGCATATTGCCGAACTACGTAAACGCTGTGTTTTCTTTTTCATTTTCTTTACTTTACAGTTTCAAATCCATCGTCGTAGCTGCTAGGATTTGATTCAGGATTACCAGTAGTAAATCAACAATTCTGTAGCCAGAAACTTAGAAAATATGTTATTTTAATTTATTGTCTTGCTATAGAAAGATTTTATAAAAGATTAAATCGACATAGAAACTTATATCTTGTAGTAGAACAAATAGGGTGAACAGAATATATTTGAGACAATTGACGGAGACAATTTAAAGTATCATAGGTCATGTCCAAAAAATAATAATAATAATAATAATAATAATAATAATAATAATAATAATAATAATCTGATACTATTAATAATAACAAATAGGGTTGATATGATTCTATTAAAAAAATATTGACATGATCTGATACTAATTAATTCCATATATTCATAGAAGCTGCATAGTCCTTTTTTGTTGATTCCTTCTCTCACTAGTCTCTTGGCCTTTTGTTGTTAGAGAGGTATATGAAATCAAAACTTATTTTTTATCCTCTTGTATAGTATAGAGGTTTCACTTATATGATGGTGTAATGATTTATTTGATAATATACATATATATATATATAGTACTTCGTTGTAATTTCTTCAAAAACAGAAAGATTAACTATGGGAATGGAAAAATTATAATATTCACGTCACTTCTAATACACTTTCCAATATAGTTATTTCTGGATGAAGAAAAACTTGAAATAACCCTTTTCAAATTCAAAAGATGAATCTTGTTGATAATTTAGGTCCTGTAGATACTCGTACAACATTGGGCTCCTATTTAGGAAAAGGAAATGGGAGCGCGAGACATGCGCAAACAACAAAAGCAATTATGTCACTTTGCTAAAAAATATGTTATAATAGCCTTAGAGGTGTTTACGGGCCCGGTTCCGGGTCGGAACCGGCCCGGAACCGCTGGTTCCGGTTCGGGAATGTTGGAACCTGAACCGGCCCGCCATAGTCACTGTTCCGGTTTGGAACCGGCCCGCGTAGTAACGGTTCCGGTTCCGGTTCCAACCCGCCGGTTCCGGGCCTGAACCGTCTAAATTATTTATTTTTTTTTATTTTTTTAATCATTGAAAATATAAATTATATTGTATTTCAAACTCATAATCTTCAATATAATGTATAGAATCGATATAAAATAAAATATATCTTCATTTATATAATGTGTGATCAATTAAAAACCTTATATTTTCACACGGTTCCGAACCGGAACCGCCGGTTCATATTTGAACCTTATATAAATATTTATTTTATTTTTGGTCTTTTTCATTCCATTTATCGTTATAATTGTCATTTTTGATTTCTAAAACATACAATTAACATGAATTAATACAAAACATATTTTAAAACTAGAAAAAGAAAGAAAATAATAAAAAATCGTTGGAACCGCCGGTTCACGGTTCCTCGCCATTTGAACCGGAACCGGCCCGTCCTACATACAGTTCCGGTTCGGAACCGGCCCGTTGACTACGGTTCCGGTTCGAAAACCGTTGACCACGGTTCCGGTTCAGGTTCGAACCCGCCGGTTCCGGTTCGGATGAACACCTCTAAATAGCCTTTTGAATTTTTTTTGTGACTTTTATACTCTTCTAGTGATACAAAAAGGCTAACTTTAATTTGAATCATACACGAAGACTAACTTCATGTATGAATTTTCGACGTCGACAATGGCGCGGTAGTGCGATCGCCGGCGAAAAAATTCCATCAAAAAATTCCGGCGAAAATTTGAATCGTACACGAAGTCTAACTTTATGTATATATCATACATGAAAACTAATCTTCATGTATAATTCGAATTTGAAATTTTTGGCGGCGAAAATTTTCGTGTATGATGCATACATGAATGTTAGTCTTCGTATATGATGCATACATGAAAATTGGTCTTCGTGTATGATTCAAATTTGAAAATTTTGGCGGCAAAAATTTTCGTGTATGATATATACATAAATGTTAGTCTTCGTGTATGATGCATACATGAAAGTTAGTCTTCGTGTATGATGAATACATGAAGTTAGGCTTCGTGTATGATCCACATTTTCGCTGGAATTTTCGCCGGAAAATTTCGCCAGCAATTTTCCCCTGAATTTTTCTTGTATGATGCATACATGAATGTTAGTCTTCGTGTATAATGCATATATAATGCATACATAAAGTTAGGCTTCGTGTACGATTCAAATTTTCGCCAGAATTTTTGGTCGGAAATTTTTCGCCGGAAATTTGTCGTCGGAAATTTTTGCCGGAAGTTCATACATGAAATTAGTTTTCGTGTATAATTCAAATGAAAGTTAACCTTCTTATAAACTTATTAAGGTATATTAAACTTTTAACAACTCAAAGTTCTATTTTAAAATTAAAAAAATTGAGATAATATTTTAAATTTTTTATTTAAAAAAAGTGCTATTTTACGGCATTTCATCTTTCTGAAAATGGATGGTTGTCCTGTCCAGGTTTCACATATCCGCATGAAAATAGTTTTCAAATAAAAATAGAACTAAAATGTAAACTATTGGAGAGAGATGATAATAGCTTGTGGGCTTTAACTTTTCCATAATGCAGCGGTTTGTTTAGGCCGAGTTCTCATTTGGGCTAGCTCTGTCCATGTAAGGCCCAACCCTTATTCGCCGCGGCCCCGCCCTCATAATTGAATGCACAATTTTCATTTTGAATCCAATCCCATCCGCCCACACTCCTCCTGCTATGGCGAAATCCTCCTCCGCTATCCGCCGTCTCCGCCATCTCTTTCAACAGAAACCCACTCCCAAATCCGCCGCCGCGGTCGCCACGACCGAAACCGCCGCCGCCCCCACTCAAGGGAAATATGAGAACCTCGTCAAGAAATTCAAGAAAAGATCAGAGTCGAGCGGATTCCGGGCGAAACGCTCGTCATACAGGGCCTCCGTCCGCCGCCTGGCGAAAGCCGGCCAACTCTCTCACGTCGACGAGATCCTCCAACATCAGAAGCAGTACCCAGATATCAAAGACGAACGCTTCGCCGCCCGCCTCATCAGCCTCTACGGCCAGGCCAAGATGCTAGAACGCGCCCTCCAACTGTTCGACGAAATGCCTCAACTAAACTGCCCGCGCAGCGCCCTCTCCTTCAACGCCCTCCTCACCGCCTGCTTCCCTTCCGAAAACTTCGACAAAGCGATCGACCTTTTCCGCGAATTACCCGCGAAGCTCTCGATCGAGCCCAACGCCATCTCCTACGCTTCCGCCATGAAAGCTTTGTGCAGAAAGGGACTGTTGGACGACGCCGTTTCTTTACTGGATGAGATGGAGGCCAAAGGCGTTAAACCCGACGCCGTAACGTTCGACGTCCTTTTTAGTAACTTGTACCACAGCGGCAAATTCTCGGAGGGGGAGAGTTTATGGAAATTGATGAGAGAGAAGAATGTGGAACCTGCTCTGAGATGCTACAACGCGAGGCTGATGGGGATGATGAACGAGAAACGCTTCTCGGAGGCCGTAGAATTGGTGAAGGAGATGGAGGAAAAGGGGGTGCAGCGCAACAGCTACAGTTACAATCTGATGATCAAAGGTTACATAAAGGAAGGCAATGTGGAGGAGGTGAAGGAATGGTTCGCGGCGTTGGAGAAGAGCTGTGGCGGCCCCGACGTTTTCACGTACGTTGTGCTAGTACCTTTTGCGTTGGATTGCATGGAGATTGATTGGGCGTTTGAGCTGTGCAAGAAGAGTGCTGCTCTTAAGAAGAAGCTTTCTGGGAAGATGGTGAGGAGAGTGAGTGAAGAGCTGCTTAACCAATCCAAACTTGAAGAGGCCGACCAATTGCTCACCTTGTATAATTTGCCACCTTCTCAACCTTGATTATCAACTCTTGAATTGTGTCACTTTCACATGTTTTAGTGTTTCTTGTTGACATGGGTCAAATAAATCAACTTTTATTATTCTAATTCTAATTTCTTTGGGTAAATTACTTCTACAACTATTATAATGGAGAGTTTAGAACAATTTTATAATACTAAATTGCCAAAAATAATTATAATGGTTGGGCCGATGGCCCAGTAATGAGACTGAAAATTTGTCTGTGCGCGCAAAATTGGCACCCTCTTTCTCATTTTTCCTATTCAGTTTGAGAACTTGATGTGGGCTGGCCTTTCCAGGATTGACTGACTCGATGACCCCCATTTTCAAAATTAACATTTTGAATTTGAGGGAAGCGAAAGAAACTTCTCAAAAGTCAAAACACAAAAAAGGGAAAGAATTACGCACCATTGAAATTAAAATAATTGATTTATTTGTGAGATATAAAATATTAAAACCTACTCCCTCTTTTCAAGAATAAGTGTCCACTTTGTACTGGGCACGGCGACTAAGAAAGCTGATAAAGTAAAAGTTAGTAGGGTAAAAATTAGGATGTAGGGATAGTGAGATAATGATAAAAAACAGTGATAATGACAAAAAAGAGGTGGTATTGATAAAAAAGTAAGAATAAATTTGTTGGGATGATAAACAGGTAAAATTAAAGTTGATGTGAGGTGGGGTCCTAAATGGCAAAGGGTAGTAATATTGAGTAAGTAAAGAGGGTAGTGTTGTACAAAAAGGCAAAGTGTACACTTATTCACGAACATGGTTATTGTTCCAAAGTGGACACTTATTCGTGAACGGAGGAAGTACATACCAATCCGAGATGGATTGAGTACAACTTATACGGATGGAATCCTTCATACCTAACTTCTGTCCCATCTTCCATGTCCCACTACTAATTTTACTATTTAAAAGTATTTATTCAAAAATAAAATTTTAGTAATATATAATAAACCTTAATTAAAATTTATTATAAAAAAATTATATACCTTATTTTTGGAATAATGAGCCCTCATAATTGTTTAAAAATTCAGAAAATGCAAATTAAATAAAATTATATATAATCCTAATTGGATGGATAAACGCTAATCAATATTTGTAAAATTATTCTAAAACATCATAGATCAAAATTGAAGAAAAAAATTGACAAAAAACTAATTAAATTTTGGGACATTAAATTTGAGGATAGAGAGGATCCCAAGCGCAACTTATAAATGCACAGTAAGGATTTATCAGTTCTCAATTAAAATTATTTTAATATTAATTAATTAATACTAATAAATAATAAGTAAATAAAATATAGGATAGCCGCACCAACCAACTGTAAGATGTGGGATCACCGCACCATACCTTCTCAAATTATTGGTTGATGCGGCAACAATATGGAGGGAAAAATTGTCCGAATAATAATACGGAAATTAAAATTGATTGGCTGAGATACCATAAGTCTCTCTTTTATGAGAAGTTTTGGATTCAATCCCGCTTGCAAGCGGTATAGTTTATTTCTCATTTTATGGTGGAGTAGTTATTCCACCCTGCGTGGTAGTGTAGTGGTCCCACTTATATGGTGGTGTAGCGATTTATTTGATTGCATAAATATATACCTCATTGTAATTTCCTAAAAAAATACGTAAATTAAATAATTAATCCTTCTGAAAAAACTTTATTACAAAAATACGTTGATCTCCTATGAGACTGGTCTTTTACTAGAGATCGGGTTGACCCATTTTTATTTTTATTTTTTTAATTTCCAGATTTATTTTAATTTTCATGCTTTTTTTTTCAGCTCCGATTTAAATCTATAAATAATCGTTGTGGCAATAATTTGGATTGCTCGGCTTGCTCCGAGGCCTTCGGCTTCCCTCGCTCGATCTCTTAACCAAAGAAGAAGAGACAAAAAAAACAAGAGACAAACAAAAAAGAAGAGACTAAAAAATCTTGAAATTAAGAAGAAAAAAAACACACTAGGCGCCTGTTGTACACAAGCCGTACGTAGACAGCCAGCGCGTGTACCGGTCTCACCAAGTTTTAGTGAACTAAATATTATGGGGTATTAAGAATCTAGGATTTCTTTTCCCTTTTAATTTCAAATATGCATGGCGATAATTCGAACGTTGTTTAATTTTGTCTAGGTTCATACTCAGGGGCGGACCCAGTGGCGCTTAATCCCCAACTAATATTTGTTTTTCTTCTTTTTTCTAGTTAAAAAATTCTAAAATCATCATATTCAATTCCTATAGTTCAAATATCTATAAAGTCTGAAACATCTGGAATTATGGGCGGAGAGGAGTTATTTTTAAGAAATTTCAGAGAATAGAAAAAGGAGGAGGAGAGACGATATTGGCGGTTCTCGAAAGAAAAGAGTCAAAATATGAAAGGAAGAAGGAAAGAGTTGGGGTAAGTTTTATTAAAATGAAAAAGAAATTGATACATACACGTTTTCATAAAACAAAAAGCCAAAAGAGAACTAAATAGTAGGAGTATTTCACAACGTTAATTATTGTCCACAATTTTTATCGAAATTAGAATACAATTTTTTTTTAGAATATCATGTGATATAGCTATAATGAACATTAAAAAATAAATTTTGCCCCACCTTCTTCATAAATATAAATTATGGCCATTTTTTTGAACTTAGGACCTAAATACCCATTTCCCTCTTCTATTTTTGATCCATCAATCCTTGATCCATTTTATTGACACTTATTTTCCTTTCCAAGTTTTTTTTCTTTTTCTTTCCTGTTTTTTTTTTTTAATTTTCCAGCTTTTTTCTGTTTTTTTTCTTATTTTCCAGTTTTTTTTTCTTTTTTTTTTCTGTTTTTTCAGATTTCTTTTGTTTTTTTATTTTCCAATTTTTTCCTTGTTATTTCTTTTTTTTCCAGATTTTTTCTTTTTTTCTGTTTTTTTTCTATTTCTTTTTAATTGCCAAATTTTTGTTTGCCTCATAACTTGGAACATCTGGAACTAATTCGACAATTCGTCCCAATTGTACCATATCATAACTTGGAACATCTGGAACTAATTCGACAATTCGTCCCAATTATACTAAATCTGGAACTATTGGCACTAATAAGGTTAAATTCGTACCAGAAGTATTAGAACTATTGGTACTAATATAACTAAATTTGTACCAGAAGTACCAAACGTCTTATATCCGCCCGACCCGACCCGCGCCCGCCCGCGTCCGACCCGACCCGTTCCGCATTTTGTTAAGGGTATTTTCGTCCCAAATTGAAAAAAATGGCCAAAATTTATATTTTTAAAGAAGGTGGGCCAAAATTTATATTTTAATGATCATTATGGCTATTTCAAAATATGTCTCATTTTTTTTTTCCTTTTCCTTTTTCCTTTTTTCTCTTGAAGTATTAGACTAATTTTTAAATAATAATTATAGATAAAATAACTATACATTCTTATCAAATAAAAATACTTATTAATATTTTATTTTTTATATTTTATAATATAATATTATTATTTAATATATTTATTTAATTAACAACAAAACTTTTGCATGTTGACAATGAAGCCCCACCAAGCTATATTTCTGGGTCCGTTCATACTTCAGACTAAACACTACATCTCAATCTACGAACTGACTGGCATGTAAAATCAATTAATAATAGGAAAATAAACGGTGATCCCTCCACGGTGCTCTATTCTGATTTTCCTTTATTCTGGTATTTTTGACATTATTAATGCATAATAATACACATACATTATTTATTATATTCATATAATAATTACTCATGCCTAACGTCATGTATATCTATTATTACTATCTTTATCTTTATTCTTCACACTTCTTTAAGGCTTTGTATATTAGTAATTTATAATATTAATATTATATAATATACCTCAATTATTAATAGATATATATTCCCAATTTCTAAATACAAATTACATAACCCATTTTCATTATTAATTATATTTAATAATTATAAAAAATAAAATTATTTTTTAAGTTAGTCTACAGGTAGCGCCAAATTAAATTAAAGAAATAAAATAAGCAAGTTAGCATTAATTGAGAGGCCAATAAAAATTTTGTAATCGAAAATCTCTAGGAAAACTAAATAAATATACTCCCTCCGTTTCGTTCATAATGCAACATATTCTTTTTTTGGGTGTCTCATTCATCTTGCAACATTTCCTTTTATGGAAATAATTAGAAAATAGTCTCAATGAAACTGCTAAAGGAGTTGATGGTGATGATGAGAATGGCGTTGGATTTGAGAAATGCATAGAAAATCCAAAGCATAGAGCTAAAGAGTGCCACCACGTATGGAATTGATTAATAACCTTCGCTTGTTTTCTTCTTGTATATTGCATAGAATGTTGGACTGCAATTATATATATTTACCAAATATTAATTAATGAATGTTGTATGCTAATTAGTAGAACAAACTCAAAACTATATATAAACTAATTACATTGGAGAAAGTAACACCATGAACGACATAATGTTACCTGCAAGCATTGTTTTTAGTTAATTATATAAGTATATTACAGAGTATATATAAGTAAGAAATAAACTATTCAACAAAAAATGAAACAATCCCCTCCCCTACACTTAATTGACATGCAGAATTTCCCAGTACGTATAAATTATTTAAGCTGGCGATACCTACATGACTTGGTGCATTCATATACTCCCTCTGTCCCTGATATATCTTCCTATCTTTCCTTTTAGGGGTGTCCCCCATATATCTTCCTAGCTATTTTTGGACATCATATCACAACAAATTATTACTCTCTACCCTTACTTTATCAACTTATTTACCTAAAATACCACATATGGCCCACCACTATCTCAATTAATTTATATATCACTCACCACTATCTCAATTAATTAATACTATTACTCCTTCAATGTGGGACCATTTCTCCACTCAATACAAACTTAACCACCTTTTATCCACTCACAACCAACTCATCAACATTTTTTCTTAATCTCTGTATCACTCCTTCCTAGGAAGATATATCAGGGACGGAGGGAGTATATAATTTGCGTCTACGTGCATGTGTGTGTGTGTAAATATTCTGTCTCGAGTGTAAAATTGTAAAAACACTTTAAATTGATCAATGTCTTTCTTATACAACAGTACATAACATTCACAGACGTTAGAAAATTAAAACAAGAAAAAACATAAAGTAGATATAGGTTAAATTTACCGAGCAGTCCAAATGCCAAAGCCCTTTGGCCAGAGAAATGTGCCATTGTATCTCTTTTCTTGTTTTGATTTCAAAACTAAAGTTATTAGTATTAGCAATATTATGGACAATTCTGATTAATCCTTTACAGCCAGCCTATTTATAAACACATAAATTGTGACACCTGTGCTAGAGTTTCAAAACCAGAAAAATATCTTTCATTTAATTAGTTTGAAATAAAGAGCTAGTGATATGCATAAAGCGAAGCAACTTTTTTTTTTTTTTTTGCTGGAGATATCATAATTTTTCCTACAGGACGGGTATAATAGTCATTCCATCAAGGTCACGATCTTTTTAAATCGCTCAATAATTATGATAATAATTTTTTTTGAAAATAATCAGGTGTGTCAAATAATTCAGTGGCTCCACATGCATGTAATTGGATCAGAATTAGATGTGATTTTCCACGGATCCCGTGGACAACCCATTTGGGCGTAGGGATGGAAACAGGGCGGGACGGGACCGAGTATTGCTTTTCCGCCCTCATAGAATTTGTTGGAATTTTTGTTAATTATAGCATTAAATCCATGAGCGATGTGTGGAAACTAATGGTAGAAACGAAATCTACGTTTTGAGCATTATGATTTAATGTTTTTATTTGTTCAATTCTATTAAGGAATGAATGAGCAATTAATACATAAATATGACTACTTGAAACTAGAATAGTGTGTTTTCTATCTTATTTGTCCCACATCAGAAAATCAAGGAAGTTTTGTGCTATATATAAGGAGCACCACTTTAAAGGAGCATATCCAAGTGTGCTACCTTATGATGCACCTTTGTGGCTCAAGTGTTGGCATCTTTTATGTTGACCATGATTCCTACGAGGTCCGAGTCCCGACGGCGACCAGCATGTACACGTCGCACTTGTCGCAATGGGCGCTTTGAGGCGATTACGCTGCGGTTCGTATGGATAAGGACGCGTTTGGTGCGGCCGACCGCACGGTGCAGTTTCGGCAGTTGGTGTCGGTTTCCAACAGAACCAACACCTTCGACACATGGCGGCATCAGACAAGGCGCCCTTTCGGCCGTGCCACGTGTCAGCCTCTGGTTAATTGGCGCCCAAAACCACCCCGTAGGCACCCGTTCGGAACGGGCACTTTCTGCCTATAAAGAGCCCTCAGAATTTGACATTTAGGGAACCATAAAAACAAACCAACGAGCACTTGCATCGAGTTTGCATATATTCACTTCATATATAGTTGAGTCTAAGATCGAGTACTCGTCCCGAGTATCGAATAGTTCGCCGGAACTTTAACACGTCGTGCAACGTCTCAAGTTCATCAGAACTGTTGTATCTTGGAGGCAATTGTTGTAGACCGCGGCGCGATAGCGGAGCAATATTATCTTACGGAGATAGTGTCTAGCACTAGCCTCGGTTCATTTCTTTTCTGTCTTTCATTTTCGTATACATATCACACACCGTTATATAATTTTCAACAGAATTCACCCCTGGCGGAGACACCATACACGTGCATGTAAATACGGGGCATGGATTAGTCACTAAGGGAAGAGTGCCCATTGAGTACCCGACAATATTTTTTTTAAATATATTTTTTGCAAAGAAAGGAACTAAAAACTATAACAAACATAAGAATTTTATTCAAACAAAATCTTTTGTAATTCATATTATTCAAACAAAATACAGTACGTTAATGCACAAGCATGTTAATACACAAATTACAGTAACTTAATGCATAATCTAATTAACACACTTTTAATGCACATATAACAACAATCTAATGCACCAACTAATTTGGATCGTAGATAAAAAGAAAATCAATTGTCCAGATAAGTTCCTCCATGATCCGCTCCCTATAAACGTTTATTAGGGTTGGGAATCTATACCCTCACTTAATCCCATATGCGGGTATTAAATCCCATAACCAGCCTCAATCCGACCCTGAAATTTCACAGCCTGCCCTTGTCTCATTTGGAGCAAGTAAGTACAATACTCGAATCGCAAGTATTTATTGTCATCTCTACGAGTGCATTGAGATAAGAACTATAATTTTTTTAAGGACACAAGAGCTACGGTTTGTCATCTCTGCGAGTGCATTGAGATAAGAGCTATAGTTTTTTTTTTTGGACTCTAACTTCTAGCGTTTTGTAATTTTAGGAAAACTTTTTTGTGGACTTGTAGAAATAGGATAATATCATTCAAATTGTTTCATTTGCAGGACAATTTTAGTCCCCATCAAGTTAAAGCACGTAACACATGACCATCCAAGTGGAGCCCAAGATGTGATGCTCCATCTGGAAGGTCATGTGTGTTTTAGCTTGAAGGGACTTAAAATTGTCATGCGGATGCAACAACTTAGATGTCATTGTCAACTTTTTTAAACTCGAAAAAATTTGTCCTAAAATTGCAAACTGCTGAAAGTTTGTGTCAAAAAAACTCCTACTTCTGTAATGGAGAGTTATAAATTTCAGATACCGAATTGCCACGAAAAATTATAAAGGCTCTATTTATTATTTTTAAGAATCATTAAAAGGGTGGGCAACCGGCCTTAGCAGTGATCTCAGGAACTTCTCATGTTCGAACACTCTAAAATGTGGTCACCCTATGTTTTGACTTCTGATCTTCTCGTTTTAGGTTTTCGGTTTGAAAAGTTAATGTGGGCTGGACGGCTCAATTATCATAATTGACATTATATAATTAGAGAGTTTTAAAATTATTTGTTGATTGGGCAAAATTTCAGAGGGAAATTGTCCAAATAATGAATCTAGGATTTTCTTTTTCAGATAACTAAAATGTTAGGGTTTCTAGTTTGGGGGTTTTAAATGGTTAAAGTTAAGGATTTGGGCATGCATGTTCCCCTTAATTTTCAGTTGTATACTTCCTTAAGCAAATTAAACATATAATAGATGAGCATCTCTCCTGTGCGGCAGGTTGCATTTGACATGCGACTGGGTCGGGTCGGGTTAACCCGGGTTTGACCTGTTGACCCGGTCAATTTTTTTTTAATTTCAGTTTTTTTTTTTTTTGCTCTGCCTTCGCTCCGATTACTAATATAAGGATAATCATCGGGCAAAAATTTAGACTTTTTCGGCTCGCTCCGAGGCTTTCGGCTCCCCTCGCTCGAATCTTGATCAAAGAAGTAACGGCAAACAAAAAAACAAAGAGACAAACAAAAAAAGGTGCAAAAAAAAGTAGATTTAAAAAAAAATTAAAATAAAAACTGAAAAAAAAAAAAAAGGAAACTGGAATACAGGAAAAAAGATAGGTGCATGCACCCCATGCACAGTCGCATGGGGTGCGACCTGCCGCATACGAGTATTGTAATAATAGATATACTGAACCATTAAGCAAATTAGGCCGTTGAACAACAATCGGAATCTCAAATTCAGTTTCCGGAGCAAAACCGGATGAAACTAAATGTTTATAAATTTACAAAACACATTCACTAGTTTGGAGGAAAATTGTCCAAACAGGATGAAACTAAATGTTTCCAATATAGGCATGTCGATAGTTTGGTGAGTGGGAGAGAGAGAGTTAGTTGAAGATATGAAAAGGCAAATAAAGGATAATGATGAAAATTTCAGATACTTTCCAGTGTGAAGATCGGATGACAAGCGTATCCTGGGCAGTGGGCTCTAAAGCTATTTAATAAAATAAAAACTCCAAATAAGAGGGGGAAAAGATTGATATGATTGAACATATATATAAATATATTTAATTAAAAATAAGTGGACTGATGTTATCTCTATGCAATTTGTGATGTGTCTGAATAATGGATATTAATGTAGCGACAAATTAAGTGGCCCGCGCGCTTACATAAACATGGGATGGGAATGGGATAGCAACAAGCGCCTGCTAAGCCCATTCAACAATAGTAATAGTATATCGTTATAAGATTTCCCCTTTTCCAACCAAAAGTGGAAATGATGATAAAATTAAATCTAGTAATATTTCATGTCCAATTATTTGGGGATATATATATATACATATACACATATAGAATTATTATAAGCAATCATTCCACAGGCATGCATGCACGTCCGTTTTTGCTCAATTGATTGAACTTAATTCTAATCATTAAAATTAGCATAGTTCATAAAATGAGGAGTATATATACAGTATAACCATTTTTTCTATTTCATTTAGTTAGTGAAGGGAAGGGAGATGTAGTGAATACTGGGATGGGAGGACATTTCAAGGACTGAATTGCGGGTGATGGTTACAAGAACGAAGTTCTATTGCAACGGACCGGAAGAATTGCTCCGAATCGAGTTGTGAAGTTTAAACTTATAATTACAATTGTTTTCTACACCATTATTCAACTATATACCAACTAAATAGCTACTAAATTGGGCAACCCATTATCGGGAAAGAATTGATATATAATTTTTCTAAGCATTATTAGAAAATGTATGCCCTTCAATATATACTTTTTATAGTACATTAATTCTTGTTTTGGTGGCCAAAAGGTACGAGCTAATAGTTAAAGCAGGACCAGAACTGTCAATGTTTTCAGAAAGAGGACTACATGTTATAAAATTTGAAAATCAGAACCATATGTTACGAAATTTGAAAATGAGGACTATAACTTCCATTTTTTACATTTACACTGCTATTTCAAACTCAAAACTAATTATTTGGGTTTTTTAGTGACACCTAGAGCCTGTTGCTGACGTGGCCGTGTCATGAACCTTTTTGGCAAACATTTTTTTTTTCCTTTTTTTGTTATTAACGATTTTTTTTCAGCATATTTGTTATTATACAAAGACAGAAAAAAAAATCAATTTTTTTTGTCACATTTGCAGCCTAAAATAAAAATAACAAAATGATGAGTTTCTTTCATTCTAAGTCCTTATTTTTTTAGAATGCAAACTGGCAAATAATTGGTTTTATAATTTCTTTCTTTCTTTCTTTCAATAATAACAAATATGCTAAAAAAATCGATAATAACAAATAAAGGGGAAAACAAATTTTGCCAAAAAGGTGACATGGCCGTCGGCAACGGACTCTAGGTGTCACCAAAAAGCTCAAATAATTGGTCTTAGGCCCGAAATAGGAGTGCAAATGCAAAAAAAATAGAAGTTATAGTCCTCATTTTCAAATTTCATAACATATGGTTCTCATTTTCAAAAATTTCGTAACATATATTCATTTTTCTGAAAACTGTGAAATTAAAGTTATGGTCCTGCTTTAACAATTAGATCCAAAGGCTACTACTATACATAGACTTGCCTAATTATCTAGATTGGCATAGCTAGGCTAGTGTAGATTCATAGGAACAACCTAACTTTGATCTCACAATTTGAAATATTAGAAGGCATGCAAGAGTGAGAATGGTGAACATATGTCCAAAATCTAAACAAAAGTTGGACAAAAAGAAAAAAAGTTTTTTCTCTTTCATATTAATAATTAAGTTCCAATAATGAGTTTCTTGCTTTCCTTTTTGTGGCCAATAATGCATAAAGTACATATATATAACCACAAGTGCGCCAAGATAGACTAGATAGCTGCAGTTTAACAAAGATTAATTAAAGATTGAGCTAGCCACTTATATATCATTCAATATACAAATTAATATTCATTAAAAATAAATTACTGCTGTAGCTGCACTCACAAATTAAACAAGATCGAGGTGGCATGCATGGAGCCAGCCTCACAAAATTGCATAACTACATGAGTAGTATTACATATGATATAAATCTTTCCTCAAATCTGATCTAGGCAATATCCCTCATTATTTATTTATTTCTGCTGTGATCGATTCTCAACTCCATCATCATTTATCATCGCATCTTTCTGAGAACCCACTGCATTGTTTCCCATACTTAATGCTTCATTAAGTTTGAGATTAATGCTGATTATTTGCTCTGAGCTTTTTGGCTCCTCCAAGATTACAACTTGAGTTAGTACCATTTCAGAAAGCTTTTGCTTAATGCTCATCATTTTTTCTGCATTTTTGTACTTAATATACACTCCCATCTGAACCACGCTAAAGATGAAACCTACCACATTCGGAACCTATATATACACAAACAAAAAAATTAATAATCATATTTAATTTATTTGGAAAAAATAAAAGTTATACATATATATATATATATATGTAAATAGGTAGGGATGAAAACTTACCCAAATGTTAAAATCTTTCGTTAGAAGGCCATAAAAAAACCACATGACAGCGCTTAGTGTAAGGAATAGTGATAGAAGAAATGGCATATACTCCACACTCTTGGTTTGTATCACTTTTCTCTGCAAAAATATAAAACGTACTCATGATCAAATTATAGACTACTATATTTTTAAAAAAATTAATGTGCATGGATGCTCACCAGAATGCCCAATGGAGCAACGAACACACACAAGGAGAACACCAAACACATCCAACCAACGACCATGGCACGTTGTGATGGTCTCACAAGGAGTATAGTCGCCGCCACGATAACTCCGAACCCACAAACTATTAGCAGTACAATCATCTTAAGGGTTTGTACCTGCATTCCAATTAATTATATTTAGATACAAACTTAAACCTAATATTCGAATAAAAGTGTGTGTGTATGTGTGTGTGTGTGAATTTGCATGTTTAATTACTTACCATTGCCTTCTTTGGAGAGTAGAAGAGATAGAAGCAAACATAGATGGTCTCAATGAAACAGCCAAAGGAGTTGATGGTGATGATGAGAGTGGCGTTGGACTTGAGAAATGCATACAAAATCCAAAGCATAGAGCTAAAGAGTGCCATCACGTATGGAATTGATTGATAACCTTCGCTTGTTTTCTTCTTGTATATTGCGTAGAATGTTGTTCTGCAATTAATTATATATCAAATTACAAAATACTAGTATTATTTAATAAATGTACGTTGTATACTAATTAGTAGAACAAACTCAAAACTGTTAAACTTACATTGGAGAAAGAAACACCATGAACGACACAAAGTTACCTGCATGCAAGAATTTTATTTAGTTAACTATATAAATTATTCAAGTTGGTGATGCTAGGTGCATGACTTGGTGCATGCACATGTGTATAAATGTGCAAACATTCTTTATCTAGTGTAACATCGTAAAAACATTAATTGAAATTCATGATCGATATTCTTTCTATACAACACTAACAATCAATGACTTCAATAATTCGCAGCTAGGAAATTAAAGGAAAAAATACATAAGTAGGTTTAGGTTAAATTTACCTAGTAGTCCACATGCCAAAACCCATTGCCCAGAGAAACCTGCCATCTCTTTGATTTGAGTAAAAATTTGATTTGATTTCAAAACTCAGAAGATATTTTATCAGCTAACTTATGAACAATACTGAATCCTTTTACAACCTATTTATAAACATACAAATTATGGGACACCTGTGCTAAAGTTTGAAGGCCAAAAAATATCCATCATTTAATTTGATATAAAGAGCTAGTGATAAATTATATAAAGAAAAGCAACTTTTTTTTGCTGGTGATTTTATTACTTTTTGCCTACGTGAGGGGTATAATAGTCACTCCATCAAGGCCACAACCTTTAATTCGCGCGATAATTATGGAAATAATTTATTTTTAGTCTTGAGTGGAATTATGGAAATAATAATTAGACGAGTCAAATTATAAAAAGGGAATCTATCCTTGATTGTGTTCTCCGATTCAGCAATAACCCAATCTGTAAAATGCCACTTGGCATATCAAGTGTCATTTTGCTCCTAATTAATTTTGAACATTAGGAATTGCTCTAGTATTAAATATTTCATGATATGGTTTAATATACATATATAGGTTTATCTTTATTTAGTGGCTTCTCTCATTTGGTTAGATTTTTTTTTTTTTTTTTCTGGGCTATTGAGAATATGCACTTTCAAAATTATAGCGATTTGAAATACAAATACTGATTTTTATTTAGACTTGTTTTATTTCAGATAGTATGTTCGTAAATGAAACCATAATTTTATTACTTTCTCTATTCAAATTTGTGCTTATTTAAGATATACTAGTTATTATAATTAAAGGTTTCTCTATCTGTTAAAAGATAGGAACCATAAGTTTTCACTCTTTCATATTTAGTAATTAGAGATATACGTACATATAGTTTTCTAAACATGAACAGGCCTGAGATTTCAAAGCTTCGAATGTATATGAAACACTGTCCATACTTTTACAACAATAGAGAAGACCGAGGTTGGCAAATTAAATCACGAACTTTATATAATATTTTGATAATTTCGACCTAACTTTTAAAGTTTTTTCGAATTAAAGCACGAACTTTATAATTTTTTGCAATTGAAGAATTTGATGTTGTTTTGATAAAGAAAGCCATTAAACTATATTTATGTGCTTAATAGAGCACATAATTTGGCTCAAACCTCTTTTTTTGAATTTTTTATTTTTCTTTACCATGTGCTTCATTAAAACGACCTCATTTAAGGTCTCTAACAAAATGATGCCATATTTTTCTGTCCATGTTCGTTATCATGTTATCATTCCGACCGTAAAAAAACAAGAAAGGTCCTGATTGCAATAGTTATAAAGTTTGTGCTTTAATTGGCAAAGTTTTAAAAGTCATGTCATCGAAATGGCAAAAACGTCTTTAGTATGTGATTTATTTTACAACAACCTAAAAAAATGCCAAAAATAAAAAGTAAATTAATATATATTTTATTAATTGGTTGATTGCATAATAAATAACGAATATATACTTATTAGTTAGTTTATAGTGAAATATTACTAATTAGTATGTCATCATATCATGCTTTTCCCTTGGCTCTCACAATTTTGGGTGGGTTAGTTGTGTTTGCCACTTAGAATATAGTATATAACTATAGAGAAAATAAATTGTTCAAGAAATAACAGGGAATAAATTTGTGTACGATATTTTGATTTCTTTACAAAGGTTGGGAAAAAGTTGAGCCTAATCCAGTTTTGCCGATCGAATTCTATTCCAAATATGCCCTTAAATCATATGTATGTTTCCCGTACTTATTGTGGTATCCAGAAAAAGATGCTTCTCCTGTGTGATAAAAGAAGATATTTTTTAGCATGATGTTTCGCAGCGCAGGGGATGATGGTCTTAAAGCGGTTTTTGATTTTCCAAAAATAAATATATATATATATATATATAAAACTTTTAGTGGATTTATTTTTTTAGAATTTATGTAATAGCTAGCACTAATGGAATGAGACTATGTTAGTAGATAAATTCGACTGCACTAAGATAATAAGGGTTTATTTCCATGACTCCTCGCCTCACCTGCGTTCTAAAATAATTAACTATGATTGGTTAAGTTCATTTATTTAATTATTTCATTGCATGATTTTACATATTACTATAAAGAACATGTTAAAGTAATTGTGAGTACACGTTGTTCAGTATAAAAATTAGGGGTGAATGATTAAAATAATCCAACTTTCCAAGATATAATTACTATTGAGTATGCGACGGAAAATATACTAAGCTAAAACACGTTTAATTTTTTCATTTGGCCTGAGCTGAGTTTGTTTATTTGTCAATTTATTCGTACGTTCATAATCGAATTCAGTTTCATTTGATTGAACCGACTTAGCATGCAGTGGAAACTGGAAACATCAACTTAATAACCACTAAAACTAAACGAAAAGATGACGTGATATACAAAACGATGGTTCTATGGTGTAGTGGTTAGCACTCTGGACTTTGAATCCAGCGACCTGGGTTCGACTCCCGGTAGGACCTTTATTTTTACTTTTTGTTCTTAAACGATATTTTCTTCAACTTAAGATAGGAGTAGTAGACTAGTAGTTTATTTTAGGGGGGTGTATTGGATGTAGATTTGGGTGAATTTTACTAGACTTTTAAAAGTCTGAATACAGACTTTTATTAAAATCCAGAGGTATTGGATGTGGATTTCAATCAGGATTTCATAAATCCTTTAAAATTTAGGTGTATATTGGATATGAATTTTAAAAAGTTTACCGAAATTCTGGTGTATTTAATATTTCACGGACTTTGAACTCCATGGATTTCGTAGGATTTCATCTCAAAAAATACACATCATGAAATCCACATGATATCGACCGGATTTTCAAAATCCATGCGTTCCTCAGCGCCGGATGAGCAACCGCGGTTGTATTGCGTTCCCAGCGCTGGCTAGGGACCAGCGGCCGCTGGATGTCAATTTTTGAAATGAGAGGGTAGAGAGCAATCTGTGAATTTAGGGGAGGTAAGCTTGGGTTTGAGCGACAACGGCCATGTTTGCATATGTAGCAGAAGCCATCTCTCTCTCTCTCTCTCTCTCTCAACTGCAATACTACCGCCTACAAAATCAGGTTTGTTTTCGGACACCCATTTCCCCACATTTATTTGGATGATTTTCTACAGGAATTTACAAGTGTCTTTAACAGTGAGTGGGTGTGTCATAGTGTAATGGAAATGGGGTTTTATGATGCAAGATTCGATTTTGATGATGGAGATCTAATTTCTTTTTATTTATGATGGTTTTATATTTTGATATGATCAGATATTTGTGTTTTAGAGGGTAAAAAATGTTGTGTGCCAACAGTCGCTGGTAGAGTTAGCACGCTCGTTGGAATGTAGCGAGCGTCGGGATGGTGAATTTCAAATCCATCAGAGCCCATAAAAATCCACCCCAAATCCCACAAACTTCACTCCTAAAATCCCACAAAATCCATCTAAAATCTTATAGACTGCATAGACTTTTCAAATCCATAGACTTTGTAAACTCCATTAAAATCCATTAGAATCCATATCCAATACACACCCCCCCCCCCCGATCGACTAGTCCCTTTGGGGATTGACCTGGTGGTAAACGTGGGCGTCTGAGATTGAAATATCTCAGGTTTAACTCCATTGAGCGCCTCTATAAGTCGAGTCTGCCATACTTATACTTGGAAAGTGTGATTGGTTTGCTGGCTACTGTACAGGGACAACAATTTACCTAGTGTGCACCGAAAGTAGTAGTTGCGAGTTCCCACGACATTAAGAAAAAAGTAATTATCGACTACTTTATACTAACTTAAACTGTCGTTTATCAAGGCTATATAAAATATTCAATCATTTTAGTAACGGGCCAACAGGCCTACAAGGACAATACCTTTTTATTTTTTGGCAAAAATGACTTTTTTTTATGTACCCTCAAAAAAAGGACAATTTTTTTTCCGCATTTCTACACTTATTTTTGGCCCGAAGTCAGTTACATTGGCTTTTGGCACGTGATGTGCATGTGATCGGACACCTGGACTATAGTGCTCACGTGTACATGCCAAATAAGCGAATTTTGCCACGTTATTTTCTTTACTTTTTTTTGTTAGTAATATGTTCATTTTTATGTTAAACACACACCTTTACTTAAAAAAAATATATACATATATCTTGTACACGCACAAGTCTAATATATCACAAATAAATGATTAAATCTGTGTCTGTCATATAATATCCTTGTTTTCTTTTTAATGTGTAAAGCAATCACATATATGAATATAGTAGTCATATAGAACGAATAGTTGATATTCTTGCCTATTTTTGTATATTGCCTATTTAGTTTAAGACATTTGAGATATATTGAACTTGTACATGTACAAAATATATGTATATTTTTTTAAGTAAAGACGTGAGTTTAACATAAAAAAGAATAAATTACTTACAAATAAAAAAAAAGTAAAGACAATGACGTGTCAAACTTTGCTTATTTGGGAAAACATGTCCACATCGGCACTAAGGTCCAGGTGTTCGATCACGTGCACATTACGTGCCAAAAGCCCATGTAACTCAATGCAGGCCAAAAATAGGTGTAGAAATGCAGAAAAAACAAATTGTGGTCTTTTTTCTCAGAGCCGTTGAAAAAAAGTCCTTTTTACCGTAAAGTGAAACGATACAGTCGGCCTTTGGCTCGTTTAGTTACAAAAGTGAAATAGTATAAACTACTAGGATGCAAATCATGCATCTTAATGGTTTCTGGTGTAAGCATGCACATGATCGATCATCTATTTTCTATCATACTCGTACAGATACATACAAATATGGAGTAATTAATAACTACCAAATTAAAGTGTGGAAAGCACAATACTAAACTAAGATATGTACCAATCGAACCAACTACACCTGTAATTACTATCATGTCGGTAAAAACTTATTGGTCATGTTGTTTAAACTAACCAAGTCAAATATGTAGGTTATACAATCAAATAAAGTTTAAAAGCCTTTACTGAAGTTGCTTTTCGTATTAAATAATCGTAAGCATAAACATTGTCGATGGCAGAAAGGAACCTAACTGGAAAAGTACTCCTCAAAACGACGGTAAATCAAGTATAGTTGTTGAAGGTACACGCCATCAAAATCAGTAGCTAAAGAAATTCTTCAAATAGAAATGAAAGATTCAACTAAAATTCACTGTTGGAGACGTTTCATGATGATGAGACTCATATCCATGTAACGCTGAGCACAGTTTGTGAGACAATTAGTTTCACTGTTACTGAACTTGCTTCCGGGAGTGCCCGTGATGCATTTGTCCCAGCAAGCAGATGTAAGCTTCGAGATCATTTCACTGATCATGGCCCTTTCTTTTTCTTGCTGAAAATTTTTCAATAACACAATTTATCAGAATGAATTAACATATCTGTCAAACTCAAGCAGGATTAGTCCATATGGTATTACTGGGATGCTTGCAATGGTTGAATGACATGTAAAGATTAATAATCTAATGTTATACTAAAAATGCATCAAACAAATCTATGGGGACCCCCATAATCTTTGATTAGTGATGTTATCTTCAATTTTTGCTTATGCATGTTGTACAAATTGAAATTGAGAAGGGACAAAAGTACTTCACTTGGAGGATATTGTTTCTAACTTTGAAACAGAAGTGGAGTTCTCATTATCTGGAAATAGAAAGGTTCGAATTTTGACCATATGGATCAACATAATAGAAATAGGGTTGAGAAAGAACTGAAAAAACAAAAACTAAAAGGAAGTAACATAACAGAGTAGGTAGATATATAAGGTTTATCATGTTATAGCTACTGTGAGCTAGTCTAAAATGAATATCAAAGCAAGGTCTAGCTTTCATATACGAGCAAATAAATATTTGAACAGAACTTTAAGCCTTTGAGGATGTTTGCAAGCTTCTTATTAGTATTCAGAAGCTTAAATGCAGCCTATTTAAAACCAAAAACCATAAGAAAAACTGGATTTAAAAGCTACTACTATATGCTTTTCTTCCAGTTCCTTCAATAAAATTTGGTTATGTATAGAGAAGCATTTTATATGGCAATAAGAGGAAGAAATGAAGTATTGGAAAACACGATGCAACAGGTTAGATTTTTAAGGATGGAAAGAAAAAAAATAAAATAGGCTATGATTCAAATATATATATCGTCAAACTCCCAATCATTTATATTTTGTTAGAATGGCAACAGTCGTGTGACTTGATTCCCAAATGGCTCCAAAACACTTAAACAACAGGGAAAACCTAAACAACTCGATCAAAGATGAGTCAAGGACGACGGATTCTTCGAGCAAGCCATAGAGTCTAAACATTCTAATTTATGTTCTATACAACCCGATCCTCTTAAACTAGAACAGAAGAAGAAACAAATTAGAAAATTACTAAAAATTAACCACACTCAGAAAATAATTCGACACAAAACTACCACATACGCAATTGAAGCGACTTCATAGAACCACTCAAATTCACTAAAAATTAGCAAATTATTTTGACGGTAAATTATTCTCATATTACGCCATCAGCCAATTATCCCAGAAATTAATTGTTGCTGGAACATGCTTCACCGCAGTGGGAATGTAAACAAAAGTAATGTCGTCGTAAAAACAAACGCCAAACATCTTGCAATTCCTCCAGAGAGTAACAATATCTATAACACTGAATTTCAAAATTGAGGATTAAAAACAAATGCTCTTGAAAATAAAACAGAAGTTATTCGATAAATTTAAGCACTTACATTTAGAAGGTTCTGCAACTCCGGGGAGCTAAGCGCTGAAGGATCCATGGAAAAATGATTGGAGTTTTGTTGTGCGAAAATGTGAAATAAATTTGAATGCTAATTGAATGAAACGCAAAACCCTAGCGGTGCTCAAAACCCCTTTGTTCAACAACGGACGAACCGAAAATTTGGGTTTAAGTAACATGGGCTTGGGCCCATATCACATACAGAATTCGGGCCCATCCCAATTATTTTACATTTCATGGTGTGTAATAAATTAATAATTTCAATATGTGTGATGTATATATAAATATAATTTTAGAGATAAAAATGAAATGTCACCAATAGAAATCCAACTTTATTGCCCTACCTGAAAAAAAAAAATCTGTATCTACTTATTTCTCATGTTAATTTTACATTCATTTACTTTTCCATTTTTAAAAGTCTCGAATATGTTTTCTTTTTGCTTATTTTCTCGTGAAAATGCAACAAAAAAGAGAAAAGAGTCCAAGAAACATTTATGTCATATATACTTCATGTAGAAGGTATTTTATGGAATTCGATAATTGCATTTATGATATTATTATGGTGGAATGTGCGTTGTTGTGACCAAATGTCACATGTTCACGTTTACACTTGTTATAAATCGAGTTCATTACATATAATCTTCGTAGAGTAATTTGCCCCCTCTACTAATTAATTTAACAGTTATTACATCTATAAGTAAAATTTATTTAAAACACACCCGTTGTATATTAGATCTAAATTTTATGTGAGTGTGTTTCGTTCGTCTGATATGTTAGAAGCATGTGTTGTTGAAGTGTAACAAGAATAAATGTTCAAGTTACATATTTTCATTTACTATTATTTATTACTATTGTGTAAATTAGGCTTGAACTAACCACGAACTTTTTCTGTTAATCTTCCTTTAAAATGAGTCTTATGCTGCTCATTTTCATGTCATGGAAACTTGAACTTATCCGATTTTCTTCAAGGAACAAACGCAATTTGCACATTTAAACGATTGACAACTAAATACAAAAGATCAACCTTTTTATATTTATATACAAACGTATCTCCAAATAAAGAAAGGAAGCTTAAGATGAGATGAGAAAGAATTGAAGTTATTACTATTGGGTACAAACTTGCAACCAACTTAGATTTTTTTTTTCTAATTCAAATTTAGAAAATTGGATTTACCCAATGCACACCGAAATGGCGGTGATATAACAAAAATGAAGATTTATTGAAATGAGGAGGAAATAAATAATCTTAACTTCCTTGTTTGAGGCGTCGGATAATCTCGAAATTCATATCCATATAGGCACGAGCACATTTGGTGAGACATTTGTTAGTTTTTTTGGACTTAAACTTGCCTTTACCATTCTTGTTACATGTCCTCGAGCAAGATGCCGTTATATTTCTTATTATTCCGTTCACGTCCATCCGCAATTCTTTTTCTTGCTGTATACATACATACACCGGTAATATTTGTTATCATAAATTAATGAAATTCTCTCTCTTCTCTCTTTCTCTCTCTCACACACACACACAAAATATATTCAATAATTCAAATAATAGTGAAAGACTTACATTCAGAAATTTCTGAAATTCAGAAGCCATCTTAGATGAATCCATTGGAAATGACTCCACTTTAATTTGTTGTGACCAAGAAAAAAAAGTTTCAAGATAATTTTCGTAGGCAATTTATAAATGGTAAAGGGAAACAAAAGGAAAATTCCTTGAAACAAGGATCAAGAACACTGAAAAATAGGAAAATAATTTGGATCGAACATGTGGAAGGTTTTTACGAGTACTCAATTGCAAAATTACCAAGTTACGTGTGATATAAATAGATCTCTCTCTCTCTATATATATATTATTAAAATGATTACTGATTCGCAATCTCCCTTTAATCATCATCCTCATATTATGTATTTTAAACTCATATGTGGCGCTATCTCCATCCAGTAATTTTTTTATATTAAATCCTCATATTATGTATTTTAAAGTCATAAATTTTATTATTATTTATATATTTAATATGTTTATTGTGTTAGTCGAGAGAATCCAACTATGAAAATGTATGTATAAAATCTAAGTTAAATGGCAAGAATAATATTTATTAACTTGGCATACTAATGGAAATTAATATGACAAGAAGGATAATATACTCTAAATATTATATTTAATATCTAGTATCAAATATTATATTTAATATTTATATATTATACTTAAATTTTCAATCCCACATCATTTTTTCAATGAAACTCCATCCATTGAGAAGTCTATAAATACATAAAAGCAATGTGTAAAAATTATTCTCTTTTGCACCACCGATTTAATTCGGCCAATTTATTAGTTGGTTGAATAAATAATTATATCGATTTTCAATAAGACTCCACTCGCCGAAGAACCTTTATAAATTCTCAAAATAAATATTTATTTTCTCTTCACTAACCGAATAACTTATATAAAAGAAACAATTGTTTTCTTATACATAAATTTGGCCAAATAAATAATTTTTCCATAATTATTACAACAATTAAGTGGTACGAGATGATCACGGGTAAACATGGTTAATAATATGTTGCAATATTATGAGTAAACTAGCAAAAAAGATCTTAAAATTTTAATTTGTGACAAGATGATCAGATGTACACAATAATTAACATCGTATACTATGAAATCTTTGACAGTTTGTGAGGTAACTACAAAATTAATTTTTCATATTTTAAATTATGTTTAGTTTGTGTAAAAAAAATTAGTTTGATTTCTAGTGATTTGTTGTAGTTAAATAAAGTGGAATAAAAAAAAAAAAACACTCTTTTAGATCATTTGTCAAAATATTATATGTTTACACTTATATAATGCAAAATAATATGATAAAAATAAAAATATTTGTTAAAGTATAGTAAAATTGAATAAACAATCTTATTGTTGTATTTTATTTTAATTTCATCACTTTTATAATACTTATAATGAAATGTTGAAAATCATATTACTCTCATAAACGTTGCAATCTCATGAGTGCAACAGCGAAGAAGAATTCAAAATAGTAATTTGTAATGAGATGATCGGATGTACATAATAATTAATATCGTATATGATGAAATTTTTGACAAATTGTGAGGTAACTAGAAAGTTAAGTTTTCATATTTTAAATTATGTTTAGTTTGTGCAAAAAAAAAATAGTTTAATTTGTTGCAGCTAAAGAAAGTGAAATAAAATCAAAGAAATATTAAATTTTTTTATCAACTTTCATATAGATAATATTGTATTATTTTTAGTTATATATTTATAAATTACAGCATAAATAAAACTACTGGATTATTCTTTGATGTATTATAGAAGGGCACAAAGTTAAAATAACTATTTTACAAAAGCAAAGATAAATTCTAACCATTGGTCTTTAAAATATAAATACTACCCAATCTTTTTTTTAAATTACTTTCTTGCCCTTATTTTTATTTTTATTCTCTCATCTTATACATGAATACACAGACAACATACACAAATCTTTTTAAATATGAGATGTTTTCTCTTCTCTATCAAAACACATATAGACACACACATGCACATAAAAACACACACACTGCACGCACAAAAGGCTGCATACATATACACACATTGCACACACTCACACACACGTCATATATATACACACACCGCACACACATATATTGTACATACACATAAAATACACATACACTGCACACACACACACAGACAACACATAAGTATGACTTCATGTTTTCGCGTATGAATTAATGTATTCATGTATATTATGTATGCATATTTTTATATATGTATTTGTGTATAGATTTATGTATTCATGTATGGCTCATGTATGCCATGTATAACAGTATGAGTTCGTGTATCTATTATAAAACAAGGTAAGAAATGTTATTTTAGTGAAGTAGGTTATTATTTATGTTTTAAGAATTAATAGTTAGAATGTATAATAATTATTTTTTCAAATTATCTATTTATAGAACAGTATTTAAGCATTTCTAGCCCGTTCGTTAACGAATCAATCCTGCACAAAATAAAAAGAACATAATTTGGCCCAACGGTATATGCTCATTAATTTAGGAATAGTTTAATAAATGTTTTCGATATCACATTACATATATCAAATCCGTTCCATTAGGGTTTGAAAAATATTAAATAGTTTTGGGACGGGTTTTGATAGAAACATGCAAATTCATGACGGGTTTGGGTCAGGTTTGAGCAATTACCTTCGGGTACCTACTACCCAAATTATATATAAGATAAAAGATATCATATGTATAATTTATTATATAATTAGAAATATTAGTATAAATATTAATATATTTAGGGTTTTATATTATTTTTTAATCCACACACACATTCCGTAAGAGTCGAGCCTTTAACGTTTCTCCTCTACTTCTTTAAATATACTTCCGAAATATGACGATACAACGACAACATCAATAATTCATAATCTTCTAGTTATGTTTTAAGATTTCATAAGTTCGTAATACTTTACTTTGAGATTAATGTTAGTGAAATTTTCTATTGATGTTTATATTTTAATAATATTTATAATATTTTGTTATTTTGATTTTTACTTTTTAGTATTCGAGTTTTTAGCGGGTAATAAATGAGTATTACCCAACGGGGTCGGGTCGGGTATGGATTTTAAAATTATTTTAATCGGGTTTGAGACGGGTTTGGGTGTGGAAAATTTTCACTGATTTGAATTTGAGAAATGTTTAATGGGTGGATACACGATCCATTGTCGTGTCATCCCATTCAAGAACTAAAATAGAAAATACTTATATTCAATAATTTTCAAGTTTCGGCCTAAAAATAATTAAAATCACAAATGGGGTAAAATTTAGCTTCATTTTTTGGGGGGCAAAATAAACATAAGTCATAAGCTGTATGTTTGCTTTTATTGTCACTCGTGAGCTGACTTTATGACTTTTAGGAGCGATAGAAAATGTAACAAACAAAAGCAACATCTTCACAATGAAGCAAAGCACATATCCAATTCCATTTAAATTTTCAAGTCAATCCCCTTCTTCAGTTATTTCAGCTTTTTAGGTTTTTCTTACTTTTCCCTTACAAAAAGTACTACGCTTTTATATTCTTTTTTCTCCTTCAACCCTAATAATTTTCAAAATAACCAACGAAATTAATTAGACATCATGTATATGTCCCTCTCTAAGTGGATCTCACCTAATTAAAGAGGTCCAACAGTGAACTTTAGATGTCAGATATCCATAATCATCAAAGTGATTGAAAATAAAGCTAAGTAATCATATCAAATTTTAACTGTATTTACTAACTACTAGTAGTAGATGATTAAAAACAATAGTAGTTGAGAAAACTAATCATTTGGAAATGCAGATAATTTCTCTATAGTATATCTAAATTCATATTCTTTAAGCTTTTTATATATATATATATATATTGGCAATGCCAGTATCTGTATGCAATATATATGCATTATTCATTAATAAGGAACAGTGTCAATTAAACTAACACAACTCATTTTATAATTTTGACTCTCGGTGCAAATATGGCGATGAGAGTGTATTTGGTCCAATTCTTTTGTCATGTTATATTCTTTAGTCCATAACCTGTCTGAAACCGAGTTGAAAATTTGTAAGTAAATAAAGTTCATATAATTAGCCCTTTTGCAAATAATAATAATAATAATAATAATAATAATAATAATAATAATAATAATAACGACGACGATGACGGAAATGCTTGCGATTACCATTCAAGGAGAATAAGAATCTTTACGCCAGATGGTCTCTCTGTAATGAGCTAAGCAAATACCCATATTTATGAATGGAGTATTCTTCTTCGCGAAGAAAATAGCGTGGAAAATTATGAAAATTTTAATTAGATTATCAAAGAACGAGATCTGATGTATATTTAAACAAATTAATTAAAGCACATTGAACTTTTGAGTGCCGATATACTAATTTCAAATTTTTAATTCTTGAATAGCCATGCATCATAATGTATCTTACTTTCTAATATTATAAGGAATCAAGAAATACTTGTATTACTTTTCATATTTTTACACAAATATTTGTGATTGGTGTAGATCAGACCTAATTCATTGTTCTATGTTACAGTATCATAAATTTAGTGTCAGGTATCCAACTTTTTAGTGTTCCATTGTGTATGATTTTTATTTTTTTTTCAATTTCATTAATTATATTTTGTACTTGTCAATTAGGAGTTATGTATACAAATATATATAGTGTTTTAATAACATTAACTGATAATTGATTATTAGATCGATAAATCCACAATCAAAATATACAATTACGTTGGATATATCTTAAAACGCGTGTCACTTCCTCCGGATCACACTTATCGTGGACGGAGAGAGTACTTGTTATTAAAATTAATAATAAATTAATAGTAGAACACTCGTAAAATATTGAGACATGGGATCCCAACATCCTCTAGGCGAGTACAAAAGAATACATTCCGAATAAGAAATCTTATTTATGAAGCCATTATTAAGTAATGTAATCAGGAGAAATGAAAAATGCTTTAATAAAAAGAGAAGAAAAAAGGAAGGGAACCGCATAATCTTTTTCTTAAACAGACTGCCTAAAAAGAAGAAAAGCTAGCAGTCATTCCATTCCATGTCTACTATATAAATCCTCCATGCAATGCAAGTCAACAACCTCTCACTCTCATCTTTCCTCTCCGCCTGCATTCATTCACAAAAATACAATTATTCTTCATAATCAATTAAGTATGAACAAATTCAATTTCATCAGAGATGGAGCAAGCAACCTGCCACCTGGATTCCGCTTCCAGCCCACTGATGAAGAGATCGTCTTCCAATACTTGGTTCGTAAGATCTTTTCATGTCCTCTCCCTGCTTCCGTCATCCCCGAATTCGACGTTTTCGCTTTTCATCCTTCCAATTTACCAGGTATATATATTATTAGTATAAGATTATATTTCATTTATTTTATTTTTTTTAATTTCTTGAAATTTATTGTGATTTTTCATGTTCAGGCGATTCGGAGAAAGATAGGTATTTTTTTGCAAGTAGGGAAGTGAATCTTGGGAATGTGGGTCGAAGCAGAAGCAGCGGCAGAGGTTTCTGGAAGGTGACGGGTTCGGACAAACGGATCGTTTGCTCGAAGAGGATGCCGATTGTCGGGATCAAGAGGACACTAGTGTTCTACCAGGGGAAGCATCCGCGTGCTGTCCGAACGGATTGGTTCGTGCACGTCTACTACATTGCCATGTCAACCAACGCAGCCTGCAGTTTCCACCACAACAGGCTGTCTCAGACTGGACTGTTTCAGATAGGGAAATGGGTTTTGTGTCAGGTGTTTTTGAAGAAGAGGAGTTTGAAAGATGAAGTTTGTAATCATCTTGTGACACCAGAGATGAGTGATGAGGATTGTTGTTCGTCGAGTGTTCTTAGTGAGGTCTCTTCGACTACTGCTGACAGTGAGACCGGCGTTCATGATGTTTAATGTACTTGTTATAATTTAGTTACATTCGTTGTACGCATCAAAATAAATAGTTTTGGTGGAGATAGTGTGATTCAGTTCAGTTTATTGTTATTTTGAAAAGAAATGATCGAGCAAGGAAAAGCATAACAAAATAAGGCAAAAGTGATTTAATTTCTGGCAACTTTAAGGAGGCTCAAGTCAACTTCATGAACTAACTAGCGGAACGCAATGCTTATGAATCAGCCGCGCTTTTGCTTCAAAAAGTGTTGGATTTTTGTGAGAGAAATAGTTAGATAGAGGTTGTATGTGCAGCAAGCAAGGCATATGTATGCTTTATGTAAAGAAAATCTCTTTTGAGCTTTGAGAAGAGAGCATCAACATTTGCACATGCGCCCTCTTAAACTAATTAATTTTAATTCTCAAAACCTATTGACCTCAATACGTCAACTGTCGTGCGCGGATTTTCCTTCACTTTATTCTCCCAAAGGGAAATGGGCGGGAATAGAGCAAGCCCTTCTGATTTCATTACTAGTAAAAATTCAAACCGGATCCTCTATCGCCTATGTATATGACATCCTCTATTGCATCTATAGATTATTGACACATGGCAATCTTGGAAAATAAGATTAACACCGTAAATGAATGGAGTTAGAGCTGGTTTAAGGAAAGATTTTTATTACCATGAGAAAATTGGTGAGAGAAAAGGAAAATCTTTCTTTCTCACTGTGATATTAACGTGTAATTCTTCTTCATTATACAAAACTCTTCTACCATTTTTACCAAACAATTCACACATATAGGAACTCATCATTTTTACCAGCGGGAATGAATCTTTGCGTTGTCTCTAATACAGGTAATTCCATCAAAAATATATTATCTCTGCAAATTGTTCTTCAACTCTAATTTATGTGTGCACAAGATTGTTGTGAATCTATTTGGTTCTTTTCCTGTGATATTATCGTCGTCATACACGAATTTCTGTAAATTAGCATGATGGCTTCACCAATCTCTTTGTGTGCATGTTGATAATATAATATTTGAAAATGTCATCTGGTTTGATGCTTTGTTACAAACAAAGCTACGCCTGATCATTGATTCAGTCAAATTATTTGAAGCTGATATGATGAGTTTGTGAATTTAAATGCAATGGTTCATATATTGTTGTGGAATTTTGTCAATCACCATTAACTTTTTTACTTACATTCATTTTAGATTTTACTGAAACTAGTAATAGTCCGCGTCGTAAATTGGATTTTGGCTTCCATGACGAGAATAAAGAGAAAGAACTCGATGAGAATATTAATGGAGAAACACCGATATTTGAACGTCATACTACCGTGTCACAAGAAAAAATTCCAAAAATTGATTTGGAGTTTGATACTGAAGAAGCAGCTTATAATTTTTACAAGGAATATGCTAAGTTATCAGGATTTAGTATCAGAAAACACTATATGCACAAGGATGCTAATGGGAGGATCATCGACAGGATATTTTGTTGCTCTTGTGAAGGACAAAGGAAAAAAGATAAAAGAGATGTCGGTGTAAAGAAACATCGTCCAGATACAAGAACAAATTGTTGTGCTTCGATGACGATTAATTGTCGCCAAAGTGGTGTTGGAAATGGTTTAAATGTTAACCATGATTGAGGATAAATATTGTTGATTAAATACTTGTTATTTAATTAAAATATTTATTGGATGTTAATCTACGCCGTGAGTAGATGAACGTGGTATATTTAATATCTCTAAACCGATTTCTGGTGAGTGAGATATTGTATCCTAAAGGTTGGATGTTGAAGTAGTAATTAACATGTTATTAATTATAATAAATGTTAGTTGTCCCACATCGGTTATATGTGGATGATTTGACTAATATTTAAGGTTATGTCTGTATGGGCTTAATAACTTGTTGGGTTGGTGTGTATGGGTGCCTACGCGCGCACACACACGCGCCGCCGCCGTCCGTCCGGACGGGCGGGCGGGCTCGGGCCTGGGACTTGGACTTGGAATCTTGGACTTGGATCTTGGCAATTGGTGCTTTGGGCTCGGGCCTGGGACTTGGACTTGGACTTTCCGGCAACCTTTGGTGTCTGAAACCGCCGGCCATCATGGCTGAATTGATGGCGACGAGTCCCTTCACTTGATCGAGAGCTGCTATATATAGGAGCATCCTCATTTGCAGAATTCACTCATTCCAAGCAATCTGCACTCCTCTATAGCATTTCATAGCATATCATACACTAGTTCAGTCTTCGTTCCTGTTCAGTTCGCCGGAGCTCGGTTCTGTTTGTGGTGCTACTACAGCCGAGACGTCAAGATCGTTTTAACCTTTGGGGACGAGCCGCCTTACCGTGAGCACTACCGGGGCGTATTCTCGTCTTGCGGGCAGAAGTTTTACTTCGGACGATCTTTGGTTTATTCTAAACTTAGTTCTTCAGTTTCATTGTAATACTATAAGTTTGTTCGTATTCAAGTCAATCAATAAAGAAGTATTGTCCATTGTTATCTACACGAGCAAGTACCCGATTCCTAACAATCGCAAGACGAGAATAACAAAGTTACTTGTTCGTGTGCTTCCTCAAAACTGAAGTTCACCTGAATCACTGCTGAAAAAAAAAATGTCTACCAATTCGAGCACCGGCGCTTCCACTCTTTCTTCCACCATGTCTGGAACCATTGGCTCCTCGAGCTCAACTATGGCTCCTGTTCAACCTGCTGCTCGGCTAATGCCTATCGCCGAGAAACCTCCCAGTTTTTCGAGAACTGATTTCAAAAGATGGTCCCAAAAGATGATGTTTTACATCACCACAATGGGGCTTGCTAGCTTCCTGCGTGACGAAAGACCTCCTGTCCCAGCCGAGGACGAGGCAAATGTGCAAGTTCGTATTGACTACGATACTTGGGTGCATTCTGACTATCTGTGTCGGAATATGTTGTTGAACGGGCTTGATGATGGCCTGTTCAATGTGTTCAGCATCAAGGAGACAGCCAAAGAAATTTGGGATGCTCTTGAGTTGAAGTACCGTGTTAATCCTGCTAGCACGAAGAAGTTCGTAGTGACGAGGCTCACCGAATTCCAAATGGTGGACAGTCGTCCTATGATGCCCCAAGTACAAGAGTTCCAAACTCTTATACACGATGTTCATTCCGAGGGGATGCCTCTTCCCGAGGCGTATACTGTGGCGCTCTTGGTTGACAAGTTGCCGATAAGTTGGAAGGAGTTCAAGGGATATCTTAAGCACAAACGAAAGGAGATGACCCTTGAGACGTTGGTGGCTAAGCTTCAAACCGAAGCTCAAGTCCGTGATCAAGACATGAAGGCCAAGGCTCCAATGGAGGCTAAGGCAAACTTGACCGATGGTAGGGGCAGACCTTCCAAGAAGCGTCCTTACCCTGCCAAAGGCAAAGGAAAAGAAGTGGCACCTCCGACTAAGTTCACCGGAACGTGCTACAATTGTGATAAGCCCGGACATATGGCGAAGAACTGCCGTCTGCCGAAAAAGAAGGGAAAAAAAAAGGTCAACCATGTCCAAAAGGATTTCGACACTTGGGACAAAGACGACCTTGTTGCCATGATCACCGAGGTAAACCATGTCTCGGACCCTAATCCTGTTACTTGGTTTCTTGACACAGGTGCGACCATTCATATCTGCATGAACCGGGACTTGTTCTATACCTACAAGGAAGTTCAAGACCGTTTTGTCACCGAGGCGAGTGACCGTACCTCACCTGTTCTTGGAGTTGGGACTGTTGTACTCCAATTCACTTCCGGTGTGGAGATAACTTTGAAGGATGTGCTGCATGCTCCGGCAATCTGCAAGAATTTGGTGTCAGGCGTCAAACTAGTTAGGGCTAAGTTTGATATAGATCTTCGTAGTGATTTTATAATCATACGTAAGTTTGATAAGACTCTTGGAAAAGGTCACATTGTTGATGATATGTTCAAGTTGAGTGTTCGTACTTGTAAGCCTTCTAAGGCAGTTGCTAATGATAATAAAGCTACTACTTCTGCTTACTTGCTTGAGTGTTGTGATTTATGGCATTGTAGACTTGGTCACGTAAATCTAAATGCTATAAAAAGACTTGCGAACATGGACATGTTTAAAATTGATTTATCTAAGACACAAGACAAGTGTGAAGTTTGTGTTGAAGCAAAAATGGCTAAGTTACCGTTTAAGTCGGTTGAACGAAGCACTAAACCTCTAGAACTTGTTCACACCGATGTGTGTGACTTAAAGTTTGTGCAAACTAGAGGTGGTAAAAGGTATTTTATTACCTTTATTGACGATTGCACAAGGTATTGTTACCTTTACTTGTTAAGAAGTAAAGATGAGGCTATTGAAGCTTTTAGAAACTTCAAGAATGAAGCCGAAAATCAACTTGGTTGCCGAATCAAAATGGTTCGAAGTGATAGAGGTGGAGAGTATGTTGCTCCGTTTGCTGAATTATGCAACGAAAGTGGTATAATCCATCAAACGACTGCTCCTTATTCACCACAATCAAATGGCGTTGCTGAACGTAAGAATCGTACTCTTAAAGAGATGATGAATGCCTTGCTGATTAGTTCAGGATTACCCCAGAACATGTGGGGGGAAGCTGTTTTGACAGCTAACTATATCTTGAACAAGATTCCACTCAAAGGGAAGGACGTGACTCCTTATGAACTTTGGAAAGGGAGGAAACCTTCGTATAAATACCTCAAAGTGTGGGGGTGTTTAGCTAAGGTTGAAGTGCCTTTACCAAAACAAGTTACAATTGGACCTAAAACGGTAGATTGTATCTTTATTGGTTATGCACTTAACAGCAGCGCGTATAGGTTTGTTGTACACAAATCCGATATACCCGACATTCATGTGGGTACAACGATGGAATCAAGAAATGCTGTATTCTTTGAGAACATCTATCCTAATAAGGATAAGGTTGATCCTAACTCTAGGAAGAGAGTTGAGGATGAAGCTACGAACTCTAAACTTGTAGATGAGTCTATGAGTTCTGAACCCATAGATGAAAATGTTGCATCGAGTTCTAATCCGATGTTTTATGGACCGCCGAATAGAAAGCGACTTAGGTCTATGCCTATGAATGAGCCTAAACGTGGTACTAGAGTACGGAAAGCAAAAATTTATGGACCGGACTATGTCGTTTTAATGCTAAACGGTGAACTGGTATCCGTAAAAGAAGCCTTATCTGGTTCGGATGCGGCTTTGTGGAAAGAAGCTATAGACATCGAGATTGAGTCTATTATGCTTAATCACACTTGGGTGTTAGTTGAACTACCACCAGGCTGTAAGACATTAGGATGCAAGTGGATCCTAAAGAAGAAGTACAAGTCTGACAGTACTATTGATAAATATAAGTCCAGACTTGTAGTTCAAGGCTTTAGACAAAAAGCCGGTTACGATTTCTTTGATACCTATTCGCCCGTGACGAGACTTACTTCTATTAGGGTGCTTCTCGCTATTGCTGCTTTGCGCAATCTTGAGATTCATCAAATGGATGTTAAGACTGCATTCTTGTATGGGGAGTTAGATGATGAAATCTATATGAAGCAACCGGAGGGGTTTGTTGTACCTGGAAAAGAGCACATGGTATGCAAATTACAACGGTCTTTATATGGATTGAAACAAGCGCCTTTGCGTTGGCACTTGAAGTTTGACGAAGTGATGTTGTCAAATGGTTTTAAGATCAACGAGAGTGACAAATGTGTCTATATTAAGAAAACGGGTGACGATTATGTTATCGTTTGTCTTTATGTAGATGACATGTTAATAATGGGTAGTAACTCTCGTGTGATTGGTGAAACCAAGAGGATGCTAAGTATGAATTTTAGCATGAAAGATATGGGTTTAGCTGACGTTATTCTTGGAATTAAGATCCTAAGAACGCCCAATGGAATTGCATTGTCGCAATCTCACTATGTTGAGAAAGTGTTGATGAGATTCAACGCTTATGAGAAACCTATTGCTAAGACTCTTTGGGAACTGAATGTTCATCTAAGTGAGCACAAGGGGGAAACTGTGGGTCAAGATGAATATGCTAAGATCATTGGGAGTTTGATGTATTTGTCAAACTGTACCCGACCTGATATAGCATGCTCGGTTCACAAGTTGAGTAGTTATACTGCTAATCCAAGTAAAGAACATTGGAGAGCCCTAGAGCGCGTACTGGGTTATTTGAAATATACTCAAAACTTTGCGATTCACTATTCAAGAGAGTCTGCTGTACTTGAAGGGTATAGTGATGCTAATTGGATATCTGACTCCAAAGACTTGTTTTCTACGAGTGGATACGTGTTCACTATTGGGGGTGGTGCAGTATCTTGGAAGTTTAAGAAACAAACTTGTATTGCCAGGTCTACCATGGAATCTGAATTCATAGCTTTGGATAAAGCTGGTGAAGAAGCCGAATGGCTTAAAAATTTCCTCGAGGATATTCCATGTTGGACGAGGCCTGTGTCGTCTGTGTTGATACACTGTGATAGCCAATCGGCTATTGGACGAGCACAGAATATGTTTTATAACGGTAAGTCTCGACATATTCGTCGACGACATAATACCGTAAGACATTTGATCTTGAGTGGGGTTATCTCAATTGACTATGTGAGGTCAATAGATAATTTAGCGGATCCGCTGACTAAGAGCATTAATCGAGATCAAATGTATAAACTGTTAGATGGAATGGGTGTTAAATCCACATCTTAAGGATGATTATAGCGGATACCCAACTTTGCAGATTGGAGGATCCCAAGAGCTTGGTTCAATGGGACAACGAAGTTATAAGAATCCGTGTGTTAAACACTCGAACATACCTATTCCTTGAGAACAGTGAGTGTTTGTTTACCTACAAGTGGTGAGGTTAAGTCTTATGACTTTTAATGATTCTTGGATATCTCGGAGAGGTCAAGTATAGTAGGATACTTGGAAATAAGAATCACCTATATAAGTGTGAAGTGAGGGCCGCTTCAATTGATACACTTATGAATCCAAAGGGGTGTCCAAGGCCGAAAAGGGCACAAAACGTTAGAACGAACGGAATTGAGATGATATTGTGTCAATATTGTTGTCTCGGTATACACCATGGAGGACTAGTTCAAGGTTTTCATAACCACTATGCCGCCGGTATACTCGATAATGTTGACTATGGATAGGTTCAAGGTCACAAGCTACCTAGCCAAATGCAGTATTGTCTCTTGAGGACTGAACTTTGCATTTGCATTCATTTTGCATTGGCATTCTCACTCATGTGGGGGATTGTTGGAAATGGTTTAAATGTTAACCATGATTGAGGATAAATATTGTTGATTAAATACTTGTTATTTAATTAAAATATTTATTGGATGTTAATCTACGCCGTGAGTAGATGAACGTGGTATATTTAATATCTCTAAACCGATTTCTGGTGAGTGAGATATTGTATTCTAAAGGTTGGATGTTGAAGTAGTAATTAACATGTTATTAATTATAATAAATGTTAGTTGTCCCACATCGGTTATATGTGGATGATTTGACTAATATTTAAGGCTATGTCTGTATGGGCTTAATAACTTGTTGGGTTGGTGTGTATGGGTGCCTACGCGCGCGCACACACACACGCGCCGCCGACGCCGCCGCCGTCCGTCCGGACGGGCGGACGGGCTCGGGCCTGGGACTTGGACTTGGACTTGGATCTTGGATCTTGGCAATTGGTGCTTTGGGCTCGGGCCTGGGACTTGGACTTGGACTTTTCGGCAACCTTTGGTGTCTGAAACCGCCGGCCATCATGGCTGAATTGATGGCGACCAGTCCCTTCACTTGATCGAGAGCTGCTATATATAAGAGCATCCTCATTTGCAGAATTCACTCATTCTAAGCAATTGCACTCCTCTATAGCATTTCATAGCATATCATACACTAGTTCAGTCTTCGTTCCTATTCAGTTCGCCGGAGCTCGGTTCTGTTTGTGGTGCTACTACAACCGAGACGTCAAGATCGTTTTAACCTTTAGGGACGAGCCGCCTTACCGTGAGCACTACCGGGGCGTATTCTCGTCTTGCGGGCAGAAGTTTTACTTCGGACGATCTTTGGTTTATTCTAAACTTAGTTCTTCAGTTTCATTGTAATACTATAAGTTTGTTCGTATTCAAGTCAATCAATAAAGAAGTATTGTCCATTGTTATCTACACGAGCAAGTACCCGATTCCTAACAAGTGGTAGATACAAAATTGTAAATTTTGTTGCTGAACATCATGGTCATGATCTTGTGAGTCCAGCTAAAACTCATTTATTAAGGTCTCATAGATGTATAACCACTTTGCAAGCCACATAAGCAGAAAATATCAACAAGGTTGGAATAGCTCCCAAAGCAGGCTTCGAGTTAATGGCAACACAAAGAGGGGGGCGTGAAAATGTAGGTTTTATTTTAGAAGACTATAAAAACTACTTGCGCTAAAAAAGAACTATAGAAATGAAGGTTGGTGATACTGGAGGCGTATTTGAATACTTGCAACAAAAGCAGCTCAATGATCCTCATTTTTTCTATGCAATTCAAGTGGACGAAGATGATTGTATTGCTAATATACTTTGGATAGATGGGCGAATGAAGTATGACTATGCTCATTTTGGTAATGTTGTTTCTTTCGACACAACATACAAAAAGAACAAAGAGGGGCGGCCATTTGCTTTCTTTGTAGGTGTAAATCACCATAAACAAACGATTATATTTGGTGCAGCTTTATTGTATGATGAGACAACGTCTACATTTGTTTGGTTGTTTGATACTTTTGCTAAAGCAATGCGGGGAAAATTACCTATAACTATTCTAACAGATCAAGATGCTGTCATGGCAAAAGCTTTAGCATTGCAGTGGCCGGAAACTTATCATCGCTTGTGCATTTGGCATATTTATCGAAACGCAGCAGTCCACTTAAGTAGTGTCTTTGGGCGTTTTCCAAGATTTTTAAGAGAATTTAGCTCTTGCGTTTACGATTATGATGAGGAAGATGAGTTTCTAGATGCATAGAATAAGATGTTGGAAAAGTATGAACTTCAAAATAATCAATGGCTGAAAAGATTGTTCCATATTAGAGAAAAGTGGGCACTTGTGTATGGAAGACAATCATTCTGTGCAGATCTTACGACTTCTCAGCGTAGTGAAAGCATGAACGGCGTTCTGAAAAAATATGTAAGTTACAAACATCATTTGCTACAAATTTTTCAGCACTTTGATAGATTGGTTGATGAACGTCGCTACCAAGAGCTAAAAGCAGATTTAAGAACAAGTTATAGCAAACAAGTAAATGCTATTGAAGTTCAAATTTTAAAGCATGCATCTAGTGTCTACACTCACGAAGTATTTGAGGTTTTTAAAAGTGAGTTTAGTAAGGCATTCGATTCAAAAATTGAGTTATGCAATGAGATGGAAGCAGTTTATGAGTATAAGGTGACCCCTTTTGGAAAGCAGAATCAGCACAAGGTAGTCTTTGACTCACTTCACGATAAGATCTCATGTAGTTGCAAAAAGTTTGAGTTTGCTGGAATCTTATGTTCACATGCCCTTAAAGTTCTTTCTTTTAGAAATATTTGGAAAATTCCAGAGTTGTATATCAAGAAGAGGTGGACTAAAGAAGCAAATAGAAATGTTGTTGATTTTAAGCTTGGAGAAGTAGATACAAGACCTTCTTCGTCTATTAATGAAAAGGAGGAGATGCATATGAATGGAGTTTGGTATAAGGAATTATGTGACTTAACCAGTCATTTTGTGACACGAGCTTCTTTGACTGAGGACACATTTAGAATCGCAAAGGATGGTATTCAAAAGTTGATTGGAGAAGTTGAAGCAAGGTTGGGAGGTAGTTCAGCACCAAGAAACAAAGCACATTCAGAATCGATATTGCCTGAGCAACAAAGTATTGAAACTTTGGATGACACTCAAAAAAAGTTTGATAGAGATGGATGCATATCAGGTGGAGTTGTGGTAAGAGGATGGAAAAAGAAAGAAAATAATAAGCAAGTTTCATCTGGTAAAAGAATGAGAAGCGGACTAGAGAAGAGTGCGCGAAGCAAAAAGCAAAAGCAAAATAATGTGACTTCATCAAAGAATTCAATTCTACAAACAGAGGATGTTAGTAAGGTTCATTTTTTCTTTTAATAGAAGTAGATTTTTGTTCAAACATTTTAAAGTTTTTTGTTGATTTATTTGACATTTATACTGATTTGTGGTTGCCATAGATTGATGATGTGATACCTAGTTCCAATACTGGCCATTCAACTTGGGACAGTTCAAGAACTTCCACATTGCAAGTTTCACAGGTTTATTTTAGCAATGAAAACCCTATTTAATTCTGATTGCAATTTCTTGTTCTTCACTTTTTGCCTTGTCAATAAGACTTATATAATCCTTATTTTCTTTTGATTTATCAGGTAGGTAGAATATGTTTGAGTAGTTCAAATATAATTCATCCTACTCAAGGATCCTCAATATCAAATTTTCAACCATTTCAATTTGCAGAGGTAAATTATATTATAATTTTAATTGATCTTACAAAATTATATTTACTGTTATGGATATTTCTTTATATTAATTTTTTCCACTGTAGGTTGACAATCCACATGTTACTGTTACTGGTTCGTACTCTAGGAATGACAAAGAAAGTGAGATGAGCTTAACACAACTACTGCAGGTGTATTTTTGAAGGAATTTTGTAATTTTCATCCTTATGCATTAGCAACATACAATTTTTTCATAAAATTTTATATTCGCAGCAACAACTACTCAAATCACAAGAAATGGGAGGAACTTCATTGGACTAAATACGCATGTAAAGACCAATTGCAGAAGGACAATAGTGATATAATGGCGACTTTAGAGACGATGACAAAATTGGGAATTAAGACTTTTTTGACTTGTGTCAAATAGTTTCTAATGTCATTATTAAGGCTTAGAATATTTCTTCATTGATGAGTTGGTTTACTGGTTTTACATTATTGAACTAGTTCTTTGAAATATTCTTATACTATTTTGTAGTATCTTATTATGCAAATTAAGTTTGATATAGATTATTTTACACTCACTCCATAATGAATGTTCAGATCTTCTGTTTACTCTTTTATGATATAACTCAGTTTTGAAATATAGTACAACATGGTGAAGAATTAAATCTTCTTGCTTAAAAAAAATGTTCCTTAATAGTTGTAATTGAAAGAAGAGGATAAATTTGCTAAATGGATGTGGATGCGGCAGGTTTCAATTTGTTTCAAGCAATTCTTTTATGTCAGCTTTTTATCAGAACAATTTGATGTGCATCAATTACAAACACAACTACAACATGAATATTCTTCTCTACTTGGCAATTTTGCGAACAGTTGGCGGTGAGAATTGTTGTTATCGGGAATGAACAAACGTAGCTTATCGGCCACCTGCTCCTCATAAAGTTTTTCAAAAAATGATCAGTTCCTACATGTGTGAATTGTTTGGTAAAAATGGTAGAAAAGTTTTGCAGAATGAAAATTATCCGTTGGAGAATTATCCGTTGAAGAATAATCGAGTGAGTTGGGTTCTCCTTAATTTTCTCTCACCAATTTTTCAACCGTGAATATGGTAAATAAAAATCTTTCCTTAAACTAGCTCTAACTCCATCCATTAACGGTGTTAATCTTATTTTCCAAGATTGCCATGTGTCAATAATCTATAAATGCAATAGAGGATGTCATATACATAGGCCACAGAGAATCCGGTTTGGTAAAAATTAGTATGTTGCATTTTTCTTACTATAGTAAATGCAAATTAACTGAAGAAATTTGGAAACACATGTTTTTTGGCATGCTTCTTGACTTGAAGCTTCACAGCAAGTGATTCGTCCTATACTTGAGGATCATCTTCTTTGTATTTCGTCTGCATTCCCTGAGGCATCCCTCGACTTATCCAAAACTCCCGGCCACAAATTAAATTAAACTCTAATACTAGTAGTACCTTATATAATTGAAAAAATATAGTAGTAAGAAATTAATGTACAAAGAAAGATAGTAGTATGATGAATCGACCTGATCAACACCAAGCTATTACCAAATAGTGTGGTCGCTCCTAAATCTCACCAGAATTAGCCACAATGTCAATGCTTCCACTTCCACCCCTCCTCCTCATCCCATCACTACTCTTATTTATCATCCACCTCTCCCCTATAATTCCAGCTGATCAGCGCCCGGACATTCAAGGCGAATGGCGCCTCCTCCACGAAAGCATCGGCATTTCGGCCATGCATATGCAGCTCCTCAAGAACAACAAAGTCGTCATCTTCGACCGGACTGACTTCGGACCTTCAAACCTCTCCCTCCCTGCCGGCCGATGCCGCCATGACCCCAACGACAAGGTGCTTACAACAGACTGCACCGCTCACTCCATTCTCTACGACGTCCCAACTAATGCCTTCCGCGCCTTGACCGTTCAAACCGACACGTGGTGCTCATCCGGCGCCGTCCTCCCCAACGGCACGCTTGTCCAGACCGGCGGATTCAACGACGGCGATCATGCCATTCGCACTCTCGCCGCCTGTGACAACTGCGACTGGCTGGAGTTCCCTCACGTCCTGTCGGAGCGCAGGTGGTACGCTTCCAACCAGATACTTCCCGACGGCCGGATAATTATAGTCGGCGGCAGAGCGCAGTTCAACTACGAATTCTACCCCGACAATTCCAGATCGATTAGGTTCAACTTTCTTCGAGAAACCAAAGACGGATATGAGAACAATTTGTATCCGTTTCTGCACCTTTTGCCGGATGGTAATTTATTCATCTTCGCCAATCGACGATCGATCGTCTTAGACTACAAGGAAGATCGTGTGCTCAGGGAGTTTCCCGCCATCGTCGGGGGTGATTCTAGAAACTACCCGAGCTCGGGATCCTCTGTTCTGCTCCCCATCGACGAGAACATCGCTCCGGTGGCGGCGGAGGTCATGATCTGCGGCGGCTCTTCGCACAACGCGTTCCAGCTGGCGTCGAGGGGGACGTTCCTGCGCGCCGCCACCACCTGCGGCCGCCTCAGGGTCACCGACGACCGCCCCTCGTGGAAGATGGAGAAAATGCCGGCGGCGCGGGTGATGAGCGATATGCTGCTCCTCCCCACCGGCGACGTGATCATAATCAACGGCGCGGGATCGGGAGCGGCGGGGTGGGAATCCGGGAGGAATCCGGTTACTACTCCGTATATCTACTCCCCCAACTCTCCTGCTGGTGCAAGATTCTCGATCGCGGCCGCAGCCTCGCGGCCGCGGATGTACCACTCGACGGCGATCCTGCTCGCAGACGGGCGAGTGCTGGTCGGCGGCAGCAATCCTCACATATATTACAACTTCAGCGGGGTTGATTTCCCGACGGATTTGAGCCTGGAGTCGTTCTCGCCGCCCTACCTGTCGCCGCAGTTCGATCCGCTGAGGCCGGTAATATTGAGGATGAAGGGGGCGGTGAGCTACAACAAGTCGTTCTCGGTGACGGTGAGATTGCCGGAATTCCTGGAGGCGGAGGCGGTGTCGGTTAGGATCATGGCGCCGGCGTTCAACACGCATTCGTTCTCGATGAATCAGAGGATGGTGGTGCTGAGGGGGGTTGAGGTTTCGTGCTTGGGATCGGAGAGGTATGTGGTGGCGGCGTTAGGGCCGTCGGCGCTTGAGATTGCGCCACCGGGATATTATGTATTGTTCGTCGTACATGCTCAAGTTCCGAGCTCGGGAATGTGGGTTCAGATTAGGTGATGGATAATACTATGTATATGCTGACATGAATTTTTACATGCAATTTTTTATGTTTGACAAAATGGATGGATGTACACAATTCGACAGTAATGTGAGATATAATAATTGTCAGGTAACACATACTAGAAAAATACAAGCTGAGTTTTCTTTTTGACTTGGAAAAGGAGGAACATCCTGGACTTCACCACAAACTGAAGTTATTGGAATGTCTTTTGAATACAATCAATTTGAATCATAGACTTCACCGCGTGCAAATTGAAGTCGTTGAAAGGTCTCTTGAATACAATTTCTTTTTTTTTTTATCTTTAAAGCAGAATGTATGTATGGGATAACTATCTATCTATGTCTTCTATATATTATTATATAACCAAAACGACTCTATATTGCAAAAACCTACATTGCTCCTCTTAAATCTATTCATTCTCATAATTTAAATTCTCAATTTTTTTAATATAAAATCAATATTTATCATATTTATATTCTATACTCCATTATATATGATATCGAAATAAAATCTATCATATATGGAAATCGGTCAATTTTTTATTTAGAGATTTCAAGCCCAAAGTAATTTTATGCATCTTTTAATAAAAAATAAATAGTAGTCTAGAGTTTCAATTTTTCTTTTTCAAGTACTAATTATTTTATTATATTTGGTACTAGTAAGTAGCCCATCAAAATTTCGACGAGAAATAACTTTGATGTTATTATTTATATGTAATATTTTAAAGTTAATTTTACACTTTATAAACCAAACTTTCTAACATTGGGAATGACAATAACATTGGGAATCGGAACCGAACTAAAATCAGCGGTTCTCAGTTCAAATAGCAAGCTATTTAACGGGCTTTTCCTTCTATAATTAAATTGACTCACAAAGTTGCAAGACAAATGCCTATCTGTTGGGAAATTTAAGTAAAAGTTTTGATTAATTCCAAAACCAACTGACCCCAACTGAGTAGATGTTGTCAGATCCTAATGTTAGCTTTTAGGCTCGCTGTTTGAGCAATGTTGAGATTTTATCTTTACAGGACTCCAGCTAAAGACGGCAACAAGGCTTCACTCGGACAGAACATCAGTTGCAAGAAAAACAACTGAGCGTTCAAGAAGGAAGATGTAAGAGAACATCAGATGGAAGAAAGTCATCTGAGCGTTCGAGCCAACTGAGCGTTCAAGATTCAGAACATCAGAAAGACAACTGAGCGTTCAAGATTCAGAACATCAGTTGACGGACTCGAACTGAGAAGATCAACAACTTAAAGTTCAAAGCAGCTGAGAGTTCAACTGTCTCTATTCAGACAAATTGTCAGATGAAGATAGCATTCAGATAGAACATCAGCTGAAGACAAATCAGATGAAGATCAAACTTCTCAACCGACCATCCAATATTGAAAGACTAATGTTGAGATTTGAAATTCAAATAAGGAAGTCACGTGAAGGTTTGACTCTCTGTCATTACCTCATTTGGCCCAACACAAGGCTGTCTCCGATGGAGAGCAGAAGTCCACAGTTGCCAAAACCGGAAAGTCTGCAGAGAATAGAGATGAGAGACAAGCCATCGCTTTCACAGAACAAAGATCAACGGCTCCTCCAACGGCTAGTTGATTCTCTCTGCCTATAAATAGAGGCCTTAATTCATTCACCAAGACTCATGGAAAGAGAAGACAGACAAGTGCAAGAAGAGATTAAAGAGCGAGAGAAAGAATGAAAAACTGCACTCAAGCAAAACTGCTGTTATCCTCTAAGAACATCACTAGTTGAGAGTTCTAGAGTGTTAGATTCTGTCTTGGTGTTTTTCGATCCAACCTTGAGAACATCACTAGCTAAGAGTTCATAGAGTGTTAGATCCTAGCTCACTTCTTGTTTGAGCTATTAGTTGAAAATCCACCTTTCCACACATCCTCTCAAAAGGATTGTTTCCGGAATTGAGTAGATAGGTTGATAAGTACCCGTAAACTTATCTGTAAGGTTGATAATTACCCGTAAACTTATCTTAACGGTTGCAAAGCCCGCGTAAGCTTTGTGGTTTTTGTCCAGAAGAACTTGGACTGAGTTGTGTGGACTCACAACTCCCCGTGGACGTAGGAGTTATCTCCGAACCACGTAAATCCTTTGTGTGTTTGCGTTTATTATTCAGTTAACTTATTGCATATTCAACTGACCAACTAACCAGCATACAAAACTGCATCTTTGCATCTTAACTGACTTGGTTATTGATCGACCTTGCATTTAAGCGTGAGTTGATTTTATACGAGTTAGTTTTTATCCACCATATTCCGCACAACACCACTCTTCCAGCTGAGTACTCTTACTCAGTTGTGAATCCAGCTGAGTGTTATTACTCGATTGAGATATTTTAGAGAGTTGTTTTAAAATTTTCTATCTGGTGTATTCCCCCCCCCCCCCATACACCAGAACTCGTATCGGGACCATCACTATCTCATATTGATCTGGATTAAACTACTAAAATTCAATACAAAAATTACAATGTGTATCCAAATCCTACAAAAATACTTAAATATTTATGATATGAAAAATAAGAATATAGGAATTATCAATGCACAATATAAGGATTTAAGATACATAGAATCGATGATGAATATTAACTAAATAGATAAACATCAAAATATATGAATTAAGAATGCACAAAATATAAATTTATAATAAATACTCTCCCCGTTCATGATAAGTATGGTCGATTTTCTTTTTAGATCGTCCATAATAATTGTGGTCCTTCCATAAATAAAAATCACCCTCGTAAAATGTTATCCTTTATTTGTATTCTACTTTTAAAAAAAGGTATTTAGTCACACAATCCTTCTACCACCCATTTCGCCTTAATAAAATTTCTTAATCTAAAAAAAAATATTTTTTAAATAAAGATTGAATTATTTACTTAGTCAAATTAATAATTTAATTCACTAAAGTTTTTTTTTTTGATAAAATATAATTTTTTATTTTACCGACCAATTAAATCAATTTAAATTGATTGATGGTGCAAAATAATCATGAGATGATAAAAGTGCACTTTAATTTTAAATATTTGAATAGGTTCTCCAACCGTTGAGTTTTATTGAAAAATAATGTGGATAGTTAATCTATATTTGTAAAGGCAAATTCTTGGGTGAGACGCGTCTCACAATATGAGACCGCGCGTGGCGAGTGCACAACACGCGCCGCGCGTGGGCGCGCGTGCACTCCACACATGCGCTTGCCACGCGCTCTATTGTTTTTTTTTTTTTTTGTGCAGTAAGCCCATATGCACACCACCATATATTAATATGTACATCGAAGAGTATTGATATGCACCAGCTTTTCTAGTTTTTTTCGATTTTTATTTTTTAAATTTCCAAATTTATTTTGCACTCTTTTTTTGTTTGCCTCTTCGTTGTTTTGTTTGCCGCTTCTTTTTTGGTCAAGATTCGAGTGAGGGGAGCCGAAGGCCTCGGAGCAAGCCGAAAAATCCAAATTATTGTCCGACGATTATCCTTATATTAATAATCGGAGCAAAGGTGGAGCCGTAAAATTGGAGCCGAATGCTCCGCCGAAAAAAAAAATGAAAAGAAAAAAACAACTTGTAAATAAAAAAAAAACTAGAAAAAAGAAGTTGAAAAAAGTTGGTGCATATCAATACTCTTTGGTGTGCATATCAACATAAAATGAATATATGATGAAGTGCATATGGGCTTATTGCAAAAAAAAAATCGAAAAAGTTGGTGCATCTCAATACTTTTCGGTGTGCATATCAACATAATGTGCAGTGCATGTGAATATATAGTGAAGTGCATATGGAATTATTGAAACAAAAAAAGAAAAAAAAAACGCGTGCACAACACGTGCCGCGAGTGAGAGGCACGCACGTGCAGTGCACGCGCCACGCGCCCGTCTCACGCTGCAAGACCTGTGCACTAGAGAGTAGCTCATTTCTAAATTGATCTAATTGATACTTTTGTTTGAAGGGATAAATTGAATGTATGATTAATAATGAGCAGTAGATGGTACAATATATTTACGTATATTAAAAGTTAGAATTGATGGTAACTATGAATGAAAGAATATATATAGATTATATATGGATTAAAATTTGATATATATTAGAGCATGTACTACAAGGGTCTTGTTAGACCTAGGTCTAAACACTAGGAAGCGTGATTTTAATGATTGGTGGTGTTGAGTTAGACATAGGTTGATTTTTCCACTACAATGGGGTTGAGTAAGACCTAGGTCTAAGCACTAGGAAACGTGATTTTAATGATTGAATAGATTTTATTTTGTTGTTTTTTTTATTTGTAATAAATATTATAAAAACTAACTTAATTAAATTCAGAAATTAATAAATGACAATTTTATTGAATTTAAAAAAAACTACAACATACACTAATTTAAAAAAAATACAATAATTAAAAACTGCAACATTACAATAATTTAAAAAAAAAAATTAGGACAACTACTCCTCCCAATTGAATTCCCTTGCAAGTTTGCGGCGAACATTTTCATACCTCGCCTTTTGCTCGGGATTCATATTCGACGTGTCAGCAATATAGATATTGAACGCCCACTCCTCCCTCGATTGCTTGTTGAGGGATGCCAACTCTTCTGCCGCCTGCTCCCGTAGCGCATTTTTGCCCTTCCTCCCCTTCTTCGCCGCTTTCACTCATTCGGGTCGAACATGCAGAGTGTTTGCATCGCTCGCAGATGTGGTGGATGTGTTGCCGTTGGCAGACGAAGTGTACTCGCCGGATTCATTTATCTTCGTCGCTTTGGAGCTGTTGGCTTCTGAGGGTTGGTGAAAGTCGGGATATGCCTCAAGAGCTCCCACGCAGCCCTATACGGGAACGGTTTGTTGAACTTCTCGGCGTACAAATCTTGGGCCCCTGTGTATAGATCAAAGTCGTTCTCCTTGCTTCCAAGCTGGTTTTCTTCTTGGATGTAGATGGCGGCGAAGTTCTGGATCTGTTTCTTGGCGCAGCCCATGCACTCTTCATCGCACTCTTCTCTCTTGGGTGGTCGGGAGCTATGAACTCGTTGAAACGGATCATTATTTTCTCCCAAAACGCGCTTGAGGTTTGGTAATTGCTGGTGATCGCATCCCAAAGTCAACGTAGCACTTTGCGAGGTATTCAATCTCAGCGGGCGTGTAGTTAGGATCTCGTGCTGGCTTATTGTGCTCGTCGGATGAGGCCGCGACAGCTTTCCCCTTGCGGCGTGCCTTGCCTTGCCCTTCCCCTTGGCCGGAGAAGTGGCCGTGCTTGATGTCGCGACAACTTTCCCCTTGCAGCGGGGCGGGGGTGGTGGTGTTTGCTCGCGTTCATCTGATTCCTCTTGGTGGGAATCGCCGTATGCCTCTTCCTCTTCCTCTTCCTCGTCCTCCACCTCAACATGGTCGTCGTCGTCGTCGTTGAGGTTGAAACGTCTGAGTCGAGCTGTACCCGCTGAGGGCTTCGAGAATTGGGAGTACCCGGATGTCGGGAGTACTAGAGAGAAGCCCGGCGACAGCAAGAAGCCCGGCGCAGGCGAGAAGTCCGGCGCAGGCGAAAAGCCCGGCGACTGCGAAAAGCCATAGGACGGAGGGACTTGGGAGAAGCCCGACGACTGCGGAAATCCAACCGACGGGGGGAATTGGTCGTACCCCTGAGGCTTTGAGAACTGCGAGAACTCAGTGGCCGGAAGGAATGGAGAGAAACCCGGCGACGGGGAAAATTGGGAGAAACTCGGTGTCTGCGAAAAACCACCAAACCCTGCAGGGGGCGAGTATTGGCCGAAATCGGGAGAAGATGAGAATTGGGAGCTTGGATTCGCCGGATTTGGAGATTGGTTCGGTGGGATTGAACCAAAAGTTTGCGAATACCACGAATTAAACTGGTCGTCGGCCTTTTTTTTGCACAAAATATGATGTGAAAGAGTAATTTTTTTTTGTAGGGAAGAATGGATAAATAAAGATATTTTTTTGTGTGTAGAATGAATAAGATGAAGGGATATATATAGTGAAAAAATGGGATGTAGCCGTTGATGGAGATAATGTATACGTTGGGGTGTATTTAATTTTTTACCGTTATTTTTTGTTTTTTTATTCAGAAAATTAAAAAAATATATATGACGGACCAATGGGGACACGCCACGTGTCCCCATTTTTCAGCGTGGCGGAGTCGAGGGAGGGATCGAGCGATCGACCTCGCCATCGCCTCACCATCGACACGGGGCGGTGTCGATCCCCCCACAGCGGTATCGACACAGGGGTGTGTCGAGTGGGGGGTGAGTCGAGCGGCTCGACACCGCCGATCGACACCGCCCCTCATCACCCGTTGGACATGCTCTTACTCCCTCCGTTCACAATTTAAAGTCTCACTTAACCCAAAATATTTGTCCACAATTTAAAGTTCTACTTACCTTTTTCCACTCAAATCAAGTGGGACCTACAACAACTTCCACTCCCATCTAACTTCTTCCACTCATAATATGTGGGACCCTTATTCCACTCACAATAATTTTAACTTCCAATCCACTTCTTCCACTCCCACTAAGTGGGACCTTAACTCTACTCACAACAACTTTACCATCTTTCTTAGTTTTCGTGCCCAACACCAAATGAGACTTTAAATCATGGAGGGAGGGAGTATTATTTTATATGAATATATAGAGATTATGTATATTAATAATGTACGAGAATTAAGATAATAGGAATGAAGAACCGTAAGCATACCACGTAGTGCGAACGTAAACTTCGTTATTATATATACTATATAATATGATATGATGATTATTATCCTTGGTGATAAGTTTGATCTATTTTTAATACAATTAGATTCTAGAGAGAAATATATAATAGAGTAATGAGGTTTTTCTCGAATCCTATCTTTTACATAGCCATATTTATGTTATTTATGTTATATATATATATATATATATCGGGGTTGATTCACATACAAAGCACTTTTTTCTGTAAAAAATAAAAAAAAATATATTTTATACATTAAAATAATGCATTTTGAGTATTATTACAATGTATCTTCATAATAATGCATTTTTGGATTACTACAATGCATTGTTATAATAATGCATTCCGTGTTCACTTATAATGCATCAATCAATCTCAAGCTTAAATCTACAAAGATCAATGGTCCAGATCGCTTCTCATTTCTTACGGAAAAATGGATTTACTTATGATCTCTTCCATATATATATATATATATATATATATATATATATCAATTAATAGTTATTTAAGTATCAAAATATTGAGAGTTTTTGCTAATAGTTATGCAATAATATAGATAAAAAATATTAAGAATTCATCAATTATTATTCCACATTCCTTTTTTATTGAAACGTTACCGATTGAAAAGCCTATAAATACTTAGAATCAATGTGTATTTTTCAATCCCAATTCTTTTTTTCACTTCCAAGTTTGGGTTTCTATGTTAAATTTTGGGTCTATATAAATTTTAAACGAGTTTGATAAATTATGCATTTATAAATCAGAACCATGGTCAATGAGACAGTTTCAATCCGGAACCGTGATGATAGACGGACTAATTTCCAACCCATCGGTATTGTTATACGTGTTTTTTTTTCCAGAAAGTAACACAGATGAATAATTTTTTTTTAATTGGTTTTTTGTGCGTAGATAGGTCGATTCAATATTGGTGGGACAACTTTTACTTTTTTTTATAATTTTATATTGAAACTCATAAAATTAAGGATATCCAGAGTTACCTTTATTCTTATAGAAAATCTTCAAAATTATTTTTTCATTAAATTAATCAATGTGAACAAAGAAATATTTTCTATAAACAAGAACCACGTCAATTCTAATACAAATTTGACACATGACAATCTCTTTGAGAGGTAAATATTTTTTGTTCCACATCGGGTTTGAGAAGAAAGAAAGAGCTTTGAACATTATCTATAAAAATAGGGGTGAATTAGATTTGAATTTTTAAAGGGTACTACTTAAAAAAAATAACAATACATATTAAATTTTGTTAATTTTATTAAATAATAATTTCCCGATGGACTACATATTACCCTCTATCCACGAAAAATATGCCTTGATAAAGGTACAGGGATTTAATAAAATTGGTGGAGTGTATTGTTGGTGGAGTAAGAGCATCCACAACAGGGGTCTTGTTAGACCTCGGATCTATCGCCGGGAAGCGTGATTTCCATGATTGGTGGTATTGAGTAAGACCCCGGGTCTATAATCATTGGCAATGATTGAATAGATTTTATTTTGTTATTTTTTTATTTGTAATAAATAGTATAAAAAATATTTAATTAAATTTAAAAATTAATAAATGACAATTTAACATACACTAATTACAAAAATAAAACATACACTAAAAATAAAATAAAAATACAATTAAGAAAATAATTAAATTCAATTTTATTATATTAGTTTTAATTTTATTAATACTTAATTACAACATTATATAAAAAAATTAAAAACCCACTACCCAAAGCCTACTACCCTATTAAACCCAAAATAAACCCAAATAAACCCAAATAAACCCAAATCCTCATACCCTCTACCCCCGTTTATTCTTCAACCCTCAATTCTTCTTCTTCTTCTTTTTCTCACCTCCATGGCTCCATCCACCTGCAACTCGGAATAAAAAAAGAAAAAAAATTGAAACCAAGCTCCTGCACACCTTCTCATTCTTCTCCTTCTCTCATGGTGATACGTGGCGAAGGAACGGGGTCGAAGGCGGGGTCGAAATATGAAAACCGCGCTCGACGACGGCCACTCGATCCTGGTGTTGAGCTTTCCCACAGCGGCTTTGACAACGCTGGGGTCGAACGATGTGGAGTCGAAGGGGGATCGACACCGCGCTCGACGCCGGTGCTCGATCCCCGCTGTGAATGCTCTAAAGGTTCCACTTACTATATAGTTTTAAATTGCTTTTAAAAGATTTAAATAATAGTTTGTGTGTGAGGTAAGTAGAATAATGGTCCCACTTGAGTAGAGTGGTTGATTAAATTAAAGTAAATTGTGTGGGCCAACAATAGTAAATGAGTGAATAAGTAATAAAGTATAGATAAATGTTAGTATGAGAAAACTTACCAAAAATAAAACTGGCATTTTTTCGTAAATAGATAAAAATGAAAAAACAAGCATATTTTTCATGGATGGAGAGAGATTTTAAGTTATGGACGAACTGACACTCACCATACCCATATTTAACCTTAGTATTTTTCTTTACCATTTTAAGGGTTCAATCTCCCTTACACTTTTCCAATTAAAAAATTATATTATGAGGAGGCTTTTGATCTGAGTTCTGACTTCTGAGGTATCAGGGGGCGCCCACCCTGGATTAGACATTTTCACGATTCAAGGCCCGCCGGTTTCGGACCTTGAACTGCCGGTTCACGGTTCGGTGAGGGCTGAACCTGAACCGGCCCGTCAACACTATTCCTGATTACGGGCCGGTTCTAAAAACGTCGGTTCCGGTTCCGGTTACAACCGTCAATTTTTTTTAATTATTATTTCTTCAATCAATCAAGGCTCGTTCTTCCTTCTATATTACAAACACATTAGAAGAACAAGAACAAAACAACTAATTTTAATTGAATGGTAAAATTGAAATATTATAAACAAACAAATTAACAAACACAATTAACACATTAAGATTTAAAATTAGGAGAAGATATTACAAACAAACAAACACAACTAACTAACACATTAGGATTAGGAGAACTAGCTAACAAACACAACTAACACTAACTTCAATTGAAGTTGAAATTGAAAATAAACACTACAAAGTACAAACATTACAATGTGAAATATAAATTGAGATTGCGTGAAATACTTTCAACTCGATGCTTCTATTCAGTTTGACCAGCTAGCTTGTCGTAACCTCTACCAGTTTACCACTTAAAAATACAATTGCAATAATTGCAAGAAACACGATAGGTTAGTTTTGTATAGTCCGACAATGGCTCATCATGACGGGTGTAGTGTTTGGTGAAGAGCTCACTAAAAGTAGATGGTGTAGGAGGTAATATTTTAGAATACAATTTAAAATAAAGACTTGGTGAAGTTGAATAAGAAGATAGAAGACTTGGAGTTGGAGAAGATGAAGAAGAAAATGATTGAAGAATAGAAAATTGAAAGAGAATGGAAAAATGAAGAAAAAATGAGGAAAAGGAAAAGAGAGGCGGATGCATAAAGTGATAGAATGGGTAGAATGTAGGGTTTGCAAAAAAAAAAAAAAAAGTCGTCGGTTAACCACATAAACCAGTTTTCGGCTCAAAATCGGCGGTTTTGAACAGTAAAAAATGCACTTTCTAGGCACTTTTTTGGAGTTTTTTATTTTATATATAATTTTTTTTGTTTTTTTTGCTATTATATGTTGTATATACATATTCTAAGACAATCTAAGAAAAAAATTGAAAAAATTTCAAGTACTCGTATTAAAAAATAATTAAAAGTATTATTAAGAATATTATTGGAATTACAAGTTACATATTTGATACATTACAACTTCATGCATTTGTTTCGAAATTACTTCTACTTTCACAACACTTTTCTAAACTTCTAATACTCTATGTTACATTTGGGAAAAAAAATGAAAAAAAAGGACTTGAGCTCAATTTTATAATTAAAATTGAGTTGCCTACGTATCCTCATAGAGGAATCAAAGTCCACGTAGTTTGATTACCTTATTCATGCCGTTATTGCCGTCTAGTTGACTAGTTCTCTTCCGCCTCGGATTGATCGGTCTCGGTGAACTCTTCATTTTCGCTCTCGTCTACATCATTCCAATCATTTTCTTGAGCTTTAAGATCCGCCATCGACCAATCATCGAGCAACATCGTAGCTTCGACGTTTCCTGGTTTCAAACGTGATCTTCTTTGATCTAACATGAGTCCACCAAGGCTAAAGGCTTATTCAACGGAGACGGTGGATGCGGGAACGGCAAATAACTCTTTCCCCATTATAGGAGTATTGGATACTCCGTGCTCTTGGACCACCACTTCAAGACGTCGATTTGTGGAGCGCTATCTTCAACACAAAAAATAAAACGACAACCCAAAAACATATCCAATTCACTATTACCTTGGCCCCTAGGGAGTTAATAGGATCTATCTTGGTACGTGGTATTTAATTTTTGAACTAAGGGATCTAAGGAGTTCATCATATCGAGTGGTAGAAATGAAGAGGTTGGGATACTAGGAAGTGGAGTTTGATTTATGTCGAGATCACTATGAGTTGTCCTATATTCGCTAAAAAGAGATCTTAAGGTTCTTTCTAAGTCATCTTTTATTTGTTGTACATTGGGAATATCAAAGAAAATACGTTCTCCTTCAATATGTACAACTAAAAATTCCATTTGTGTGAAAACACCATAATAAATATCTATCATTTGACAAACACCATCATATTTTCATTTAGGATCCAAACATTTAGTTACCAAGAAAACATTCTAAATATATGTAAAATATTTTAGCCATTTTGCACCATAAAATAAATCACACCTTGCAAGTTTGGTTTAGCAAAACAATTCTTAAAACTAAGAGTAATATACATACAATGTTCCAATACAAGAACGGAAGTACAATAATAAACACTTGATAATTCAACGGTGGCATTGTTAAAAACTTTCAACAAACCATATAAATCCATGCATTGTTCCCAATGAGAAGATAACAAGGTTAATTGAGTGGTTGCAAATTATTTTCTAAAAAAAATCGCATAAATAATCTTTATACTCTATAGTATTATTAAGCATGTCGTAGGTCGAATTCCAACGATGTGATACGTCTCTAACAAAAGTCCTATGTTGAAGATTTTTTTGACGATAATATTTTTGCCATTTCTTGCCTAAATCTATCTTTTTACGCAACATTGCAACGACATTTCTAATTGGTTCAACCGATTCATTAAAAATCTCAAGTGCATCTTGAACACATAAATTTAAAATATGACAAATACATCTGCAATGAAAATATTTTCCTTGAAAAGTGGGACTACAAGCCGCAATTAATTGGGGAATACTAGCGGTATTGGCCGATGCATTATCAAAACCAACCGAAAATACTTTATTAATCAATTGATATTCATTTAAAAAGGTAATAATAACTAAAACAATATTATTAGCCGTGTGTGGATCATCGAACTCCCTAAATGCAATCAAACACTTTTGTAGCATCCATTTATCATCAACCCAATGACATGTAATTCCCATATAATTATTTTTATGATAACAATCCGTCCAAATATCCGCACAAATATAAACTTTATGATCTAAACTTATCAAATATTTCATTAACTCTTGTTTTTTTTTTATCAAAAACTTGTCTCCTAATAGTCCTAAGCATGTTACTTCTACTAATTTTTTTGGCGGGGGACAATATGCATCTTTTATAGATGATTCATACGTTATTCTATCGACATAATTAAAAAGGTTGTTTTTCCATAGCACAATATCTAGCCATAACTTCTTTGGCATGCTTATGATCATACTTAAATAAGACATTAGAAGGCGTACCAGTCACCAATGTTGTTGATCCACGAATTTGTGTTTGACTTTGTGGAATTCCGTATTCCGTCGGATGGCAAGTCTCCATGTAGGGGTGAGCAAAAAAATCGAGATCCGAAAATCCAAACCGAACCAAACCAAAATATGAAATTTGGTTCAGATTTGTTCGGATTTCGGATCGGATTAGATCCAATTTTTTGAGAAATTCGAATTTCGGATTCGGATCGGATCAGATCTTTAAAAAACCGAACAAATCCGAAATCCGAAATATATATATATAGCATATTATTATTTATATTATTAATTATTAGTTATTATATATATATATATATATATATATATATATATATATATATAAATCAACTACTTTTATTTTTATGTTGTTGTTTATTTTTATTTTTATGCCGTTGATTTCATATTTGAGAAGCATTGATTTGATGGATATTTTGAAACTATTGTGTTACTTATATGGATGATCAAATATTTATATTTATTTTGTTTGACTTAGTGAATGAAATGAATGGTAACTTACAATTTTATGAATGTTCAATATTGATATTGTGAAAGGATAAATTACATATTATTTTGATTTTTTGTATTTTTCTTTAGGATTTCGGATTTTCAGATTGGATCAGAAATTGTGGTTCGGATTTCGAATTTATTCGGTTCGGATTCGTTCGGATTTCACATTAGGATCGGATCCAATTTTTTGAGAATTTGGGATTTCGGATTAGGATCGGATTGAGCAAAAATCCGATCCGTAATCCGAATGCTCACCCCTATCTCCATGTGTCGCCTTAGTGTATCGTAGCCTCCTCCGTGCATCCATTTGTAGACATTATTGCAATAATTGCAATATGCGTTGTATTTTGGTCGGTTGTCGACGACGGGATCGTTGCTTGAGCTTGTGGAATCTTCAATTCTTGGCAATTTCTTGAAGTGCTTGAGGAAGATATCCGAAACAAGAGTTCTACCACTTGGTGCTTGCACTTGTTCTTCGTCTCCGGCAGCGTTGGATTGTTGTTGAGATTGCCGGTTCAAAATTGCCTCTTGCCTATGAACTTCTTCATAAAATTCTTCATCTTCTTCTTGTTTTTGAAGTTGTTCGGCATAGGCTCTATCAATTTCTTCCGCCACTTGTTATCTTCTTGATCTTCCTCTTGTGGATCGAGATGGAGCACGGCCATTGCTATCTTGATTTTCGGCAATACCCTTGCCCTTATCGACACGAGATGAGCTCGACATAGTGGAGAGTGGTGGTGGAGAGGGAAAAGAGTGGTGGTGGAGGTGCCGTGGAGGTGGAGACGTGAATGTGGAGGTGGTGGCGGTGGAGATGAAGTGTGGAGAGTTGGTGATGGTGGAAAATGGAAATGATGATACAATACTACAAATAACACAAAATAAGAGAGGATTTGAGAGCTTAAAATGCAAGAAATTAAGAGAGAAAGAGAGGATTGAGGTGTGAGGAATGAAGTGGGGGAAGAGTGATATTTATAGGGGGAGAAAGGAGCAAGCAAACGGCTAGAATTCTAGCCGTTGTTGCTACTGTGGTTGCTGCCAAGCTTCTGCCCAGAGCTGTTGGAACCGGCGGTTCGGCGGGCCCGACGGTTCAGCCTGTTAACCGCCGGTTTCGACGGTTCGACCATTGGAACCGCCGGTTTCATGCGATATATGTTTTTTTTAATTTACTAACCACCGGTTAACTGCCGGTTTTGACCGCCGATTAATCGCCGATTACGGTTCGACGAAAGTGAGGCCCGTAACCGGCTCTTCTCTACGCAGTTCCGGTTACGGTTTCGAACCGTTGACCACCGGTCCGGTTAAAAACCATTGACCGGCGGTCCGATTACGGTGCGAAACCGCCGGTTCACTGGGCATGGGCACGACTACCCTAGATCAGATGCACAGATTAGGGCTGGGCTGGGCTGGGCCGGACAAAAATTAATTGGGCCATATAAAAGCCCACGTCCCATTGCGCCAATATCAATATATATATACTAAAATGTTGTTGCTGGGAATTTAGGTACTCTGTCCAACTCATTATATCTACTTATTTTTTTAAATGATCGTTCTACTTGTCTTATTTATGTTCAGATAAGGAAAGAATTAATACTACAACATTTTCTCTCATACATAACACTACATACATAACGGATATTTCAAAATACCGTTATGTATGAGTGCACTTTTATCATAGATAACGGACATTTGAAAACTCCATTATGCCGAAACCGTTACGTAAGTTCATACATAACGGTATCGAGTAATGCGTTGTATAAGCGTTATCTTTTAATCATATGTATAACGGTATTACTAAATCGTTAAGAAGTACGTTATGTTTAACAAGATAGGGGTTTTTAGGCTTGATTTTATTTTCGATGCAGGGAGAAGCGTGTAATACAATCATACACCATACATAACGGAAATTCCATACATAACGGAAAATTGTTATGTATGATACAATCGATCACGGAGAAAGATAACGAAAATTCCACCGTTATTAATACTGGTCAAACTGTTATGTATGATATAATCTATCACGGAGAAAGATGATCTTTCGTAACGGAAACAAGCGTTATGTATAACACATAGATAACGTATATTTTGCCGTTATGTATGCTTAAAAAACCGTTATGTATGAGTGCATAGATAACAGATTTTCTCCGTTAGTATGAGCGCATCATACATATCATCACTATACTTGACGGAATTTTGGTGCCTCCGTTATCTATGAGCGAAAATGTTGTAGTGTAACCTTTCAAAATACTTTAAAAATAGTAAGACGTACCCATTTATTATCTTTTTACTCTTTATTCTTAATCTCCCTGCCCACCACTACATAAACATAATGAGTGGGACGGTGAAAATAATTTTTTGCTTCAGTTATAACATATGCACATAATGACATCAAACCGAGCAATTAGGAGGGCTAATTAACAAGATAGGGGCTTTTAGGCTTGATTTTATTTTCGATGCAGGGAGAAGCGTGTAATCAATACGATAAAAGAATATTTTCGTTCATTCAATGAATACCGAAAGCAAACGTACAAATTAATATGTTGATTCTCTAAAGAATACGAGAAGAACACGATAAAAGTGAAAGAAACCTAACTTTTAATATCAAATATCCAAACTGTCTAATAATAAAAGTATAATATAATGAAGATCCTATTTATACTTAAACCCTATAGCCTAAATGAGAATAGATTATTCGACCTCAAAGACATGAAATAAATAAAGACTTAATAAATCAAATAAATACAGTCAGTACTAATTAAACGGGTCTCGTCTCCATCAATTTTTAGTCCAGTCCAATTTTAATTTAAGATACTTTAGAGATTTATTTTTGAGATTTCTATCCGGTCCATAACGTGTATGTACCACTTAAATTTATTTTTAGGTGTCTATTCATTAATGTTTTCTTTTTCTTTTTTTGACTGATATTAAGTTGTTTTCTTCAATTTTATATTTGTGTTTTAGTTTAATTTTATGATTATAGATTAAAGCTCATTTATCCAATTAGAATTTATCATTTTTTTTTCATTTGATTTTCAGGTTGTAAATTAATAATTGATAACTAGGGTTGATAACTCCAAATGTATCATCTAGGTATTATTATGATGAAGGATGTAATATGATAAAACAAAGTTCAAAGAATACTGTAGTATTAAAAGAGCGACAAGTAAACCTATGTATATGCCATGCATGCATACCAAATAAACATTACGATGTTGCATGAAGATTGAAACATAGCATAGCCGTGAAAAACAGCAAAACTCCGTGATTCAAGGGTGAGAAAACAGATTGATCAGTTAATGAGGTCTAATTAAATCTTTGTTAGGTCGATCCATTTTGTGGCCCTCTCTCTCTCTCTCTCTCTCTCTCTCTATCTCAATGCATTCTCCCACATTACCACATTATTCCATGTAATGATATGATGGGGACCAACGTCTCAAGGATAGGCGCCGACGGAGCCAAGTGCCCGGCGATGAGGCTCCGGCCGCTCCTCCTCCAACATCTAGCGGCGATGAGGACATGGAGGATGCCCCTCCGCCCCGGCCCCGCCAAGGACGCCCCCTCCAAAAAAGGCCTCCTTTTGGACGACAAAGAAAGCTCCCGCGTTGCCATGGCCACCGTCATCGGCAACCCCTACGGCTTCAACCTCTCCACCAAACCCAATCTCATTAGGCTAAATCATAATAATCACGACGGCAACAAACTCCCTGCAGATCATGAGGTCGAAGGTGAGGACGACGTCGACGACGAAGGGAGAAGGATCGCCGCCGCTCCCGGATCGCCGAGTTTTCGAATATTTTTCGAGGATGCTGCCAGAGCCAGCCGCGATCATGATCAAAATGGTAAACATCATGCAACTCCATATATATATGGATGTATTAAAAAAATATAATTAAAAATGCAGAATTTTGATTGATCTTCTTTGCTATAGTAAATTTAGGTCAAAATGAGGCTGCGAAAGAAACAGATACACGCTGTGACGATGTGGCCCTGTCGAAGGTATGTATATACATAAATATAAAAGTATGACAATATATATGCATCGATTTTATGATGGAGCTAGGATTTGATTTTGTTTGTGTGGCATGCAGGATACAAGTTTGCAGAAGAGAATGATGAAGAGAGAGAGAAAGATGAGGAGACACATTAAAACAGTGATGTCGGGAAAGAGAAGAGAGGCGGCGAACGCAGTGAAGAATCTGCTAAATGCAAAAGTGTGTTATCTTCCCACTGGCAGATCCACCTCGCTTCCTGCTGCAGAGAAGACCAGTTTTAGGCCATGAACAAATTTTCTCTAAATTAAATTTACTCTTAATTATCTTCTTTTTTCGCTATGAACATATATTGTACAATCTCTCTTTTCTCCTTCCAAACACTGGTTGAGCTTTATAATATGTAAATATTATATTGGAATAAACTAATGGATCTATTCAAAATTGCTAGCTTGGTCATTGCCAAACTATTGACAAGAAATAATATATATATATCCAACGAGAAAATTTTCAACCATCTGCTTGAACATGTACACATATAAATTATCAATTTAGACGGTGTTAATAGAATCCGAAACCATGATGCTATTTTCATCTGAGATCATTGGAGCTAGAAGTTTTTTTAGGACACTTAAATAGAGGGTAGTGCACATTCAGGACACCTCGTTGCGGGCCTTCGATTTGAGGACACTAAACAATTAGTAATCCCTCCGTAGGACATTTTTTGGCCCGAACGGGCCCGATTGCCACATGTCTGCCACATGTCTGCCACTCAGCCTCCAGTCATTCTCCATTAACACATGTCCTGTATACCACTCCTCTGTACCAGTGCCGTCGATCAGAACCATGGAAGCTGCTCCGTCTAATCCCACATCCCATCTTTTCCTCCTTTTTCTACTCACTCTCGCCACCTCCGCCCATGGCTCCGGCTCCATGGCCCCCATCTCAGCCTCCTTCAGCGATCACTCTCTCTTCTGCACCATCGACGCCAGCGGCAAGCAGGCCGTCATTTGTTGGGACGCCAACAACAGCTCCTCCACAGCCTCGTGCTCGTCGCAATACTCAACCGCTCTCCCTCCGATGGCCGCCCTCTCCGGTGGAGATGGATTTCTCTACGGCATTTTAGCAGACATCTCGCAGGCATTATGTTGGGACTTGATGGGCGCCGCCAAAACCACCGATCTCATCCCCGATGCATTCAAGCTCAACGCCTACTCCTACATCCCCTCCGACAAAGATCACGTCAGCGCCATTCGAGGTTTGTATTTCTCCGAAAACATCACCGGTGCCGTCGACTTCTGGGATATCGTCAGAGTGTCCAACACAAGTCTCTCCTCAAAACAGATCTTCCGTTTTTACGATCAGACCGCCGCCACCTCCGTGTACACGAAGGTCGTCTCCGGCGATGGCTTCAGCTGCAGCGCGGTTTTAAACGGAGGGATCACTTGCTGAGGCCCAAAATCTGCGGACTCAATCTGCGGCGTTAGCATCCAATGTAGACTCAATCTGCGGCATCTCGCAAATGTCCGGAGAGATAAAATGTTGGGGCAACAACACCGGCGTTGGCACCCCTCCAGCTAGGATCAGATTAGTTAGTTTGGTGGCGGGGCCCCGCCATTTTTGTGGGATTCGAGAGGATAATCATGGGATGGAGTGTTGGGGAAGCTTCAACTCCTCATTGATCCCTAAAGGAGCTGGCTTCCTCTCAATCACTTCGTCGGAGTGGCTAACTTGTGGCATCAGAGAAGGTGACATGCGGGTGGCGGCGTAGATGGAGGTGAATGAATGAGAATTAGAAATTGAGAGGTTTTTGCCTGTAGTGAGAGAGAGATGGGTGAGAGAGGGGTTAGTGGAGGATGACTAGAGGCTGAGGTGGCAGACATGTGGCAGACATGTAGCAATTGGGCCCGTTCGGGCCAAAAAATATCCTACGGAGGGGTTACTAATTGTTTACTGTCCTCAAATCAAAGGCCCGCAACGAGGTGCCCTGAATGTGCACTACCCCCTATTTAAGTGTCCTAAAAAAGCCTCTAACTCGAGATCACTGTCAATTCGGTCACATGCACGTTGAGAATTTGTGATTCGGAGTCTCACTTTTAAATCGATCGTATCTTACAAAACCTTTATCATATATTTACATCCCTAATTAGCTCGATTGCTAATTAATTAAGTTGGTTTTTTGTATTAAAATTGACATTATGAACAAAGCAGTAACATAAGAATTTACTTTCAAATTTATACTCCATTTGTCCACGATATGATTGTCACTTTTGTCATTTGAATACGTTCACGAAATGGTTGTCACTTCCATTTATAAGTGTAGGGCCCACATAATACATTATATTTAACCTTATATTTCTCACTATTTCACTCATATTTATTGTGGGACCCTTCAACCACTCACAACAATACTCACTATTCTCCATTACTATCCACCATTTTCTTAAAATTCGTGTCGTCCTCAATGGGGCAACAATTTCATTTACGGAGGGAGTAATAAATCTAATCGACATCGAGCTTATACAACACCAGACACTCACGGGAAACTTTAAATATGTAATGCTTTTGATATCTTTGCACGTTTTGAACTATGCCGCGGATCATAGAGTTGGAATTAGTTTATATTCAAGATTTTTTTCCCCTCTGTCATGTATCAACTAAGCACTTGGTTGGTAGGTTAGGAAAGTTATTGTGAGATAAATAATCTCAAGACAAAATAGTATAGAGAAGTGTATTAATTGATGTTAGCTTGGTTGTTTGGTAGGTTAGATAAAAGATGTGTGATGTGTGTGTTTTGGCTATTCATATTATTAATTTTTTATGACTTTATTTGGATATAATTTGCATTTTTTAATGTTATTTTGTGTAGGAATCGAAGAAGTTGTGAGCTTAGGGATTTGGACGAGAGAAATCAAGAAGGAAGAATTTCTATGCAAATTTAGGAGAAGTCGAAGATAGAAAGAATTGGATGGACCGAATTTTATTTTCCTTAGATATATTATTTGGATATATTTATATTTAATATTTTATTATTATTAGCTCTAGACAATTATATAGAAATTTGGGTTAATTAGATTTATATCGGCCCAATTATTTTAGACTTTGTGGTTAATTAGAATAAGAATAGGTTTACTTTTGTCATATTTCTAGAACCTCAGCCGCAGCACACACGCACATTACATTCCATATACTCTTTACTTTTAATTTCTAGGGGATAGATTAGAGAAAAGCTGCCGCACGCAACTGACATCTTGGGGGCAAATTATTTTTTGGAGTCTTTATTAGTTTAGGTTTTGAAGATCAATTTCCTGGTGACTAATTTCCGTCTTCTTTCCATTCGTAATTTAATTATACTTTTATTGTTTTATTTTATCGTGTTTAATTTTAATAGTATGAGTAGTTAATTTTTCACTTCGGCAAGAATACTGAAGCACTAGTCTAATAATCTGTGAGATTTAATTGTTCGTATAATTAATTTCTAGGATTTTGATTTATTCCTTGTGTTTAAGGTTAATTCCGATTTTGTTTAAGACTGATCAACTTAGATTAAATTGGATTAAAGTTAATTAGTTCCCCCAATCCGTAATTGTTGGAATATGGCTAATTATTGATAAAGCTACCATGTTCGTAGTAGGAATAAATTGGTAAATGGATTATTACTTGCGTTCTTGGGTAATTCGTTTAAATTGGGTTCCTTCAAAGCTAAAACCTATTACAGCATTAAATCTAAGACTGGTTTTCCATCTAGGTTATGTTTTAATAAGAGAAATAGTTAGGTTTGGCGTCTACAGCTAACTATCGATAAAGTATGTAGGAATTGAGGTATGTCTGCTACATTCACGGTACCCTTTAACTGGTTGGTCCTAGATAAATAATTAATCTTTGCATCGATGATCAGAGCCTAGACTAGTGTGAATTTATTCAAAGCCGAATTACTTTCTTTTGATTTATATTTAGTTTGCTATTTAGTTAATTTCTTATTTTTGTAGTTAATAATTATAAAATCCAAATTTAAGGCGTGGTGGCTACACCAAAGTTGATTTATAGGAAAAATAAGTTATATCCCGTTCTTTGTGGTTCGACCCTGCTTATTGCTATACTCATTTTGATTCTGAGCAGGATTTGCAGGAATTATTTGGGAGTATACGAAGCTCATCAAATTGGCGCAGTTGCCGGGGAACGGTGTTTAGTATTTTATTTTTCCTATTGATCTTTTGTTACTTTTTTGCAGTTGATGACCATGTCCTCTAATCCGGAACTTCTATATCATCCTGAAATCAATAAGTTCGCGAGAGGATTACTGAAAGACAGCAAAGAGAACTGCTAGAATCGGAAGGCGCTCAGTTTGACCAGACAGAACACGATTCGGACACTGTTGTCTCGGATACTGAAGGTTTCCCATTTGCACAAACGGACCAATTTTCTGAAGCAGAAACAGATACCGAACAAGGAGTTGAGTCTACTTTCGCCGCGAGTATTGAAAGCGACATGGCTGCTAACGATCCCATATTGTGTGACCTTTCCAGTCACAAGGCTGATGATCCTCCAACGCCGATCCGGTTGCCGGAGGCTGCTACATCCATCGAGATAAAGCTTGAATTGCTCATTGTTCCTCCGAAGTTTTATAGTAAAAGAGGAGATGATCCATACAATTTTCTGAGTGAGTTCATCAAGATATGCAAGGTGCAGAAGCGACCAAGTGGAGTTTCCGAGGAACACTTCAAGCTAGTTGCATTTCCTTTTACTCAAACGACAGAAGCGAAATGCTTGGTTCACCAGTCTTCCGCCAAACTCCATATAAACATGATCTGAAATGAAGTAGGTTTTTTTGGAACACTTCTTTCCTCCTACTAAGACTCATGCATTGAAGAAGGAGATTAGTGGAGTGAAGCAAGAATATGATGAATCATTGAGTACTTACTGGACAAGATTCAGAAAATTGGTGGATAGGTGCCCGAATCATAAGTTTTCTGATGGGGACTTGTTGCAATATTTCTACTAAGGCATAACTGTGGACACGAAGGATTTGGTCAACTCATCAAGCAAAGGAGGGTTTTTTATTGCCGAGTTAGCAAAGCAAAGAAGTTAATTCAATACTTGGTAGAAACAACAAGGGAGTACGAGGAACATAGAATTAGTTTGCTTAAGAGAGCATCATAGTCGAGTTCCTCCGATTTTGAAGAGAAATTTGAAGAAAGAATAGGAAATATGGAACGAATGTTGAGTACTGTTGTTGAGAAGGTTGCAAGTGCTGGACCGACAAAGAGATCATGTGGTATGTGTGGTAATTTGGGTCATTCAACATTGCAGTGCAAATTGAATGGAGAGAATCTCATTGCTTGTGCAAATTACTTTGAAAGTTGGTATGGTAATCCACCACCAATCACTTACAATCCATGTTGGAACGATTGCAGAAACAACAAGGGAGTACAAGGAACCTAGAATTAGTTTGCTTAAGAGAGCATCATAGTCGAGTTCCTCCGATTTTGAAGAGAAATTTGAAGAAAGAATAGGAAGTATGGAACGAATGTTGAGTACTGTTGTTGAGAAAGTTGCAAGTGTTGGACCGACGGAGAGATCATGTGGTATGTGTGGTAATTTGGGCCATTCAACACTGCAGTGCAAATTGAATGAAGAGAATCTCATTGCTCGTGCAAATTACTTTGAAAGTTGGTATGGTAATCCACCACCAATCACTTACAATCCATGTTGGAGCGATCACAGCAATCAAGTGCAGCAGCAATAGTTTTACTGACCACTTCATCAAAGAGAATTTCAGCAAACGCCACCTCCACCACCACCACAAGAAAGACAAGGCAAGTCTCTTGAAAAGATGACGACTGATTTGATTGGCTCGCAACAATTTTTGCAGAATAATGTGCAACAACTTCACCAGTCTCAGGCGGAGCAAAAGGTATGTATAGATGGTTTAGCTCGTCAAATCTCTCAACTTTCGACTTCTATAACTGAGCTCAAGGGGAATCAAGGCTATTTGTGGTCACAAGTTCAAGTGAATCCCATAGAAAAAGTGAACTTAATCACCTTGAGAAGTGACAAGGAGTTGGAGGAGCCACTGATGAACCCATATATATGTCCATCTTTTCTTGTGTTTTTCTTGTTCCTTTTGGTCTTTATCAAGTCAAAGTGTGTCTGGGAGGACACGAAGTTGAGAGATGGTGTGCAGGAAAGAACAGGTGGGAACTTGGGCAAATCCGGTGAAAATTTGTTGTTGAGATGTTGAGATGGCGATACAATGCAAATGGGCATAGGGCTGGAGGCTTGTAGCTGGGCAACAACGTTCTATTCAATCTACAAGTCAGGAAGTACCTTTCCATATCCTTGAAGCCAACAGACAGAGTACCCGGAGGAGCTAGAATCTTGGTCAGCATAGGAAGTGACACAGGATGCAGACGTTGAAGTCGAGAAGTGAGTCGGAGCAGCAGCAGATTTCTTCTTTTCCAAGGAAGAAGGTAAGGATCGAAGATTTCTTTCCTTATCCTAGCCGAACCTAATCAAAGAAGATATCTACCATGTAAGGGAAGTAAATCGTAGCTGCATGGATAAGGAAGGAGGCGGTTATGCATGGAAAGAGTCCTTAACTAATAATGATTCTAACCTAACCCTAAATCCATCGCCTATATATATGGCCAACTTTACTTTGTAATAGGAAAGTTCGAGATTTAATTCCGCATTCTAGTTTGAGAGAGTGTGAGGAAGAAACAAGTCCTATGGGCAAACTTACCTTTATATTTCGTGTTTAGTATTTTCTGCATTAGTTCTTAGTTGTTGACTTGAAGTCAAGACCTTAGTTGCTTACTTAGCTTTTGAGCAGCAACCTTTTCCAGTTTAATTTCAGTTATGGTTTCCCTTATATGTTTTGTGATTTCGTTTAATATTATGTCTAGTTAAATTTATTGTTTGGGTTGGATGTAGATGATGTGGTCTTGATTACTCGTTCTAAACTCGTGAGGTCGAATTGTGTGAGTTCGTTACTTAATTTTATTCCCGAAACACTTAGAAATAATTCTAAACTTAATTAATATTTACATATGCTTGATCACCATCTAGATATTGAAATTAAGTCATTAACAAGATATGGGATCAACACGAGAGTGTCTCTCGTGCCCAAGAAGGTAAAGAGTGTTGGATAGCAGTCAGTATTGACCTACCTCTTGGCTGTCTTGGGTCTGTTTATTCTTAATGCCTTTTGGGCAGAATTGTTACTGAAGTGTCTTCGTGACTTTGTTATCAAAGGAGGAGATCTTGCCTTTTGGTCAAGATCTGTAAAATTGGATAGACATAGGCTTAGTGTGTTTATATCGTGACTTCGTGACCATTAGGGTATAAACTAATCTTTGTCTTAAACCAAGTAATGAGATTAGGTAATTGAATATCTTTGCACCGATGAACGAGTAATGAGTAATTAAGATCATTGATTCGAAACCCTAACTCAAACTTCTTTGTTATTTGATATTTCACTTGTTGAGTTACAGGATATTGAGATACATCTCGACCATAACCCTTTATGTTGAGAACCACCTGAAGAGCAGATCTCCGCCAAGTCCATTGAGATCGACCCCACTTGCCATTAACTACTACCTTGTTGGGCAAGAGGTGTTTTATAAATTTATTTGTGCGAAGAGTGTGACGACCGCCCTTCGTCAGCCACCAATAAAGAAGTTGGAAAAGAGTTTGAGAAACAAATCTGAAGAAGGTGCCGGTTTGCCCAAAGGGAACGTTTCTAACTTTGAAGTAGTAGTAGATGATGAAGTTGAAAATATGTTCTGTTTGGCCAAATAGGACAGTGATCCGCTAGTTGTGCTGAAGGAAAAAGGGATCGAAAATGAAATGCATCAGAGGAGCTGACTAAGGTTCATAAGCCTTTGAGTTTTTATGATCCTAACCTTAAGATTCCTGCACCTTTTCCTCATGGATTAGCAAAGAAGAAGCCAGAGGAAGATCTCATGGACTTCATGTCGATATTTAGAAGGCTAGAGATTAATCTTCCATTTCTTCAAGTGATCAAGCTTCCTCCGTTGAGTAAATTCATGAAGGATTTCATTGCTGGAAAGAAGAAGGATGTTGGCAAGATTTTGATGAGTGGGAGCGTATCAATTGCGATGCAAAGGAAATTGCCACCCAAATGCATGGACCCAGATATGTTCTCTTTACCTTATTCCATTGGAGGTACAAAGCTCAAGCATGCTATGTGTGACTTAGGATCATCTATTAACGTCATGCCATTATCTATTTATAATAGCTTATCTGGTGTGAAGTTGGTAGATACTAATGTTAAGATGCAATTGGCTAATGGAGCATGCATTTATCCTGAGGGTGTTTTAGAGAATGTTCTTGTGAAAGTGCATGACTTTGTTTATCGTGCTGATTTTTATGTGGTTAAGATGAGCGTTATGCAGTCAAAGAGTTTTTCTGGAGTTCTGTTAGGTCGTCTTTTCTTAAGGATTGCTAAGTCAGTCATTGATGTCTTTAATAGTACTATAGTTGCTTGGATTATCATGGAGAGAAATTCACTTTCAGCATTGATGATGCCTTGAATAATCTTTTTGATGTTAAAGATGCTTGTGCCATTGATGTAACTGACTCTCCTATCCAAGAATATCTTGAGACTGAATTTAAGCAGGAAAAACAAGATCTAATTTCGATGAAAGAGGCGACTGATTTTTATGCTCAAGGTTCTGGAAATACGTCCCGTTTGTCCAAACAGGACGTCTGTGACAGATCAATACCCTCGGATGAGAAGCTACCTAAGTTGGAGCTTAAGCCACCTTAATTCGAAAGAGAAAGGATCCGGTGATTTCTTTCCTTTTACTTTATTTATTTAATTTTTTTTATTTTTAATTTTTTTTTTGTATGTTTGAGTCTGTGTTTGTTCTCTTTGTTATGCTTATGCTTTGTTTGCTTGAGAGCAAGCAAATCTTAAGTGTGAGGAGGTTTTTTATGTGTGTTTTTGTTAGTTCTTTTGCTATGTTTTTTTTTTCTTTGTTGAGTCGAGTTTTTGTGTCAACTAAGCCAAGTACTATCGAATTTGTTGATGTTTGTGAATATACTATGCTCGTATGAGTCTTGTGATAAACTTGGTAGTTCAATATGCTTTCAAATGCTGAGATGCGATTTAAAGTTTGAGTATTTATGGAATGATACTTGGGACGATGAAAAGGGGCACTAGTTGAGTTTCTTTACCCACACTTATATATGAGATTTGAGCCTTTATATAGTAGAGCACTCTCTACTGTATTTCTTTCTGAGAGAATTTTTGTTCATAAGGTTGCAATATCATCCATGTCATGCGTAATAAATGATAGAAGGCACTAGGATGAACCAATTTTGGCATGCTTTTCATTGTCTAACCCGTGCATTAATCCCAAGTGAGCCACATTGAAGCCTTGACCATGTTCTTTCATTTAAGTTACTAAATATTTAGCCAAGACCTATTTTGACTTTCTTTTGGCCCTATTGTGCATGTTTCAAGTTCGAAAATTCATCTAGGGTGTATGATTTCTTTTGAAAAAAAAGGCATGGCTTATATGTTCAGTTTGCCCAAACAGTTGTGTGCTGCATTTTTTGTTCTGAATGTTTGGTTTTGTTTAGCCAAACAGGCAGCATGTGTAACTCATGAGTTGTGTGAAGTATGATGTTTGTAATTTGTATGTTTGGTCGATAATTGTGGAAGAAAGGTGCTGAAAAAAAAATAAGAAAAAAAAATGAGGGAAAAAAAAGAAAAAAAAAGTGAAAAAAAAATGAGGAAAAAAAAAAGCCGAATTACTTTCTTTTGATTCTAATTTTTGCGTAGATAATCAGAGCCTAAACTAGTGTGGATTTATTCAAAGCCGAATTACTTTCTTTTGATTTATATGTAGTTTGCTATTTAGTTAATTTCTTATTTTCGTAGTTAATAATTATAAAATCCAAATTTAAGGCGTGGTGGCTACACCAAAGTTGATTTATAGGAAAAATAAGTTACATCCCGTTCTCTATGGTTCGACCCTGTTTATTGCTATACTCATTTTGATTCTAAGCAGGATTTGCAGGAATTATTTGGGAGTATTCGACGCTCACCAATATGATTATCTTGTATTATTGTTTGGTATGTCAGTTAAAACTCTACATTAACTACAGGTATTTCCAATTTTACCCCTGACCTAATTTGTAAATTACAATTCACCCATTGTATATATAGATCCAGAAGTTGCAGACTTGGATAGAAACATCCGTCAACCTTGTTAGAGCACGGGAAATTTCCCGTCTTTTCTCTTTCGAAGAAAATATGCAATTCATCGAATCTATCATCGTAGATCCTCCAGAGACCATGGGCCTTCAAGATTTTAGTGAAACACAACAAGGTTTGCATCTCCATTTTTTGATTAAAATCCTGACCTCTCAAGTTGGCAAATCCATAACTAGCGGGTGTTTTAGGGTTTATCCATTTTTCGATTTCATTAGTGATTTCATCGTTGATTTGTCTAAGAATAAATAGTATTTATAGTTCATAGGTAGTAGGGTATAATGATTTTGTAGTTCGATTTAGGGCTATAAGCTTGGTGGAAATAGCAATTCTGAAGAAGTCTTCTTCCATTTTATCGCACAATTATATGGTGAGACTTTTTCTGCTTTTTGTCAACTCCACCCATTTTTACGTGAGATGCTGCTCTACATAAATGTTTGGACCACTTTCGATTCTCCTAGTAAAATCAGTAGAGAAGGGAATTGAGGTGATTTGGATAAAACTTTGTTTCTTGAAACTTCGATAGATGAGGGTGAATTTCAGCTCCGTTTCCGCACTTCCATCTTAAGGCTATTTCGACCATAAATTTGTTACTCCCTCCGTCCCGGAACAAGTGACTCGCTGTCCATATTGGGGTATCCCATAACAAGTGGCTCCTTTCCAAATAAGGAAATAATTAACCCTTTAAAAGTTGTGGGCCATACAACTTTAACCAATTTTTTCTGTTCACCTTAATACTCGTGCCGAAATGAAGTGAGCCACTTGTTATGGGGCGGATGAAGTATTATATTGTCCCTTTTGCGTACACCAGACGAGGGCGAAGATGGTTGTGGCAGATGTTGAAGTCTTTGTTCTTTTATTGTTCAGTTTTATCGTTATTATTTATTGTTAGTTAGGAATAATTTGAGAGATTGATAGTGTTGGTGTTAATTAAGTGTATATGAACATTGCATAGATGAATCTGGCTGGTGGTGAATGGTGATAGTGTGTAATTTCTTAACATTGAGCAAATAATAACGTATAGCTGCACACTATCATTATCACAACAACGAAAATTTCAGATTAGGCACCATATTTACATATGTGTGAACCTGCATATAAATCTGAAATAATATGTTATGTTTTACTGGTTTATGAGCTTCATTTGACCAACTGTGAACTTGTATTCTTAGGTAGCAATGATGTGGCACGTGCTAGGGCTAACAAGCCCGACAAGGGTGTGTTTTAAGACGTAGTTGGTCGCCGAGAGAATAAGCTAACCATATTGCATAGTTGAAGGAACTCGTAGAAAATGGGTGGAAATCGGATAATGGGTTCAAACCATGGTATTTGCAGAGGCTAGAAGAGGCTCTAGTCAAGGAATTTCAAGGAACCGATTTGAGGCAACGCCCCATATCAACTCGAAGTTGCAAACTTGTAAGAAGAACTACTAGTCGCTGAGTTTGATGTTGGCTCGTACCGGCGTTGGCTTCAACGGGGCTCACGTAATTGATACCAACCCGGAGCAATGAGAGCAAATGATCAAGCTATATTTAGTTGGTGCCTTCTATTTTATAGTTTTTGTCCCAGAATTCTTTACTTTAAAATGGGTAAAACGAGCATAACAGACATAAGAAACAACATAAAGAGTAGCAGCAACCGATTAGCCTTATATCAAATTGCTATAAATACACTCAACATCAACATCACTTTTATTCTGTACAAAATGTATCTACATGAAATACTAAACAGTAGTTGCATGAAATTGCAATGAGCATGATATATTTAACAGTATATGATGGTCCCGGTAACAACTAACTAGTGTATGGGGGGAGAATACACCAATAGCAATTTTTTGAACTTCAAATCTTTTCACTAAGGAAACTGCTCAGGTTAGTTCGCTCAACAACTGAGAAAGTCAGTTGGAGCTGATCACACAGTCACGTGCACAACTGACTTCGGGCTGAGAGTCAGTTGTGTAATCTAACTGAGGTTTGAAAGAGTTAAGTTATGCGAAAGTTGGTGAAAATTAAAACTCAATATTTAAGCTGAAACCTTATGAAAACGAGGAAGGTCAAGTTCCCAAATCTTAGTGCAGTTTGTATGCAGAGTCAGTTAGTTAGATAACTGAAAAAAAAAATACTGAAAGCAAATGACACAATATTTTTATGTGGTTCAGAGATTGACCTCATACGTCCACGACTTCCTTTTCGGGGAAGTAATCCACTAGATAAGTTTACGCGTGCTTATCAAACCTTCAACTTGGTTTGCGGGTACCAAGCAACCTAACCAGTTCGATTACGGGTTCGAACCAAACCTTACAACACTTTTCCGATCAAATGTACAGTCTGGTCTTAGATTACGGATTCTAAGGGACCTAGTCTTAGATTGCGGGTTCTAAGGGACCTATTCTTAGATTGCGGGTTCTAAGTGACCTAGTGTCTTTGATTGCAGGATCAAAGACAAACTTGGGGTTTTGGGGTTGGGGTTGGGGTTTTTTCCAAATATGAAGCCTTCTACACTGATAGAAGTGGAGGCTTCTTCCTAAGGTATAGAGACTCGATCTTTTGGGAGAGAGTCTGCTTAGAACTATGCAAGAACCTAGATTCTAGACTCGATCAAAGAAAGAAAGAAAGGACTTTATGATAGGATAGATGAAAGAACATGAGGAGGTGTGGACACTCAACTTCTACTGATTATTCAACTTGGTTGTTCTTACTCTGAAGAGAGATTCTGCTTGAATTGGTCGTCTGCTGCTTTTTGCGTAATGTTTTTCTCTCTTGTAATCTATGTGTTTTCTTCAATAGGGAGATCTCTATTTATAGAGAAGGAGATCTAATTAGCCGCTGGAAAGAGCCGTTTGATCTCTGCCAAAAGCATGGCACTCTACCTGCTCCACTGTAAACTTTTCTAAAATGGTAACTGCGACCTTCACTTTATGCGCCTCTCTGTGGTCGGTCCGTTTATAGTAAGTTTTCAGGCTGTCTTGTGCTTCCGAGTAGATTTGAATTTGGACTTCAACTCTTCTGCCTTCAGCGTCTTCAAAGTCTCTTCTCAGCTTTGTGACGTCTGACTTCAACACTCCGAGTAGATTTGAATTTGGACTTCAACTCTTCTGCATTCAACGTCTTCAAAGTCTTCTCTTCTCAGCTTTGTGACGTCTGACTTCAACACAACTTCTCTTCATGCCTGAGTTGCACGGTTCAGTTATGGAGTCAATTGAGTTGTGGTCCGATTGACCAAGTTCCTCACAAACTGTATTCTTCTGTCTGGCTAACTTCTTCTGCTTGAATTCTGTAAAGATAAAAATCTCTACTCTTAAACAATGAGCTTTAGCTAAGTTCAGACTGATGGCTTTCATCTACTCACTCGGGGTCAGTTGGATTTTGGAATAAATCAAATCCTTTACTAATTTTCCCAACAGTATGTTTTACCTTGTTTTGGCTTAATGTGAGCAGTAGTTTTTTTTTTCTTTTTGTGTTTGGGCAGTTTTCACTTAAAATTGATTTACAATTCTGAATGAGTTTAATGAATCCTTCTATCCTTCTCCTTGTCATATGATTTGAGATGATGTTATCTGCACGTCGCTTTTAGGCTGATGCTAAAGCTAAATCCATGTGTCATAAATCTTGGTCGATGTATGAAGAATGGAAAGAGATTTTTGGCAAAGATCGAGCAACTGATGAAAATGTAGAAAATGCGATGTAATGGACGCGGTCAACAAGTTGATGCAAGATGAGAGCCAAGCAGAACGCGGTGAGGTAGAAGGCGATTACCACCCCAGTTTCGACGATATTTCTGTGAATGATCTTGGGGAGAATAGTACATCTCATACAGAACATGGCGAAACTGTTGATAAAAAAACAAAGAAGGGTAAGAAACATAAAGCCCATGAAAGTGTTGGTGAATACGTGAGTGATGTGCTTCGTGAAATTATAAACAGTATGAATGCCAGGCTTGGCATTATTGCAGTCGCATTGGCTACGAGTTCGATCTCGATCAAGCCAAGAATGATGCATTTCTACTGTTGAATAACATTAAGGGGTTGGGCTCACTCTTGATGAAAAATTTGATCTTTGTAAGATTTTTGCGGACAAAATTGAGCGGCTTTTAATCTTCCAAGGCCTGTCCGAGACCACTAGAGAATCCTATGTCCATTGTCTCCTAATTACACTTAATTGCTCTACACGGGCCGTTTCATCACTAAATGGTGATCACTTGTCAATTTCACGCTTGTTTGTTGGTTTTTGATTGATTTCAGGAAAACAGAGATGAAATTAGATGAAAAAAAAGCTTGGAAGGAGATAGAAGAGCTCCATACAAAGCTGTAGGAAAAAACAGGGATCAATTAGGAGTTCGGACAAGAGAGAACGGACCGAAACGAGAAAGGGTGGCGCAGCCTAGCGCGAGGTAGCGTGCGACCGTGCCATTTCCTGATTTAAAGGTGCATCCGGCATGACCTCTAGAGCGGGATGGGGAGCCGACACTTCTGAAACTTGTAGTTCGCGCAAGGAAGAAGAAAATGTAGCCTTCCAAAGGTGGGGTCCGGCGTGGCCGCGTGCAATTCTTCTTCATTCACCCAAAACACGATTTTCACCCCTTTTTGCTCCCATTTTCGGATTTCTACCTCCAACCACTTGCTCTCCACTCCAAAATCATATAAATACCTCTTCAAACACAAGACCTAAGCCACCATCCATATACAAACCCACCTTTTACACACACCAACACACTTTTTCACACACTACTCCATTTTCACAATTGTTGGAGCTTGGAGCTTGGGGAAGAAGGAGACAAGTGAACAACATTGAAGATTCAAGACTAGGATTTGATTTCTCTACTCCTATTCTCTTGTATTTAAGATGTTTTCTTCTCTTGACTTTGGTATTTTGATTATTTAGTTGGTTCTAGGGAATTGTTGAAACTCATAGATGATGATGGTGCTAATCTATTAATGTTATTTTGCCTTTCATTTCATGATTATGGTTCTTGGTACTTATTTTTCATGTTAGAATAGCAGACCACTTTTCTATATATGCCAAGTGTTCGTATAAAGTCCTAGCCGATTTATATGTTCATTGAATGCAAGAACTATCAATATACATGCAATTAAGACTTAGTGGTGATATTTGCAGGCATTGGAGCATATAATCTTTATATTCTTTTTGGAGTTAATCGTTTGCCTCGAGTCCTAACCGGAGAGAGTTTTTGATTAATATACTTTGCATTCTCATTGAGAGGTGGAGTGTAATTACTTGTGTGATTGTTCCTCATGTTTTGGATTAAAATTGGTTGAATAGATTAATAGGATTAGACTATCATTGTTGCCGAGTGGAAACATTCCCTAGAATCGACCCTTTTAATCTCTCTTGTACCTTGCATACCTTTCCTTGTTTACTATTTGCTCTTCTTATTTAATTGTCAATTATTCCTTACTAGTAAATCACCTCAAATTCCGATTAGTCTAAATAGAGTTGAACAACTTAGTAATAGTAATCATAAGAGTTAAAAATTAGTCTCCGTGGATACAACTTTGCTTTTCACTATCTATACACACACCGTACACTTGCGGATTATTTATGTTAATTAAAAGGCGAACACAACTCTAGTAGAGGCTTCACTTGAGCTTTGCTTCATTTTAAGATTGAATTTCTGGTTCAATACTCACGCCGGAATCCTACCTGTTGGGTCCCGTGCATGATGCTCATCACACTATAAGAAGGATCTTTCATGTTTCATATTGGATGAACATTTGTAGTAGTAGCGGCTAACATTTTTTGCCTCATGCCCTACACATTTTAACAGCATGCATGGTTCCTCTACCACATTCACATTTCGGAATCAAACGGAATTCCTCATTAGACCATTCCATCTACCTGCTAATAAAATATTTTGGATAATAGGTAATCAATGTCAAAAAAATTGGGCAGAAATGAAGTAAAATAGGGCCAATGTAAAAGAAGGCTGCCAACTCAAATATGCAGATTAATAAACAACTCACATATCCATGATAGAAAACAATACCTTAATATCGTAAACACAAAACAATAGCTTAATATCCAAAAGTAGTATGTTAACAAAATGAGATTAATGTTAAAAGTTAAATAAAATTACAATAAAATCCAAGTACATAACATGTGAGAATTAAATAAATTCGGGTGATAAATTTCACGACCCTAGATATTACAAACTGCCCTCTGCCCCGAACCACATTGCTTGGGCTATTTCATCTTGCTTTCCATTCCACTCAGGAGACGATTCAATTGTAGGAATGAACTCAACATCTTCTTGGACCTCAACTTCATTTTCCGTCGCATCAAATTGCAATTCTATTGGATCTACCGCCATTTCAGTCCGAATAAAATTATGTAGCAAGAAACAAGCCATGATGAGCCTAATTTGAACCTTGATCGGATAATAGGTAGTACTCTTAAGTATTCCCCATCGCATCTTCATGATGCCAAATGCCCTCTCAATTACATTACGTGCTTTCGTATGTTTCATGTTAAAAAAATTTTCTGGATTTTGAGGCCTGGAAGAGGCAGGACCCCACTATTTCAAGTGATATCGAACACCTTTATATGGTGCTAAAAAACCTTCACTATTTGTATATCCATTGTCACACAAATAGTAATTGCCTATGTATGCAAAAAAAAAAAAATGAGAACTATGTCAAGACAATGAACTATAATAGATTATTTAAAGATGTTAAAAATCATAAAATAATCTAGATGTACCCTTTGGAACCCTCAGCCCATTTTTCCTATTTACTGCATCTCGTAAGACTTGACAATCAGCAGCTGATACCTCCAAACCCGGGAGAACATAAATGAACCTCAAATAGCGATCACAAACCGCCAAAGTGTTCGTGGATAGTTGTCCTTTTCTTGTTCTAACCCTGAGCTTATCGAGATTAGACACCATAACATTAATGTAGGTTCCGTTAATGCTCCTAGGCAGCCCTAGATACATGTATAAAATGAAAAGTTATTACTTATCAACTTTCATTATTCACATGTGCTGATGTAGACAACATTGTTTAGGTTTTACCTTGAACCATTTCCATCTTGGATCAGTTTCATTATCCCTGACAGGCTTTGGTTTGACCAACATTAGACCGTGTAGCTTTAATACAACATATAAGACTAGATATACATAATGGGATATCGTCCTGACCTCCAGATGTCAAATCTAACAATTCAATTTTTTTGTGATGTGCTAATATTCCTAAAAACATTGCCACTTGTTCTTCTACGTACACTGACATATTTGCCATCAATCAAACCACCTAGTTCACGCAACAAAATACAGAGCTTGCCAAAAGTGTTACGATCCATTCTCAAGTTGATGATACAATCAATATCAGTCGCTCCTATTATTCTATTGAGGTGTTTAACTTGACTAGGTATCCTGTCAATCATACAATAGGGCCCAACTATAACACTACGCTTTCTTTTTTTGGTTGTAGATAAAACGAGGTGCTCGATTAGTACAAAAATCTTGAACATGTGCTGATGCAAAATCTCCTCTAATACAACCTAGCAGAGTTACAAGATTTATGCGCCATCTTTTTTTTTTGTCCTCAACAACCTACATATAGATGCATCCCTACACATTTTAGTCTACAGATTGCCAAATAATAAGTTAAGCTTATGAAGATTGCCCAGCCTAAAATATGACAAATCATTGCACAAAACAAGCTAAGTTTTTTATTTATTTATTAGTAGACAAAACAAGCTAAGTTGAAGCATCAACAATTATATGGAATAACGTGACAAAAATTATATGGAAACAACATGATAAAATAGAATGATGTTAAATATGAAAACAACAATTATATGATAAAATAGAATGCTGATTATATCAAAAATAGAATGCGAGGTTGCATATCCATAATTAGGAAGATGGAAGCTATGATTAATATACTGCAACACAACTTGATCTGTTATTTGCAACTTTTATGTTTATAGGTTCATAAGGTACAAAATCTCTAACCCTAATTTGTTTATGTGCTTCAAAATAGGGGAACATATGAATGCAGTTACAACACATGCCTGCTCTTGGCTATAGGATGTAAGATTCTGGAAATGAGATCTATATTCTTCTGAAATTTCAGATGTTCGTACCAAAATCAATTCTTAACAGCAGGAATTATATGAATTAGGGCATAAATCTAGGTTTTCAAAGTGGAATTATCTGCTATTGTCGTCTATAATTTCTTGTAAGCAGGAATTTACCTTTATGTAAGAGTGACCTTGGGCAGAATCAGCGGCTGATTTCGTTTGCCGGCGATGACGTCGTCTGTTTCTGGATCTCAACCTTACGGATTTGCTCTCTCGATGTGTTTCTTCTTACCTAATTTTCTACACAAATCAAGAAACAAATGTGGGGAAATGATGAGGAAAAAGAGCGAATTGAGATAAAACATGATTTGGGTCGAAGTAGTGACCTGTTCTTCGCCGACTGATCTGTCTTTTCTTGTAGATTTCGCAGTTTCGAGCAAGCAGCCCTCTTTCGTTTGTTGCAAATTTGCAATGGAGAAGCTCGATTATGTAAGAGTGGATGAGGGTAAATTTGTCTTCTTTAGATTTAGTAAAAGTTAATGTTGAAAGCAGGCAAAATAGATTGACGGAAGTGGAGAGATTATTTGGAGTGGAGAGCACAATGAATACGCACGGACCGAAAGATTACAACGGGCTCTCAATATTATTTGTGTCCTACCAAACACAAGATAAACCATTGCTAATAATTTAGCAGGGTTTATCTACCCTACCAAACGAGTGCTAAAAATGAGATTAGTCAGGTAATATAGCCATGCTTTATTGAATAAAATCGTATATTAAAAAATGTTTGGCTATAGGTTTTAATTATGTTGTTTTATTACTCCCTCCGTCCACGATAAATAGACCCACTTGCCACAAAAAAACTGTCCACAAAGAATAGACCTACTTCTAATTTTTTACACTTATACCCTCATACCCATTCCTTATTCACTACCCTTACCAATATGGACCCACCAAAAATAAATTACCCAACCCACTTAACCCACTAATTACTGTCTTAATTATCCCATCCAATATCCCACCCAACCCACCCCTAATTCGGCACTACTCTAACCCTAACCCAAAATCTCTCTTCTCATTTCCCCCAAAAATCGTCGTCTGCAACCCTAGTTCTTCTCGCTCTTCTCTGAAACTCTCACTCGATGAACTCTCAATCGCCCCTCCCACTGCCTTCCGTTGATAATCTCGAAATTCCTTGGTCCTTGGACGATCTATCGTGCCCAGTAGCAACTCATTTGTCCCCATTACCCACGTATTTGTGGGAGAAAACTGAATCCCATGAGGATTGGGATGAGGTGGTGCCGGAAGCTCCTCTCACCGGCGATATTCTTCGCCTTGGTGAATCTCCTCTCACCGGCGATGCATTCGCATAAGTTGGATCTGAAACCGTGGACCCAGAAACTGCCTTCACCGAAGAGCAAATCCATCCAACCTTCGAGTGGGAGATGCCGCCTTTTATTCCAAATGAGTACAAGAGCGAAGAAGCACGAGTTCGGTATTTGCAGACCCTAGGGATCTTCGTCCCTAGCGTTCTAAGGCTCATATAATCAGATTATTATGTTCTTATTTTTGGCTTATAGATACCTGATTCGTGTGGGTATATTGGCTGGTGATGCCTGATCCGTGTTGGTATATTGGCTGGTGATGCCTGGGTATATTGATAGGTTATTGTGTTCCTTATATGTGTGTGAAACTGATACAGAATGATGCTACTCTTCATTTATGTCTTCCTGCTTTGAATTTGACACTGATACAGAATGATGCTACTCTTGATCTTTGTGTTGGTGCTTTGAGTAATGAAATTGATACAGAATGATGCTACTCTTGATCTATGTGTTCCTTATATGTGTGTGAAACTGATACAGAATGATGCTACTCTTGATCTATGTGTTGGTGCCTTGAGTGTCAAACTGATTACAGAATGATGCTACTCTTGATCTATGTGTTCCTTATATGTGTGTGAAACTGATACAAAATGATGCTACTCTTGATCTATGTCTTCCTGCCTTGAGTAATGAAACTGATACAGAATGATGCTACTTGTCAATGATGCAAATTGATCTTGCTGAGACATAGATCAAGAGTAGCATCATTCTGTATCAGTTTCACACTCTAAAGGTTTATGTACATGCACTTCATGCAGTCTAAAGGATACCACCACTAGGTGATTTATTCCCTAGTTTAGGAGGCACCTTTTCCTTGTTGTAAGTGTAAAAACAGTAGTAAATGATGCAAAATGATCTTGCTGATACAAACAATCATCTTTCCTTGACAAAAACAATAAGTTTACATTCCAAACAACTTAAAAACTTCTCTTACATTGTTTGTCCCTGTAAACTATCAACTAAACTGCTAGCAAGCCTCCCACTAGTCTTCTAAACCAATCTGTTCCAGTTGTCCTAGGAGACTGTCCATATTACAGAACCTCTCTTCTTGACTTCCATGCATATTCAGGAACTTAAAGCTGTCTCTCACCAGCTGTTCATCAACTTCAAGGCACTCTGGAAGTTGTCCTAGCCTAAGCAACCTCTCCTTTCCCATATGTGGAATCTTGTACTTGTTGTCCCCTCTCACTTTCATTATTTCCTCATAGTAGCCTTGCAATGTTAGAAAAACATTGTTAAGTTTAATTGGTGAGTATTTTTCAAATGCCTCTTTCACATTGGCTAGTAGGTCCTTCACATCATTAGCTGGTTTCTGATCCTTGAGAGTTTGAATGGCTCTAAAAAAGCCAAGGTCATTCACATTGGTATCTGGTGAATTAGCAGGTTGGCAGATCAGTTGAATGTGGAATCCATCTGATCTTGCAACTGCTTGAAAATTAGGGTCACTGTCTTGGATATGAGGTTTTGCATTATCTTGCTGTATAAATATGTGCTTTGACAGACAATCTGGCCACTTGGCTTTGATGACTGGTATCATCTGTATGTTCATGGATATAAAATGCATCAAATGATGAATTTACCATGTAACTGCACAGTTGAACATGATTTTGGGGATGAACCTCTTTGATTTGCATGTTCTATATGGCTCAGTCTCTGAGGACAGAAAGTAGTATCTACCCTTTGTTTTGGTAAGATAAAACCATTTTTCATCTACATGAATGGTATTGTACATGGTCTGAAATTTAATTTTGCCACTCTCTACTATTGAACCAAGTTGACTAAGGCTCCAACTCAGTCGGCACAGCTTATTTTCTTCGGTAAGAAAGGGTTTAACAACATTTGTATGTGGCTTTAGCTTCTTCTGTTTCACCCACTGATGAACTAAACTCTTACTCACACCAAGGTTACCTGCCATGATCCTCAATGATGATCTTTGTAGAACTGAGAGGTTCTTCACTTTTTGCTCATCAATCTGTTTTTTATCTTTGTGGACTAACCCCATTTTCTTTGATTTTACATGCACAGGAATTCCTTGCTGTTGCTGAGCTGCTGTTTTCTTCCATATCCTCCAAATGGTAGATAAACTGTATTGAAAGAATTCTGCAGCTTCCTTCTTTGCTCCATATTTCAACTTCCCATTACTGCTGCGTTGGATGAGAAACTGTGCTACTGTATTTTGCTGTGCTTTGGTTAAGTCTTGCCTTCCTATTGCCATTACTGCATACTCTTAGTATAGTTAACGAGGGTGGTTGTAATGAACAGATTGTGCATTTAACTCTCCTTTTATTGATGTTTTTAGTGGATTAGAATGATGTTTGAATTTCCCACCACAACTTTTGATCACATCACTTGTACTTTAATGCTTTGTTTATTGAAATAAAAGTCATGTTTCCCTCTCTTTTTGAAGTTTGGCTCCAATTTTTTTTTTTTTTTTGTTGTTGTCTTGCCTCCAAAACTGAGATCCTCCTTATATGTGTGTGAAACTGATACAGATTTTATGTCCAAACGTGTGAGGTTGGCTTAATTTTTATTTATTTATTTACTGTTATACATTTACAATGCATTAAAAAATAACGAAAAAAAAATGCACACACAATCGATAAAAAAATAACAGGTTAATTGCACCGAAAATTAATAACCCAACACAACAACTACCCTTTAATGAATAAAATAAAAAATGGTGCAGTTTTTGCTAATCAACAATTAAGAAAAGTAAAAGCCTTGTTTAAAACTACCCTCCAATTACATCTTTATTCCTTCTTTTACCTATTTTTTTAGTTTTTTTAGTCTCCGTGCCAGACACCAAATAGATCTATTTATCATGGAGGGATGGAGTAATTTAAAAGAAGAGAAGAGAAAAGGTAGTAATTAATAAACAAATTCAACTTGTTATTGATTGGGTGATTGCTCCACCAACCCTTTGACACCCGAGAAGGCCAGATACAAATGATGCGTCGTAGCCCTTACTTTAAACAGAAAAGGGCCCCATCAACGTACAACCAAGCAAAGCCAATTCTGATTTTTTTACACTAGCAACGTTTCTCTACGGTTCCTGGCACATACATTCACTACAATGTTTATGCGATTCGACCTCTCCGCTCCGCGCGTCCTCTCAATCACATTACCTAACTCAAAACCTAAAGGACATTAACGTCATTTATGTGCAACATGCTAAAGCCTCACTAAACATTTCCACCGTAGAGAAATTTTATAGCTACTGAATTTGACCTGGGGCCGCCAAACAGAAAAAGCATTTCCTATAATTCGTGTCTGCATCACAAAAAAGCAATATAGATTATCTTCCCCCGTTAAATCTCTCCTATTCCTACAAACGCAGCTGACCAACCAGGTTTAACTCTCTCTCCCTCTCTCTCTCTCTCTCTCATATTCGTTCTTTCGTTTTGATTTTCAACATCTTTGTTCAATTTTCACATCGACTGGTATTTGCACTTATTTTTGTGCGCTCAAATACTGTATTTAGGTTGGTGGTGTGTTTTTGTTGTTTAGTTGTATTCTATTTATTGTCAACGATTTTTGTGAAGTGAGATTTGATCTGAGAAACGAGATTTTATTTGTTTGATAGGCATGGTTAACAGTGATTAGGTAGATAGTTGATATGTATGTCTACGTGAGTTTGATCTGTTGTGTTGTTTGATGTTGATCAGGGAGTTGTGCAGTGAAGCAGATATGTTGGGAGTTCTGAGGAGAAAAGCTTCCTGCCAAGGCAATCCTGCTAGGGTAATTCCTTCTTTGTTTTTTTTTTTTGTTCTCCTTCAAGTTCCGCGTCTTGCTAGTTCATTCGTTTGATTGTTCACTAGTCTCGACCTGATTGTGTCTCTGTATTTTTTATTTAATTAGGGATTGGAGCAAGGACTTCGAGCAATTGCATCTAGGGCTCTTTCGTCTTCGGCTAAGGAGGTAATTACAACTTCCACCTTGTGCTCAGTTATGCGTTTGTTGAGGCTATTGTGAAGGAAAATCTGTAGAAATGGCTGGTGACTAATTGAAAATCCATTTTAGCGAAAATTTTTGTACTTATTAATACTGATCTCGGAACTTCTCATATTCCATTGCTTTTAGGAAATTACGTTTTCAATTTCAATGTTATTCTACTCCCATTTTCTATGGATTTTAAAATATTAATTATACGTGAAAAGCTATGAATCGTCATTTTGGCCTGTGATTATGGTTTCTGTTTCTATGTTGTCATGCCCAGCATATCAACTTAGGGACCAGTCTGTTATTGATTGAGAGATTTGACATGTATAAGATCTCTTAGTCATGTCAAATGACGCTATTGCTATTTGTCGTAGATGACGGTTCGTGATGCTTTAAACTCAGCACTTGATGAAGAGATGTCAGCTGATCCAAAAGTCTTTATAATGGGTGAAGAGGTATCATGGAAATGCAATTCACTTCATATAAAGAAAAATGTTGTACTATACAATTTAATCTATGTTAGCTGTTTCACATTGTTGACTAAGTTATTGTTATAGGTTGGCGAGTATCAGGGTGCATATAAGGTGAGTATTAGACCTATTGGTATTTGGTACAATGGTGAAGCCTTCTAATGGAAATTACTCTGCATTACTAATTTGCTCTGCATTCACTACTAGATCTCGAAAGGGCTTCTTGACAAATATGGTCCAGAGAGGGTATTGGACACGCCCATCACAGAGGTTGGCCCTTTTCGAGTGCACATGAGTTTTAAATTTGATTAAATTGTAATCTGATCCTTATTTCTGTAATTCCCATAGGCCGGGTTTGCTGGAATTGGAGTTGGTGCAGCTTATTACGGTCTAAGACCTGTAATTGAATTCATGACATTTAACTTCTCGATGCAGGTTAGATTACTCCTCATCACAATTTTTGGCTTCACAAAATTAATATGTTTAGAACTTCCATCAAATTTTTCAAGTTTCATATTCAATATTCCCTTATTATTATAGTTTATTAGTTTCTTCTACCACCAGTCTTAGGTGTCATAAGTCTCATTGTGATGTCTAATTACATTGGACCATTATCAATTGTATTTCTTAAAATGCATACCCTGCCTTGTTATTTTACTTTAAGAAAAAGTTTTTTTTTTCTATTTACTTGTCAGCATTTTCTAGAGAATAGAGATAATGGTTCTGTGTTTTATAAATATATTTTGCTTCCTGTGCATTGTATTGCATTTGCATGTTTCGGGGAACTTTTTGGAATGAAGCCTATTCTAAAAATGCTCTTTCTAGTATACCTAATAAGAAGATGTTTGGTTGAAAATCCAGATGAAAGTACATCATGTAAATACAGAATAATAAAATTGGGAAGCTGGAAGTATCATTTTCTTGTTCTCCAGGGAAAACCACTAGTTTTCTTATCTAGCATGAACTTCTTAGGAAGTGACTTATCCTAAAAAATATTTAATACTAACAACCAATTTTTTCAACAATTTTACAATTGGTTGACCATTAGTCCATTTAGAATGTTTTGAAAAGTTGCAAGTTTGTAAGTGCTACCTTCCTGTTTGGACAAACGTGAGAGAATGAAGTCATATAATTTTGTCGTTCTTTTAACTTCATGGGCAACCTTAAAATTGAAGGGTCTAGTGGTTTTGGTTGTGGTTTGATGTAACATTGCATTCTTACTTTGCTAGTCTAACTTTTATTATACAATATCTCTCTTCTCACCACATCCATAGTGTAATGAGACAAATGTATGCTTTTTTCTATCAGGGTCATATTCTATAGTTAGAATTCTACCATATATATATCACTGGAAGCCATTTTTGTCATAGACTTTCTTTCCGTTTCTTTCTTTTTTTTTTTTTCCGATACTTTTTCTTTAACAATATTCTTAGTTTGTTAGTCCAACTTCAATGACTAAATTTTCATACTTTCTCTTTAACGATATTCTTACTTTGTTAGTCCAACTTCTATGACTAAATTTTATGGACTTTATTTTTTTTATAGCTTTCTTTCTTATGTGTGATGATGAGAGCAAGGTCTTTGTCAATGTGTTCTAAGCTACACCTTAATTCTGACAAGTATGAGTTAGGGCTGTGTGATGGAGGTAACTGACAAGTACTTGCTACAGGCCATTGATCACATTATTAATTCTGCTGCAAAATCAAATTACATGTCCTCCGGTCAAATATCAGTGCCCATTGTTTTCAGAGGCCCAAATGGTGCTGCTGCTGGTGTTGGTGCTCAACATTCTCAGGTATGCTCAACATTGGTTGATAGCTGCTAAAGTTCAAAACTGAAGCTGTAACAAGTAAGCTATAGAACTCTCTGGACGACATCATTGCCACAGCTTGGTAGTTGATCTTGGCAGGGTGGACATTACGAATATCAAATCTGAAACAGTGAATGTGATTTAGTTTAATTTGATGTTACCTTTCATCAGCAAGAGTGTTAAATTGCATGCACGAAATCACGCACAAACACACAGTCCAGATTTGTGAAGTCAAAATAAATTTACCTTCATCTAGGAAAGGAAATCTAATACTTTTTTACAAAATTAGGAAGAAAAAGTCAACCATTTAATGCCCCACTTCCAACAATACGCATCAATCTTTTACAGCTTAGCAATATAGAAGTTTATAAGTTTAAATTCTGGACGGTACATAATTTCAACCCTTTCCACAAAGGGAATTAGTTGCTGATTAGCTTTCTTGTAATGTCACCTAATTCTGGAGAAGGAAGTTGTTACATAACATAGGCAGCTACTGTTAGATATCAATGTTTGTCAGTTCAAACTGAGTCGTATCCTTTGTAGTGCTATGCAGCGTGGTACGGTTCATGCCCAGGGCTAAAGGTACTGACTCCTTATTCATCAGAAGATGCACGTGGTCTGCTTAAGGCTGCAATCAGGGATCCAGATCCTGTCGTTTTCCTGGAAAACGAGTTGCTGTAAGTACTGTTACTTTGATGCATATGTATTGGTGTGAACCTGAGCTAATGTTTATTTTTCTTGGGGATTAACTATTTATATACAGGTACGGTGAATCATTTCCAGTTTCCGCTGAAGCCCTTGACTCCAGTTTCTGTCTTCCTATTGGAAAAGCAAAGGTACAGTATGCCCCTTCAAAATATCTTCTACCTACTGCTTGCTAACGATTATCTATTCATAGTTTTGTTATGTTTTTGGCAGATAGAACGTGAAGGAAAGGATGTAACTATCACTGCTTTCTCGAAAATGGTTGGCTATGCACTTCAGGTCTGTTCATTATTTGTGATGAGCTGATATTGACTTTTGTCTTTCAAGAAATGGGTTTTATCTTCATTGAACCTTAAAAACTAAATTGTTTTTATAGCAAACTGGAGTTTCTACACATACTGTATAGTCCACAAAATTTGGCATTAAAGACATTAGTTTTTGCTGTAGCATATCAGAAAAACGTAGTTGCCTCCTGTTTAACAGCCTCAACTTCTAATATTCATTATTCACTCTAAATTTTTATGATGCATCCGTAAATTTTTGAAGTCTCAATTAATTCACGGATAATGTCTTCAATCCATTATGCCTCCTGCAATATTTACTAGTTACTACCCATCTTAAAAGTCAATAAGGTTATGAAGATAGCAATATTTGTTAAATGCATCTTGGATGCTTAATTTTATGCAGTATGAAGTTTGATCCAACTAGATCAGGCATAAGATCTTGACTTGTTTTGGTAACACTTCTCTTGATCAAATATAACGCAGGCTGCTGACATTCTCGCAAAAGATGGAATCAGTGCTGAGGTAACTCGTATATTTTAGTAAATCATCCCATTGATATTTTCATATGAAGAGTAAATTGAAATTACTATTATTTTGAGGCTCCTGTTCTGTTTGTAGGTGATAAATCTCCGCACAATCCGCCCACTTGATAGAGCCACAATAAATGCTTCAGTTAGGAAAACAAATAGACTGGTGACTGTTGAGGAAGGTTTCCCTCAACATGGTGTTGGTGCAGAAATCTGGTATCTTGACTGCATCCTTCCCTCTTTGTTTTTAAAATCTTAATTCTTAGTGCTCTCTTTATTTCTCTCTCTCTCTAAAACTTATACTGTGATTCCTATTGGCTGTTCAGCGCATCTGTTCTTGAAGATAGTTTTGAGTATCTTGATGCAGCTGTTGAGAGGATTTCAGGGGCTGATGTTCCTATGCCCTACGCTGCAAATCTTGAGAGATTGGCTGTCCCACAGGTATGCTCATCTTGCTTTATTTGAGTGAAGTTGCCTGCTTGCATTTATCAGTGATGCAGAGACAAATGAACTGATCAAAATATTTGTTCATGTGTAATTGATCGAGATTGTTGCCATTAACTAGAATGCCCAATGAAAAATGCCACAAAAAATGTGCTTTTTTCACCCATATTATTTGGGTTGTAGACACAAAAGATCGATCGTCCGACCTAAATCTCTCCATTCGTTGGCTTTACTCATGAGTTGGCATCTGATGTGATCTCTCAACTATTTGAACTGTAATAATTCAAGCCTCTCAGCATTCAAGATAATGGCGAGTCAGACTTGAGTAATATTCGTCGGGTTGATTTCTGAATTGCCGAAGTAGAGCTGTATAGAACCAGATATCCATGCGCTCTTTTTAACGAGTAATTTAGTCGTCGTTGCAATTCCAATAGTTAACCAGTATCTCATATTGGGTTGTGTTCGTCAGGTTGAAGACATTGTTCGTGCAGCAAAGAGGGCTTGCTATAGATCAGCTGCTGCTTTAGCTGCAACTGCTTAGAGCTAACAAGGATGGAATGCATATTCTTCTGCCAAAGACGACTTACATTCTTTGAATACTTCTTCCCACCCTTATCTGGAATAAGTTGATATAATCCACATTACCTTAGGCTTAACAAGCCTGCTTGTCAACATTGAAAACCTCATTGTTGTAGAGCTTCTTTATATTCTTTTTTGTGACAATTTGTTGAGTGCCGGATGGAAGAAGCAAATATAAACCATATCCAAATTTAATCCAATCTATCTCTGTTATTCAATCCCATACTCATCAAACAACGAAGAAATGAGCAAATCCAGTCTTAGAATGAAACTTATATTTTCTTGTGGGGCTAGAATGATCATAGAAGCAGCTTCCCCCATTGGCGGGGAAACAGATAACTCATCTACTTACTAATTCGAAGACAAACGAATCGTTTAACTAGACTGAAACATGGCACATATATTAAGATGTTTGGAGATGTAAATCACACACCGGAAACATTATACTTCCTTAATGTCAGAATTTCAAGAGGGGTAGATGTTGACTTCACGACTAATGTGATGGAATATTACGATAGAATGATTTCAGTTACATCATCAGTTATTTCAGCCAAAAAAAACAAAGAGGTACGGAGTGACAAATGAAGTCAAATCTTTAAGGTTCACTAGTCTTTTTTGGCATGTACACAATGAGCTTTTTTAATCTATGCATCATTATGATAATAGTGGTTGCGTAAAGGGTCTTCAACTTTGATCAAGCAATCTTTGGCGGAGACCAATTTCCAGACTTAAAATCTCTATAGAAGCTTGACTTTTTTGAAACGACGAAAAACACTGCAACCAACAAAAAGCATAATGGAAATCATAAAGCAAACCAAGTTGAACTCAGATGTGCCGTAACACTAGTTGTCTAGGAAAAAAAGGACAAACCTGGAATTGCGGGTACGATAATATCAGAATTCTTCAGAATGTCATGAAGTGTTCTTCTCTCATTAATTTTGACCCATTTGGGACCATTACCTGAAAATTGATGGATGGATGGATGGATGAAATGTTCTGCCAATATGATGACATGTCTGATGTAAGAAACTTTAAAATGCTTCTCCTGACGTGTCAACTTTGGTTGTAATATGAACAAGTTGCGAAAATCTATATTAGGTGCATTAAACGTCATTCTTCTAGTCCCAGATTGACCTCACCTCATGAAACATTTAGACCAACTTTAGATACACACACACACCCATCCACACACACACAAAGTAGCTTTGTAAGGCAATAAACCCAAGGCCAATCAATGCCTATTGTTATTGTAGGCCGTGAAGAATAAAGATAAGCGACATTTGATTACTCAATAATTTTTGTAGTAGTTGATTATCCATTCTATTGGACTCCTAACACGACATATTGCATTTGACATTTCCTTTTTTTCTTTCAGGAGGTGCTGCGAATGTGCAGGCTGAGACTGGTGCTAGCTAAATTCCGAGTGATATTAAAGAATAGATTATAAGAATGTAAAGCGTACCACTTGAAAAGGAACTACGAGTAACAGCATCAGTCTCTTCACCACCATTCTTTTCCAGATGAGATGCAGCTGTTCCTTGTAACAGATAATTAAGAATTTCTTTTTTGGACAAACAAATTCCAGAGCCGGCCTGTGGAATCACACAAATGATATATGAGAAGCTTGATGCCGCGTAGGACATCAAAGAAGCAAACTAACCAAATGGAAAATGGAAACATAATCAAGTAAAACTTTGAGATCTATGCTAAACTGCAACAAGTCGATTATAGCTTCCAGAAATGGCAATTTAAGAACAATTGATACTTGTATCTCTTTCCTCTTCATCTTACAAAGGAACACGTCAGAAAGTTCACTTTAGTTAAATAACAGTTCTCGCAATATTTGACACTATAGGTGATGGTGGAATGATTTCCCTATAGTGACTTTGATATCTCAAAAGCAGGGAGTCATAAATAGCAGAAATGAAAGTAATTATACAAACTCCCCACTGTAACAATTCCTATCGCCAGTGCTATTCTCCTCAAACTACCAGGCATCGCCTCATCCTTGATGATGCCACTTCTTTCTTGAAGAATAATGAAGGTACATAGATACAACAAAGACCCCTGATACAGTGCATATTGTCTTACCTCGTAGTAAAGTTCTAGAGCATCACGAGTGTATGCATTATCTGTATCCCAGGACAAAGGAGGACTGCTCTCAGAGAACATGTATAGAAGCTAAGGATTACAAGATTTACTAGCAATAGCATTGGTTAGTAAATACTAATAACAAAATGACAACGTAGGATTAGCAGAAACTTCCACCAGAAAAGAAAACTATTGCAAGGATATCATGTCAAGATGGGCCGAAAACATATCAGTCTCGCAGAAATCCTCAATGATGTCGCTGGACATAACTTCTGCATAGAGAAGCAGAACAGACCAATGGAGAATGCTGTTATTGTCAAGCACTGGCTTCTTAATACCAGTGAGTTCTTGATACATTGGCTTCCCAAGTTTTACACACCTATTCTCCAAGGCAGAGAGAAGATCCTGCATGTTTTGACTTGAAAGTTCAAAACAAGAATATATTAGCAGTCCATTTTCACCAAATAATACAAATACAAAACCTTAGCTGCTGCCACAGCTTTTGAAACTTCAGCTTCCTGTCGTTCATGCTCTGACTTCTTTCCATCAATTTGCTTGGCTAGCTTCTTCAGTTCTTCATTGTCTGGAGACTGTTGAAGTCCTTTTTCACAATATGATCTTGCTTCATCCAACAGATTGAGTGAAATTGATGCTTTGACTGCCCTATAAAGAGCCTAAACAAAGGACTTAGCAACGAACTCAAAATCTATACTTTATACAAAGAAATTACAATGGATGCACAACCTTAACATTTGTAGGACACAACTGAATGGCCTTCTCAGCATCCTGGAGACCTCGTCTATAATTTCCCAAGAGCAGATTCACATGCGCTCTATTTGAATAAATAACAGAGTTCTCTGAATCACTTAAGGCATTCTGGTTAATGGCTCTAGTATAGCAATCAATAGCATCCGAGTAATGCTTCTTCCCCTTTTTAACATACTCATTTCCGTTTTCCTGACACAACACAAAAAAAAAATACACCATTTCCCTTCATCTTTAGACCTCCTTGAGTTACTTCATCTAGAAAAAGAACACAAGCGTACAAACAGAAATATTCTCACCAAACTTTAGTTTCTCAGTGGGTTTTTAACTCCCAAACTCTATCAAATTAACAGTGCACTTCTACAAGTAATTACAAACAATATTATTGCACACATCATTCTAACATCATCTGTTTATTAGTAAATTATTCCTAATTTCCTGTAGAAGAAGCAAACAATCATTCTACTACCGCAACTTCTATATCCCAACTCTCACGAATAGGGGGAACGAATCATCATCAACCTCTATTCTGCTCTATTATCACTCCCATTTTCCTTAAACTACCAAAGTATACTAAATAGATGAAGTTCTTTGGACTTCTTTATGGGTTATCAAGGTAATCTCCAACTATTTGCCCTATACTAAACTCCATTGCCAACCATCAACTTCAAATTGTGCACTGAAAAGCAATATTCCTAAACTATTTCATCATGAAGTTAATTGTACATACACTTATAAGAATCAATTAAGAAGACAACAACCAATTACCGCCAAAAATAGTATAGCACTGAACCAATGCTAAATCGGTCCAATAAAGCTTAAACGCCAAGAGCGAAGCTAATAATTTCATCTAAGCTTCTAAACACAGAAAACTAACGAAAAATGAAAAAGAAATAAGAAATTTGAAATTGGGATGAACCTTGAGTTCAATAGCAGTAGACTCTTTGAGAGCAGCGATAGCCTCAAGATCAAAAATTTCATCGCTAGCTTTGGGTTCCGAGCCAGAATCCATCAACAATGCAAAATCAAGCAAATTGAATGAGATTTCTGGAAAGAGTAGGAAGAAATTCGAAGCAGGCAGCAGCGGCAGTGTTGGTTTTGAAATGAAATGGTTAAATTACAAGACCAATTAGTACTAGTTTGGGCCTCTGCAAGTAGGCTAACCTTTTTGGAAGACTTCAAGGGCCATACAAGGTATCATAAAAGGCCCAATAGGTACCCAATCTATGCCTTGTTTTATAAAATTTATTTATCCAAATTATCCTTACTATAAATTTAAATTAAGGGCTTAAGTTATAAGAAATTATTAATTCATTAGGAATCGAACTTACTTTGTTAAATTTATCTTTTACCTAATTTATAATTTAATATGGACTCTCCTATTCTTCTCCGTTATTAAAAAAATATTAAACTTTTCTTATTACATGATCAAAGAGTGTTATTGGATAGCTTTTCCTTTTATACCAACAAGCAAATATTTAGACAATGATTATTTCTTTATCTCAATTTTATTAATGAGTTGTTAAACAAGATAAATATATATTGTAACAACATTTTTTAGAGGATGAGAACACACTATATTACCAAAGGCATAAAGACAATGATCGTCATGAATTATCAAAAACTACATTTCATTTTATCTTGAAATATCTATATTCTTAGTATTTTTTTGCCTTAGCTTGAAATCATAAGCTACATATAATGAGACATAATACAATCAAGAAATGCTTACTCCGAGATTAATACATAAACCTACAAATGAAATCAGAGTGTTACCAAATTATTTTTTTCTAATTAAGAACTTACATATGAAGAGATGAATTGTTAAGACTAATAAAGCATTTATGTAAATCAAAATTGTCAAATTAAATCAACAAAAATGCATCTAAACAAAAAAAAATGTCATTTAATTTGATATTTAACTCAACTATATAATATTATAATATGAAGATTTGGGAACCAAACAAGTTTTCGAAAAACTAAAGATGGACATTAATTTATTATGAAAAAAAGAAATTAGTATTACACCTACGAATTTTTATAGAAAAAAATTATTAGTTATACGTGCTAATGCAGGTTACTTATACTATTTAACTAAAAACCACAGTTGTAAATGAGTCGAGTCGAGCCGAGTATAGATCTGCTCAAATTTGACTTATTTAAATATTCGTTTGTTCGAACTCGACTTGGACTCAACTCGAGTTTTTGCCATCGTGATCGAACTCGACTCGATCCAAAATTAGCGAGCTCAGATTCGACTCGTCAAATACTCGATAACGAGGTACTCAAACTCGAATTGGACTCGTTAAGAACTCGATTATAGAGTATTTGATGGCAAAGGTTCAGTGACATTATATACAAAACAAGACTATTAGACTCGTGAACAAGCTTGATTAAATACGAGTCGAACATGTTTGAGAGACGTGTCTCGAACTCGACTCGATAAATTTATCGAGCTCGACTTTAGGCTCGAATACATATCGAGTTGACTGCGGAACGAGCTTTTTTCGAATCAATCGTCGAGTAGCTCTCGTACAACTGGGCTCGTTCAAAACCCTACTAATTAAAAATCAATTAGGACCGTTGATTTTGTATTATCTACTCTTAATATAAACGGTATATAAATGCATTTTCATAGAAACATGCATTTCCGTACATTCACATAATTCAACGTTAAGGTCAATCTTGATCCAGTATGGTGCAATGGGGTACAAGTGTAACCACCACCATCACCCTCCTCCCCTACAAAAATATTATTCTGCTAAGAAAAACAGGTGTCGTAAAAAAAAATTAAAAATAAAAAATAAAAAAAATAAAAAAAAATCTATATTTGTATCCCTTATTAAATTTATTTTTAAAATGTGAAATTTAGCGGAAAAATAAATCAATATTCGAGAACTTATGTTCAAAAAATATGAAATTTCAAGGGAACTCATGGTTTTCACTGATAAAATAAAATCTTTCTAATGCTAATGTATTTTAAAATATATATTCCCTCCAACCCATTAAAATTGTCATGAAACTGTTTTTTATAATATTATTTTCTTATTCCTACCCTCCTGCCTGCAGGACCGAGTTCTATAAATGAATGACGCTGTTTGGTGTATTTTCACCATTTACCAAGTATATGTAAATTTGAGCATGATAGGAAGTTTTGTTGACAACTTTTAAACATATCATAAAGAGTAAGTCTCCGGTACAGACTCATGTACCGTGCAAATGAGTCGCGACCCGCCCCGACCCGGTCCACGCGCCCAATCGACCCGCGTGTGGGCCTCACGCGCCCCACTATATATATATATTTTTTTTTTCTTTTTTTTTTTCTAGATCTTTTGTCCCGACAGAGCCTTCGCCTCCGATTTTACAGCTCCGCCTTCGCTCCAATTACTAAAATAAGGATAATCGGCGGGTAATAATTTGAACTTTTTCGGCTCGCTCCGAGGCCTTCGGCTCTCCTCGCTCGAATCTTGACCATAGAAAAAGTGGCAAACAATAAAAAAAAATTGGAAAAAAAAATTTTTAAAAAAACTGGAAAATTAAAAAAAAAAAAAAAAAAACTGGTCAAAGGGGGGTTTGACCGGGTCAAATCCATGTCAAACGAGTCGGGGCGAGACAGGTCGGGTCAAATGGGCGGGTGTTCTACGGTGGAACAGTTGCACCCAAGTTTTTGTCTATCATAAAACACACTAGTATTTCAGTTTTTTATGTTTAATTATTTTGTGATAAAAAAAAAAAAAACAATTCTATTATTTTCGGACATAATTTGTTATCCATAAATGTACAACAGTATTCATTTTTTATTCTTTTTCCCAGATTTTTAATAAATAGATACCTTTTCTATAAATATGTTTTCACATATGATTTCACATTTACGTTAAAAGTTTTTTATCTCACCCAATTTTATAACAAGCATTAATTTTCTTTACCACAAGATCCTACCAAAACTAATTCTCTCACTTCCTAAACTCTCAAACCAAAGTAATTAACGCACCCTCCCTAAATGAGTAATTGGTATACTGTATGTAGTTTTTATTTATCTTACCTTAGTGATGAATTAAATTTGATTTTTATTGTGATATGCTCAAACTTTTGCAGGATAAAATAATAACCTTGTCAGAATTTTATATCCTTTAAATTTTTGCAATTATCTCTTATAGCTTAAAGTAATTGAAGAACATCAGATAATATTGTTCTGCAACATTAGATTATAATCTCAGCTTGCCTTGATGATCGTGATTTGTGCCTACAAATGTTTTTTTTTTTCTTTTTTCTATAATTAACTACAATAGCTTATTATTTAATTATAACCATGCTTTTCTTTTTACAATCTTTTTTGAGTGGGCTGTTGTTATGTTTGCCACTTAGATTATAATTTTAGATATATGAAATTATCGATAGAAAAATTCGACATTATTAAAAATATTCTCTTTTTTCAAAAATAATATTTTCAAATAATTTAGAAATTTTATGTTTTGATTTAAAGGTTGGAGTAGAGTTGGTGACTTGCTGCTTTCCATTGTGCAAAATGCCATTCCGAATTTGCCCTTATTTTGTATTCTTCCTCAATTTACAATTAACTTCAAAATACTTTTCAAAGTTATGAGGAGTTTTGCTTGCGTAATTATCTATAGTATTAGGAAAGTCCCTCGAAAGAGGAAATATTAATTACAGTGCGAGGATCCAAGTCTATATTTAGATAATGGTTTTGTCATTTTCAATGTAATTTGACTCACTATATATTCTTCTATTTATGTTCATCGTGAGCCACCGTTACACTAAATATCTCATGAAATAAAGTAAATACTCATGGAGGTGTTGTTGCAGTGTGTTTCCTCTAGCTATATATCTTCTTCATGGTGAGCTTGCACCTACTTAGCTTCTTTTTTTCTTTTCTTTTTTTAAATAAATTATCAATTAATTAGTTATACAGATCATTGCAAATTATTTAATTGATGTACAATATCTATATGCTTGGTTGAAAATTACTCTCTATGTAATAAAAGGTTATAATCAAGTGTTACTCTCACAAATGATCTTTTTTTAATCAAAATGGTACTGATAAACGGACAACTGTTGTCCGCACAACTACCGGTTTTAGGCTTGAAAACCGGTCCATCCAATATTATTTAAAACCATCGGGGGTTTTTTTTTTCTTGCTTTACTATTGTATCCCTTAATTAAGCTCGAACGAAAGGTCATGCTAAAATCAGTTAAAATATAATTATAATCAATTAATAGATAAAAAAAAATTATAATCAATTAATGAAATTATTTACTAAAAAAAATGATGGGTGTAAGGAAACTATATATGAAAATCGCCTACAGTTAAGTCGTTGGGGGGGGGGGGGGGAGGGGTACTTCAACGGGGGAGGGGGGTTTAATGAGGTGGAGGTATACAATAGTAAAAAAGAAAATTAAAAAATCGGCGGTTTTAAATAATATTGGTTGGACCGATTTTTAAAAAGAAATTAAATAATATTGATTGGACCGATTTTAAAGTCTAAAACCGGTAGTTGTCGGACAACAGTTGCTCATTTGTCATTATTATTAAATAAATTCTATCAAAAGTTATTTAATTGATGACAACTTAGGGAAAGTTGTCATCTATCATTCACATACACATATAATCCCCCGAAATAAATTTTTTAGAGATACATTAAATAAAAACACCTGGATTTACAGTTTTCATAACTAGTGCTCATTTAATTGGAAATTGCATAATTTAATTTATGACATAAACCACTAACCTAGATAAGCCCTATCAAACCATATCTGAATAATACTTCTTCCACCTTTTCTTATTTAAAAAAAAAAAAGAAAAGAAAAGTAGTTTTCTTTTAATTCCTCCTACTTTTAGAGCATTTGTATCAACACTAGTTGATCTTCAAGATTAGGAACAAAACGACGATTCCCACTTGATAATTGATGCCTATTTTATTACACAGATATTGGATATTAATGCTGATTCGGATAACACAAGAAGGGGCTGATTCTCTTTTTTCTATTTGAATCATTAAAACTGATTCTAGAAAATTATTGTATCAATCGAAGGTGGCGATCGTAAAAATGACTAATGCCGCACCAAAAACTATAATATCTGAATAAAAGTTGTTCGTCTTCATTAAAATTGTCACTCGCTTTTCACTTTTCAATTATATAAAAAATAATTTAATTTGGCTAAGCTTCAAAGCTTTGGGAACTTGCGTCTTTATGCATATAAATAGGTATCGCGTAAGACTCAGTATTGTCCATAAGATAGCTACACACAATTTCTTAAATTTTGAGTTTTACATCAAAAATATATTACTAAAATATTTCAAGAAAGATATCTATCTATCTAGATATGGCAGCTGGTTTCTCTTGGCAATGGGCTTTGGCATTTGGACTACTTGGTAACACCTAGCTATAAATAGATCGATATACATATTTTTTTTCTTGCTAGTCTAATATTGTACGTACGTATTTGCAAAGCAGACAATATATTTACCTTCATGCTTTACTTAGTTACTATCTTAAAGTCAATACATGCAAGTAAAGGAAATAACATTACCTCTAAATTCGCATGCACACACTGTAAATAAAAATGAATACATGCACTAATGTAACATTGCCTTAACTATTATTTCATACAAATGTACTTCTTAGTTATGTACTTGATTATATATATATATATATATATATATATATATATTAATAACTATAACTAATTAATATTGCAGGTAATATTGTGTCGTTCATGGTGTTTCTTTCTCCAATGTAAGTTTGTTTTCACTTTGTCGTTCTACAAATTAAAGGGAACGATATTAATTAATATTTGGTAATTACTAATTAATTTGACATATATATAATTGCAGACCGACATTCTACGCAATATACAAGAAGAAAACAAGCGCAGGTTATCAATCAATTCCATACGTGGTGGCACTCTTTAGCTCTATGCTTTGGATTTTCTACGCATTTCTCAAGTCTAACACCACTCTCATCATCACCATCAATTCCTTTGGCTGTTTCATTGAGACCATTTATGTTTGCTTCTATCTTTTCTACGCTCCAAACAAGGCTAGGGTAACCATGCAAACCAACCCTCTCTCTCTATGCAAAAAAAAAAAAAATATCATTCTCCATTAATATTAGTTTTAAGTAAAAAAATGAAATTATAATTGGAATGCAGGTACAAACCCTTAAGATGATTGTACTACTAATAGTTTGTGGGTTCGGATTTATCGTTGCATCGACTATTTTCCTGGTAAAACCTTCACAACGTGCCATGGTGGTTGGTTGGATTTGTCTCGTCTTCTCCTTGTGTGTGTTCGTTGCTCCATTGGGCATTCTGGTGAGCATACTTACACAAATAATAATTAGTTTGAAAATATGTACTATAATATATAATTTGATGAGTATCTTAACTTGCAGAGAAAAGTGATACAAACCAAGAGTGTGGAGTATATGCCATTTCTTCTATCACTATTCCTCACACTTAGCGCTGTCATGTGGTTCTTTTATGGTCTTCTAATCAACGATTACAACGTCGCAGTAAGTTTAATTCTTCTCTAGCTATACCGATATATATGTAACTTTTATTTTTGCAAATTATAAATTAAAATGTTTTTTTTTTTTTTTTTTTTTTGGTATATGTGCATAGGTTCCGAATGTGGTAGGTTTCAGCTTTGGCGTGATTCAGATGGCACTCTATGTTAAGTACAAAAATGCTGAAAAAAATAGTAGTAAACAGAAGCTTTCTGATCAAGTTATAGTAATGGAGGAAGCAGAGCAGATTATAATTGAAATTGAGAAAATGAATGCCGAGAAGATTCGAGAAGCTTCTAAGGATAATGAGATAAACAACAAAAAAGGAGAAACTAATGATCAGGATTTGCCAGAATTAGGGTGTCAAGTTTGATGGGCACAGAGGGATCGGAGTTGCATGTAAAAATGTTATGTTGTCTGTAAAATAAATATCTATTCGAGTGCTGTCGTCCTTTTCCAATTATATTCTCTCCAAATTTCCGGTTATGATGTAGTATATTTATTACATTAATGGTCCCGGCATTAATGTTAAGCTCAATCTTTTCTGCTTACGTTATTAATTAATGAAATTAAAGATTTAAAAAATGCAATTCCTATGTTTTTTACTTGTAAACGTGGATTTTACGAACTTTTCTTTTTAAAACTATTATACCTCATCTCGAGATATATATTATTATTGGTCCCTATATTTTCATGGAAGATGCAAAACATTAAGAAGATATTTGAATTTGGTGCAAAAATTATTATGTGTCCAGATCACATTACACAGGCCTCCCTAAAAAAAAGATCACATTACACATCGACGCATTCAAATATCTTCTTAATGGTTACTTTAATTTACTTTATTTTTGGTAAAGGTAGTGCTATTTGAACATACTATATCCAGACATACGATGGTAAAAATAGGGATTCGACGGAATTTTTTAACAAATAATTTAATTTCATAGTTTCGATAGTTTGGTTATTAATAAACATAGTCTTTTTAAATTTTAATTATAAAGTTTCATTCCAATTTAAATTCACAAGTTTAGGAGTTGATAGTAGATGAGAGTAAAATTTGGAAGCGGGTGTGCATGAGATCGATATTTCGGAACCAGGTCTGAGTAGGAAATAAATTTTGAAGGTAATCGGACAATTTTTTCCTATTTCAAGCACATATATCCAGACATAGTATGTTCGAATAGAATTATTGTTTTGGGTATAATTTTATTGATTACCAAATTGGACAATTACAACAAAGCTCAAACTCAAAAACTCAGAACCACCCTAATTAGCTAACATACTAGCTAATTTTGGATCCTTCCTACAACAAACTACTAACTGAACTTTACATATTCGAGCCACAGCATAAGGACCTTGCACACCTTGCCTTGAAATCTTCCCAAGTTTCGTTCTCGCCATATCTGATACACTGTCTCAGTGAGTAGAGCTCGATCTCTTAGCTCTACACTGTGTATACAAGAACAGCTTTTCTTCCACCCAACCTTGACTAACTCTTGTAAATCCACCCCACTGAGTAAGTTCAAGCCAAACACGTACGGGTAGAGAAATCACAAGTAAGGAAGAGGTGATCCAGGGTTTCATCACTTCCCTCGCATAAGCAGCAAACTGACTCACACTCCACACCTATTTTTGCTAAGTTCTCAACTGTAGACAGTCTTCCCAGCATAGCTAGCCACATGATAAAAATGCATTTAGGAGGTGCAATTTTGCTTGAGATAAGCTTATGCCAAGGCACCTTCTCACCCTCCACTCACATTTGATATATGCTCCTAATTGCTCTAACACCCAGCTCCATATTGCATTAATTCTCTCCAAATACTATCTTGCAACAATGATTTTCCTTACCACCCAAGAAGCATTCTCAGGAACTTCCATGACAGTAAGGGAGTTATCTTTGATGTAGTACTCATGCACCCATTTCACCCACAACTTGTCCTTCTTTTGCTCCAAACACCTCAAAAGCTTACATATTGCAGCTCTATTCCATCTCTGAATACACACTATGTTCCACCCTCCAGCTTGTTGAGAAAGACACATATAATCCTATGCAACTAATGTTTTTAAGAAATCCCCGCTGATCCAACCCACAAAAAGGATCTGCATGCACTTTGGATCAGTTTCAACACCTTCTTAGGGATTATGAAGATTTGGAACCAATAAATTTAAACACTAAGTAGGAGTGACTTGATGAGTTGTAACCTTCATATAAGATAGTAGCTTGGTAGTCCAACACTCGACTCTTGACAAAATTTTCTTGATCAAAATTTGGCACTGTAGAACATATAACTTCTTTGTTGACAGAGGGACACCTAATCTTTAAATGGTAGCTCACCTCTGCTCATTCCAAATTCAGACAAGATTTTTTCCTAATGGACTCCAACAACCCCACCAAAATAGATACAACTTTTAGTCTGGTTGGCTTTGAAGCCTGAGGCAGTAGAAAATTTATCAAAGGCCTGCATGACTTGTCCAACTGACTTAATATCACCTCTTGAAAGCAACAAGAAGTCATCAACAAAACACATATGAAGTAGGCCAAATTTCTTGCATCTTGGATGAAATTTGAACTCCCTATCACTGCTCAATCCGATGAGACATGTGTTGAGATACTTCATGCACAGCATAAAAAGATAAGGTGAGATAGGATCACCCTATCTCAAACCTCTCTTAGCAACAAAAGGAGTAGTCAGTTCTCCATTGCCATTTAAGTTACGGATCTTAGACTATATGCATCGCGCCTCTATGGGGGATGCACGAGTGTGGCTCGAGACCGGGGTAGCTCGAGCCCCCCACGTAGCAAGCCACCGCGCCTCGAGGCGTGCTTGAACGCTCGGGACGGACTCGAGCTAAGCGCGTGCAAGCCACGCGCGTCCATTTTCGATTAAAAAAAATTAATGGCTCATGATTACACGCGCCTAACGTAAAAAAAAAAAAAATTCGAACGTTGCTGCTTTCTCAACGGCTAAATGCCGATTTAATTTTTTTTTTCCTTTTCCTCCACTATAAATACATCTCTCAACCCTCATTCATCCCACACCGAACATACAACCTTTTTCTCTCTTAAATTCAACTACAAAAAAATGTCTTCGTCGAGTTTTTCATCTTCGTTGGTGGAATATGTCGAGGGCAGCACCAACGATGAGGTAATGGAGATGATGGCGGATGTGGATCAACATATACGTGCACACTTAGCGACGCAGAAAAAGAAGAAGAAGAGGGCGTGCGGGTTCGTCGACCGTGACCGAGAAGCGGCGTGTGCGCTCCTACACGCCGACTACTTTGCCGACAACCCTACGTATGGCGAGCATTTTTTCCGACGCTGTTTCCGGATGCATAAACATTTGTTCTTGTGCATCTGCAAGACGTTGGAGGAAAACGTCCGCTACTTCACGCATCGACAAGATGCACTCGGACGATGGGGGTTGACGTCGGTGCAAAAATGCACGATGGCAGTGCGATAACTGGCCATCGGTGGTGCTGCGGACTCCTTCGATGAGTACCTGAAGATCGGGGATAGCACGGGCCGACTTTGCCTCAAAAAATTTTGCCGAGCAATGATCGACCTCTTCGGCGAGCGATACCTGAGGAAGCCAAATGCTGCCGACACTACACGTCTCCTCCGAATGCACGAGGCATGGCATGGGTTTCTGGGGATGCTCGGGAGCCTGAATTGCATGCACTGGGCTTGGAGGAACTGCCCAAAAGGGTGGGTGGGTGCCTACACTCGCTGCGATCAAGGCGTGCCTACCTTAATCTTGGAGGCGGTGGCGTCACAGGATTTGTGGATCTGGCATGCCTTTTTTGGGTGTGCCGGCTCCAACAACGACATCAACGTCCTCAATCAGTCGCCCTTGTTCACCGACGTGCTTGAAGATAGAGCTCCACTGTGCACCTTCACCGTTAACGGCAACCGCTACGACAAGGGGTATTACTTGACCGACGGGATCTACCCTTCTTGGGCAACACTGATCAAAGCGCCGAAGGTTGAAACTGACCCAAAGACAGCGAGGTTCAAGAGGATGCAGGAGGCGGCCAGAGGACATAGAGCGGGCCTTTGGAGTGCTCCAAGCCCGATGAGGAATAATCCGCGCTCCAGGTCGATGCTGGTACACGAGGCATCTCCGAGACATCATATTCGTGTGCATTATTTTGCACAACATGATCATCGAAGACGAGCGGGAGGATGTGGAGAATTGAAGAGACGACTCCGATTCTCCGTCCACTAGCGGGATATCCCGGAGGACCTGTCCGATCACCTTTAAGACCTATCTCGCTCGAGAAGCTGACTTGAGAGATCAACGAAAGCACGTTCGGCTTACCAATAATCTCACCGAGCACGTTTACTAGAAATTTGGACCTCTACGGTAGTAGTCCACATTTTAATTAATGTATTTTTTTTATTTTAATTAAATGTAATTTTTTTAAAATTAATGTAATTTTTTTTATTTGAATTAATGTAATATTATTTTTATTAATGGAGTTTTATGAATTAATTTAATGGAAATGGAGAATTATTTAATATTGTGCTGGAGATCCCTTGGAGACCGTTGGGATGCAGGGGTAAGAATCTTTAAGGGTGCTCTAGTGCTGGAGACCCTCTTGGAGATAACTAATGGTCTCCAAGGGATGCAAATAGTCTTATACAAGCCATGATCCAGTTTCTTTAATTTACTTTTAGTTAGTAATTATTTTATTTGAGAGTGATCTGACACTTTAATTTAGGTGAACGATTAGTATATTCATATCTATACGGTGTCTGTCTTGTTGAAATTATATCTTTCTCAGTTCGAGTACTAAAGATTGAAGGCAAAATTGCATGGAAAACCCTGACATTTTACCAAATTCTGGTTTAAAACTAATCTTTTTAAAATTCTCAAATAAAACTACCAGCTTCAAATTTGTTGCAATTGACATCTCCGATAAATTTTCCCCCAAATGTCTGCTGACCTGGAAGCCGGATTTGCCGACGTGGTAGAAAGCCCCAACAAGCCAAACGAAGTCGTTGTAAGCCCATGCAAAACGACGTCGTTTTTGAAATCAAATTTACTTATTAATTGGTTAGGGCAAAATCGAGCCTCCATTTCTATCTTTCTCAAACAGAAATTCCATCCATCTTCGTCTCCATTTCCCATCTGCAGTTCTATCTTTCTTCTCTATCATTTGGGCTCACCATCGGCTGCGTCTTCTTCACAAGGCAATGCCTTCGTCATCTGTGCAATCTGGCTCCTGGAGTCATCTCGAACCTCAGCAGCAACTATGTAAGTACGACCCTCCTCAGTCAGCACTTTGAACGACGTCAAATAGCGAGCAAAATCCAGAGAGAAGGTACTGGTATTGTCATCGGAGAGGTCGGGTAAGAATGGATATGAGATTTGAATTGAGCTGTAAAATGTTGTTTTCGATGAAATGATACGAGCTTTGATTTTTTGTTGTAGTGGGGCGACTGTAACTTTTGGCTTTGGATTGATCCGGAGTTGACAAATCACTACAAGGATGTTATCCAAAAACTCAAGCTTGAAAAGGAGTTGGCAGTGGAGCAGTTGATTCGAGAGAGAAAAAATAAGAAGAGTAATACAGAGGTTGAAGAGAAAGAATTTGAGCAACATGATTCTCCTGAACACTTGAAGCAAGTGCCGAAAAAGATGAAGAATCTTGAAGGCAAGATCAAGATATTGTATCTGCTAGTTGTTGGTCTTGGTTTGTTGGTTCTATTTAAGGGTTAAATAGGTCGAGCTGCAGATCTTTTAATGTTAGGAAACTTGGTTGCTGCAGTTGGTTGTTGGTTTTAGTTGTAGATGGTGTTAATATTGTAGTAGTTGGTGTTAATGTTGTAGTTAGTGTTGGATGTTGTAGTTGGTGACAGCTATGTTGTTTATGCTGCTTTTGAAATGGAATGAATATGATGGTGTATTTTATTGTGTTGTTGCAATGGAAAGACTTATATAACCCGCATTATCATGTAATTGATCATATAAACTACATGTAATAAACTAAGTAAAGAGGGCAGGATAAATGAAGAAGAGAGTGAACTCAGAAATTCAGAAATAGAGTGAATTCAGAAATTCAAGTTTACTTCATTCACATCATGGCAAATAGTCACATGATTCACAACAAAAGTATGCCTATTCAAGCCACAAACTGATCTGTCTAATCAAGTCACAAACATATATGAAGAATTCAGTGTACTTGATACTCAAAAATGGCCTACACATCATGGCAAAGAGTCAAATGAGATTCTATTTCAACTGCACAAAAACAGGCCTATACATCATTTACTGCTTCAACTGCACAAAAAAATCCTGATGTGGATGTGTATGAACTGCACAAAAAATCATGGCCACACATGATCTGCCCTATATCCCACCGGATGGCGCGCTACTTTCTTGTGTGGAAGGGCTTTCATTTCTGCCTTCATTTATGGTCAGATCACTCTGTGAAGAGGGCATGGCAGAAATTTTTTTCTTCCTTGGTCCCTTGGAAGACTGGCCCTTCTCCTTTGGTGGTTGTGGTGGATGTTTACGTGGCCTGCCTCTCTTGCCCTGTTTCATGGAAAGTTGAAGGATGCAGAAATCAGCAAGCATACTACTATGCAAAATGAAATGAAAGAAGTCACAAATCAGGCTTAAATACCTTGGGTATTTCAGCTGCCTTTGGCTTTGTACAGGTCTTGGAGTTGTGGCCCTTTCCTTTGCAATTTTGACATGTCATGACTAGCCCAAACCTCCTCAACTTGTTTTTATTCTTCGGATCTTCCTCAGGGGCCTTTCTCCTCTTCTTCTTTGGTCTTCCGGGCAATTTTCTGATTAAGGGAGGCTTCACCACACTGCCCTCTGTCTCAAGCCACATCTCTTCAGAACACACTGGCTCAATGGCTGATTTGTATCCCTGGAGATACCTGTCAACACTATAATAAAGGTGTACATAATCCACTGGATCCTCACCCTTGAAGCCAATTGCAGCACAAGCATGGGTACAAGGAATTCCAGTCAAGTCCCAGCTTCTACACATGCAGGTTCTCTCAATCAGGCTTACAACAAAAGTTTTTCCAGACAAGCAAACCTCATACTTGTGATGTATGTTTGGAAACACATAAGCTCTCACACTCTCTGCTCTAGATTTCTCCAGTTTAGTTAGTATAGCTGGACAGAATTTCTCCTCATGTGCACAAATCATTTTAAGCTTATCTACTTGCCTAATCATCAGATCTCTCCTAATCTGCTCACACATGTGTATGATATGCATTCCCCTAGCAGCTAAGATGTACCCATTAAAAGTCTCCGCTATGTTATTGTCAATCATGTCACTACAAGTGCCCAGCTTAAGAAAACACTTACAGAACCTGGAGACATCTCTACTCACAAAATCCTCATGTGCCTTTTCATTTTCTGCCTTCAGGATTTCCAATCTGCTTTTGTATTCACTTACATAGGTGCTCTTTGCAATATTCCAGAATATGTTCTTCAAGGTCGTGCCCTTGTGCTACTTTTTCCAATTCATATAAGCGTGTCTCGCACAATTTATGTGCTCAGCCAAAGGAGCCAAGTGGCTCACTGCATTCATTAAGCCCTAATACAAAACAAGTATTTCTGGTTAGTTCAATTCTTTATGACAAAAGATAGGTAAAACAATGCTGTTGTTACCTTTTGTTGGTCACTGACAAAACACCACCCATTACCATCTGTTATAGCCAAATCCTCAAGTAGAATTTGCAGAAACCAAGTCCAACACTGCTCATTTTCCACTTCTACTATAGCCCATGCAATTGGGAACATCTGATTGTTCCCATCCTGAGATTTAAAAGATATAAAGTGTCAGTAATCAAGATTGATAGATAATATAAATAACAAAAGATAGTATGAGAAAATACCTTTCCTACTGCGACTAGAAGTATTCCCCCCAAGTATGTTTTGAGAAAACAACCATCAAGGCCTATAACAGGCCTACAGCTCATCTTGAATCCATTTCTGAGGGCACTATGCCCTATATACAGCCCCCTAAAAACTGATTCCTCACCCAACAGCAACTGATACTTCCCATCCCTGTCTAGTCTTATGAGCTCAGCAACATACCTTCTAAGTAAAGCATAATGCTGCTCCACAGATCCTCTTATCATTTCTTGAGCCATTGCTCTAGCTCTATACAGCCTATCCTTCCCAGGTATAGTTAAATACTTCTTCCTAATCTTTTCAGCAAGTATTTTGATAGGCAGATTAGGATAGACTCTAAAGATATTCATGTAGTGATTTGCAATCCAGGCTGAACTCATAAGCTTGTTGTTTGTCTTTCTTCTGCATTTATGTGTGGGGTAGAAGGTCTTCACACAGAAGTAGTCATCAGCTTGTACAAGAGAGGCATACATTCTCCAAGGACATGATCCTCTGCATCTGACTTGGCATACAGTCTTCGTGACTTTCTGAAACTTCAAGTTAATCTGGTTTGCTATGGCATTATCCCTCAAGGCATCTCTGCACTGAAAGCCATCACAAAACTGATTCCTCACCCAACAGCAACTGATACTTCCCATCCCTGTCTAGTCTTATGAGCTCAGCAACATACCTTCTAAGTAAAGCATAATGCTGCTCCATAGATCCTCTTATCATTTCTTAAGCCATTGCTCTAGCTCTATACAGCCTATCCTTCCCAGGTATAGTTAAATACTTCTTCCTAATCTTTTCAGCAAGTATTTTGATAGGCAGATTAGGATAGACTCTAAAGATATTCATGTAGTGATTTGCAATCCAGGCTGAACTCATAAGCTTGTTGTTTGTCTTTCTTCTGCATTTATGTGTGGGGTAGAAGGTCTTCACACAGAAGTAGTCATCAGCTTGTACAAGAGAGGCATACAGTCTCCAAGGACATGATCCTCTGCATCTGACTTGGCATACAGTCTTCGTGACTTTCTGAAACTCCAAGTTAATCTGGTTTGCTATGGCATTATCCCTCAAGGCATCTCTGCACTGAAAGCCATCACAAAACCTCATGCCAAGTTTAATTTGCAGATCCTTAGGTTTTGTCCTTGGATCATAGCTTGACCTAAATTTGCTGCTTCTAGGACCCTCTCCATCTTCATCTGTTGAGTCTGAACACACCTCACCTTCTGAACTTGCATAATCAGAGTCACCATGCTCAACTACCACATTAAACCCCATCCCAGTAGGTTGCTCCTCATCAACCAAGTCAAACAGATCCTTCTTTGTCTTCACTCTCTGCCTTGCTGTCACATATTCTTCATCTTCCTCTGCAAGCTCAAAATCAGATAATTCATCATCAGATTCATCACCACCACAAGGCTTGAAATCTGAGTTCTCACTATGCTCATCAGAAAACTCATCATGTTCACTTCCCTCATTCTCAGCATCAGCATCTGCCTCATTGTCATCACCATCAAACACTTGGTCATCACAATCACCCTCCTTGTAATCATTAATCAAATCAAATACATCATCATTTTCAACTCTAGGCTTATCACCCTTCTTGCCACTGCCACCCTCATTTTCAACTCCAACATTCGTGCCCTTCTTCCCACTGCCAGTCTCATCCCTCTTGCAACCCTCTATATACAAATGTAATACTCTATTACTTGGTGTAAGCAACTTCAACATTTGCATCACATCGTTATCATTCTTCAATACCATATATGACTCAGACTTAGGAATCTTATACTAGATCTTTTCCCAACTAACATAGCCTAAATTCTGAACTAACTCTTCAGCATCAAAATAGCCAAATCTATCTTGATCTAAATGAAATCTGCCCTCACATTCCCCTCCAACATACACATCGTCACCCTCTAGATTAACAAACATGCCATCGTGATGAAGATATATAGCAAATAGGAAGCTGAAATAGCAAAGGAATACAATATATATCAGCAACCATAAACCCTAACTGCACAACTAAACAAGATTACGAAATTCAGGCCAACTTAGCCAAATCACAATGCGTAATCATCGATAAACTGCACGAATTTTGGAAATGGAAAAAGTTCAGACCTAAAAACTTTACCCTAACTGGACAGATTCAGAATTTTGGAAATGGAAAAAATCAACCCACGTTCACCCTAAACCACATCAATAAACACTAAATCGAGAAAAAAGAACATAAATTAATCGAATTTTGGGACCTACCTGTCTCTCATTATCTCTGCTTCGTTGATGTTTGGGACCACGCTTGCCCACTTCTTTAGCTGACTTTAACCGCACCAAGACAAGGCAAATTAGCAAGGAATCTTACACTTTAAGGCCTTCGAACTTCATTTCTTTAACACAAGCAAACAAATCAACAGGGTGTTTGGGATTTGGGTGTGGCGCGAAAGAGGAATTAACAATTAGGGCTTTACTGAGTGTGGAGGGTAGGGTCGGGTGTGTATATATATGTAGGGATTAAAACGACGACGTTTGCGCCAAAGTAAAAACGACGTCGTTTTCAATTTCTGTATCAAAATTACCACGTGAGCAAAAAATATACACGTAATTGCCACATAGGCAACTAATTGACACGTACGCAAAAAAATTTCGCCGGAGGTGCATCGGAGATGTCAATTGCAACAAATTTGAAGCTGGTAGTTTTATTTGAGAATTTTAAAAAGATGGGTTTTAAACCAGAATTTGGTAAAAGATCAGGATTTTCCATGCAATTTTGCCAAGATTAAAAAAAGATTGAGAAAGTTTTAACAAGTGAAAGTAGATTATTTTAATTAAATGGAAGTGTAGTATCTAATTCCAGAAGATTAAAGTTCAATATAAAAGTTGGGCATCATTTTTCTCCATCTCCATATATATCATCTTTGTTTATCAACTCCGATCCATCATCAAACTGTACATGAAATATGGCCTTAAACCATACTCCAATCCTCAAAATTCTCTATGTTTTGTTTTATACACAACGTAGATAAGAATAGAGTTGATAAGTAGAATTGATTTTGAAGAATTAATATGTATATATGTTGAATGTGTTGGATCATCATCATCATCTGCGGCGGAACCTGAAATCCAAAGATCGAGCAACGGACGATGGATAGAAGACGCTGACGAAGCTTCTAACGGGAGTGCTATGAGGCTCTTCATTCTTGTTTTTCCTCCTCCTCGACGACTTTGGATCAATATTGGAAGATGTGAAGGAAGCATCAGCAGCAGTGAATGATAAAGGGCGGCCGTCGACAACTGCTCCGTCCTCATGTGGTGGTGGGAACTTCTCACTCTTGCTCTTCCCTTTACCATTCGGCACTATTCTCAGCCTCTGCACAATTTCAACAACCTTTCTAACTAATGCCAATATAATACCTAGAACATCATTTTATTTAATCATCTTCGGTACAATTAAATTGAGGAATTGGCGACATACATCTAAATTTGTCTGGAGTTCTGCATTGGCTTCTGGAGCTGGAATTGCACGGATGGCCTTGTTGTGTACTCTCGTTCTTCTATTACCATCGACGTTGTGTGATTTTCTTCGTTCCCGTTGCCTGCAGAGGTAGACAAACAACAGAATGTGACAACTAATTAAAACATACTATATGATTAATTTTGGTGACACAATTATTCAAGAATGAAGAAAGTAAGACACCTTCTGGCTGCTTCATCTCTCAATTTTAAATCCATTTCCTTGCTAGGAGGAAATTTCGGTAAACTTGATGGCTCACAGGCACATGGTTCAGTAGTAAAAAACTGGTCAAAACAGCATAATGCATACTGGATCAGAAACCTTGAAGCAAGGGCAAATTCTACTTATAATTGCATAGATTTTGCAATAATCCTCATAAAATAGAGTTGCACTCCTGTGCATACTTATGTATGGTGCATAACCCGCCCGACCTGCCCCACACGCCTGCCCGACCCGCGGGCGGCATTTTTTTTTTCTTTTTCAGATTTTTTTTTTCCGACCGAGCTTTTGGCTCCATTTTTTACGGATGCGCCTTCGCTCTGATTACTAAAATAAGGATAATCGGCGGGCAACAATTTGGATCTTTTCGGCTCGCTCCGCGGCCTTCGACTCCCCTCGCTCGAATCTCGACCAAAGAAGAAGCGGCAAACAAGAAAAGAAGGGTAAAAAACTGAAATTAAAAAAAAAAAATGGTCAAAGGGCGTTGACCCGGGTCAAATGGGTTGGGTCGGGTGGGCGGGTGTTGCAAAGTGCAACATTTGCACCCCCAAGTTTTTGTCCATAAAATAATGACCATATGCACAGCACAAGTAATAAATCTCGTATCCTTATGCCTGCAGTGAAATTCTCGAAGTAGAATATCACTGACCTCACTATTCAAGGCTGCAGTAGTGGTGCCTCGTGCATCGGGATCAATTGCAAGAAGTGTTTCTATCAGAGCAAGAGAAGACGGTGGAAAATCCTTAAATGTCTCCTGTATGCAACGTTTATAAGGTTGCTGGGGTTTATAAAGAGTTGCATTAGGGAACCTCGATTTCTTCCAGTATTCTTCACTTGGAGAACCACATAACTTGAATATCTTGTGCAGCTGCTCGACCTAAGGAGCGAAAGAATCCATAACTTAGAGATTTAGAAAACAATCTGTTTCAATAAACAAGTAGGATTAGTGACCAGCCAGAGTGCTATAGAACATAAGTCACTTTCAGATTAAGAAAATTAAATCATCGACCTAATAAGTGCATGCATAAGTTTTTAACCTACATCTCAAATAATAAAATAGAAATAGAATTCATATTTTGACAAAGGGCGAAGATAGCCTCCTGTTTCAGTTATCTTTTTCTGTAACAACTATACGTAGTGCGTAATTAATATCAACATAATGAGAAAAAGAAAAAAGAAGTATCTGTACCTATATATAAGATGATAGATAACCTAAATAAAATTACCTCAGTTCGTCCCCTCAGTATAGGCTTTCCAGAGAGAAGCTCCGCCAGAATACAGCCAGCACTCCACAAATCAACACCGATACCGTAGTAAGTGGCCCCTAGCAACAGTTCAGGAGGGCGATACCAGAGGGTAACAACACGGCTTGTCATTGGCTTCTTGCGTTCAGGATCAAAAACCGAAGCAAGACCAAAATCAGCTATTTTTAGGATTCCTTCGTTATCAATCAGCAAATTGGAGCACTTAATATCACGATGCAGGACACCATTACTGTGGCAATGCTCCAAACCGGAGATTAATTGTTTCATATAACATTTTACCTGCACGAGGTAAAGTGAATAATACTATGATAATACAGGAGTATAGCAGGACTGTGAACAATACAAGAGAACGGAGAATGATAAAATCAGATACTGTTGTTCATCAAAGTTCTAGAGTCTTAGCCAGTTGCTAGCCTGTATGGAAGTATTAAAAGTACATGTAAATGGCTCAACAATAGTAAGCTCAATTCAAATTTAAAAATTCATCATTATCTCCAAATATTAAACACGTGATATCTATGAAGGAAAACTACAAATAACTTGTTCACAAGACAAATTTCCAGTCAATAACAACGATATCTAAGGTTTGAAATTGCAGAAACAAAAGAACAGGTTCACCATAGTAACTTATATTGTTTTTGGAGCAAGTCCAGAGAATAAACCAGAATGTGTACATATCTTCTTCCTGTATATGTTATCCAATTTACGGAAAATAATGGTAACACGGAATTTGAAACCAAAGTTAGCTTCTTGGAACATATAAAATTTGTTAGTTGTTCCTCTTATCTAGGTTGGACATTAACCATTCAGGCCAAAACACGAACCAGACTCTGCTGGATGCAATCCGCACTTACAGTGCCAGCTGAAAACATTAGATCACAAGACATGCAAAATCTATAACCCCCAAATATATGAGTATCAAACTAAACAGAGTTTCCTGATCGTAAGAAAAACAACCAAAGAGAAAAAGGAAAACAAGAAGAGAAAGATCCTACCAAACAAAAGACTCATGAAGTAGTAGGACAAAAGTTGTTTATTTGTAGCAATAAAGTAGTCAAAGCTATATCTATATATGATTGTTAACATTGCACTGTTACTGTCTATTAAACAATTAGAAGCTTCACTATTAATATCTACAATCTTACTTTTTTTAATGATCAATCTAATTCTACCATCAGTAATCAAAACGAACATGTATAAACTGCAGCTACAAAAACCAACCAGACACTATATATCCAAAAAGAGCTTGCATAAATCGAGCATAGATAACAAGAAAGAACCATCCAATACACAAGCTTGAACATTCCAACCCCTGATTGAACATATAATAAGACAATTAAATTTAATAACTGATGTGATTTCTTTCTTAAATACTTACTTACCTGCGCCTCTGTAAACTTGGTACTTTGAATAGCAGCAAGCCCAGCAAGATCATGCTCCATGTACTCAAATACAAGGTAAAGGCTACTTGACATCCGTGAAATAACAAGACCTTCAAGCTTGATCACATTTGGATGATTTAGCCTTCGTAACACAAGAATTTCTCTTGCCATAAATTTCACAGCTTCTGGCTCAAAGTTGTCGAACCTTACTTTCTTCAGCGCCACCACCTTTCCGCTGATCAAATCCCTAGCTTTATACACATTACTATACGTTCCTTGCCCAATCTGTGCAACATTTCCCCAAAATTCACAATTACTTCAAAATTACCACATTACTCTAGTACTAGTACAATCATTAGCATTTTATAATCATTCCTTGGGATTGCTTAGAATGTTTGTACTTCCGCATGGAAAGTAAAAAGTCATAATTAATCACATTCTATTTGCTCTAATCTCACACTTCAATTCTCAACGCAAACGAATGTCACGCATGATAGAATAACTTTACAATCAGGAAAAGGTAACTTTACCAACCTAAGGATTATATAACAAGAGAGAAAAAAGTAACGGAGCAAAACACAAACAAACAAACGCCGTGAATTGACGGAGTTAATTGATACCTTGTCAAGTTTCTCGAAGGTGTTAGCCCGCCGCGGTTTCCACCCCTTGATCTCATCACCGGCGACGGAAGAAAGCCACGGCGGCCACGTTTCCGCTCCGGCGGCGTCCCCGCCTATCCTCAGCCTGAAATCCGGCACCGGTACCGAAACGCTCTTTCGTCCCGCAGCGGCGGAAGGAGCCTCTTTGATCTTCAGCTCCTTGGCTCGCTCCACGTCGTCCCGCACCGTCACGGCGGCGGATTCCGATTCCCGCCGTTCATTATTTTCTCTCTTCCGGCGGCCAGTCCTCCAGGCGGTGGCTCGTTTTCCGAGAACACACCCCATAATCGAGCGCTTTCACTCCACTTGACTGAAATGTCAGCTTCTTCTTCCCATTGCGTCTGAAATTCAAAATTGTGAAAAGGAAGTGTTCTTGTTTTGGATGGAATGAGTAGCTAGAGTGAGCAGTACTGCATTTATTGCTCTTCAGTGAGTGGTTGTGATTGTTAACTGATACAAATGAGCCCGGCCCCGGCCCCCAACTATTTTTGAAGGAAAAATTTCGTGAAAAAGAAACAAGGATTTTCGGAACGAGTAAATAAATTTGAGCAAAATATAAATCACGACAGGTTTATTAGACTGCGCCCTGCCCCTGCATTAATTGCTCTGTGTATGCGTGTTTGGAAATTGAGCTCCACTACACTGTTTATTCAGGTAAAAATAATAATATCGCCCCAAAATATACAAGTACAGAATACAGATGGTGGAGAGAGAGAGAGAGAGATGCTTAGAATAGAATATTCAAAATTTGATGATGGGAAGGAAAACGGAGAAGAGTAGAAAGAGGGTCGGGGCGAAAGGAAACAATTTGGCGTTTTTCTTCAGCTTGGAAATATCGGTTGCTGGCGTAAGTAGGAAACTAGTTTTTCTTCAGCTTGGAAATAGGGGAACATAAATGTTTTGGTAAATGAAAACAAGAATTCGAAAATAACACCAAAGTTTAATTGTGTTCTTCCTTTCTATGTTCACATATTCAGTTGATGTGATTTAATTTCCGTAAAAAAAATACTACAACATTCATTTCATGAGATTATTCAAATTTGAAGTAGAACAAGTTCAACACCTACACTAGACTTTGCAATTGTTTTAAACAAACCTTGTGTGCTGGCTGGCCCCCGCTATTGAAATTTTAATCTTTCAATTTGTCTTCATTCTTTTATTTCTTTACTTATTTCCTAATTCAAATTTGATGGACTTTTGTTTTCTGAATACTAGTAATAAATACCCACTGTTATTTTTTAATTATTTATTTCAGCTACTTTCATCCTAGCTACTGTACAACATAATTTTTAATATTAGAACATGTAATTCATACAAACTAAAATTTGAGTGTGGTTGACGATACGGCACAATACATTGCAATTGGATAAAAAGTTGTAACAATTTGTTCTGGAAAAAGTGACAATTGTTTTTAAAAATGACAATTATTATACTATAAAATCACTCAAGTAAGAGTTATTCTGGAGAAAAATGTGACAGGTCGGACCCAACCACATGATAAACAGATAAAGTCAACCTTAGCTAAGTTCACATCTTCAAAATATTGTATTCATGAAAGAAATGGAAAAAAAGTAGTACTACATGTTTCTATAAAGATGAGGTATTCAATTTTCTATTTCAAATAGGATTATGATTTTATCCATTAGATAGCATATTTAAAAATTAATATTACAAATATTATGTTGATTATTAAATATCAATCACAGTCTTAAATATTTCAAGAATTAACTATACTACTAGTTACATAAACAAACTTTGTAAAAATGATATTTTGGCCCGACCAACTCACAGTCAACGCTAGGAAAACATTAGGCTCTCAAGTAACCTTAAGACCATTAATTGTCACATAATACATTATAAGTCTACAAGATTACTCCATTAATTAACAGACTAATTGTATAGTAATTAATGAGCATTAATTTAATGTGCTCGCTTGCTCATATTCGGAAGCTAAACTGAAATGGACATCCATCAACAATGTCAATGTATTTCAAAAAACCGAGTCTTAATTTTAAATTTTACGAGTCAATTTTATCAAAAGACCACGGTAGCTAAGATGGAATGTCGCAAACGGCGATTTTCTTTAACTAACAACTTCTTTTTGTTGGGGGTGGGGGTTGGTTGTTGACTTGTTTCACTTAATCCTATGTCCCACATTAATTTTAATAATTTAAATACAAAATAAAATTTGTAATTATTATATATTGAAATCTAATTAACTTGTTCTTTTTGACATGGAAAGGGGTAGTTAATGGGGTTGGAACCTATCTAATTTTAACTTATTCTTGCTTATAGACTGAAGTCGCATAACTTGATTATTCTTTGGGAACAATGCTATTAACAAGTTATTATACAAATTGAAGTTTATAAAACTGCAGAGGAGAGTATTTTTTAAGGACCGTAACATTTACAGTTTTCAATTATAGGCTAAAATTTTGCGGGCTTTCAATTTTATAACAATATCTTGAAAAATTGATCATTTTCAGGACAAATTTGAGTCTGATCTGGCTAAGTAGCACGTGAGCATAATTTTTCAGTCTGATGCCCATTTCGCTACCAACTAAGCGGTCCATTCTTCAATTACATATCTTATCTGACAAATTAAATTAATAAATCACTTATAAAAATTGCAAGATAAAACTCTGTAATCCCAAATCGTACCTCACCCCACCCAAATATGAAGAACCCTTATCCAAAATCGATTGCAACCATGGTGAAAAGCAAGGTGAAATATGAAAGCAAGGTCCGCGCGACCATGATGATCTATTAGGCTGCTTGCATCGGGCTGTCTCGAGACAAGAACGAGACGGCACTTTGATGGAGACGATGCGTTACGGGAGGGGGCGGCTCTAGACCGGCTCGAGCCGGCACGTGTAACACACGCGCTCCCTAGAAAAAAAAATGAAAATTGAGATGGGAGGGAGTATGAAAGCGACGTTGTTCTTGTGGATGTGGAATTTGCGGCAAAGGTTGGAGGCTAAGTAATGGACAAGGTCGGGGAGGTCGGAGAAGGGGATGCAGCGTTAATGAGAGAGGCGGAGGTGGGGGAGGAACGGAGGAGAGAGAAGACGCAGTGTGGTAGAGAGAGAGAGAGGAGTGGAGGAAGGGGGAAGGAAATGGAGCAGCGGAGGTTGTGGAAGATTTTGGTTTGGGGAGAGAAGCCGCTGTGGAAATGGAGGGGCGGAGGCTATGGAAGTCACTGTGGAAGATTGTGGTTTCGAGGGGAGAGAAGACGTAGTGTGGTTTGAGGAGGATTTTGTTTTTACACTCCTATGCTGCTTGTTTCTGATTTTTACATTATTTATTACTTATTATTTTTTATTTTTATTTGTAATTACATAATTAATTGAAGGGGTTTGGCGAATTAAATTACGAACTTTAGGGTCTTTTGTAATTTTAAAACAAACGTTCAACTTTCGCAAACTAAATCACAATCGGCTTACCAATGATTTTATCGAGCACATTTGGGGCTGATTTGGACCTCTACAAGAATAGTCGTTTATTTTAATTAATGTAATTTTCGGATATTAATTAATGTAATGTTTTATATTATTTCAATTAATGTAATATTTTATTTTATTTCAATTAATGTAATTTTCGAAATTTAATTAATGTAAAATTGTAATTTTATAATATTAAAGTTAGAGACACTTTAGAGACAGTTGGGATGCAGGTATAGTGTCTCTAAGTGTTGAAATTGAAGTTAGAGACACCTTAGAGACACTAAGTATCTCTAAGGGATGCAAATAGCCTTAAGATACGCCCTCTAACTGTTCGGTGAAATGCGCAGAAGAGAAAAAAAGAACCTGCTAAGAGAAACAACAGTACGGGCATTGCGACTTAGCTCGATCGGGTTCAAATTTGTCCTGAAAATTATCAATTTTTAGATATTGTCCTAAAATTGAAAGCTCGCATAATTTTGGCCCATAATTGAAAAATGGTAAAAGTTACAATCCTAAAAAATACTCTACTCTAAAATTGTATATTGTAATAGTAGAATAATCTATCATATGTAAAATTACAATAAAATATAGAGAATATATATCCATAAAATCATAATGGGGGTTAAAACCCAAATTTTGACTCACCCTCTTCATAAACACAAATTTTGGCCAACATTTGCACTTTAAGACGGATTTATCTTTAATGACGAGGGCGTGTGGGTCGGGCACGAGTCATGAGCGGGTACCAGGATTATGGTATTGTTAGTACATTTGGTACAAACTGAGTCGTTTGTGCCAAGTCGCACCAGAAAATTTTGCATCAAACGATTGCTCCGTTTCTAGTGATTTAATCATTTTTTCGTTTCGTTCATCACCTCAGGAAGTTAAATCCGATCAATTCTATCACAAATTTCGTCCAAATCGCTCGAAGTTTGGGGAAAATTGCACCATGATTCAATTTCTAGGGTTTTTCCGTCGTTGGGATATTATCCACGTTTTCTGGCACCGTCGTCTGTTGATTTTAATTTCCGACACCACCATTGAGGTCGTCTTGATATTGTGACTCTGTTGATGGTGGTGATGAAGCCCCACTGTCGTTCGCCGGAATTTTTTCCGATGTGTGTATTCGAGCTTGTTGTTGACGGCTTGGTACTTTTGGTACAAATAGACTTCGTTCGTACCGACTGTACCACGACCATAGTTTGGCATAATAGCACTAATTAAACCGTTCGTCCCAACTATACCACACTTGGAACAATTGGCACTAATAAGACTAAACTTGTACCAAATGTACCAAAAAATTTTAAACTGAATTTGGTACATTTTGGACTAATAAGACTAGATTCTTACAAAATGAACCAACCCTAGCTGATACCCACCCGCGATCCGCGAACCGACCCCCGCGCCCTTCATTAAGGGTATTTTTGTCCCAAATTAAAAAAAATAATCAAAATTTGTGTTTTTGAAGAGAGTGGACCAAAATTTGAATTTTAATGCCCATAATAGCTATTTCAAAAGTTGACTCTTATATATATATATATATATAATAATAATTATAAACCCTAATTAAATTAATGGATTCATTAACAATTACACAAATTAAACTAAACTACATTAAAGAGTTAGATTTAAGTTAAAAAATGAAGAAAGAGCTACTCTCTCTGTCCACAATATCATTATCAGTGTTGTCATTTCGGTTCGTCCACAATATTATTGTCACTTCTATTTATAATAGTAGTGTTCACAAAATATATTATATTTAACCTTATATTTCTCATTACTTCACTCACATAATGGAGTCCTCACTCCATTTACAATAATACCAATTACCATCCACTATTATTCACCATTTTCTTAAAATTCGTATCGTCCATAATGTGGTAATGATAATTTGCACAGAGAGAGTATTAAAAATTAATAGTGCATGGAACAGATACGGTAGAAGAAGACTAAAAGTAAGATAGATCTGACTTTAAAATAGCATGCACACGATATCTTCCTAAATTAGTTATATATGTCTTAACAAAGTGATATTTTTGCTATTAAATGATACAATAAAGCTATCCGGATATATTATGTCCGGACATAACTAGTTCGATCAAGTAAAAAATTAATTTTACACTATTTTTTAATTAATATTTTTCTTCATTAAGTTCGGCCATTTATGAATATACAATAATACCCTTTACAAATTTTAATTAGAAGAGAAGAGAAGATGTTTATGTCGATGAAATATGATCTTAATTAATACAGTTTTAATTAAGAAGAGATTTTTTTGGGGGGATGAGAGTGAAAATTATGAGGGGGAGTGAATGTGGGGAATACCGCCGGTTTTTTTCTTGATCGAACCTGTTATGTCCGGACATACTATGTCTGAATAGCATCGCCCTAAATGATATTACGTGTTTCATTTAAATTAATCATATACAATCCATAGGTTTTGTAATTATAAAATTAAATATATATATATTCCTGCAATAGGGACATGAAAAATTGGGATATCCATTTTAAGCATGGTAGGTTGTTTGAAGATTGGGACAATGTGACTTCAAAGACATGTCATACCATTCAGCCTTACACTTTAAGTGTTATTTTCATTCAATACTCAAATCACATTAATTTTTCTCACTCAATTTTCGTAACATATATCACCATGCGTTCTATTTCTCCTCTCCCATTATTACAACAAATTAAGATCATATGATGATGGCTCCTAAACTTAACTATTCTCTTGCCATTTTCTTTGCCCTTGTTGCAGCCTTGGCATCCACAAATTTCTTGAACCCAAACATCCAATTCTTGAAGCCTCTCATCAATTTCTCCCCTTCAGCTCTTTCCTCCATACCCCTTATCGTCACTTCACTAATTAGACGGAGCCATCGCCATGGCCATGGCCACGGCCACGGCCACGGGCACCATCATCATACGGACGGAGACAAGCCCGCCAAGGCAAATATCTGTGACAGTTTTCCGCCCGATTTCCCCCCTCCGGACACCAACACAACGTCGTTTTTCTGCGTGGATCCTAATGGATGTTGCAATTTTACCACTGTCCAAGCAGCAGTTGACGCAGTTGGTGTGATGAGCCCCAAAAGGAACATAATTTGGATTAACAATGGGATTTATTTGTAAGCTAGCTAGCTCTTACAAATTATAATCCTTTTTCATGATACAAGTAAATACTATATATATATATATGCTATATCTAACGACTTTTTTCCTTTATTTTTTGTGTGTGTGTGTGAATTTAGTGAAAAAGTAACGATTCCGAAAACAAAACCTAATATCACATTCCAAGGTCAAAGCTTTACGTCAACCGCAATAGTGTGGAACGACACTGCCAATTCCTCTCATGGCACCTTCTACAGTGGTTCTGTTCAAGTTTTCTCAACCAACTTTATTGCCAAAAATATAAGTTTCATGGTAAAATATACTACTAGTATATGATGATGATGATGATAATCAATACTAATAATATGCATTTGTAAAAAAAAAAAAAAAAAATTAAAATTTGATAGTAGTATTATTATATTATATTTTTCAGAATGTAGCTCCAATGCCAGGGCCAGGAGCAGTAGGAGCACAAGCCGTAGCCATTAGAATAGCAGGAGATGAAGCTGCATTCTGGGGATGTGGATTCTTCGGAGCTCAAGACACTCTCCACGACGACCGAGGCCGCCATTACTTCAAAGATTGCTACATTCAAGGCTCCATTGATTTCATTTTTGGGAATGGAAAGTCCTTCTATCAGGTTAGTACATAACTTATTATTAATTAAGAGTTAATATCTATTTTCTTTCGTGTTTTAATCTCTTACAGTATTTTCAGTATGGGGTCTCGTTGTCGTTGTCAAAATCTTGTTAGTTTGTCATGTGAGATAGTTTGTTTGGATTCTAACATGTCAAACAACCAAACAATGAGGATTTTGGGAATTTATTAGTTATATATCTCAGTGTAGGGTTTCTGAAGCTCAACAAAATTATATGGATGTCATGAAAGAACATTCATTACAAACTTTTATATAAAAATATAGTTTTTTAGGATAATAATATTTGGTCACACGGTGGCTAGCCATACGCGTAAAAGAAAAAAGTAAAGTTTACTGTAAAAATGGAAATAATCGCATTTCTCCTTTTAAGGTTTATGTTTCTCAATTAGGGTATATTTCCATTTTTCAAAACCTATATTACTATTTTTAACTTGTGTGGTTGGCCACAGTACGACGAAATAACACTACCCATTTTTTTATTCTTACTTAGTAATTAGAATTAATTATTGAACAAATTATATCTCTAGTGGTTTATCATGATTAACTCATCTTAATTTTAGACTACTATCTATCTATCTATATATATATATATATATATATATATATATCCTCGAAAGAAATTACTTAATTACTTCATATAGATGATAAACTAATATGAAAACTTGAAAAGTGTCCTTTAACAAAAAGTAGACAAATTAATCTAACGTTAATTAGATACAGTTTCTAGAAAGGTGTTTATTGAAAATCAAATTTGAAAAATACATTCTTTAGTAAATACTAGCATCCGCAATAATGCAAGCTCAGTATATAATTATATATGTAGTAAAAATTAATTGAGGCATGCATATGTATGTATATAACATTAGGTCTTAAAATATAGGAAATTAAATACAAATAAATTAATTGATGGGATTTGACAGAATTGCCATTTAACATCGATAGCGAGCCCAATTGCAGCGGGGTCAAAAGCAATAAACGGAGCAGTAACGGCGCATGGGCGGGCATCCAAGGAGGAGAACAGTGGTTTGGCCTTCGTTAACTGCAGCATCGGCGGCACCGGCAGAATCTGGTTAGGGCGAGCATGGCGCCCTTTCTCCACCGTAGTTTTCTCCTTTACAACCATGTCCGATATCATTGCCCCCGAGGGTTGGAACGATTTCAATGACCCCACCAGAGACCAGTCAGTCCCCACCCTTTTATTACTATTACTACTCTCATCTCTTAGGGGCGTTAATTTACTAAATAGGATAAGCTGGATAGATAAAAATAATATAGGCTAATCAAGCATTTACTTCTAACGATTAAATTCAAGGATATCTCATCACACATGATCATTCTTCATATTTGGAACTACACATGTGAGATTAAATGAATCATGGAATAAGAATAGTCAATCTTATCCTAGTTAGTAAACGCCCCTTAATATATAAATTAATTTACTAATTGATGTTTGAAATTTCAGGAGTATATTCTACGGAGAGTACAATTGCGCCGGTGAAGGAGCCAATATGGCGGGAAGGCCCCCTTATGTACAGAGGCTTAATGACACACAAGCTTTACCATTTTTAAATGCTTCTTTCATTGATGCCGATCAATGGCTGCAGCCTTTTTCATCTTAATTCATGCAATATTATATATATATATAATTAATTAATTTATGCACCTCTTGTAATGATTCAATCAAAGATTGCCTGTCCCACAAATCATGAATTGAATATATTGTTCAAGAATTGTTTTTTTTTTCCCTTTAATATGTACGTGTTCATGTTTTGTGTCAAGTCTCTCAACTTTTTCATTTTAGTCCTCTGTAAAACAGCCTCCTATTAAAGCGCACATCATATTTTGTAATTATATACTCCCTCCGTCCACGAAATGGTTGTCACATTCTGGATAACACGGGTTTTAAGAAAATGGTATAGTGAGTATTATTGTGAGTGAAATAAGGGTTCACAATAAATGTGAGTAGAGTAGCAAAAGTGGCAACTATTTCGTGGACAAACTTAAATGGCAAAAATGGCAATCATTTCGTGGACGGAGGGAGTATATATTAATATATATGTATAGAGATCATATAAGAATGATCTTTATCTTAAAAAATGAGAATAGATCTCCACCACTCATCTTGTGCATCTCGATATGAAGTGTGGTGCATCTCGCTATGCACTTTGGTGCATGTAAAACATTTTTTCAAGTTTTTTTTTTAATTTCGATTTTTTTTTCTTTTTTAAGGTCTACTTTTTCCATAAAGCAGGGTGCATCTCATTTCAATGTATGGTGCATCTACCACGTTGTGGTTCATGAGATGTAACACTACGTGTACTGATATGCACGACACAATGTAATGAGATGCACCATTAAGTGTAATGAAATGGACTATGCTTTATGAAAAAATAAATCTTAAACAACAAAAAAAGGTACTCCCTCCTCCCATCGAATACGGCCAGTTTTTCATTTTGGGACGTCCCACTATACTTGGTCTATTTCCTTTAAAGGAAACAATTAGTGTATATTTAGCATTATAAAAAAATTTGCATTCACACTACATGGCCCACCATCCCATCTAAATTCTACTAACCTGCTCCCACTATACATTATCCACTATCTCATATATAACTTTATTAACATTATAAAAATATTGCATTCACACTACACTAAACACTCTTTCTACCTAATACCCTTTTTCTTAGTCTCCGTATCCATATAAAATGATGTATTCGGCGAGACGGAGGGAGTATACAATTGGTAAAAGTTACAAAATTGAGAAAGAATGAAAGGTGAGGAATTTTTTTACAAAAAATAAAAAGTGGGGATTTAAACAAAAATTTGATAAAAGGTGGAGTATGTTTTTACAATTTAACCTTAATATATCGTTTTTTTAAAATAAAGTGTACAGTTGGTAAAAGTTACTACAAAATTCTACTATATTAATATTTTATAATGTTTATTAATCCATGCATTACTTAATCAAGGAATGTTTTTATTTACATATGAAAACAAATTTAATATGTATTATAAATGTATATATATAAATTAATGATATTAGAAATACATAAATACGTACTATCATCGATCATTTAAAAGATTCAAGCTTGCATAAACGCAAGCATATAGTATATTTTATCCAAATTCCTTTCAAGAAAAAGTGAAAAGTCACAAAAACATTATTATTATTATTATTATTATTATTATTATTATTATTATTATTTTGATAGAAGAACAGCGTTATTATTAATTTCCTCAATTAATTAATTAAATTAATAGCTCTAGTTGAATTATCCACATCTAGTAATAATGATAAGTATGTGGTCATGTCCCCTTGGGATGACCTAATTGTAAAAGTAAGCGCCTAAGACTAAGAGCTCTCAAGTTCGAACATCATGAAGCGCTTGTATAGGTCAAGCATGTCATACTTGTACTTAGAAAATGTGATTTACCTATCCCGTGTAGTTTGCAGGCTATTATATAAGGGAAAGAGATTTACCCAGTGTGCATACTGAAAGTAGTGACTGCAGATTCCCACAACATAACGAGAAAAAAAAAAAAAAAAAAAGCATGTGGTCCTATTTTACAAAAGGTTTCATCTGGATACAATACTATTGTTTACACAGAATCGGCACTGTCATATTAAATAAGAAGTCTAATCATTTTAGTAACTAAGTTTCAATTGCTTTCTAGACTTGAAGTACCATTAATCATGTCAGTGTGCGTGGGTAATCTATATTAATTACTAACTTGTACAAATTGAAATACTTTATTTCTTTCCTTGGAAGAAAAATTTGGATCCAAATTCTGATGATGATTTCTCCTTTTCGGGTTCATATCAGTTTTCGAATAATAATTACGAGATAATTGAAACTAATTGAGGATTGCGTGTGTCATTATCTAAACCAATCTTTCCAATGTGTAATATTGTGAGATGTCAATTCCTGAAGGACTAACAAAATGATGTTTTCTTTAAAATAATGGAGTACTACATTTGTGTATATTACTTCTTTTATGATAATGTATTACTACGATACTTCCATCTCACGATAAAGGTGTGTTTTTTTTTTTTTTTTTTTTTTTCCTCAGAAACAATTTATTCTGAAACAACCTAATGAAAAGTGTAGGACACTTATCATATTACTCCATACTACGAACCGCACGCGGGTCATATACACATATCAAAGGATCTCATAATAATTACTATAATTTTATTTTATTTTATCCAAGCTCCCCTAAGAGAGACACTAAGTTGATTCAATTAATGCAATACTCTTTAAAAAGAGACACTAAGTTGATTCAATTAATGCAATACTCTTTAAAAAGTTGCAAGTTTTTAATTACTAAATTCGTTTGTGATATAGTAGTAGTATACATTTATATATTTCGCGTGTTTGAGAGTATACATTTACAGAAAAATCAACTACTAGTACAAGTCTTATTCATAGGAAAAGCCAAAAGTCTTGAAACTATAATTTATATAAGATTTTTTAGTTTGACATTTATGTTAATGGTAATAATTTATTTATTCTCTTACGATTGGTTAGGATCATAGCTGTATAAAATATTTTTTGATGTGTTCATAGATATAATAAGAAAATCTAGGCCAATGATATTTAATCACGTACTACCTACAAGGCTACAACTACAAATTAACAATATGACTTTCTTTTTAGTAATGATGATTGATGACATCGTCATTTTGAAGTTTTTTATGCATTGCCAATGATTAATTCTGCGTCTTCAGACATTTGGATCATTTGTTCAGAACTTGTTTTTGTTATTTTCGAGTTGGGAGAAGAAGAACCGGAAAAGTGAAAATAAAAACAGAGAATATCAAAATTGATAATTATATTATAAACGACCAAAAAAAAAGCGTTAAAGTTTGAGATTGATCTCAACGACTATTCGCAGTTGAGAGAGTTAAGAGTTGTTGCTGCAACAAATACGAAAGACTTGAAAATTCCGCTATTAATTGGTAACGACCAAGTCGATTACGTATGTTACTTTTGAACCATATTTTCAAGATAGAGTCCTTTTCTGGTCAAAAAAAGGTTTGAGTTTTTTTTTTTTTTTACTTGGGGAAAGGGGGAGCAATAATGTAACTCATACAATTGGGCTTGTTTTCACTTTGATTTTTAATTATACAAGTAGACGTGGTTTGAAAATTTGAAAGGGTCAGGAAGAAAAAATATTGGGCTTGTTTTTCTCTTTGTCAACAAATTATTATAAATGGGTCTAAATTTGGGCCAGAATATGGGCCTTCAATAAAACACCGGACAACAGAAAACTTGGGCCATTATAAATTTCGAACTTGTGATAAAGCATCACTCTTTTTTTTTTTTTTTTTTTTTTTTTTTTTTTTTTTTTTTTTTTGAGGGAGATAAAGCATCACTTTCCAGCAAACCTTTTAATCAAATTTTAATATTAACCACATTCTTCAACATTTAGCACACCAAAACGTAACCAAACAAAACATATGGTCTCCTGTTACGAAATTCTTGAAAAAGGAAATTACAAAGTACAAATGCAGATAAAAGGATTAAAAAATTCTTAATTGGACATGACATTCTATCAAAGACACCACATGTGATAGAAACAAATATGGAAAAGTGTACTGATAATAATAATTATAGGACATAAGTCATAAAATTAAGACTTTATTATCCATTTGTCATTTTTCATAATTAATATATGAGTTGTTTAGTCCAAATTCGTGAAAGAAAGTGGTTGCCTTCAATAAGACTATTGTAATTGATACAAGAGAAACCCACTGGTTATTGGGGCCTCAAATTAGATATGGCTCTAATTTTTCTTGACTCATTTTAAGAAATGTTTCTGAAATTATGCTGCTTAATTTGGAAAGAAAATTACAAGTGGCTTGGGTCAAAAGAAATTTATAAAACATACTCCCTCCGTCCTGTCGAATACGGCCTAATTCATATGAACATGGAAACTAAGAAAAAGGGTATTAGGTAGAAAGAGTGTTTAGTACAATATTTTTATAATGCTAATAAAATTATAGATGAGATGGTGGATAGTGTGTAGTGGGAGTAGGTTAGTAGGATTTAGATGAAATGATGGGCCATGTAATGAATGCAAATTTTTTATAATATTAAATATACACTAATTATTTCCTTTAAAAGAAACATGCCAAGTATAGTGGGACGTCTTAAAATGAAAAACATGCCATATTCGGTGGGACGAATAGAGTAATATATACGATGGAGATGACTATAGCCTGATTAAGATTCAAGCAACAAAATATTTTAATAATAACATTCGTAAGTCTCAAAATTTTAGTAACGCGGTTGAGTGTGTAAGTATAAATAATTTATTATATGTCTGAGTGAAACAAAATTTGGTTACATTTCTATATGTATCAAAAGTATATTTATTACTTTTCCATCTGCTTTTCCTACGGAAAAAAAAAAAAAAAAGAGTATATTTATCACATGTGTGAATGTCACTAAATTTCTCCTGTTTAGCTAATCTCATCTAGACTTGCTTCTGTGGATAATTCTAGAGTAGATGAACTTATAATTGAAAAGGCAGAAGTTTAATTACATCTAAGAGCATTCACAATGGTTGAGCTTCTTGGGAGTTTAATGAGTTGTGGACCTTAAATAAATCCTCTAAACTGCAGTGGAAGGTTTTGATAGAAGGCGTGGTAGAATTAGTTTTGAAATGTTAGATAAAATTTGAAAAGAATTGAATAGTAAATTAATACTGAATAAAACTAAATCTTATATTAATTAAAATAACTTAAAAATTACCATAAAAAGCGTAAAATTAAATAAATTAAAAAAAACTAAGCTAATTGAAGATAAAATTAATATTAAAGAAAAATGAAAATTGCAATTATTAAAAAAACAAAAATAAATTACTTCAAATAAGAAAATAAATAATCTAAAAAATAAAAAAAATATAATTATCTTATAGAAATCTTATTAATCTTTATTACACTCCCTATGTCTCGTTCAATAAGTTCATTTTACCATTTCGGGTGTCCACCTCAATAAGTCTCATTTTCTTATTTGACAAAGATTAATACACTAAAACTCACTTTATGTCACACTCAAACGTGAATAGTGTTGTTTACTTTATTGTACAGTGTTTTTCCACGCAACCTACTTGAACATCAACAATAAAATACTACCTTAATCACACTCTTTAGCATCTAGCTCTTCTCTTCTTAATCTCCATGTTCATTCCAAATGATACTTATTAAACAGGATAGATGGAGTACAAAAATACTTTAAATAACAAAATTAAAGCCCACATTAGTAAAGTCCATTTTTTTGGCCCAATTAACTCATTAATATTATTAACCCCCAAAACTAAAAGAATACACTTCGGCTCCTTCTTCACTTCAGCTCCTTTTTCTTCGTCGCGTCTGGTAAGTTTCTCTTCTCTTTCTTCTTCTTTTTTTTTGTTTCTTTTTATAACATGGGCGAGTGCATTTGCACATGCCTTATTGGACCGACTTGAGAGGACGAGCTACAGAGCGATGGAGGCGGCTTGTCAATGGGGAGCTCGCACTGGCGGATTTAAGTGTAGCCAAAGGGAGTCAATTGACCCATATTAAATACTTATTATACCCTTAATAAAATTATTATACTTATTTATGCCCTTTAATTAAACTTTTACCAAATTAAATTGTTATGCATCAGCTTATGCCAACGATTTTCTTCTACTCTGAATGATTGCAACTTTTGAAAAAAAAAAATCTCTCCTTTCTAATTTGCAGCAACAAGAGGTAATCAACCATACTCTTCAATTTATTTCTAAAAAATATAGCTAAAAGCACCCCCACAGTAAAAAGAAATTACAAAAATATTCTTTTAGAAGTTTTGATTTGTTTAATAGATAATTACTTTCCACTAATTTTCATAAAACTTGCCTTAAGCAAGAAGTCTATGGTTCAAGTCCCAATAATGTGGGTTTTAGTTCATTTTATATGAGTTGTGATTTGATGATAATTTAACTAGTATCAATCTAAAAAAATCTATTATAGTATGAAATTCTAATGATTTTAATGGAAAAGGTTGAATGAAATAGTTGTGAGATTGTGCTTATGAATTAATATTAATATGTAAATAAAGGCAAAGAAATCTTTGTGAGTGTGTGGTTGAAGTTGGAGATGGTACACAAACCAAATAGAATAAATTAATTTTTGTTTTGTTATTATTATATAATAACTTGTTATCGAGAGAGTTTCAAATACGTAGTTTATGTTAATTTTTGTGATAGATAAATAACTGAGAGGTGGTGAGGAAAGAAAGATAATTAAGAAATTTAGTTACTTTAATCCAGCAATTCAAGCCTAACTGTTTCGTAGAAAAGTTTCTTTAATGTGTATGTAACAAATTATGTTATAATCATATTGATATATATGTTGTTTCGTTGATTTTTTTTTAATGCAGAATTCTGTCTAGTGTTTTTGATGATGTTATTATGCATAAGTTTCAAGATATGGCAAATCAACGGGTCCATATGGAAGATTTCTATAAACTAGTATTTGTATAGTGTATTTTATTATAAATTTTTAATTTTACTTGTTATAATTTTTAACACTCCTTACTTAAGATCCTGCGTCCGCCCCTGGGAGCTCGACGCTAGGGCGGCTCAAGCTGACGATCGAGGCCCCATTGTGAATGCTCTAATGATCTCTTGGCCCATGCATTTTCATTCTATTCGTACCCAAAAAAGATAAAAACGAAATTTTATCAATTAGAAAAGGAGAACGATTTCAAGGGATTCAATCTCTAATCTCTCTAACTCTCCCCCCTCTCAAATAACTCAACATTTTTTTTTGATAATGCATCATAATATATGTCAAACTGGATATTGTTGTTATGAATTGCGCTGCATCTCTTATTTTATTAGTACTAGTATGAGTAACGTGCACTCGCACGTTAAAAGAATTATTCTACTAAATAAATAATGACGAACTAATTTATATTTAGTTTATCATAATTAATATTTATACTTTATATTTTTTTATTAATTTTATTATAATTTCTCAAAAATTAATATTCTATCATTAATGAAAAAATAAAGAACAATAAAAATATTTAATTATAAAGAGCACTATCTTTTTTCCTTATGTATGCCAAATATAATAAATACTCTATTCGTCCACGAAATGATTGTCACTTTTGTCTTTTAAGTTTGTCCACGATATGGTTGCCACTTTTGCTAATCCACTCACTTATATTGTGGGACCCACACTCCACTCACAATAATACTCACTATAATTCACTGTTACCTGCCATTTTCTTAAAACCCGTGTCGTCCAGAATATGGCAACCATTTCGTGGACGAAGGGAGTATTATTTACATTTTAATTCAATTATTCTTTCAGTGTCATTATAAAAGTACTAATATTGTTATTATATAAAATAAGTGAAGTCGCCTGAAAAGAAATTTGATGGCTTTTTATTGAATGTAATATTGTAAAAGAAAAAAAAAATTAATTCCTTCATCAATAGACGTCACTGATCTCTTTGCATTAGAAAGGTGGTTTCTTGATGCTTTTGTTTGGAATAAAAAGAACAAAGAATCATATAACCCTAACTCATATTAAAGAGTAAAGTGATGGTTGGTACGCATAAATGGAATAAAGTGGAAAAGGAATGACCTTAGTAATGAAATGAAGAATGGTATTTTTATGGATGGTATACACAAGGAATGAAATTGAATTTTTTAATTATTTTTTATAATTAATGTAATTAGTTTAATACTAATTATAATATTAAATAAATAATAAAAAATATTATTTTAATATTATTTATTATTGATTTCATATTATAATAATACCCTTAATAATAATAATAATAATAATAATAATAATAATAATAATAATAATAATAATAAAGATTATTCTTGAAGATGTGGAATAGCTAATACCGGGGAGAGGGAAGAAATCGCTAAACCTATACTCATGGAATTAGTCATTCCTTACGAAAAAAATATACCAGTCGTGGAATTTGGAATAGAGACAGTAATGACAATTCCATTCTCATTCATTCCAGTGTACCATGACCATTCCATTCTTATTTCATTCTAGTGTACCTGCCATCATATCACCTAATAGTAATGGATGATTATATTTCTTAATAAAAAAAATTAGATAAGTATACTCCACAAAGTATGCATAGAGAAATTATCTTAATATGGTTCATCACGAATGTGCAGGATACGTTTTAAAATATGCAATATACATTTTGATGAATCATGATTCATGAATGGGAATACAGAAAAAATTAGTGCTAAGTTCTTGTAAAAAGTGAGAGTGAAAGATAAAATTACCTTGATAAGATTAAATGAGTTAAACACAGGTTGAACCTCAAAAATATGTGGAATCTTTTGAAAGATTGAAAACAGCTTTGAGTTGCAAGATAAGAACAAAAATGACGCAAAACTAAAATATGAAAATTGAAACGAAAGAAATTTTGTTATAAAAATCTAAAAGAATGATAATGAAATATTAAGTCTGTTTTTCCCCTTTAACTGTAGACAAATAAAATATCATTCTTTATTACAAAACTCAATTTTCTATAAATAATTAAAAATATCAAAGCTCATTTTTTTTTAAATAAAACATGAGTTTGATTTAAAAAAAATCATGTGAACTCATGATATATCAAGTAATATCAATAAGGTAAATTTGATTTGCTTTGAAATCATGACATAAGGTAAATAATTAATTATCCATAAAGTAAGTTTGTATTTCTTGTAACTAATAATATATCATATTAACATTAGATATTATATTACATTATTATCTTTAATTTTGATGTATAGTACGGATACTTTGGACGATTCAAATTTTATAAAATAATGCTCTTTTCATATAAGTATAGATTAATATATGAAATGAAAGTGTAGAAATATTATGACATTCAATACACGTATGTGTATGGATGATATAGAATAAACGATCAATGCGCCAGGTTGATAACAAAAGAACTTTGGAGTCACTCATTGAGTTATTCTGTCGGAAAACTAAACAATAAATTTTGGTTTATTTTCTTTTATTTATTTTTTTGAAAATCAAATTTTGATTTATAATGCATCGAAAACTGAGTACATAAAATGGATGCGGAAAGGGGAGCTATATTTAGAATATTCCACCAACTCATACGTAGAGTCACTTGCACATCACAGATAATAATAATAAGATAAAGGTTGAAAATTAATTTTTATTTGCATGAAAGCGTACGTAGTCCTTCATATTTTTATTCGTATGTAGGGCCCGTATGCTTTAGCTCATGAATTTGTTATATTTGTTCATTACGTGAGAAATATCGATCACTAGACCAGGGACCAAAATTTCATGAATATAAAATTATGGGAAACCTTTTTACCAACATACGATTAAGAGCTGAAGTTTGATGCATGTACAATGATTGAAATTTGTTCAAATTTATAAAAATGTAAGATACTCGATTTTAAAAATGGGAGCACATATAGAAGAAAAAGATTATGGGATATAGTCAATATGTATCTTTCCTATTACTAATTTTTTTAAACTAATTCAACGTATTTATTTATTTCAAAGAAAGAATACTTGATTAGTCATTTATATATACAACAAATGCTTTATAATTAAGTTTTTGAAGACCACCGACCAATATGAACGTCGTCACTGTCGAGAAAAAATATCTATTTTATACATTGTTTGCTTTTGAGAATTTAATTTAATCTACGTTTGGTGGATTAATTGGATTGTTTGTACTAATTTCATACTATAATTAATAGCTCGGACCGCCCTTTGCGCCTACAGGCCGGGGGCCTCATCGTGGATTTGACAAGCATCACTATCCTATTCCTAATTAGAGTTTAAACCTGACGAAGCTATCATTTGCACTTCGTACAAATAAAATTTATAATTCCTATGCTCACAGTAGGCGGTAGCCAGCGGTAAGCAGGGTCGTACCCAAGGGAATTAGTATAGTCTCTCTTCCACGTAACCGGTGTCTCTAAAAGGGGTGTTGGTCTGCACTCACTTGTCTTGGTCAACAAGCACTGAAAACTATAACTGAAACTAACAAAGAACTGATCAATAACAAAAAAGGACTTGGACTGGATTTCGAATCAATGATAATCAATACTTCTTACTCGATCATGGACTCAATGATTTTCAACCGCAAACTTTTACTACTCAGTTTAAAGAATAAATTAATTCATGCCCTTTGATCACGAAGTCACAACTATGAATACTTTACTCTTATATTTATCCCTTTAAATTCGAGTGTGCCAGAGACACTCTAGACAAAACTCCTCTCTTAATCAATACACTTACGAAGAGCCTTCAACAGGTGTATTGCCCAAGAGGCATTAATTTCTATTAGACCCAAATCAGCCGAGAGATGCCCAAGACATCGACTGTTTTCCAATACTTATTATCTATTCGATCACAAAAGACACTCTTGTGTTGACCTCGACTCTATTGGTGATCTAGACTCCTTAACTTATTGGTGATCAAGCAATTAGTCATCTTGCCCAAATCTAATATTAAGTCCTAAGTATTTCGAGAATAAAAGAACACGATTAATTTATTTAACACACTTTGGCCTCACGAGTACTTAAAGTATCAATTATCACTTAATCTCATCCATAGTTTAAGGATTTAGCTAAACATAATAAACATAAACATAATAATATAAATTGAAGCAAACATAATTAAAAACTGAATAAGAACTATATTACCTAAATCAAAACAGTACGTGTCTTGGCCAGAATGTCAACAGAAAATTGAAAGTAGTAAATAAACAGAAATTAAAGCTTTGCCCGTAGGACTTGTTTTTCTTCCTCACCAAACTCTCAAGACTGAAATTAAAGAACTAAACTATGCTCCACACCTCCCATTGCAGAGTATGCAGCCATATTTATAGACGTCAAGATTTGGTTAAGTCGATCCCCTTCATGGGCTGGACTCCTTCCTTCCTTTGCCTTGTTTCCTTCCTTATCTTCTTCCTTGGCACCCAAGTCTAATCCGCTGCCCTCTACTTCATTCGTCTGCTATGGTCACATTAGCTTCAATCTTGCCCTCAACGCGCATTGCTCCGGGTACTCTGCTACTTTGGCCATAAGATTATGGGGAGGTACTCCTTCATGCCCAGCTACAGACTTCAGCCCTATGTCCATATTGCATCGTATCGTTGTCCAACACCAGAAAAGCAGTTTTTCACCAGATTATGCCCATAAATGCACCTGTTCTGCCCTGCTGCCACTTCTTCCTACTTGTGTCCTCCCAGACACTTAAAGACTCGAAAAAGACACAACAGAAAAACACTAAAAATGGACACAAAATTGAGTTCATCAGAACCATCATTAGGCTTAATTATATGTTATCACAAACTTAGAGTGCAATACAAAAAAGATAATATTTAAATGATAGTAACAAAAAAGTACGTCTTAAATTGAGTAATATAGTTTAACCTTATCACATAAAACAATGAAATGTTTTTAAAGCAGTATGATTTCCAAAAATAAGACATACATAAAATAAACCCAGAACATAACTAGCACCGCAAAAGGTCAATCAAAGCCGCAATTCTTGAAAAAAATACTAAAATGTACTTGATTACATACTTCTAATATGTCCGAATTTCTATTAAACTAATTTATTTCATATCATAATTTCAGTATACAAAATGTTTCAGTAGTGACATTTTTTTAAAAGAATTGTGATGCTTATAAATCTCACTAATTAAAATAGTGACATCATAAAAATGAGTAATATGCATGTCACAAAAATAAATGTGTCACTAAATTTATGTCACTACTGAACAAATTTGTTGTAGCGTTTATACTATAAAATTCTTTGTAATTTAATGAAATTATAGCATATATAATAGTAGTATAATAATACAACTTGCATTTAAAAAAACAAAATATGTCATGGCCCAATCCTATATTTCATGTCTGTACTAAAATTTTACTAGTGCAGATGATATGTACTACTACAAATTATGTGTAATCATAATGTTACCCTTAGTAAATTTATTGAAATGTACGTATATATTACACGAAGCATTGCGTATATATGCGACTTGCATATCGGCTATCGCCAACTTTCTTTTTTCATTTAATATTTACCATCCAAATCATCTAAGATTTATCTTCTAATATTAGAGTTTGACATATGCTATTCGAAATCTAATTAATCTAGAGAAACTACTGAGGGTGGTAAGGAGAGGAATAAAAACTAGTCTTTTAGGTTATTCCACCGTTTGGCCACAAAAACTAGTGTTTTAGTAAAACTATTAGCAAAACAAAACATTCTTTAATAATGTGAAAGACCAATTTTATTTTTCCCCCTAAAGTTCTGGGGAGTCCATGCACACACATGCCGCATCCCATGATCGTAAGTCGTAACGTTATTTTAGACTTATACTTTCTAAAATGAGTGGACTAAAATAATTGTTTTCTTGTCTGTTGTGCATGTCTATCTAAGCCACCGGAAGAGTTGTAAATTGTTATACAAAGATAGTTTGGATGGTGTAACTGCGCGCCTAAATCACTATATATACATCATCATGTAATTAATTAACTGTCACAGAAAAAATCCAGACTATGGTATGTTTATAAATATAAATTACAATAATATATATATAAGAGGAATTCATTGAGTAGACCTTCCACAAAGTCTGGAAGTTCATCCAGGTGTGGTAACAATTAAGCTAGGAAACTCATTAATTAATTATTAGTTTGCCAAAACATTAGCATATGTTGACGATGATGATATTGAAAAGTGAAAACGAATTCGGTTGGGTGGGATAGGATGTTATTATAGAACTCTAAGACAGTAGTATAGTAGTATATTTATATGTAATGAAAAACATAATTAATAAAAATAAAAATCAATAGAAAAACTTGTATATTTAATGAAAGATTCATAAGATAGGCGGACATCAATGTAGAAAGAAAATTCCAAAAATCCAACAGTGGGATCTCGACTCCTAGTACCCTGGAGGTCTGGAGGTATTTGCTTTAATTTAATGGATTATATTATAGTAGTAATAAATAAATAAAGTACTAGATCTCCAAAAATCCAACAGTGACATGCAGTTAATGAATCCTATTAAATTCTCAACCTACCTTTTTTCTAGATCTCCAAATACTCTTACCACGTTTGCATTTAATCTTAACTCCTCCCGGCCCCCACACACACACACACACTCTCTCTCTCTCTCTCTCTCTCTATAAAGTATAAACCACCCACCACCACCATCATCATCATCATCACTTGTTTGTCCAGCGGTTCGCTTTGCATTCATTCACTTACTGCGTTTGCATACATTCAGGAACACACTATAGACTATAGTATAGTAGTAAGAGACAGAAAACTAAAGTAATGGCTACAACACCAACAGCAGAGAAGTTCACCCCTCTCAAAATTCAGAAATCCTTCTTGGTTTCCCAGATTTCCCTGAGGGCTTTCGCCGCCGCTGCAACTCTCGCCGCCGCATGGATCATGCTCACCGCCAGACAATCCTCCCTCGTCTTCGGCATCAAGGTCGACGCCCGTTACACTTACTCTCCCGCTTTCAAGTAAGACCAAATCCCACTAGTCTACAATTAACATAATTTCTTCTCTTTCTTTTGTTTTTATGTTTTTCCTAATCAATTAATGGGCCGGATTAGTATTTTCTACTAGTATAATTAATTACTAGTAATATTTTCAGGTTTTTTGCATACGCAAATCTCATCGTCTCTGCCTTGACAATTCTCTCACTCTTCGTTACCTACATCCTCGCCAACAACAATAAGGCTGGGGACCCCATATACTACTTCTACATCTTCCTGCATGATTTGGTACTCTATATTTTTAATATTTTTTATTTTTTTCTAAACTAAAATTAATTAGCCACTTCACTTTAATTAATTGGTTGAAAATAAATTTAAAAAAATAAAAATATGACAGACGGTGACGGTGTTTCTGATGGCCGGGTGCGCGACCGCGACGGCGGTGGGGTACGTGGGGAAATACGGCAACAGCCACGCCGGTTGGGTGGCGATCTGCGGCTACTTCGGCAAGTTCTGCAACAAGGCTACTGCTGCTTCATGCATTTCCTACTTTGCTCTTGCTGTCTACTTCATCCTCACTGTCATCTCCGCTAACAAGTCGCGCCAAATCCTCGTTGATTAAATTTCCAGTAATAATTAAATTAAATCATAGTATATGTGTAGTATTTGCTAATTCAAACTTTGTTTAGGGTATTACTATTATTTAGAGTGTGTTGGGTAGTTATTATAGGTTAACTATATATTAAGTAGGACTGCTGTTAATTAACAACGTTTGATGCAATTAATTTCACTTGGCGCGCTGTCATTTTCACGCTTTTACTTTCGTCCCTTCATTTCCTCACTATCATTTCATTACTCTCAGTTTCAATATTTAATTTTAACATTAATGTGTGGTGGTCAAATTTAGCATGAAGCAAAATGTAATTTTTGATCGCTTTTAGATTGTGGTATCGTTATATCAATATCATGATAAGCTTTTAAGAATAATTTCAATTTCCGAATATGCAATATGTTAATTAAAGAATGGTATTGGTATGGCTGTGTAGTTTTGGTGGGATTTCAGGGTGATTTATAATCTATTGCTTTAAATGAGTATACATATTGTTTTTTTTTTCCGTTTGTTTTCTGAATTTTGTAATCTCTACATTTGAATGAAGTAACGAATTTATTAAAAGTTTGCACGCAAAGAGATGGTACGTGAATTAGTATGGTGGTGGGAGATGAATTTTGATCGCTCTTAGTTTGCATATCGACTTTCCTTTAATTTCCAAGTCTTCCACTCCCTCTACTTCTTTTGGACATGCAATGCGTAAATAATGACGATAGTATTATTTATTTTTTGTAACTATTTTACTTTTAATATATGTGCATGACTTAGGAATATTGAAATTTATGACGTTTCTTGGGCATAATTAATTAAATATTATTATACGAATATACGATATATGTGATATATATATGTAAGTTCTGTGATTTTTCGTTGTTTTCGCCTTTTAAAAACTCTAAGGGTCTTTTCGTAATTTTGCTATTAACATAATTAATTAAAATAATATTCCTTTGTCCCATTAATAATTGCGTATTATTTTTTGGCACAAAATCTAAGAAGAATGTGTACTCCCCCCGTTTTTTTATAAGTGTCCTATTTTGACTTTTTTCTTGTTGCTAAATAAGTGTCATATTTCTTAACTTTGAAAAAATTGATGCAAATTTTGGGAAAAACTATGCAAAACTTTCCATTTTACCTCAATAATAAATGCTAATTATTTACTTTTTAAGTTTTCTAGGCAATTATTATAGATAAAAATAGTAACTTATCAAGTTCCTTGATATGTGTATTTTGAAGGTGGAGGACACTTATAAAAAAACAGAGGGAGTAAAAGATAAGAAAGTGGTAGATTCCATATATTTTTGAAGAGTTCAACTTTGCCACTCGAAAAAAAAAAAATCGAGCCATTCTTAACGGGACGAGGGAGTACAATTTTTGTGTAGAGGTTTGATTTCTAGCTTCCGCAATCACAAAACAAACAAACCCCTCCCTCTCACCCCTTCACAATTCTCTCACTGTTTGTTTTGGCCAAGATTTTCTTAATCATTCGTCTCTCTCTCTCTCTCTCTCTCTCTCTCTCTCAGCAAAAGCAATTTGGCACAATGTTCGTCTTCTAGATACGTACTATTCGCCCAAACCCCCCATCGCCGCCACCGATGGATTGAACTCCAACAAGTAGAGAAGTCGCAAATATTGTATACCGATTATTGAAAAAGAATTACAGTTACATGATTTGTGTCTACACACCAATTTGTCCTAACTTTTTTGAGATTTGAATCTGAATGTTTAGCTTGAATCTTGACTTTAAAGTGAATTTGGATTCTATAATTTTGTGCCCCAGGAAATCCGTTGTGATTGTTGGAATTGATGAATAAATATTGGAGTGTAGACTATGATCAGAGATCGAGATCTAAGAGACTGCTGTATCAATTTTGATTTTTCTTCCAATTTTTAGAGGGCAGAGTGAGAGCACTATGGATTCGGTCAGTCTCCAACTCCAGAGCTCCGACAATACCAATTTTATCATTGTATTTTCTTTAATTTTTTGATTCTGGGTAGGGATGGCAATGGGTCGGGTACCCACCCATTAAGCATTTCCCAAATCCAAACTCAAACTCATGAAAATTTTCAAAATCCAAACCCGTCCCAAACCCGATTCAAAAATAATTTTAAAACTCATACCCGATCCAAACCCATTGGATAATACCCGTTTATTACCCGCTAAAAACCCGAATATTAAAAACTAAACATCAAATAACAAAATATTATAATAAATATGATTAAAACATAAACATCAGCAGAAAATTTCACTAAAATTAATCTCAAAGCAAAGTACTACGAGCTTACAAAATGTTAAAACATAACTAGAAGTATGAATTATTGATATTGCCGTTGTGTCATCATATTTCGGAAGTAGATTTACAAAAACAGAGAAGAAACAATAAAGACTTGACTCTTACGGAATGTGTGTGTGGGTTAAGAAAATCAGCTAAAACCCTAAATCTACTAATATTTATACCAGTATTTATAATTATATAATAAATTATACATATAATAATATCTTTTATTTTATATATATAAATGAATTTGGGTAGCGGGTACCCGGAGGTAATTGCCCAAACCCAACCCAAACCCGTGACGGGTTTGCATGTTTCGACCCAAACCCGTCCCAAAACCATTTAATAGTTCCCAAACTCGTCCTATCAGGGTTTGGGAAGTGCGGGTACCCACGAAAACCCGACCTGTTGCCATCCTTAATTCGGAGGTTATCTTATGCAAATTATTGTGTTTTGTGTTATGCAAAACCTCAACTTTTCTTATCTTCGCAATTATTTAGGATAATAATTATTTAGTTAACTAGTATAATTTTGGGAGTTATAGAGGTAATATATAGTATATTTGATATAGATTTGATTTAATTATTTATTTAAGTGAGAGGCTGTAAATTTAATACGAGACCTATATTTAGGAGTATACCCTTTAATAATATTTTGTTTTAAATTTGTTTTACGATGGGACGAAATGATGTTTGAGCCCAATTTGTTTGCAAGTCCAATTGCTCAATAATACAAAATTGATTAGTCCAATGGTCTGATGGCCAACCAGCAATTAAAGGTGTGTGACACAAAATCCCACTCGTAAATTTGTAGTATTATCATTATCTCCCTCTATTGTATTTCATTAAATTTTATTGTTTTCAAGTTTAAAATTCAACAATATAATATATTTACATAGACTATTTTTGAATATATTCGAGTAATTAAAAGTCCCTTCATCAAATTAGCCGCTATATGATTCCATGTTTTGCGTAAGGAATAAGGAAATATTTGTATGGGTGTGCCGAGAAGTATGGAGCAACATGGCCCAAAGTAGCAAAAAATATCTAAAGCCACCGCAGCAACTGGAGTACTTGACAACCACTTACAATTATACCTCCTCCTCAAGACTACATTAAGCCACAATCAACTACTGGCATAAAATAAAATTATTACAAATCTCAATTCAGCTACTAATATAATATCACCATATCTCGCTTAATAAAATGAAAAAATCTCAGTAGATGAGCAATCATTGGCTGCTTCTTCATAAAATTATTGCTACGCAACATATACAATTCAAGCCTCACACAACTTACCTCAATAACAGAGTCATTGCCCAAAATAGCTTATAACTGAAACTCACATCAGATCAGATTATATCAATTTAATTTACAAAACCTTGGACATAAATTAATAATTCAAGATCAAGACTGTCTTCTCCAGTTGCTTCGAGGAAGGAGACATAAACAATCAACAAATATCCCAATTATTTGTTACTACTCATTACAGAATAACACCACATGATGGAATTTCCAGAGTATGATGTGAAAATTCATTTTATTGCAAACTCACATGATTATACAATTAGTTACTAATTTTATTGCATTTGGAACATAAATGACGAGGAATAACTAATCATGTTAGTTATACAATAAGCACAAACTTTCATCAGCAATCAGACTATATAATATAACCACATTTACTTCTTCCCTACCACAAACAGTCTATGAACAAAGTGTAAACCTAACAAAACAGAACAAATTACATAGTGAAAAAAATAAAACAGTTAAAATTATTTTACATAGAGATCAACAGCATCACCTGGCTAACCGCGGGCAAAGACGCCCCATAGCTTGCCGCGTCCAAGGCTATCTAGAAGCTTCTTAGCGCCCTCGACCTCCATCTCCACGAGCTTCTGCAAATGAGCACACGCACCCGCTGCCACTATCTGTTTCTGCCATTTCTTGGTATGCACAAGTAACCCTAATATCAACATTACATGCTTCTTATCCACATTCTGCAACGACGGATTCAATAGCTCGACTGCACACACAATTCCCCTGTCTTCCTTCATGAAAATCCTCCTATTTCCCGAATAATTCATAATATTTGATAATAATTTAGCAGCAGCCTCCTTCTCCTCCACTGCCTTACCATCCAACATGCTAACGAGGTGAGGAATGCACCCCATTTCCCCCAATTCTTTCCTAATTTTAGCGCTGTAGGCTAAATGATAGAGCGCTTTCGCAGCTGCAATTCGCACGCCTAGAACGCCACAGCTCAATACCCCGACCACACGGTTGAGGAAACCGTTTGCCACGATGAATTCGGCAATGTTGGGACACGAGGCTAATGCTCTCACCATCTCTACAACTACCTCTAGACTCTGAGCATTGGGAGCGGAATTCCAGATATCAGTGAGCGTTTGAATTCCACCTTCCCTTGCGACTAAAAGCTTCAGATCATCGTCTTCGGATACTAAATTGCACAGGCAACCAATCGCATTCTCCTGCGCCAATGCTGTACCTGAATTGCACAATGCGAGCAATATCAAGACGGTGTTTTCCTCGATGAAATTCTCTCTGACGTCATCGAAAACGGCTAAATTCCGCAAAACCCCAGCTGCTAGCGCCTGCGAATTGGGGGTTCCTTCGCGACAGATCTCGAGCAGCGACGAAATTCCTCCTCTCGATCCAATCGCCCGCGCGTTTTCCTTGGAATTGCTCAGGACCTTGAGCGCGATGCACGATTTCTCCTTGGCGAAGACGCTGCCGGATTCGAGCACCCTCATCAAATTGTTGAGCAATACTAAACCTTCGCCTAATAACACGTGCTTGCTGGAATCGACGGTCGAGATTTTGGCGATGGCGCTTACGGATTTCTCCTTCAGTTCGGAGGAGCTGCTGCTGTCGAGAAGGTGCACGAGCACCGGAACAATCCCCTGCGCCACCGCAATCAGTAAGTTCTTGCCGTCTTCCTGCAATAGCCCGAGGAGCGAGTCGAGGGCAGAGCTCTTCGACTCGGTCGACCCGATCTGCAACCGGGTCATCAGGTACCGGACCTCGCCCCGGACGGATTCTCTCCTATTGGAGGAGACGATATTCGCCGGAACGTCGGCGTTTTCTGCGAGGACGCCGCTTTTTACGATTACTTGGAGATCGTTGATATGGGCGTCGAGTTTGGCGGACAACGAGTCGATGTCGTTCTGGGTTTTGAGTTTGCCGGCGGGGGGAGAGGGGGAGTGGCAGAGTGCGGAGAGGGAGGCGGCGGCGGTGCAGGTGGCGGAGACGGAACGGAGGAGGTCGGAAGAGAGGGGGTTATTGCCTGCGGCGGCGGCGGCGGAAGTAGAGAGGTCGGAGAGGCGGTTGTCGAGAGTTGTGAGCTTGGTGGTTAGGAGCGACCATTTGCCCTTGAGGATTTGGATACGAGAGACGGACTGTAGGAGGGAGTGGAGCTGCTGTTGTATGTCGGCGACAATGGGCTCTTCCTCGGCTGTTTCTTTCATGGCGGCGGAGGAAGAAGGGTTGAGCCGAGCGTTTTGGAAACGGCCAAGTGTGAAAATGAATTACGGGAAACTGGAAAGTGGGTGCAGACGGAAACGGAAACGGAAACGGAAATGCGTGAAGTGAAGAGCGTGGACTCCTAATTAGGGGAAAATTGAAGACAAATCATTTATTCATCATTATTCAATGTTAGGTTTTCACCAACTATGTATTTGTATTCATATCAATACTACTACTATACTACTAGTATTATATAACCCCCTCAACCAATAAGTAATTTTAAAAAAATATATATATATCTTTTTTAGGAAACGAATACTCACTCTCTCGTTAGCTACAGCCGCTGTTCGACATATAAATTTCGTACATCTATTAATATTGATGTATTTATATAAAATTTAAATGTATGTATTTATTAGTTTCGCTCCCCAACTTAGCCATTTTAGGAATGTGGAGAACTATAAAGACAAGATTTGAGTTAACTAAGTAACTAAATAAAAGCTTGAATTTAGATTTTTCATATGAAGGAGGTGAAAACCAGCTTCCCATAAACTAACATAGTCAATGATCGATCTTTTTATTTTCTTAATGTGGTAGATCTACTACGATTGTAATTACCTATACTTTATGTTTAAAGTTTACTTACCTTACATCCTTACATATTTAACTAAAGATAATAGTACAGTATGATAGTATTAATTAAATAAATGAACGCCAACTCTTTCTACTTTAAATGACTAATATCTATCAATTAGTAAATCTTATTACTCAAAAAAAAAAAAACCTTGATTTTGACGTGGATTTAACGAAAGAAAAAAGTCTCCCTCAAAAAAGAAAACAACAAAAGGTCAGAAAGGGCAAGTTGTTATGGGTTAAATTGATTATATCCAATAGGTAGCTTAGGTAGACAAGTACCAATAAATAAAACACTACTTACGTATAGCCCCTTTTTAAAAACTATTTGAGTCACCAAAACACAATATTAAATCGCCTACTCTACTATGTTAAACATATAGCTAATGAAAAGTAGTACGTGGCCATATTTAAATAAGAATAAGAGGTTTACTATAGATTAAGAAATATAAAAGGAAAAGAGAAGAACAAGTCGTCATGTAAGAAGGCGCGCGCGAGTAGGGAGGGAGAGAGAGTCCGAGTGTGAGTGTGAATTGAGAGGGACGGCAACATAAATAGTAGTAGTAGGAATTGGGGCCCCAAATATAATTATTCCGCTTTTTGGGTCCTTTGACAGGTGCACTCGGAAACTTCTCCTTCGCTTCCTTCCCCGTCTAAATTAACGGACGGGTCAGTCACCCACAATATTTTCACATAAGCCCTTTGCTAATGTACATTTTATTCTAACGTCCCTTACTAGTTTAGTACAGGAGACCTTCATCCTGATCTTTTATTTTTTAAGGTGTGTTACTTTTATGAAGAAAAACTGTAAAAACAAATATTTTTATCATATTTGTTTTTATTTTTATATTTTTATTATGATTCTTAATTTTTCCTGATTAAGATGAATAATTTTCTTCTATAGTCTCTTTTTACATTATTTTCACTCCAATTGTGGGGATATGATATGAATGATAATATTTTTCAATGGACAAAAAGTATAAAAATAGGAAGGGAGCGAGAGCACCGTGTAATAATTTATATTTATATCTTAGTAAATATTACTCTCTGTGTCTCACGAAATATGTCTCACTTTCCTTTTTGGATTGTTTCACGAAAAATGCCTCATCTCCTTATTGGGAAATAATTAAATGCATTCACACTGCTTTTATATTTGCATTCACACTGCTTTTACATTCTTTATTATTTCTTTACACCACTTTTACATTCTTTATTATTTATTCACACTACTTTTACATTCTTTATCATTTCTCCTTAATTTCCGTACCGAACACAAGTAGGACATTTTTCGTGAGACGGAGAGAGTATGTGATAAAAAAAATGATGAAAATGATAATATTTTCATCTTTTTTCTTCACTCATTTTCCAATGATAAATTTACAACCAAATTAAACACACTCTAATGACCAAGTCCATATAAAAACTTATTTTTGGGTGCAAAATTTATGGAAACTCATACTCTCTCCCATACCACATTACGAATGACACAAGTTTTAAGAAATTGGCGAATAACAATTGATAGTAGTGGTTAGTAAAGTAAGAGTTCCACTAAAAATACGAGCGAAATAATGAAAAATATAAGGTTAATATAACGTATTATGTGTATAGGATATCTTGAACTGACCAAAAAGAAAAAAATTGTAGCAAAAATATTGTGGATGGATCGGAAAAAAAAAAATCAATCGTGAAGGGAAGGAATATATTTTTGTGTTATATTGTTGGTTGATCTCAGAGTTGCTTCGAAGTGGGAAGTTTTCAAATAATGGAATATTTACACCTTGGGGAATATTGATTAAAGTGAGTAGCAAAACATTTTGGCTAAAATGCTAATTGTTTCATTTCTGTTTGGCCGATAAAAATCTGTTTTGCAAAGGTAGGCGGTGGTTCATCAACTAAGAGGGTGTTTGGCTAAATTTAAAAGTTTCTTAAAACAGCTTATAAGTTCCTAAATTTTTAATAATGAACAACTTATAAATTGTTTTAAGAAGCTTAAAAGCTTAGCCAAACACCCTCTAAGTCCGAAATTCTATTTTCTGTTTAATCTTTTATTTTTAATTCTAGAGTTGAAAAGGCGGGAGAATAATAATGAGGAGTAAAAAGGAGAGGAGAAAAGTGAAAACGACACACACTAGAAATATTGGTGCGATGTGTGTAGTGAGTGTGCTAGGCTGTTTACCGTGGTGCATGCATGAATCATGATGATCAAGTCAACTACCTTTAATTTAACTACTACTCCTAGTATTTTAGTTTTTCAATTGGGAAACATTAATGTGGAGTTAAATATTTATGTCAATAAATTGTTGCGTCACAATTACACATATACAGTATATTTTTTAGTATAAAGGTCAAATGGCCTTCTTTGAATACTAGTAGTATTATACTATTCCTCTTCGCTAACTTGATTTCCTTTCCCTACTAAATCCCTTAACCTTCTAAAAATATACATTGCTCTAAATAAATAGCATCTCAAACTAACAATAAAGTATATATCTTTATTTATTTACGTATCCATCTTTATTTGCTATTAAATATTCAATAATTTCATTTGATTTCACTTGAATACTGTTAGTGACTTCCCGTGAAGAAGTGGACCAACATCGATCTAAACTTTCTTGAATCATTCCAAAACGTGGATGATCAATATTTTTTAGTAGTGAGAGCAAGTGTTATTTATAATTGAAATGACGGCTATCACATGTCCTAGAATTTTACTGAATTATTTCCTCCAAAAAAAAAGAAAAGAAAAGAATAGTACCGAGTTCTTGTTTTTATTTTTTAATCGAGGGAATCGGTAGCCGTTATTTTCGGTGTGTAGTGATAAACCCCGTTCGGATAAATAGTACCGATTTCCATTATAGTAATTTATAGTAATTCGTGACTATATATGTGAAGCCGGCACCTTATATATTTATTTAATAACGCTTATTTCACATTCAATGTTTCATGCAAGTTGATCAGTAGCTAGCATTTTTCAGTATTAAAACAACTGTACTCATAAACCGTAAGCGGATATATTTATATTCCTTTCACATGCTAAAAAAACATATCATGCATAATTTCGGGAGAAAACATCAACCTTACTTAATTATTTGGTTCTTTTTTCTCGTTCATTAACGGTATTAACCAACCAAATTTTGTTGAAGGACGTAAACATATATACATACTTCTATATTGTCACATTTCGAGTAAACACTGCACTATTTAGTTTAGGGTAATTGGCCTGTAAATTACTGAACTTTATCCAAATTTTCGAATTGTAACCGTCAGTTGAGTTTTGGCGAATTAAATACGGTACTTTTAATTTGTTTCAATTTGCAACCAACTTAGGTTTCCGGCAACGTCGATGATGACATGGAGGCCAGAAATGCCACCGTGTCAACGTCGGACCTCTAAGCAAAACGTCGTCGTGTTGGCTAATTAAATAGACCGTCCATCTTCAGCAAAACGATGCCGTTTAAGTTTCAAATCAATTAAACCCCAAATACATTTCCCCCAATTTGAACCCTCAAACCATTTCCATCAGATTTCCCCCAAATTCATTTCCCCCAATTTGAACCCTCAAACCATTTCCATCAGATTTTCCCCAAATCATTTCCCCCAATTCATTCCGCCAAAATCCGACGCACCCGATGAACCCTAAACGCAGACCTGGTTTGAACCCGGCGACCAAGTTAACACAGGCAATGGCAAGCTCAAATGGATCTCCGGCGACGTCTGATGAAGTGTACCCTTCTACGGTGAATGTGCCCCGCTATCTTCCACGCCGACCAGGTCCATTTTGCAAGCATGGGAGCAGTGTGGTACGGACATCGCGCACACCTGATAACCCTGGTAGAAGATTCTACTGTTGCCGCGTTGGAGGGGTGAGTTCTACTCAATTTCCTTTTTTTTTCTTAGAATACATGTGGTGTGAATTAATAATTTTTTTTAAATTAAAACATAAAACTTGCGATATTTGGGACTGGATTGATGATCCACTCACAGATCATTACCGAGGTTACACCAACGAGGTAACAAATGAGCGTAACCTCGCACAAGAGCAGCTCCGTCACGCCTTGTTGAGAGAGGAAGCAACTGCGAAGCAGGTGGAGCCACTAAGGAATGAGCGCAATGAAGCCAATAAGAAGTTTGAAGATATGGATTGCGCCATTGCATATTTACAAGAGAAGATTCACAACCTAGAAGCCACTAGGGATGCTCAGAAAACGAATATTAGGGTTTTCAAGATTTTGTTTTTCTTCTCGTTGATCATCATTGCATGTCTGTTACAATTGAAGTAATTGTGGTGTGGTGATAGTGGCCAAGTATGTAGTTTGTAGCTTGTGTTATTTGTAGTTTGTTGTATTAAGTCTTAGTTGGTGTGTCTCCATGTACTAATTAGTAAGTCTTATTTGTAGTTTGTAACTTGTGTTATTTGGCACTCAAATTCGAAGTAGTAAGTCTTATATGAAGTAATGAATTTTGTATCCAAGGTTGAATACTGTTTTGGTTTTTCATCTACTTATTATCTGGACATGAGATAGCTGGTGTGTAGTTTGTACTAAGTATTTGTATTTGTATTTGTCTTATCTAATGAATTTTATTATCTGGACATGAGATAAAAGCCTGTACACAACTGAATATTGATGCAAACTCAAACAATTGCTCATGAAGCTGAAAACTTGTTGATCATCATAATAGACTTGGATTGTTGAAGTCTCAAATACACATACAAATACCAATGTTGGAAATTACACAAAAAACTTCAAGTTTGTAGCATCATCAAAAAAGACTATCAATCAATTTATCATCATCCAAAATGACTTCAATATCAATCAGTTTATCATCATCAAAAAACAGAAAACAGTCTATCTACTTTGTTTGCTTGAATATCTCTTCCCAGGCTCTCATCCAGTCCCACTCTCCCGTGTTATGGGGACATCAGTCAATCCACTTTGTCTGCTTGTAGATGTTCCTTCTCCAATGACTTCTTGTATTTGCTTCATAAGCACACTGCTGTTCAAAGAAGACTGCCAAAATAGGAAAAATATGCAAAAGTTATGTACAAGTTCAAGTTAATACTAATAATTTGGTAGACAAAACTGTGCCTTACTCTGAAAAAGGTATTTCCAGTGTTCTCATTGATGTAAACACCAACTCCCTTCATGGCAATTGCTTTATCTCTAAAAAAATCTGACTTCTTCGTTGCTGGTTGCTTGTCCTTTTTCTGCACTTGTGCTGATGGTTTGGCAGGTCTTCCTCGCTTTCTCTATTTTGTGACATATCAATAAACAATCAGTGCATTTGAATAAGGAAGTAAAATTGATGCAAGTTGAGATCAATTCTACCTTTTTTGAAGTGGCCAAGACAGCTGGATTCTTGCAAGATGCTTCTTCCAGTTCATATAGATGTGCCTACAACAGTTCCTATGCTCAGCTTGTGGTGTCAATTCTGCAACAACATTTATCAATCTCTGCCATTATAATATCACAAGTTAGTAGACATATGAAAAATAGGGTTATCAGAATTTAAACAAACTCATCCCTTCTGCTAATCACTGATGAAAGTCCACCCTCTTCCATCTCCAATCCTAAGATCATCAAATAAGTTTACCACTTCTTCCAGTTTTCTCATAACTTTGACATGTTCCTCATCAGAAATATAATCAAGGTCAGCTAGACTAACATCTGATAACTCTGACCCACTAGGCATGTAATCATTCATGTCACTGCTCTCACCCGCAAAACCAGCCTGACCCTCACCCTCACCCTCAACCACACCCTCACCCTCGTGAGCCAATTCAGCTACATCCTCAATAGTCTTACCACCTTCTACATATACATTGATTGATTTATATTTACCAACATGAGACAGCAAGTTCATAATTAACTTATCATCATATATCTGTTCATATGGGTGAGTAGTAGGTATCTTAAACCACAACTTGTCCCAAATTAGAAACCCTAAGTCCTTAATATAGTCAACAAGCTCAAAATATCCAAACCTATCACGATCTATTGCTGTCTTTACCACAAATTCACCACCTTTATACTGCAGTTTAAACTCTTTCATTCGAAGCTCACCGCCATAATGAATATTCAGGGAAAAATATTTACTGTAGAAAATAAATAAAAAGAAATCAAATTTCACGCATAAAATCAAAAAAAAAATCGAGCTTCAATACAAACTCTAACCCTAACTATATCGATATTGACTATACAATGCAAAGAAGAAAAAATAATTGAGAGTGGACCTACATCTTCCCCATTGAAAGAGCAGAAAAGGACACCTCTGGACCACCGAAGCACTATCGCCAACGAACAGATGTCGACAACACCACAACTTCTAATACCAAGGCTGACAATAATCGAACATTCGCAAAAAAAAAAAAACGCCAATAATCGATGAAGAAGATGAATTCAATAATAGGAATTTTTGTATTCGATATGTGAAAAAACGTGAAGAGAATACAATAATAGATTAGGGTTCTTTCTTTATTCTGAATAAAGGAAACGACGACGTTCTTCAAGCAAAAAAGTGAAACGACGTCGTATTTGGTACAATAAGCGCCACATAAGCGCCAGCGTGGGCACTTTTAGCCATGGTGGAAAAATCTTCAAATCGACCTCGCCGTAACAGTAATTTGGTTGCAAATTGAAACAAATTAAAAGTACCGTATTTAATTCGCCAAAATTCAACTGACGGTTGCAATTCGGGAATTTGGATAAAGTTCAGTAGTTTATAAACCAATTACCCATTTAATTTATGGTAGACACATACACATCCAAAAAGCTTTCCTAGGATTCACTTAATTGATTAACATATATATATATATATATATATATATATATATATATATATATATATAAACCACCGTACATGCACTCCACATCCGATATGATACTTTGCCCCTCTTTCTTTACGTAAAATCGTACACAATTTATAAGTTCAAAACATTATACTGCAATTTCAATGTATGTGGAGTCAAATATATATAAGTCACACGCATGTGAGATTTTAATTTTCCAAAAGAATTCTTTTGAGAAACCGCTCTTCACAATAAGAAGAAAAGATTATTTGTGTAAATTATTAATTAATTAACACTTTGACTGAAAAAATAGCCAAATTATAATGGAGTTTATTGACAGTCCATATGTAGGGCAGAAATAAGATCATCTGACAAAGGCAAAATTTGTGTGACTATTAAGTGTTCGTAGCATGGTGGACCAATTATAAAGCTAAGACTTGAATGATGTGGAACTTAATTAGTTGTTGACCTATCTATCTATCTATCAATAATTTATACTAAATCAAATTCTTATTTCTACTTAGAGCATTCACAGCCGTGTTGGAGGGCACAACCATTTCGTGAGCCCTCCGCCCTTCACCTAAAAATGGCGCACAACGGCGCCCTCCTAAATTTGGAGGGCGCTACAATTTTTTTTTTGTTTTTTAATAATTTATAATTCAATTAAAAAAATTCATTCATTCACAAATAAAAACATACAATAGATAATTAAAAAAAAAAGCACTCCAAATCGTACAATTTTTTGAGTTTGGCGCACATAGCCAAATGATTTTCAAGTCGGATTCCCTCCAAGTCATCGCTGGGTCGCATGAGAACTTTGTAGGCGAATGGAAGTCCGGAGCGCTCCGCCACGGCGGACAGTGTTTGCTCGTTTTTTTCCAAACGCTCGGCCAACTCGCTAATTTTTCCTTTCCCTTTTGCTCTCCAAGCCAATTCTTTTGCCTTTTTTGTACCTATTGGCCTTTCGGATTGACGACTGCTGGCCGATGTGAAGTCACCGGAAACGGGAGTGTCCGATCGTTGCGTGCTTCCGGTTGCCGTTGAAGTGTAGCTCCCATCCTCGGCATTCTTTGAACGCTTCAAGGCATTTTCCACCACATCACCGGAGCCATATTGCCTTTGGAATTTCTGCGTATCCTTCACGATATGCCAAGTCTCCAAATGTCCAAAATTGGATTTGTGGTAAATTTTCCACTCCGACAATGTTCTTCGAAGCATGTATTCACCGCTTTCGCCGCTCCGATAAAGATTGTAAACTTCTTTGTACATTTGTTGGAAGCTCGTCAACTCTTTTATTACCCGTTTCCAATGAGCTTGCAATTGACATGCCGACCGCGCGAATGTTCTTTTGGGTCGGAATTCGTTGTAGCGCACCATCAACCGATCCCAGTACTTCATTAATTTTTGGTTGGTGCCGACGATGGGGTCTTCACTCACATCGATCCAAACACGAGTGAATGCCTCCGTTTCGGCCGGAGTGTAGTGGACCGGCGTCTTCCTCCCTTCGCCGCCGCCAGTGGAGCTCCTCCTGCCGCCGGAGCTCCTGCCGGAGCGGCTGCCGCCGCGTGTACGGACGCCTTTCGTCTTCTTCGGCGTCGAAGTGGCCTCCACCTCGTCTTGCGTTTCATTCAAGTTGACGGCAGAGTGGAAGTCGTCAAGAGATGCGGTGCCAAAGCCCGCATACGTACCATCGGGAAATTGAGGGCGATAACCACCATATCCTTCAAATCCCGGCAGCGGCGTTCCAAATTGTGGCGAATTGGATCCAAACATCGGCGACGGCGAACCAAATTCTCCGAACAAATTGCCGTTGTGGGATGTCGGCGTCGGAACATTTGGAACGTTGGGGGTCGATAACTTGGCAAGTTCGACCCGAAATTATTTTGAGGGGAGTCGAACCAATCGTTGTTGGAATTCATTTTGTATAAAAATTGAGAGATTGAGTGGAATTGAGAGATTGAGAGATTGCGAGATGAGTGAAAATTAAAGAAATGAGGTGTTGTATATATAGTAGGAAAAAGAGAAAGAAAAAAAAGGCAACCGTTTGAAGTGCAACGGCTACAATGTGAGCCAATGAGCGGCCGCCACATCAGTGGGCTGAGGGCTCATGTAAATGGCTCAACTCAGCCCTCCGCCCACGCCCTCCAAATGGCTGCAACGGCAGCGCCTATCAATGTTGGAGGGCGCATGTCTTCCGCCCACAAGAAGAGCCCACGCGAGCCCACAAGAAGAGCCCACGCGATGTGGATGCTCTTAGTGATCATCATCTGGTGATGCAGAATGAAGTTACAATAATTCAATATATTCTCTCCTTGATAATGTAGTACGAATAACATTTATTAGTTTTATATTTATTTAAATTAACCATAAGACTTGAAATTTTGGATAACTAGATATGTTCATTAGTTAATAATTAATACTATTAAACGTGATTAGAATGTCTTTTTTGACATGATGCGATTAAATGTTTTTAAATAAGAAATTTGAAGAATAATGAAGTGAAAAGTTAAAGTAAGTTTTTAATCTAGTGTGTACCAAAAATAGCGGTTGCGAGTTTCGACGACATTGAAAAAAAAAAACAAATTTTTCAAAAATGATGCGAAATTTATGTAGGAGAGAAAAAGTATGATGCTATCAGAGAAGATTAATCTATATAAGTTTAAAGTTGAAATGAGTATATTCCATTGGGATTGGGCTACAAATTATTTGTAGAATATTTGGAAATAATATAATATTATATAAATAAATAGGATTATATAGCCATAAAACTTTTTCTCGAGACAGAGCCATAAAATCGTATCTTCTATGTATCCTATGCAAGCCCATTAGTCAATAAGTATCCAAAATCACTTCTTAGCCCAAATATTACTTTTAAACTTGAATCAGTTTAAAGCCCACCACTTTCCGCCTCAGACAATTCTTTTAATTTTCAAGTTGAGGGAGGGAGTTTCATTTGTTTAATTTGGTTCACATTTGAAAAAAAAAAAAAAGAGGTTTAAATGCATAACAAAGTTAAGGAAAATTAACCCAAACTATTATTTCAAACTGAATTGAATCTAACTCGGTTATAAACTGTAATCAAATCGAAGTAATGTACTTAGGGTGCGTTTACTTTGATGGAAATTTTTCAATTGGAAAATGATGGATAAGATAAGGTGAGAAAATATTAATATTTTCATCCTTTTCTTATCTCATGTTTACTAGGTTGAAAAAGAAAATTATCACACGGTCTCCCCCCCCACCCACTTCTCTCCATTTTTATGTCTATTGTTCATTGAAAATATTTTCAAACCACTAACCAAAGAAAGTATTATCCAATAATGGAGAGAAAATGATGGAAAAGGGGCTACTCGGGAAAGTTATCCACCTTGCCCGGAGAAAATTTTCTATCAAGTAAACATGTGAAAAAGATAGAAAATGAGAGAAAATATTCATTTTCCACCCTTTTCCATCCCCTTAAAGGATAATTTATTAATTCGAATAACTTCTTCAATGAAATAGAGTTAATCAAATTTGAAATTAAAATAACTAACAATCTGAAACACAATAATTAATTATGATTTTGATTTTCTGAATTGAACCAAACGTATATGAGAGATTTTACATTTACTTTACGTCAATATTTATGTAGCTAAAAAAATTTCAAATAAAATGAGATATTGATAGAGCAGCACAATCAGACATGTTCCCTCGAATAATTTGAGAAAGAAAAATATCCCAAAAAATTAGTCCAATATCAATTTGCCATAGCTTCTTTCACAGAGAAGCTTGGAATATTAATTGTTTTGAATTCATGAAAGCATGCAAACCGTAATTGTCTAAAAACGTGGCACCATTAACATAAACTATACGCTTTTGACAATGTTCATAAGATTGCACGTCACCCAAATTAAAAGTGACATGGCACCAATTTTCAAGTGAAATATTGGTGTCACATTATTTTTATTTTGACCAATAACGAAAATATTTTGAAATTTTAAAAAATTGTAGAGCTTATATTAGTCATGTTACATTTCTCTAGTTAATGTGTAAAATTGAATTGGTCCAAAATTAGTGTATTTGATGACAATCAACACTTCAGTTATATAGCCAAGACGTTTACAACTTAAATATTCGCAAACGGTGCATCTTATATTCTCTCACCTTTTATCAGAAGGTCAAAAAGGTTGGAAAAAAAAATAAAAATAAATAAAGTTGCGTTATTTAGAGTTGACATTGTTTTCTTGACTAGTGAGTGGGCAATATTGAATATATGACATACTGTACATAAAAAGGTCAAACGAAATTGGGAATTTTTTTTAACGTCGCTTCTTAGACTATGAATCTGTTCCTTTGCATGCAACGACATTAACAAATTCCACGCATGCATGACAATTATAGCAATCGATTTTGTCAATTAATTAACATGCATGACTATTAATTATCTCTAGTAATAACTAGCTTATATCAACATTAATGGTATTTTTTTATGCTATTTTCATATAAACAGATTTTTTTTTGAACAATCATATAAACAAATTCTTACGATCATGCTTTTATGCACACGATTGTTTTTTCCCCATGGCAATCATAAATCATATAAAAATTGACGATTCAAATTGACTGTTAGTGTAAGATTTTCATTTAAACCATTTCCCATTAATATATTTATTAATTATTTTTTCTTTGTTTACTTATATTTATTGTATGTGATGAAAATTAATTTAATTAATGTCGACATGGTAGATGACTAACAGTGGGCGCGGAATATTATATCTACTATCCCTTTGAAATAGGCTCCTGAATCTTTTTCATGCTACAATTTTTTCTCTAATTAATAAAGCGGAGCAAATGTGTCCCTCTCTATATAATAGCTCAAAATTTTGTTCTTCAAAGTTGACTCGTGAAGTAGTTAGTTAAGTTACTATAATGGTGTATTATTAATTAGTTTTTATTTACTAGGAAAAGAAGAGTAGTGGGGTTTAAATCATAAATCTGTAACTGTTTATTAATGTAGTTTAGTGAAACATGAATTTCCAAACATTAAAGGGTGTATTTGGCGGAAAGACTGGAATTTCTTTGGCAAATATTTTATTATTTAGATGGATATCTACATTCTACACAAATCTATCAATATCTATATATATATTAAAGTAAAACAAAATGCTAAAATATTTTCTCGCTCATTTTATCCAACTTTGAGCACAACTAAATATTTTATTTATTCTAACAATGTCTCTTCCTATTTAGCTAATAATGTTGTCTTTTACACTACTATCATCCCCATCTTTGTATTCAGTTATTTTAATACACAAAAATAATGAATGTCTCTTCGTATTCAGCATTTCAGCTTTCCAACATAAACTACTGCTAGATTAGGCAATTATGTATATCTGTAAATTAAAGACAGCCATTTTCCAGATTATCGGCGTAACGTTAAACTCATACATACTTTCACAAGGAGGAAAAAAATCAAGACATCATTACATTTGTTATGAGTAATTAAGTTTCAATTATATAATATTCATATGCACGTAGACTTTTGTTACTATACCAATATCTACTTCCTTAAAATTTGTTCCTTGTAAAAAAAATTATGTCCTAACAAAATCATTTAACAAAATCATATTTTAGGGTCAAACATAATAAATAAACATTCAGGAAAACTTCATGTAGGCAAGAGAAATGAAAGAACTTTTATTCCATATTCAGATAATTAATATTTGAGTGCGTTTACATTGCATTGCATGATAGGATAGATTAATACATGGCTGATTAGTCTATTCTATTCTTATCTATTTATTATATCACCCAAGGTAAACTTCCTTAATGTTATTCTATATACACGTTTCACATATAATAAAGGCAATATATCCTTTTAGTAGAATTTTCTTAGTTGTTTATATTTTTTTCAAATCACAATTTAGGAACTTAAAATTTTGAAGAATTTAGAAACTTAAAAATGCTCTGCCGGCCTCTGCCACAACCATAGCTTGAATTTTTCCAATTTACCAAATTAAGGATATCTCACCTTATTTTGCAATGTATACACAAATAATACCTCGAATCGAACTCAAAGCTCCATCCCGTTTGTCTAGCTAGCTATTTCTTGAACAAAAAAAAAAAAAAAGATGGAACAAACAACAATAAAGTGAATAAAAGATTAAATGACGTCTACTATGACGGAAGATTAAGGAGGAAAATAATTGAAAATTAAGCACAATCGGGGAAGAGAGTGAAAAGTATTGATGTAGAAATAATGCCAAAAAGTTTCATATCTAGAGGGCTAAACTTGGCTTCGAGCAAAGCTTTTGGAGGAAGTTTATGTTCTATACTATATACTATTACACATAAGATATTTGGATGAAGCTTATGGAGGGAAAGTGGTAATTTTATTATTTTAAGATGTATTTGGCTTTTATATTTAGTATAGCTAGGAGATGAAACACAGAAATACAATATATAATCCAATCAATATGGGTTTCTTTATATTTAGGTCATGTTTCTTATTTTGTTATCCAACTTTATAATGCTTATTCCTAAACTAAAAGTTTATAATGCTTATATGTTCTGTATGACCGTCATTTAAGATTAAATCATTCTTGACCTAAGTTACACATGTTAACAACAGTACACCGATTGAGCATTGATTGTTAATTTATCGTCATTTAGTTCACATTTCACAATCGCATATTATTGTTATAACAAACAGTACATGAGTTCTATGTTATTAATTTTGTTAATTTGCTTTTTTTGGAACTACTTTTAAATTAAGTGTGTTCCCGTGCGATCACGAGCAGGAATTCTAGTATATATTAAAACTGATCCACACATTGTTCTCTTGTAATTAAATGGCTTAATTGAACCGATCAAGTGAATATTCTTGAAGTCAAATATCTCATGTTCGAAGCTCACCATACTTTATAGATCGAGCTTATTGTATAACCATACTTAAATTTTTTAACCACAGTTTAATACTTTGTCTTTTATGTGATTTTCAAATTATTGCATATAAATCCCTCATTGTAAAAAGAAAACGTACACGAACTATGCTGAACCCTAAAGATCTTAGACATGTTTCTTTAAGTACTAGAATTGAATAGTGTATGTCATGTCTTTGTTTTATACTAATTTGATTTGATATTATAGCATGCAATTTTATATAGGAATGAACGAGTAAAATTGAACAAAATGAAACATAAATGATTTTTGGTCAATATATCGGACTTAGATCTCTAGATAAAGTTTTCTTGCAACACAACCTTTTCTATTGAGGTTGATAAAAATTACTTACTCCATGTTGCACTCAATTTATTTACATTTTTTTAAATAGATATTTCACTCAATTTGTCTACTTCCAAATAAGCAAAAGATTAATTTTTCAAAATTATTTAAAAATGATGTGATCAATATATTTTCTTTCTTTTTATGCTTATTTTTAATCTGTATGTTAAAAAATAAATAGATAAATTAAGTGGAATGGAGGGGTAGTTTTTTGAGCTAATAATTAATTGCTAAAATAATTGGATGGCAAATATTGAGACACACTCACAAATTTGTTGTCATCATTAATTAATCAATCTAGTGTGGTTGTCGACCAAGGTTCGCCAGCAAGTTGCGTTGTGGGCCCATCGAGTTGGGCCTTGGACCACCGGGTTGGAACCTCTGAGGTCTTTTCTTTTTCTTTTTCTTTTTCTTTTTCTTTTTTATCGTTTCATAATAATTCATATTCTGTTCCGTGAGGAAATGAAATACTATGATTTATCTACTGATTATGTAATCTCATATAAGGATATAATTATTCACGCATTATATCTATATATAGGTCTTACATACATGTGAAATTTTGAATTCAATTATCAAATATTTTAAAAATTTATGGTCAATATATCTGTATTCATTTTACTTCTACAGAACCCCGTAGCTAAAAAGGTAGTACGTTATATGATTAAAAAAAATCACTAATGACATAAAAATTATTGTTCTGCATGAAATTTGAACTTTCAGTATACCCGGAGTCGCGATATATTTCACAAAACAAGGGTTAGTTTGAATTATTGAACATGTCCCTTAAAAGATTCGTCAAAACCAAATCAGTATGGAATGTCAAAGGAAAAGTCGAGAGCAGTCTTATTCAAGAACAAGATATAGAATTTCTCCCTTTTCTCATTAATTCAACCTTTACAAATTTGAAATTGAATAAAATCAAAGTGGATAAAAAAAGAATAGTATGAAATGGTCCATTCTCAAGCTGCGGGATTATATTCTCTAAAAGAGATGAATATAATTCAGCAGATCCAAGAAATGAGGCCCAATTTGTAATCATTAATTTATCTATAAATACTTATTCATATGCAATGAAATTCATCAGCAGCAGAAGAGGAGGAAGAGAAAAGGGAAGAGCGGTGTTGCATGAAAAAGTAGAGTATAGTTTGGTAGCCAAGGATGACTTGCCTAAATTCTATATAGGGTTCACTAAATGTATACAACTCTTATGGTTTTTGGGCATCATCCTTTGGCTATCCAGACTGCCTCTTCTTTATCATGCTAGGCCGTCTCTTTTTCCGACAAGATAACAAGTATAACTCGTAGCCGCTATCTTTTTGCTGTGTGCAATACTAGATATGTCATGTCTTCTTCTTTCTTTTCGCTTGGATTGCATTCATTTTCATGTAATCTAACCATAGCCATTTTCATAGCCTAATCCCTTTCATATATTGCGAGTTTTACCTTTGGATGGAAAATGTGGAAAATGTGGAAAATGTGGGTTGTCTCCCAATTCATGGAGACAGCCCAATGCAGCACCCGCTGTCTTGTCCCATAAAGACATTCTCGATCCTTTTTTTTTTCTTCATTTTTTCCCTTTTTTTCTTCTTCAGGTTTTTTTCTTTCATTTTTTTATTTTTTTCTGTTTTGATTTTTCTTTTTTCTTTTCTTTTTTTCATTTTTTACTTTTCATTTTTAATATGTTTCTTAATAAAAAATTTATAGTTTTTTTTCCGAATTACTATAATTTTTTATTTGTATTTTAATTAATTAAAATTTCGAATTTTATGATTAAAATTAATTCAAAATTAATAATCTAATTAGATGAAGACACCCCATAGAGACAGTTTTACTGCAGCTGATTGTCTCTATCTCTATCACATCTCATAGAGACACTACTGCGGATAGTCTAAATCGATCGATCGAGTTATTTTTGTAGTTATTATATATAGTAGCTATTACGATTGATTTGATTTTCAGGGAAATGCTTACTAACTTGTCATTAGACTGTCTGCAATGGCTGTCTCCATGGGTGTCTCGAGACACCTAATCCGTTGAGACAACCCAGTGCAGCATCCAACGAGACAGTCTCGAGACAGTGATATATTGACAAAATTAATAAACTAATTAGATGGAGACACTATATAGAGACAGTTTCACTGCAGTTGACTGTCTCTATCTCCATCACACCCCATAGAGACACCTCATAGAGACATTCTACTACTGCGGATATATAGTCTTAAGTTTTATCTATAACCTAAAGCAGCTCCATTTTTTTTTTATAATACTCTCTCCGTCCACGAAATAAACTCCTACTTACAAAAAAAAAATTATCCACCAAATAAACTCCTATTTCACTTTTTCCAATCACATCATGTGGGACCTTACTATATTTCCCACAACTTTCACTCTCATTTTATTTTTCCCACTCACAATAAGTGGGACCGTTATTCCACTCACAATAATTTTAACTCTATTTCACTTTTTTCACTCACAATAATTTTAATTTTCATTTCACTTTTTCCACTCTTAACAAGTGGGATCCAAACTCCACTCACAACATCTTTATCAATTTTCTTAGCTTCCGTACCGAGCATGAAATGAGAGTTTATTTCATGGATGGAGAGAGTATTATAAATAAATATGATGTGTTTCTTATTCGGAGTATGCATTCTTATTGAGCTGTACTTGCTTTGATATAAAATCACATATCATGATCGCAATTCGGAATATAATAAATGCAAAATAAATTAGGCACGATACGCATTCAAATTTCTTTTCTATGTAAATTACGCGTAATTAGTTTACTATCAATTTACAAGTCCGAAATACATTTGTTTTTATTAATTTAATTTATAGTACTCCCTTCGTCCGGTTCATCTCGTTACATATTTATTTATTTTTTAACTGTTTCATTCATGTTGTAGTAATATTTTTTGTGTTTATTTTGATGGAAATATTTTCATTGGAAAAGGATGGATAAGAAATATTAACATTTTCATCCTTTTTTTTATCACATATTTACTAGGATAAAAAAAAAAAATGATCCCCCATTCCTTCTCCATTTTTATGCCTTTTATCAATTACCCCCTCTGTCCCGTTCAATAAGTCTCATTTTATCATTTTGGGTATCCCACTCAATAAATCTTATTTCCTTATTTGGCAAAGATTAACACACTAAAACTCACTTATGTCACATTCAGACGTGAACAATGTTGTTTACTTTATTGTACAGTATTTTTCCACTCAGCACACTTTAACATCAACAATAAAATACTACCTTAATCACACTCTAACCCTCTTTTTCTTAATCTACGTGCATATCCCAAATGGAACTTGTTGAGTGGGACGAAGGGAGTAGATATTATCACACCCCTATCTCTATGTTAATATTTTCTACAATTGGTGAGAAATGAATGGAAAATGGGCTGCCCGGAAAGGTTATCCATCATGCCCGAGAAACATTAACCAACATAATAAATGTGTGAAAAGATGGAAAAATGGTGAAAATATTTATTTTCTATCCTTTTTCAACGCACCCTTAGGAAATAATTAAAAAAATATTTTATCACTCTATTCACTTTAAAACTATTTTATATTACATCAAAAGTACTTTATTCATTTTATTTATTTTAAAAATACTTTATATTACTTTATTTATTACACTAAATATCATATTTAGTCTTAATATTCTATGCCGAAAAGAAATGTTACAGAATGAATTGAGAGAGTATCGAAAATACGAGGACAAAAGTTATTCAACTAAAGTTTACATGGAAGGAACGGAGCAAAATCAAAGATAAATAATGGAAGTGCATAATATAGTCCCCGAGTTTTTTCTTAATTAAATTTGAATCATCATCATCTATAAATATTAAGATTTCCACACCTCATATTGCAAAATCAAAGTTAGGAATTAAATAAACGTCAAAAAGTGAAGACAAGAGAGGGAGGAGCGAGTCAAACTCAATCCTCTCCCACCATTCTCTCTCTCTCTCTCTGGATCTCTCTCCTACGCCTCTGCCTCAGCTCCGGCGTGTCCGGATCAGATCAAGATGATCATACCCTATCTTACCGCCTTGACCACCTACTTCAGCTATGGCCTTCTCTTCGCCTTCGGCCAGCTGCGCGATTTTTTCCGCAAGTCTGTCGATTGGTGGTCTGCTAGCACCCTTCAGGTACGTGCTTTCACGTAAAGACAACCATTTTTTTTGCTGCTGTGAAACTATATGCATCTCTGATTGAGATTGGGAATTTGATGCTTTTTTCTCCTACTTTCTGGAAGGGATATGCGCCGATCTGTTTGGGGCTCGAAGATTTCTACATTCGCCGGCTATATTTGAGAATTCAGGTTCGTATTTTAAAGGTTTAGCCGTTAGCTTGTATTCCGCATAATCCATCCTTTTTTTTTACTATTAGTTTCATCTTCGGTTAGTTATGCTCAATTTTGTTTTGTGATTTATTACGGTTTAAGATTGGATGCCATTTCTGGATTCTGTGTCAACAGGTTTCCTATTTGTGTGCTTAGTGAGCTTTATATTACATTCGGAAATGACTTGTTTCTACTTTGTAAAGTTGATTCTTGTAGCTCTGGATAGAAATTTATAGAAAAGAAAGAAAAGGCACTTCTTTCGTTGATGACATAATGTAATCTGCTCAATTCAAAAACTTGGGACTGAATCTTAAATCCATACTGAATCCATTAATTAGAAATAGTGATAGAAGGCCCATAATTTCACTATAAGGAGTTTTATAATAGTTTCTCTTCATTTGTGAGAGGAATAAAATTTGCAGTATAAATCCCATGTGATTTCAGGATTGCTTCAACAGACCAATATCAAGCCCTCCTGATGCTTGGTTTGATGTGGTGGAGCGAGTCTCCAATGATAATAACAAAACACTAAAGTAAGCATCTAGCTCCAAAATTTTATTTTTCATACGGTATTGTGCTATAACTTTACAATCCGTTTTTTTCAGTCTGTTTATTCATCCCCACTAATTACAACCTAAGTCTCTGATCTCTTAATTATAAATTCTATTTTATATTGTATACTTTGGCACTATGATAGCCCAAATATGCAGGTGGATTGGAAAATTTCAAGGTCCATTTAAAATCAGGACCATCGTGTTTCAGCAACCATTTTGTTTCAGTGCTTAACTCACTTCAAAATACATCCTTACTCTATTGGTATTTTCTGCAGGCGAACCACAAGAGTGAATAGGTGCCTGAACTTGGGATCATATAACTATCTAGGATTTGCTGCAGCAGATGAATATTGCACACCTCGTGTGATTGAGTCCTTAAAGAAATATTTCCCAAGCACCTGTAGTACTCGGGTTGATGGAGGTAAATGTGTTCCCTCATGATATTGCCACCCTGAAGCTGTATCTGTTTGTGTGTATCTTGATGAACAAAACTCTATGATCAGGCACAACAAAATTGCATGCCAAACTGGAGGAGTGTGTTGCTGATTTTGTGGGAAAGCCAGCTGCTATTGTATTTGGGATGGGTTATGTAACAAATTCAGCCATTCTGCCTGTATTAATTGGAAAGGTAAACATAATTAGTTGGCTAAATCGACTTTGATATTTGTAATTATCCATAGTCCTCACTTTGGGCATATTTCAGGGAGGTCTGATCATTAGTGACTCTCTGAATCATAACTCTATAGTCAATGGCGCACGTGGATCTGGGGCTACTGTTCGAGTTTTTCAGCATAACAGTAAGTTTAAGTGTTTCTCTCCCCTTCCGGCCATCTTCTTAATGTTTAGTTAATCGACATAATCATTGTTTATTGTTTTATTTGATTATCTTGATTTTCCCTCTGTAGCACCATCCCATTTGGAGAATGTTCTGAAGGAGCAAATTGCAGATGGACAGCCCAGAACACACAGGCCCTGGAAAAAGATAATTGTTGTGGTGGAGGGAATCTACAGTATGGAAGGGGAACTTTGCAAGCTTCCTGAAATTGTTTCCATTTGCAAGAAATACAAGGTAGATATCAATTCTAGATAATGTTACCTGCATGGCTGAATGCTAGCATTCTCCTTTTTTTTACATTGTATGCGAACTCTTAAAACAGTTAGTGCATTAATCGGTCCAGATGGTTTTTCAGGCTGTCTTTGACTAGCCTCTCTCAATAAAGAGTGATGAATATAATTTATGACTAAAACAAAGTTCTGAGATCTGCTTTCCAGGCCCTCTAAGTGATGATTTTTCTACCATTTTCTTTTTTCCTGTGCTCTGGTTTTTTCATGAAATCCAAATTTCGTCTGTTTTGCTCTCACATTTTTGTCCTTTAAAACAGGCATATGTTTATCTAGATGAGGCTCACAGCATTGGAGCTGTGGGGAAATCTGGAAGAGGTGTTTGTGAACTCCTTGGAGTTGATACTGCTGATGTGGACATCATGATGGGCACTTTCACTAAATCATTTGGATCATGTGGTGGTTATATTGCAGGGTCCAAGGTGCATCTCAAATATTTCACTAGAACAGTTTCTTGATCTTTCAATGGTGTAAGCTGACATTTACACCCCCCCCCCCCCCCCCCCCAACCAGGAACTTATTCAATACTTGAAATACACATGTCCTGCTCATCTTTACGCTACATCAATATCTGCACCAGCTGCCCAGCAAATTATTTCTTCCATTAAGGTTGTTCTCGGAGAAGATGGTTCTAGCAGAGGTGAGACTTTTGTGTCCCTTGGTTGTTGACACACCGCATTTCAAATTCACGTCTCTTCCGAAAAGTTATATCCACACTTCATCAATTCTGTCAATATAGGGGCTCAGAAACTAGCAAGGATTCGTGAGAACAGCAACTTTTTCCGGTCAGAATTGCAGAAAATGGGTTTTGAGGTTCTAGGTGATAATGACTCCCCTGTAATGCCAATAATGCTCTATAATCCTGCAAAAATCCCTGCCTTCTCACGAGAGTGCCTCAAGCGGAATGTAAGCATTTTTTTCCCCTTCCCCTGCCAAAGTATATGTCCCTTTTCTTGTGTTGTTTTTTTCTCTCATATTTATGTTTCCTACTACTTCATGATCTCCAATAATGAAATTATAGGTTGCTGTGGTGACGGTTGCTTTCCCAGCCACCCCATTATTGTTGGCCCGCGCTCGCATTTGCATATCTGCTTCTCATTCAAGAGAAGATCTTCTTAAAGCTTTAGAGGTTAGTCTTACATTCTTCCTCACATAGCCAACTTTTGTAGAACTCGATATGCCTACGTATTTTGGATTGCCAATGCAGTTCAAAAGCTACCTTTTCTGTTCTTCTTGCTTTGCATAGCATATGTGAATTGTTTGATGGAACTCCAGAGATAAATCAAACACTGCCATCTTAATCTGCTTTTATCGACCCAATTTACTTTTTATTGTATCGAAACTCAGCATGCAGTATGGTGATTTGTTGAATGTTTCCATTCTAAGGTAACATATTTTTGGGTCATGATTTATATCTAACGTGCCAACGGAATTAAACGGCACTCGCAGGTTATCAGCGAAGTCGGGGATATGGTGGGAGTAAAATACTTTCCGGCGGAGCCCAAGAAACAGCAGCAAGTGGAGGTAGGGCAAGTTAAAGTAGATTGAAGAAACGCCATTGTTTTGTAATGTAAGAGTTTCTCAAGGAGAATTAGAATGGTTAACGTATATAGGGATGGATCATACCGCTGCTTAGCCAAATTAGCTGTCAAGTTTTGTTTTATTCTTCTCTGCATACAGAAAGAAGATTGTAATTTATGCAAGAGTGGATAAGTTGCTAAATTGTAGTCGCTTCTTGTGATTTTTACCACCCAATTTTGGGTTTGTAACCTTTTCCAATTGTAAATGGTACTCAATTTTTCCTGTCATAAGACAATGGAGCGAAGACACTAGGGGCAACAAGAATTCAGAATTTGAAGCTTTTTGGTTAAAACCAAATTCATTGATGGTCTTTTTCATTTTCAGCAAAATGAGCACCCAAACCCCAACCCCCCTCCAAACAATCTTGCCATCAAGAAAGCGGGAAGCATCTAAAAAATTTACTATCTCAGAAAATTCGGGAAAAATGAAACTAGAACCGACAAGAAATTGTCAGGAAAAAAAATAAAAAATACAACTTATAGACTAAAAGTTTTGCATTAAAATTAAGATATAAAGATAGTATGAACATCGATCATAACATTCCTAAATTATTATTGACATTTAGGGGCTGCAATTTCAGTATATAGATATACGAGTGTTGTGTTGTATTGGTATAATATACTAAAACACAAAAGCTTATATGCGACTTATCGCATGCTATGCGGCGGGTGTATTACACGCGCCTATATTATTATTATTATTATTATTATTATTATTATTATTATTATTATTATTATTTATTTTATTTTTTTTTGATTTTTTTTCCTGTTTTCTGCTGCTTTACTATTATTTTTTTTTAATTTACAGTTTTTATTTTTTTATTTATTTTTTTTAAATCTATTTTTTTTCCAAATTTTTTTTTCCCTCTTTGTTTTTTATTTGCCGCTTCTTCTTTGGTTAAAATTCGAGCGAGGGAAGCCGAAGGCCTCAGAGCGAGCTGAAAAAGTCCAAATTGTTGCCCGCCGATTATCTTTATATTAGTAATCGGAGCAAAGACGGAGCCGTAAAATCGAAGCTGAAGGCGGAGACGAAAAAAAAAACTGAAATAAAAAAAAAAAAAACTTTGACCGGGCCAACGGGTCAAACCCAGATTGACCGGACCCTGCGACCTGCTGCATGCAAGTCATGCTCATACTAAAATATCATACCAAATACTCCCTCAATTAATAACATCTTGTTTCTTCTGATCATTTTGCTATTGTTATATCGAAACACATTAAATGACAAAGAAAATGCTATAAAAAGATCTAAACTGAGACGTGGAAGAGGATTGAATTCAAACCAGAGCAATTTTAATAGACTAATATAATTGCAGTGCCGGGCCAAACGAAAGAAGCATTTAGTAACATTTCTCGTTATATCACAACACAAAAGAGCAAATACTCCAATATGTATCACATCATGCTATATTGCCTCATAACCAATTATATCAAACTTCAATCTTTACTTCTTTGTCCATTCTGGCTCTACACAGCCATGCATCTGGCTGGCAGATAAGTATAAGTTCGTCTTCTCCGATGTTTAAGATGGAAGATGAGATCGTCTTCTCCGATGTTTAAGATGGAAGACGAGATCAGCTATGTTACTCGTTAACTTCAACCTACCCAACTCTAAAACTAAGACGACTCCACATTTAAATAAAGCAATAGATGATAGCAAAGAGTTCCATCTGTATATAGTCTGGAAGCTGAATTGCAAAGTACTACGACTGCCTAACTAAAATTCTAGAAAGTGAAATGCCGAGAATATAAAAGGTTTGGATTTTACAAGTTTCAACTCTGTGAACAGGTTAGTGAAAGGCTCAGGCCAGTGTGTGATCTGTGTCCATAGCTCCCGAGACGTGCCATCAACATCAAGAATAGTGGAGAGACAACAGAACTAAGGAATGAGACACAAAACAATCAATCAGTCTTGGAGGACATCAAGTACCTATGTTGAAAATCGGAATAATTCGATCCTTCAAGGATTCGACACATTCTACCGAGAGACATACAGGCTGATCAACCAACCAGGTTCTCGTTTATAGGCTATAAAAAGAACCAATCTTGAAAATAATCATGTTGAGACCCATAATCTATGCTCAATGGTTTTTGCCACTAGAATAACCAACTATCTAAGTCATATCTCATAAAACATTTCAAATTAGCCACTCTCTGGTTGCTAATATAGTCTCAAATAAATGACATACAGTTCACCTTGTCATTATGATGAAAGTGGCAAACAATTTCACAATGTTGGACACAAAGTTCATCAAATCATACCATCATAAAACGAGACATTCACAAAAGAAAACTGAAAGACATAAAGCGGGATGATAATCATCATAAGGGGCCTCATGTATTCGCAACGACAGCAAGACTCAAAGCTCCAAAAAGTTGTTATTAGCATTGTATAACTACATCTGAATCATAAGATGAGATGATAACTACCACAATCAGAGCAAAAATATACCTGTAGCAGGTTATGATTTATCAGCAAGCTATCAGAGCATCTAAGCAAAAAATAGCACGATTACCAAAACTATAGCGGCAAGAAAACTAATTAACAAACCTAAACTACATATGTAAACGAAATTCATATATGCACTAGAGTTTCCATTTCAGCAAAATGAGCATCCAAAAACCCCTCCAAACAAGTCTTGCCCATCAAGAAAACTCACGGGAAGCATCTATCGAGCTTCTGGATGGACGAATACAGCTTCCTCCGTACCCCAACCTCATTAATTCCCATATCCTTGAGATCTTCAAGAGTTAACAATGGCAACACCTCATCATCCACCCCATGAATATCAAACAGTGTTGCATATTTTCTTAATCCCAAATCATTCAACCACATCCTCACACCACTACTATCCCCATCTCCTTCCCGGGCCATCAACGCTCTTCCCATTTCATTGGAATGTCGATTATCCCTCAATCCCCTCTGCTTTTCCACAAGATTCCCACCAGCATTGTCGTTATCTCCACTGAATTGGCGATCCCCAATATCATCGTCATCAGATGAGTGATTCGGGCTAGATGGATCAGAATCCTCTACGACTAAATTGCTACTAACCCCATTACCACCCAAATCCTCCTCTTCTCCGAGTCCTTTCTGATCTTGATCTTGAACCTCGTCACCACTGTCACCAGCACTAGAAAATGCAAAATCCCCAATTTCTTGAACCCCAATCTCCGAGATTTTGCCGGAACACGACTCTTGGAATTGGATGACCTAACTCTCTTTCTCTTGAAATCGATATCCCTATTAGCAGCACTGAAATTCCTCCAGCTCCCAATCGCTAAATCGTCTTCGAAATCAAGATGCCTCATTTCTTCACCTTTGTTACGCCCATTAACGGCGTCGTTCTTGGTAAATTTTGAATGCGCGAATTTGGCGGTTCGAGGCTTCCTGGGTGTGGTGACGCTCACGCCTTTCTTAGGGTTGAATTGCTGCTGCAGCTTGCGGGGGGCGGGATTTTCGTAGTAGGGCTGTTGCAATCGCACACTTGGCCGCCGCATCCGATTTATGGTCTAATAAACATCATTATTTTTGGGGTGTTCGTGTATATACGTTATACTCCTATCTTTTCTTTTATGGATGTTCCCATAAATCTTTCGAGTTACTCCCTCCGTCATTAAAGTCTCATTTAGTATTGGACACAAAAATTAAAAAAGTTGATAAAGTGTAGTGAGTGGAGGGTAGTGGTAATGACTTTTGATTACTTTTCTTAATTTTTTATTAGAAAAAGGTATGGACACTTAAACAAATAGAGATAGATTATTTATTGTCCATTCATCTTGTTATTTTCAAATTTATAAAAGTGAGACTAATTTTTTTTTTCGCAGTTTTCGAATTTAAATTGTTACTAGTTTCCTTTTTTTTTTCATTATTCGAATTTATTTATCAATCAATTTGAACATAAAATAAGAACAATAAATGAAATTAGAGGCAAAACAGTAAATGAAATTAGAGGCCAAAAGCTGTAAATGAATTAAAAACAGTAAATGTAAATTTGGAGGCAAAGCTTACTGTTGCGAAAATTTTGGAGCCAAAAGTAGACATTCATTCAATAAACAATGTGGAATAATTACAATAATGTGATCAAAAACTATGGAGGGAAATTTAAACAACACCTAACCCTTCCAAACCACAATAAATACACCATAAGCTGTCAGTTTTTTCCTCAACCACAAAAAGCAAAAAATTACAGTGAAGCAAAAAATTACAGTGAAGCAATGGTGCCCAAATTAACTGATGATGCCAAGAACAATATGGCTCAATGGCTACTGCAACACAGCAGCAATGGTAAGCTCGATTATGGTGCAAAAAAGGAAGCTGCCGAGCATTTTCATGTAGATTTGAGGACCGTATGACGAGTGTGGAAGGCAATAACAGCCCAACAAGCATAGGGAATTCCTGTCCACTTAAAATTATTGAAGAGAGGGTGTAAGCACAAAGATAAATGGCAAATAGATGTTGAGAAGGTGAAAAAGTTGTCAGTGCTACAAAGATCATCACTAAGGGTGATGGCAGGTAACCTCGGTGTTAGTAAATCATTAATCCATAAGTGGATGAAAGAGAAGCAACTTAAACCACATACAAATGCAGTGAAGCCATTCCTCACAGATCAAAACAAACTGTCTAGGCTAAGGTGGAGCCTTAGTCAGCTTAGTTCAATAAGTGTGGGCGGATTCCTCAAGTTCCAGACAATGTACAATACAATTCACATAGATGAGAAGTGGTTTTATTTAACAAAACTGAAGGACAGGTACTACCTGCTGCCAGGTGAGAAGGAACCACATAAGACATGCAAATCAAAGAGATTTATACCCAAGATTATGTTTACCTGTGCAGTATCAAGACCTATAATAGATACACATGGAATTGTGTTGTTTGATGGAAAGTTTGGCATTTTTCCATTCATAACAGAGGAACCAGCTGTAAGGAATTCAAAAAACAGAGGAAAAGGTACAATGGAAATCAGACCAATGCCATCCATCACAAAACCAATTACCAAGGACTGCCTCATCAACCAGGTAAGTGTTTCACTTATTTATGCTATCAGAATCCTGTTCAGATTCATCACCTAGCTATGCATGTTTAATTGATGCAGATGATCCCCACATTTAAAGCTAAATGGCCAGCTTGTTTAAGCAAGCACATATACATCCAACAAGATAATGCCAAACCACACATAACAGCAGATGATCCAGACTTTATAGCAGTTGCAAGAGCTGATGGATTTAACATCCATCTTGTCTGCCAACCTGCTAATAGTTCGGACACCAATGTCAATGACCTTGGCTTCTTTAGAGCCATAAAACACTGAAAGACCAGAAACCAGCCAAAGATGTGGAAGAGCTACTGAAGAATGTCAAAACTGCATATGAAGAGTACCCACCAGAGAAGCTGAATCATGTATTTATGACTTTACAGGGATGCTACCAGGAAATAATGAAAGTTCAGGGATGAAACAACTATAAAATCCCTCACATGAATAAGGAAAGGCTTGCAAGGCTTGGGAAATTGCCAGAATGCATTGAAGTTGAAGAGAAACTGGTAAGGGACAATTTAGAGTTCCTAAACATGCAAGGAAGTGAAGAAGATGCATTCATCAATCTAGACCAAGTACTTGATGCATTGCAGCAGGTAGGAATCATAGAGTAGTGGTATAAATCATGTTTTTTTTTTTTGCTTAAGTTTACAGAAACAAACACTTAGCAGCATATTTTGGATGTGTTTGGAATGTAAATTCTTTTGTATTGGCTGTTTTAGTTGGAAAAATGTCTCAGCAATACCTTTTGCATCATTGACTTGTTTTTGGCACTTTAATAATTCCAAATCAACCTCCAAACTAGGCAAACGATCACCTAGTGGTGGCATCTTCAAGACAAACAAGTGCAGTATCATATTCTTATCATGCTTGAATCACAAAGCCAAATCAGAGATCATGCATTCATCACAAAGCCAAATCAGAGATCATGCATTCATCACAAAGCCAAACCAGAGAAACAGATCCTCAAAGGAAGCAAGTGCAGTATCATATTCTAATCAAGCCCACTGTAATTATCCTCAAAGGCAACACCCTCATCAAGTAAATATAGGGTAAGCATACATCTGTTATGGAATTAGAGAAACACATCCACTAAGGGCATCAGAGAAACACATCCACTGAAAATCAGATATCTCAAAGCCATAACCAGCATCAAGTAAATGTACAGATCCCAGAATTATCAAAGCCACAAATATGCACATAGAAACACAGATCCACAAACGGCATCACCAGCCCACCATTCACCAATTTCACATGCATATGAAGGGTAGAGAGCAGAAATAAGAACGAATTCACCTGATTATATTATATCAGAGATAAAACACTAGGAAAGAACATTCCTAAGCACTACAAATAGCGAACTCGTTCCTCCTCGCTTTCCCAAACATTTGGAATGAAAGGGGGCATAATCGAATCTGCTTCAGATTCCATCGCGGTCAACGGCGTTTCCGGCACCATCAACTCTTCAATCTCAGATTCACCCAGGCGAATAATCTGTTGTTCAGATTCCTCACCGGCCAGGTCTGATTCCGGCACGATCTCGTCGGAATTGATCTCCCCAAATGGAGACTCTCATGAATATGTGGGTATTGAGGAGAAATGGGTTGCTACTGGGATGGACAAATCCGAGCAGAAGAGAGGATCACATTCATCGGGAGTTGCAGAGAGAGGAAGAGAGTGAGGAGGAAAGTTATCCATCAGAGGGTGAGGGTGACGGCGAGAAGGAATAAGGGAGAAGAGAGTGTGAGATCTAGGGTTTGCAGAGAAACAAATGGGATTTTCTCAATTGGGGGTTTCTCGATTTGGGTTGGGTTGACAGATTTAGGTTATGGGTTGGGTGGGGTAAATAGGTTAGGTGGGATGGGTCTATTAATTAGGTTTAAGAGATTAGTAAAAAATTAAGTTATTAATTGTGTTGGATTAAATAATTTGGGTGGGTCCAGTAGTGGCAAAGGGTAGTAATTTTAGGAGAGAAGGAGGGTATAAATGTACAAAAAGCAGACTAGGACTTTAATTCGTGGACGGATTTTAAGAGGCAAGTAGGACTTTAATTGGTGGACGGAGGGAGTATTTTTTAACATTATCCAATAACATTATTTATTTATCTAAAATATCACATATGACCCACCATTATCCCAATTAATTAATATATCACTTTTTTAATGTGGACTTTTTCTTAATTCATAACAAATTCAACCACTTTTTGTCCAATCACAATCAACTCAACAACACTTTTCTCAATCTCTATACCACTCCCTCCTAAGAAGATATATCAGGGACGGAGGAAGTAGATTGTAACATGAATATATCATAATAAATTATGGTACTTCGTCTGACCACCTATATTATCGTCTTGCTTTTAGTGCTATATCAGGAGTTACTCCACGTATTGCAGGGGTGGATCCAGAATAGTTAATGGACTGGGCTGATAATTAAATATTATAATTATAATTATAATTAAATAAATTAAATATTACTATTATTTCAGTTTTTTAAAATATTTATAATTAATGATTTTTTTTAATGAGACATTTTGTGCATGTTTTTTTTTCTTAAAAAAAAAATCTAATTAGGCCCATTTGGTAAAAGAATTTAAAATTTTACGTTGTTCTGGCATTTGAGGAGTAAGAAGATTGAAAATTTTAAATGGTTTTGTAAGGTTAAAAAAAGAAAAATTTAATGCTTCTATTGAGAGTCGAACTCAAGCTTTTGAGAGACACAAAAGCACTTTTCCCACTGGGCTAGAAAATTTATGTGTTTATATGCCTAGAAATATATAAACATTTGTAAATTTGCACTGGGCTAAAGCCCAACCACATCATAACGTAGATCCGCCTGGCTTTACGTGAAACAAATAGTTGTCTTTTGTTGAATTTTTTTCATGGCTCGATAGATAATTTGATAAGTCAAAGATATTTTTACGTGCTTCAGAATACGGTTAATCAATATGTTAATTAATCGATTACGATAAATTAAATCAGATTTTGCTGTTTTTTCTTCTGCAGTACCTTGACGTGACATGAGCGTGAAAGGAGTTTTTTTATTTTGATGTCTCACTTATATTGTTAACTTTTAAGAAAAAATTTAACTATTCAAAAGTGATGGCACCAAGGCAGAGCCAGGGGCGGTGAGGTCACTAGACCCCTGGAATTAAAAAAAAAAAAAAAAAGGAAAGAAAATATGAGTATATATGTAATATTTGTTCTGCCGCCGTCGAAACAAAAAAAAATATGAGATAAGGCCGGAGAAGTAGATTTATAGAGAAATAGGGCAGCGCGTGGGGGTCATTCGCGAATTTTAACACCATTTGTGCAAGTTTTTAAGATTTATTTGATGTTTTATTTGTACACGCATAATTTATACTATGAAAATTTTCTAAATTATTTATTTTGAAACTTCGATTAGAACTTTATAGATATATAAAAGAGATAGACTTATAGTGCAGTATATATCCTAATTTTCGCTATTTATTTCAATAATTTATTAAAAATCGAAGGGATAACCAATAAATTTTAACATGAAAAAATGTTATGATTTCACTTTAGGTCAGCCAAAAAAAAAAGAAAAAAAAGAAAAAAGAAGAACCTCATAATGAAGAAAATTTAGATGTAAACTAGAAGCATGAATGCAGCATATTTAATATTCAATAGATGTTAAATTACCAGTTTTGGCGGCAGCGCACGAATGCAGCATACACAATAGTTTAGCTTTTAATTTTTGCAATAATGGGTAATAAAAATAACAATAATTCTATTCGGACATACTATGTCTGGACATACGTGCCTAAAATAGGAAAAAAATTGTCTGATTGTCTTCAAAATTTCTTTCCTACTCAGACCCCCTCTCGAAATATCGATCTCATGCACACCCGCTTCCAAATTTTACTCTCATTCACACCCAATTCCTAAACTTGTGAATTTAAATTGGGATGAAACTTTATAATTAAAATTTAAAAAGAGTATGCTTATTAATAAGCAAAGTATCGAAACTATGAAATTAAATTATTAGTTAAAAAATTCTATCAAATCCCTATTTTTACCATCATATATCTGAACATAATATGTCCAAATAGCACTGCCCTAAAAAGAAATACACTAGAGTTATCTTTACTCAATTTATCAGTTGTTAGGGTCAAAGCACGATTAAAAGTTTCTTTATGTATTTTTGCACTTAGCTAGGAATTTAAGTGTGTTTTGCATCAAATCTACAATGATTCAATGAAATTTAATGTATTAAGAAGAAATCAAAACCAATTAGTCAATTACCAAACCAGTCTGACAATCAGCAAAAACATGTTCTTTAATGAGTCCTATCTGATCAAGATTATACAAACAATTTAATTATCCCTTCTGTCTATTCAAATCTGTTAGTTGGGAAAATCGCTCTCCGGGTCGGGCACTACAAGGAACTGGAGCCGCTAGGGATTTACACCGTAAAAACGAACTGACCTTTTTTCTCTCAATCAAAATGTTGAAAAGTTTGTGTAAATTCTCTTCTATGTTCTACCTGGATGGAACTGTGCAGAGCTGGCCATGTCCAGGGTTGTGTTCCAAAGGATACATTGCCGTGCCTCTCACGTATTTTCGATGCTCAATGGCAGCTTTTCTTAAGCCCGATACTCGTGCTGACTTGCCTTTGATTTGCTTTGCAATGATGGAGCATGTGGCCAAGGGATCTGAAGATCCAGCTCCAACTCTCCTGCCAGACAAATAGAGTTCCGATATAACATAATAACTTGAAACTACATGATTTTTATCGTGTAAATTGATCGGATGAAACTTACGAACCAGATAAATTTCAGGGTGCGGGTAAAATAGGTAAAGCTTTAGGACTGCAGGCCCTAGAAAGAACTATCATACTACACTAGAAATTTCAAATGTACCCGATTATCGCAATTGCTTAAGAGTACCCTATCTTAGTTTCTAGTCTACTTCTCAAGACTCTCTTACTAAAAGAAAAAAGATAAAACAAAACATTTTTAGTAGATCTATTTCAATTAAAATAGGAATGGGCTAGGAAACTCGTAATCTAGTGATCGAGTTTATTCCATGGTTATAATTTTATTCCACACTGAATCTAAAATATGGTAACAAGAGAACAACTAAGATTACCTCAACAACTTCTCAGATGCAATTCGGGCTGCTGTAATCAAGCTGCGGCTTGGTACTGACTTCACAATCCGGTTTGGATCAGCCCTCATTGGAGAGTGGATTTTGATAAGCTGTTAGAACATAAAGTACAGAATATAGTACTGAAACTTAGTGAAGGTATACATCATGTAAGTATCAATTTCAGCTGAGTTAAATAGATTAAGCAGATGATAAATCTGATGATCATCCATCACATATCAACAAGACTTACTCCAAGACATTCCATCATTTGATAGTAAGCCCGACCCTGCAGAGGGGTATGTCCTTGTCGTGACTCTGAAAAATATCTAGTCCTGATATGATACGAGGGCCCATGATTAGGTAAACACTATACAAAAATGTGACTCGTTCATTCACCAAACATTTCCAATATACATACCATTCTTTATACCCAGGATCAACGGTAAAACCATACATATCAACAGTGTCACAAATGGAGAGAGCAAATTCAAGAGCCTTCAGCCCAGTGCCTTTTGCAGCTGAACCAAAGGATGCTCCTAGCATCAGATAAACCGGATTTAGTATGGGAACTTCCTACATAAACAAAAAGGTAAACTTAAAGTAAGAGTATTGCAATGTAAACTTGAGAATTTGTCTGACAATGATAGTATCAGCGAATGCTTCAGTTACATTAAGATTTGCCACTGCTTTTGTTGTTTTCATAATGCTGTAATTTTACATGTTTAAATGTCTGAAATGAATTCTATTTGAAGAAATACACAACTGGCTGATGATAGAAATACTCAAAACCAGAAATTTGAAAGAAAACAACAGCGAGTTGCAACTTATTCACATTTGAAGACAGAAGGAAAATACTGATCTGATAGAACAAAAACTTAATATACTAGAAGAAAAATATACGCACCCGGATCATCTTGTTCATGATATCGTGGATTGTTGTTTTGACGATCAAGACCTCCTTACCCTTGTCTGTTGGTTTAAAACCATTAATATGCTTGCACATGAGATTAGATTCACAAAATGTGAAATGTGTTCATACCATACAACTCGGCGACTTTATCAAGAGCTTTTGCAGAACCCCTGTTGAGGAGGCGAAATGTGCTTTTCGTTCCAACATATTCTGTATAATTCTGCACAAAAAGAAATTCATAGGCAAAGAAAAGCTAATCTAGGTAAGATAAGGTTACACAGTATACAAACCTCTATAGGTGCTCCATTCTCTCTGAAAACAACATCATAACTATCTATTTCTTTTCCAAACTTGTTTCTTAGAAGGTCACCCGAGTTACCAATGACAGCACATCGACTAAATTGCTTTGGTGTGTATGGAGGATTATCCGGAAGCACCAGTGATAGTTTCTCCACGCACAGAGATTTATTCTCACATTGATTCCTGCAGCAAAGAAAATGAAAATCTAGTCCATATAGTACTACATTAAGAAAATTAACATTTCATTGACATATTTGTGGCAAAGATGATCCAGATTTTTTTTTTCATAGCAAAATTGTTCAGCTTCTCCAGATATCTTGAAGTACAGATGATACACTGAAAAGGAGATGCCCAAAGAAAAGGCTATATGAAGAGACTGGGATCATAAAAAAATGAGAAGCTTTTGCTTTTAGCAGTAAGTAGATTATCATCATCAGACATCATATGAATGTCTTGAATGTTCCCTTTGACCTCTACGAGGTCATGTTGAACCTGCTATTGACCACCCCTAGCTTAACAATACAGCAGGAACATTTTAATTGGAGATTTTTAGGAGGACCCAAATGACTGAAAATGGTGTGCAAGCTAGATGTTAATCGGCAAGCATCCCCTACTCCAACTTTCAAAGCAGGGTACGATGTTCAATTTTTTATCTTTTGCATCTTCCTTTTTGAAGTAGAGAAGGCCCATATTTCATGGACTAGTGATAACTTGAACTGGTAAGGCAAACCCAGTTAAGCCACTATGGATAAAATGTACTAGTATGAACAAACTCAAGAGCAGGGTTACAATTTTAAAATTACAAGATGCATATTCATGCAAAAGGATCGATAAGCAAACTCAAACATAGCTTGGTACAACGTATAAAAGGATAGACCAAATCAATTTTAATCTTTTGCATCATCCCTTTTGAAGTAGAGAAGGCCCATATTTCATGGACTTGTGATAATTTGAACTGGTAAGGCAAACCCAGTTAAGCCACTATGGATAAAATGTACTAGTATGACCAAACTCAAGAGCAGGGTTACAATTTCAAAATTACAAGAAGCATATTCATGCAAAAGGATCGATAAGCAAACTCAAAACATAGCTTGGTACAACGTATACAAGGATATACCAAAAAACCTTTTTTGTTGCATGAGCTGACTAAGGTAAGTTGATATCATCTACATTTATAATTGGAGTTCAACACGGTATAAACAAAACATACGAGCAAGCTTGCGGTAAAAGAGATCAAGAATGTCATTTTGCATTCTGGAGGTTTCAATCAGATCTTCCAAGTCATAATCCACATATGAGCTGAAGTAATATTAATAATTGAGGACTCATATTTGGGTTTGTAGCTTATAGTTGAGATTACTACTTAGGACTTATGTAACAAACATACTTACAGTAACGCTCCCTTATTGATCCTCCGCCAAGCATAGTCACTCCATCCATTTGGCAGAGCATCAATGTATTCTCGAGTCAGAATAGTAGTACTATTTCTCACCTGCAAAAGTCCCTCACTAAACATAATTCAACTATGGCACAAGATAGTTCCTAAAATAGAATACAGACCAAAGAGCTATTAAATTTAGCATATTTCTTCAAGACAAAAAAGAAGGTAACAAAAATTCTTGCAGAAAACAAGGTTACTACTACTGATGATGGACCGATATTAAAGTTGCACAAGCTGCATAGTTAGACAAGTAACTGTTTTATTCTGTTAACTAACACTACAGGGGCATTTCACTATAAATCTTGCACAGACAAAGGACACTAACCTGCTCCCATGTAGCCACTGCTTCGCAAAGGTTCAAACCGAAAGTCAAGCCTTCAAGTTCTCCTGTTTTGGGATCTTTCTATTCAAATTTTTTTACAACAGTATCAGTGAGAAAGCACAAGATATGCATCCAGGAGCAGATAATATCCAATTTCCGACTTTGAAAGTTGTGGAGGGAAAACATGCACAAAAATTTGAAGCAAACAATAACAGCATTTACAGAAAGCCTACCCATTTCGGGACAGTGTCACTGGGGAACTGCATCAAAACCTCACAATCATCCTTACCTCTTACAGCTTGTAAACCTAATCCATTTGCACTCTGCAAGGTATCAGATGCGTCAACGAACTACATAATGCCAAATAAAAACTCGAACATAATTACTATAGAAATCTAATGAGGGAAATGATAATTTAGGCACGTTTTCAACTTACACATCCAATAATTCAGGATAACAATCAAGTATCTAACCAAATGAGTCAGACAATTATTAAAACAACTGAGGAAACGATAATGTAGATCTTCTCTGAAGATATAAATAAGCAAGAAAAATCATTTTCACGTATATATATCCAGTTATACTCCAATAAAAAATCATGGAATTAAACAGAATAACGAGTATGTGAGCTTATTTACTTGGCAGATAAATAGAAGAGCAAAATCAAAGCGGAACTGACCACACACTTGTGGAAATGACTCTGTAAAGATCTCAATGCCTCCAGATCATCACTGGAAAGACGAGGCGGTCCATCTGCACACACAGCACACACAATCTCACTCACAAACGCGAACCGATCAAAAAATCGAAGGCAAACCGAAACAAATCAACGTTCGATTTTTTATTACCGAAATTGGAAACACCAGTTATGTAAACAAGAAGAGCTCCAATTCCAGAGGCTACAGCAACCAAAAAAGCCAGCTGCAACAGCCTCATTCCGATGATTGTCAACAGCGAGAACGCACCAAATCAGAATTTTCTTTTCTTCTTTTTTCTTTACTTGATTGGATGATTGGATCTGACTAGAAAAATACCAACTCCAACGATATGCAAAAATGTCTGTGTTGTATGCTGAGAGTGTTTCGTTAGAAGGGCGGTGGAAGTTAAGGTTATTTATATCTTTATATCAACCCATTAATTTTCTATATAATGATAAAACTACCCACAAATATTTTCACCCTATAGCAATAAGACCCCTTTTGTCGCATTAAAGTTTGTCGTCTTCTAGGAATTTTCACATTATCAAGGACTAAATTGTAATAACTGGAGAAACCAAAAAGCTAGCGGAAGGAAGTTAATAAAAAATAAAATAATAGTAGAAAAATCATGATCATGTTAGAGATAGTGATACGTTTAACAAGTTGAAGAACAAAATCAGCAGAAGTAGGAGTTAGTTATACTCCAAAGCCATTATTGTATCTTCTCAATTCTCACCTAAATATCTGGAAATCTGTCTGCGAAGATTCTATTGAATCGCTCGATCAAATCTGTAACCGGCGGCAATGGCGGCGACTCGTTACTGGGTGGCGTCTCTCCCTGTGGGCCAAGGCGGCTCCTCCTCATCCGTGTGGAGTCGTCTTCAGGAATCCATCTCCAAACAATCTTTCGACACCTCTCTCTACAGAGTATGATTAATAATTGATGCACTCTATGTTTTCTTCCTCGTTGCAGATCTCTTCAGCAACTCGTATTATTTTTGCTAATCATGAGTTCGCTTATTTTCTTTCTTCGATTGTTTAAATTCTGCAGTTCAACATTCCGAATCTACGAGTAGGCACGCTGGATTTGCTTTTGGCTCTCAGCGACGACCTATCGAAGGCGAGTTGTTCAGAAACCTTAGCCGAATACGTTGACATTGTTTTCCTCTTGTTTCATCCGAGTATCATTCTTTTGTTGGCAGGCGAACAACTTTATTGAAGGAGTGTCGCATAAACTCCGGCGACAGATTGAGGAATTGGAGAGAGCGTCGGGAGTTGTCAGTAGCTCGCTTACTGTGGACGGGGTTCCTGTTGAATCATATCTTACCAGGCAAATTAGTAGCATATTATTGAGTCTGTGTTTATGCATTGAAGTTTGTTGAGTATGGATTTGGTTTAAGGTTTGTGATTTCTGTAGATTCGTGTGGGATGAGGCAAAGTATCCAACAATGTCGCCGTTGAAGGAGATTGTGGATGGAATTCATGTACAAATTGCCAAGATTGAAGATGATCTCAAGGTACCATCACTCTATCAAGTCCACGTCGGCAAGCATTAATTGTTTATATGATATATTTTTTTTAATGTATTGTTTTCAATATGGATTTTGTCAACTGAATTAGCGTAGCAATAGGAGCTTTAGTGTTACAGTAAATGCTGGAGAGATCAGTAGTGTCATCTACTAACCTTTGATTTGGTGATTGGGAAGTTGCTTGGTTACTCTCTCTAACGCACTAGTTGCCTGGTTAAATCCATAATAGTTTAATGAGACGTGCCAGGAATGTACAGTATACCTATTAAAAAGAGGGAGATTGCGGTGGGAAAGAAGATGTGGGTGTTATGCTTGTTCTCCTTTTATCCCCTTAAAATTCATTTTGGTTTAGTTGGCGGGACCTGACCTGACCGCCCTTTCTTCCCAAATAAGTTTATAGGACTGACCTCCCTTTTCTCCCATATGCTTCTATAGTTGTGTACTTATGTTGCCCCCAGCAACCTAAATTAAATCCGGTCAATTTGAATGCATTGTGGCTGGTGTTGTTTATTTGACGCTGTGAGTCTGTGACTGTTACCAAATCTCATCCAATATTTTCTTTTATCATGTCAATGACATATCTTCCACTATGGTTTCTCGCCCTCAAATTTCTGCCTTTCTGGTGAGAGTTGCCTAGTTCAAATGTGCTAGGTTTCAGAGTATTTTCAAACATCCTTCTATCCATGGTGGGACAGTTCCATTTTCAAATGCTTAGTTGCATCTCCTAAAAAACTTTCGTATACTTGAAAGACATTTATTTCTTGCACATCTTACCATGAAAATACATTCCTCGTAGACATAGTACATATTTTGAATCACCCGAATATCATCTGTGAAGATGCCTCTGATCATTTTCCTGTGTCAATGATTGATCATTATAATTATAAGACAGAAAAATCTTACTCATTGGAGGCCTTTTCAAATGTTTGTAGTTGACTTCATGAAAATGCTATAATGTTGTTGTAGAACAGAGATGGTTTTTCTGCTTGGAGTCTTCTGGAAAAATTCTGGTGTCTGCAATTCATGAATGATTATCTGTAGTCTGCTGGGTTTATGAACTGGGAGCTGTAATTGTTATCATTAAGAAATGCTCCAAACTAGGGAATTAGTCGTCTTCTGACCCTTGTCTGCCTTAGTTTTTTAACTTGCCTCAGTTGTTCTTTGTCTTTCGTTATAAAATTTGTGGATATTCCCACAGCTAGTTGTTGCACTTAGCACTTCTTTACCTGAATGACATGGAACTATTTGCTGTTACGATTATGTCACTTACCTGCTAAAGGACAATATGGTCAATAGATTTACATATCTTTGTTGTGGATTTTAATATTTTAAACATTGTGTCACTAAAGTTGTGCTATACTCTCGTGGACGGTGGAAAAATCATCTCTATGGCTTGGCCTCTAGACAAGATAAGGGTTTATTAAGAGTAATTCAATTGTTCTCCCCTAATCTAGAAGCCAAAAGAAGGGGGAAAAAGAGGATTGTAAAATGAAAGTAGAATCGAGAATCCAACAATCCAGATCCGCAGCAACCTCATAAGGCAGGAGAACCGTGGGATGAGGCGGTCCACAGCCTTGAATTGTGGCAGTTGCGATTGTCCCACTGCTGTTTCCCCTCCGCATCAAATTTGCCCTTCTTTCACCGCTGTTTGTTTCACTAGTTTTGAATTTTTTGATGGTTGTGTTATAAATAGCTGTTACAGTCACTAGTTTTGATGGCAATATTTATTGTATGAGTCTAGTGATACTTACTGCGCTCAACTATATCATTTTCTGTCTCTTCTTCTTATTATATATCTACACATGGGCTTGCATGTCCAAACTTTCTGGCCTTGAAGTTGTTACCATGCACATTAAGCTTATGTTGATTTCTTTCACAGGTTCGTATTGCTGAGTATAACAATGTACGCAGCTTACTGAATTCCATTAACAGAAAGCAGGCTGGGAGGTATGCGAATGGGTGTCTTTGTAATGCTTTTGAATATGAATGCCTGTGTGCAAAATTTAGGACTCTTAGGTGTGATTGCTAGGTGTCTCACTCATGAAAAGGACTATATGTACAGAAAATAAGTGAGAAGAAAGTTGCTCTGCTATTTCAAGAACCATGTATGAGAATGCACGTGGATGAGGATAAATTATACCTAATACAGATGATGGAATGTCTTCTTTTGTATGTTGTTAAATGCTGTAATGAGTATGGCTGTGATTCATTGTTATAATTCCATTACGATCCAAAATAAATCCAAATCCAACTACTTTTCTCAAAAAGGGAAAAAAGATCAATAGTCGTCTTATTTCTATCTATGACATGCTATTATTTCAGTCGTGTTGATTGACTTATGAGAGGTCCTTTTCTGGAGACCCTTCCATTATTAACAAATTACTTGAGACTTGAAACGTCTCTTTTAATTCTAGAAGTCTATTGATGATTGTTTGTTTCCTTATATACTTTTTTGGGGAATCGCCTCCTCAACAAATATTAGACTAATCATTAGCTCATTTATGGTAAAGAGAGAATTTTGTGGTTGGAAGTCTGGTGTGCATGTAATGTTGGCATTCTGCTGGCAATAAGTGAAGGAGAATGAACTGCTTTCTCTTTCTCGCACATGTATGTGTGTGCACTCACACACACAGTTGCATGCATGCAGGCTATTTGAACAGCTTGAAGTTTTTCAGTGATAATCGCATTCTAAAGCATCATGTTATTTGGTTATGATTTATTTTAATTCACTGCATTGATTGTGCGATTCAAAATATTTCTAAATGCAGTTTAGCTGTTCGTGATCTTTCAAACTTAATCAAACCAGAAGACGTTGTTAGTTCGGAACACTTGACTACCCTTCTTGCAATTGTTTCAACGTATTCTCAGAAGGACTGGTTATCAAGCTATGAGACACTGACAGCATATGTGGTAATTTCTCTAGCTACGAGATGGGATAAGCTCACATTATTCATCCAGACTGCTGTAGAATTCAACTTGTCTTGTTTTGTCTCTACTTGTCTAGTCTAGGCTTACTGCCAAGAAATAAAGAAGCATCTTGTAATCATCAAACATGAAATTAGAGCTTGGTGGTCATTGACAGCTTATTTTAGTTGCCTTTAATATGTACTGATTCATTTCTGATTGGTAAAAATTCCACCTTCTGATTGACCTATTTGTTTAGGTTCCCAGATCCTCGAAGAAGCTACATGAGGATAATGAATATGCTCTTTACACTGTAACATTGTTCAGTCGTGATGTTGACAATTTCAAAACCAAGGCGCGTGAAAGAAATTTCCAGGCAAGTTGATAACCCCCATTTCGTTTTCTATTTGGTTCTTCTATGGTTGTTTAAAGTACCTTGCAACTATTGCATGGGTTATGTTCAAAATTGTACTTTTCCGAAGTTCTCTCATAAATAAGACCCTTTGCTAATATTCCGTTTGTCCTTCACTAATGTATTCTTTTGTTTTGTGATATAGATTCGTGATTTTGAACATAATCCTGAGACACAAGTGAGTCGGAAGCAGGAGCTTGAAAAGCTGATGCAAGACCAGAAGACAATGAAAAGCTCTCTTTTGCAATGGTGTTATACTAGTTATGGAGAGGTTTTTATTCCCCCTTTATAATTTGCTGAAATTAGTTTTCTCATGTGTATATATGTGGTACAATTCGAGCTATGTTCGTAAGAGTCTCAATGGTTTAAATTGAAACTATAGGTAATTGTCTGTGGAATTAGATATGATTTAGTGTATTTTTTAATGTTTACGTGCCTTCCTTGAAAAGACTGGGGCCAAAATTTCTGAAACTGTTCTTTAGAGACTTAAATTTAGTAGTTTTTCATGCACCTTTCGTTGGAAGTTTGGGGAATTTTTTTCTGAAATTGCTCCTTAGGGACTTAGATATAGTCGGGTCTGTACACCAGATATATTTTAAACTTGAAACGTAGTAGATTTTGTTTTTAGAGATTTTAAACTGGTATGTTTGTTATTCTAAAGCATTTACTTCTCGTTGTTAATCGTTAGATTTATATTATTATTGGTTCACTGGATTTGTCCTTTTGCATTCAGTTACAAATCGATTAAGCTTTATACAACATCTTTTTGCATTCAGTTACAAAACCTTGTCACTTGTATGACTGCAAAACTATAAACTACGAATTCATTCAAACAGCCTATCAGTTGAAAATTCTTTTGGAATATTGCAAGACACAGTACGGTATGGCATAAACATTGTGCGCATCTTCACTTTTTAAACATAATGTTCCTTAAGAGCTGAAGTGTAGCAAAGAATCTAGTTTGGACCAGGAAGGAAAGTTCATTAGAGTACTGAGAGATCATTCACATGTTTGTTGTGATATGGAACTTGAATTATTTGATTTACTAATTTTTTAATACTTTGTGATAAACTGAGGCTATAAGAAGTTATCTTCCTTTTCCCTTCTAAAGTTATTTAAGTTCACCTTCTTATCCTGGAATAAATTTATTTAACCAACTATACCTTTTAAGATAACGGCTCATTTTGTGGCAGTTATTAGTAATTTGTTGAGTATAAGTTCATTAGCTGTCCTTTGAAATTAACAGCCTATTTCATAGTTTTTTCCATATGTTTTTCTTCGATTTATTCCTACGTCATAACTAAAGGAATTACTCCAGTTTGAAGCATCTTGTTTTCAAAACATCTACATATGGCATGTGGGATCCATTTGAATTTGGATTCGGTTCATTCTATTACAGGTTTTTAGTTCCTGGATGCACTTCTGTGCTGTACGAGTCTTTAGTGAAAGCATTCTCCGATATGGCCTGCCACCGTCTTTTCTGGTAGTTATAGTGCCTTCCTTATGTTGCATCTATTTGCCATTTCCACTGGAAATCTAAGTGGCTATATGTAGAGACCTTTTATTAACCAACTCTTCTCTCTTCTTCTTATTCTCTTTTTTTCCAGTCTGTTGTATTGTCACCTCCAGTAAAAAGTGAGAAGAAAGTTCGGTCCATTTTGGAGGGAATGTGCAGCAATTCGAACAGGTACTACCTTGAGTTGCTTTTTAGCTCGTCCTACATCTCATGAAATTCTTGCACGCTTTTCTTTCTTTTCTGTTTTGACCAAAATAATAAAATAAAATAATCTAATCCCCGTGACCATGTTAGGCTATATCTCTAACTAGATTTGGCTGAAGCCATCTATTTTTCTAAAATGAATGTTTTTTGGATAGAGTTATGTCTTGTTGCCTCATTGCTTTGGCCTATACTGATTTTGAATGTACTTATAAAAAATACCAACATGGCTTCTTTTCTCATCATAAAACATCTATGTGAAGATAACAATTGTGAAGCTTTGCATGTGTTGTGACTGCACAGCGGTTACTGTCACATGGTTATGAAAGGCTCCAAACCTATCCATCCAAAGCAGATGCATTGTTTCTGTTTAACCAAGTCAAACAATCTTCTGAAGGCTACATTGTTTATGGTCCCGGGACCTTTTTGAAATCGGATATTAGTAAAATATTCTACTGAAGGATACTTTTGTTTCATCATTATCTTTAATGTGTTACTGCAGCACATACTGGAAGACTGAGGACGAGGTAGGGATGGGCGGTTTTGCAGGTGAAGCAGATGCTCATCCTTATGTCTCATTCACCATTAATCTTATTTAAGGTGAGAGACATTGAAGTGTCACAGTCCATTTGCAATCCTTTGTGTTGTTTTATTGGCCTCAATAAAGACATTCTGTCCTTGTATAATATAGTAAATTGCCCAATTCTTTTCTTCCTTCAGAAGCATTTGCTGCCCGTAAAACACTGCCATCCCACCTATTCCTTTTTGCATTTTTTGCCGAAATTAAGAATCTTAGAACTGCATCAGATTACTCGTTCCCCAAACTTCTGTTGTCAGAAGCTGTGTTATGACCCATGTTATTGAATGTATTATCAGTGAGAAATAAGTATATTGGTATGAAATAAGTCAGTTTGCTCTGAAGCTTTAAGATTTATCATCTTCATTTCTATCAATACTCTCCTGCACTCTTTTGGCCCTGCAAATTGCGTGCCGTGTGAACGCGAAGGCACCATCTGACTGCGATTAATGCTTGATGTTGGGATGTTGACATCCAATCCAACAACAGCCTTCCCTAGTGAGAGAGAACCAAATAAAACGCTGTTAGCCTCTGATTTTGTTGCTAGTTCGATCACATGAATATGCATGCGACATGTCACGAAAGAGAAGGAGAATGTACCCTCTGCAAGTTGGCAAGTTGTGACACAGGGACAGCATGATGTAAATGTAGAGCCCTAGATATTACAAAATTACAGAGTGATACAAATCAAATCCCTCTGTGTTTACTTGTTCTCGGACAACATTGCACATGTTATGAATGTTGAGAGTGAACATGAAATCTGTACGCAGTGTCAGTGTGGGAGGAAAATGTTGGTTATAAGGCAGAGAAACAGTGACTGTTCATTGCCAGATTATCTCTTATTTATACGGATTCTGTCTTAATAAATTATGAATAATTAAGAATTTGGAAATGAATTTAGTTGAGAAAGAATTTAGATTGATGTGAGAGTGGAAGTTGTCTTTTGTGGTAAGGTTGAAGAAATGAAATGTTAAATGTGTGTATGGAATGGGGTGTGTTGATTTGTCCTTCATCTGAAATGAATTAATTGCAGTGGTCCTTGAAGCCATCAAATACCATTTTTTTTATAACTGTAATTTAATGTTGTTTTTGAAAGGAATTTTCAACTGTAATTAATAATACACTCATTAGTCATTCACATCCTCAACCTTATTCGAGCGACCCGATCTAAAACTACCCCAAAAAGTAAAGCTGTGTCACGCTAAATAATAGGTGTCATATAAAACTATGAAAAAATGATGTCAAACTTCCGATTATGTTCTTGTCATCAATGTCAATCTTTTAGGTGTTTGATTTTTCATGTCATAATAAAAATAAATAAAAAATAAAAAAAAAAACTTTCCACCTTGTATGCGAGCTTAGACGACACGTAACACTTGTATTGAGATGGAGGGAGTATATATTTTTTTTAACAAGGAATAATATATTAGATTTTGCACATATGGATTATACTAATAAAGTGAACTTACAATTGATGGCATAACAGTAGTTCTCCTTCTCCACACTAAAATCAGTTGAAACTCATTAATACTTGTGCACAACCAATTTTGTCTACTCACATAAATCGACAACATAAGGAAGTCAATTCGAATGCAATTTCTTCATCTCACTAAAACGAATTTCAAAATTAACCCAACCTATACAGTATTGAATATCACCATCCTACATATGCCAAACCATATGTTTGTCAACTCATTTAAGACAAGGGACCATTGGTGGAAGGAAAGAATCATAAAAGGAAAATATAAGGAAGACATAGAGGCAAGTAGGGATGAAGAACATAGCCCATATTAGGACAACCCATGCCTGAGATTACCACCTTTATATTTATTTATAAGCTTATATTATACTATGTTAGCTTCTTCCTCTAAATTAAGGAGACAATGCAATTGAATATAGCCATTGCACCATCCCATCACCAAATGGACCTATGCTCAGGCTGCGCTCTGTGGTCCCATTAGCTCCCTACCATAGGTCAGACGCATGGCATTGTAGTTCTTATTTTAGGTATGAGATCATTTAATCGGGACGGTCAAATAAAGTAACGGAGTTGAGTTGAGACGGAGGAAGTACAACATTTCGAGAATAGTACATGCCTGCATTGCTTTTAAAATTATGAAGTTTTTTTCTTTTTTTGTCAGATATGACACATTTGTGTGCTTACTGATTACATGGTATTTGCTCTTGAATCATGTATGTTAATTTTATATTTTTAGTCCTTGAACCATAAATCGAAAACCATTTGTATCCTTAGTGGAGTTTCTAATTAGTCTAAAATGCTAATTTCATCGATCTAAAAAGATTGCCAAGAATAGGCCAGATAGCACATCAACAGCCTAGTTTTAGAGTTCCTGCTTAAAAGAATCACCAATTAATGGTGAAATCAACAACATAACATCTCTGTTTGTTTCTGGTCAGGTCATAAATGTGTGTGTGTAAAGAGAAAATCTGGTTCGAGGATGTGATTGAATGGGTGAGTGTCTTGTAGTATTTGTTTGGATGTAAATATGTTGAAAATGACAAGGTTGATGGGAATTATTGCAAGAAAAATGACAAGAGAATGGAGAATAATATAAGATTTTTATTTTTCTCTTCCACACATATATAGGATCTCTTGCAATTGCAACTAGGGGGGTGACAATGGGTCGGGTACCCATTCATTAAGCATTTTTTAAATTCAAACCCATGAAAATTTCTCATACCCAAACCCGATTAAAAAATAATTTTAAAACCCATACACGACCCGAACCCGTTGGGTAATACCCGTTTATTACCCACTAAAACCCCGAATATTTTAAAGTAAACATCAAATAATAAAATATTATAAATATGATTAAAACATAAACATCAGTACAAAATGTCACTAAAATTAATCTTAAAGCAAAGTACTATGAACTTACGAAATCTTAAAACATAACTAGAAGATTATGAATTATTGATGTTGTCATTGTGTCGGCATATTTCGGAAGTAGATTTATAAAAGTAGAGGAGAAACATTAAAGACTTGACTCTTACAGAATGTGTGTGTGGGTTAAGAAAATCAGATAAAATCCTAATTATATAATAAATTATACATATAATAATATCTTTTATATATATATATATATATATATAAAGGGCAACACTCCCATGCGACCTGTTGCACCTCACATGCGACCGGGTCGGGTCGGGTTGACCCGGTCAAAATTAATTTATGTTTTTCGAATGGAGTCTTCGCTCCGATTACTAATATAAGGATAATCGTCGGACAACAATTTGAATTTTTTTTACTCGCTCCGAGGTCTTCGGCTCCCCTCGCTCAAATCTTGACCAAAGAAGAAGCAGCAAACAAAAAAATGAAAAGGCAAAAAAAAAGGTGGAAAAAAATAAGTGAAATCTAAAAAAAAAATTGAAATTAAAGAAAAGGAAAAAAAAACTTAAAAAAAAAAGCTGAAATTCAAAAACCGAAATTACAGGAAACTAAAAATAAAAAATAAATGAAAATAAATATTAAAAAAAATCAGGCGTGCACGGCGCGTGGGCGACTGGCGCCTGTATTACACGCGCCATGCGCGGTCGCAACGATGCGACCGGTCGCATATGAGATTTTGTGATATATAAATGGGTTTGGGCAACGGGTTTGTATGTTTTTACTCAAACTCGTCTCAAAATCATTTAATATTTTCCAAACTCGTTCCATCAGAATTTGGGAAGTGTGAGTACCCACGAAAACCCGACCCATTGCCATCCCTAATTACAATTGCAACCTCCAGGTTTGTCTATATATATGGTCAAACTTAGTCTAATCAAGTAATTATAACACAATCAAATTCGGACTGTAATTATGATTTTACTCGTTCTGTTATGCTTTAATCTTCCCTAAATAAGAGTAACACTCTATATACTGTATGAACACAATTAATATTATAATTTTCTCAAACAAAAATTAATATTATAATACTGTTAACGTTCTTTCAAAATCTCAAATTGTCATAGTTTTTGTACCGATATGGCAACAACTCAAAAAAAATTATGAAATATGATAACAAATTATATTGTGGCGCGCAGTCGGCAACTTTCATCACCGACATTATTTTCATACAATTCTATGTTCGCAAAGTTTGCTGCAGTATTTATAACTGATTGTTATCATATACTAGTAACATTTATTGGCACACGTGTGAGTGTGCACAAATTAAAATTTAACTAGAACTCTTACAATCGAAAAATATATAATACGTCTAGCACTTAATTGTTGATGATCACGAAGACTCTTAAAATTAAGCTAGGTTGCAATGAAAATATTTAGCTCACTAAATTTCTTTAATTCTTGTAGAGTGGTAACACGAGTCGTAGTAGAAAATTTAAGCGGTTAAAAACTACATAAGTACACCATGCACCAACAACATCATACTTTGAAATAGTGTGTGATGAGTATTTATCACAATCGATCCAAACACAGTATATTATTGCTTATACTATTATTGAAAGTCTAGGGAAAAGGTTTTTAAAGAGCTTATATATTACACTAAAGCTAACAATGTGCTTACTTACTTTTATCAAAGTATATTGAGCTTATTACAACCTTCAATTAACTAATTAAAGAAAGACAAAAACTTGGGTGAAACATTTGCACCGTGTAACACCCGCTCACCCGATCCGATCCAATCCGTTTGACTCGGGTCAACCCCCCTTTGATCAGATTATTTTTTAAATTTTTCAGTTTTTTTTTTTTTTTGCCGCTTCTTCTTTGGTCAAGATTCGAGCGAGGGGACCCAAAGGCCTCAAAGCGAGCAGAAAAAATCAAATTATTGTCTGCCGATTATCCTTATTTTAGTAATTGGAGCGAAGGCGGAGCCGTAAAATCGGAGCAGAAGGCTCCGCCGGAGAAAAAAACTGGAAAAAAAAAATTAAAAAGAAAAACTGGGGCTCATGAGATCCACACACGGTGCGTAGATCTCACGCACGGATCGGGGCAGATGCGCGGACGAGTCGGATCGGGTCGAGTACTGTGCAAACGGTGGAAATTATTTCATAGGAGTGCGTCTCTTAAAGAAAAATGTTAAAAAAGAAAAATAAATTATACTAAGAACGGTAGCCGCTTTTTGCCATATGTCGGCATCCTGCAATTACACATGGCTAAAGCACAACGCGCCTGATCCGCTTCAATTTTCTTTATATCTATTTATTTAATATTTAATATATATTTTGTCAGATTGGTGGCGTATGCAATCAAAATATCAAACGCATTAAGTTTTGATCGACAAATCTTTCTAAAGAAACCAAAGAAGGAACGAGACTAGAAAAACGACAAATTCCTAATTTATATAGAAGGAAAAAAATGATCAAAATTAGGTATTTTTTTAATTTGTATATATACATTATCTATATCAACAACGTTTACGTGCATGAATATATATTATTTTATTAATAAAATAAAAAGTTAAACAATGATTTCCCATAACAATAAACAATCTTTTACACCTTCATACTTCATAGAAAGAAACACTATAATTATATACATGATCGCGTAAATACGTTCGATAATAGAACTATAGAAGTTGTTATATCACATACGATCGTCAAATTTGATTAATTGATTTATCCTCCCAAATGCGACTCAGATCTAGAAAGAGGATACAAATAAAAGTAAATTGCTAATAGAAACAATATGGTTAATAAATTCTAAAAATTCATCATATTATCTTAATTCCATGTGTTTCTTCAAAAAAAAAAATCTTAATTCCATGTTTAAGATAAACAGTAAGCAAATGGGAGCAGGGCCACGAGTTATAAGTTTGGTATTGCTTAATTTTCATTCTTAGCTGGCACCACCACATTTTTCTATAGACAGCCCAAACAAATGTTCTATACATATTTTACTAGACGTATTATATTAGTAAATAATGTTCTCTATATAATAGTTTCAGTTTCCAAAGAAGATTAGATCTATAAGGTTTAAGTGCCCAATCAAATTAGACAAAAGTTCAATAACCCTAATTCAATAATACAAAATCCAACTACTTAATTCCTAATATTTTAAATCTTCTTCAAAAATTATGATGCATGTGGGCATTAATTTTAATTTGAGCACCTATGGACAGGGAGATGAAACTGTCTGCCTTGGACATACACTTGTACAAATTTACATAATTTATTGTCCCAAAATATGAATAAAATAGAATTTGTGGGTCATCTCACTAATTGTCTTTTCTTTCTCTTTTTGGCAAAGTTGATTGGAATAAATCAAAGTGCTATCAGATTGAGGAGCAACATAGGCCACTAATTAATACTTGGGGTCAAATCTAATTAAAGGAGGCTCCTAATTGATTAAACAAATCATAATTCAGAGAGCAGTTAATTATACAATATACTATATTAATGATAGTAGATATCAATAATTGGGTCAGATTAGACTTGTTGATAGATACTTAGGGTGATATTTATTTGATTATAAGTGATAAATTGTAATTCAAAAAGAGCAATCTCCTCATAATTAATGCCACATGCCATGCCTCTCCATGAATGCTGCCAAACATTTGGTTTGTGTTTTTCCAAGAATATGGAGCACAGTATTTAATTCTTCTTGCCCAAAACCTCTCATTCGGATCAGGTTTTAAGGACATGATGTTTCTTTATAATTTCAAATACTTTTTTGTTAGACACGATAGGGATGTATTAGTATAAAATTTTTTATTTTCATGATAATTTGAGAATTATGCTTAAATTAATATATAGTTATGTTTAAATTTATTTATTGTCATATGATTCATTTCTTTTGTATTAATATTGATGCTTAAATAAATCATGCTTCAAATAATCACAGTCATATGATTCGGGTCGGATCCATTGACTTTTTTCTCTGTTTTTTTTTTATAGTCAGATCATATGCGCCATAAAGTGTTTTTATATGCATACTAGGGATGTCAATCGGTTAACCCGTTCGATTTTCAGGAAACCCTATTAGCCTCGGGCTATTTTTGGTTCAGATCAATCGGGCTAAATTTTTTTCGGGCTACAAATTGTTTACTCTAACCCTAATCCTTCGACTTTCGGACTAGACCGTCGGGCCAAGAGATTTATGATAAAATGAATAAATATATAAATATTCTTGATAACCATATGTTTATAGCAAACAAAATATAAAGTGTTTTCTTATAAAAAAAATTGGCTCATATTAAATGCATATAGTACTTTCATAATTTGGTACACTTTTTTTTATTAAAATATTATTGTTTTCTTATTTTGACGACGTGATATATATGATGAGTACAAATTACAAATGAAAAAGTTAAAACAATATTTGAAAAAAAGAACTTACTATTGAATTTATAAGCTAAGTAATGAAATGTAACAATTAAGTAATGAAGAATTTCGGTTATCGGCCAACCCACTTGGTTTTCGGGGTAATCCTATCGGGCTTGGGCTAATTTCGGTTCGGTCCAATTGGGCTAAAAAAATTTCGGCCCTAACCCTCCTCGGATTCGGTTCGGTTCGGACCAACTTGCGAGTTTCGAACTAAATTGACATTCCTATGCACTACACTGTATAATGAGATGCACCACTGAGTGTATTGAGATGCATTAGTTTTTAATTTTTATTAATATTTTTTTCCACTTTTTTTTAGATGCGCCACATAGTGTATCTATATGCACCACCATGTATAATGAGATGCACAAACATGTGTATCGAGATGCACCACACCAAATAAGGGCGAGGAGGATATGCCAGTTTCAGACGACTTACAAACCATTTCCACGAGATATCATTCTCAATTGGACCGATCCCCATGCCAGCGGTATAAGTTGCTCGTTCCCGTCCTTTCCCATCGCAACGAATATAATTCCCTTATTCTTTCCCTTTAAGTGTGTTGCATCCAATATAATCACCGACCTAAGACAGTACTGGAATGCAACGATACAAGCTAACAACACCACAAAACAGTATTTGAATCGGAAATCATTAGGGCTAAAACTGTAGTCAACAATCGAACATGGATTCTCTTTCTGGAGCATGTACAGATACTGAAGAAGCATCTTAAACGAATCTTCATATCCACCATATAGCATCTCCAGGGCCTTGTTCCATGGTCGTAGACACGCATTGTAATTTGCAGTCACGCCATATTCCCGCATAAGAGTTGCCATAATCATCTTCGGTTTGATGATTTCTTTCTGAGTTTTCATGTCTTTTGCAAAATGAGCTGCAATCACATTAGATTTGACCTTCCTCTCCATTAGAGCATGGTTCATATTGGTTCTGCAAGTATGCGTCGCGACGAATGTGTAAATATATTAATAGTTGCCCCCTTTTCTAGCGCGCAAATCGAAAGGACACACCGTTGCAAACTTGCATTTGTAATGAACACGCCCCTTATCTGATCGCGAAGAATAAAACTCAGCTCATTGTTCCAAGTGCCACAATCCAACTACAAGCTTCAAATCCTCTGTGTCTTCAAATATGGAGCTCAAACTCAAAGGACCGTCAGACATGTTATCTAAAAACAAGCGAAGTAGCAGGTTCCAGTAGAATCATGGGAACTAACCAATTTTGTAGGTCATCCGCTTCAGTGGCGAGCTCCGTCTCTTCGTCAACAAGGGGTGTATGGCTACGCTGCATCAGCATTGCCAGGAGCTTGTTCACGCCGCCTTGAGTATGCACCCAGTTAACAAATTCAGCAAGAGTTCCAGGATGCAAAGTGACAATTTGTTCCTCTTCGTCATCAGTCTAGTCAGACTCAAATTCAGTAGCATAGTCTTCATCATCTTCGTCATCGTCATCCTCTACGACAGTGGCATAGGCCTGCATAGGCTGTGGTTGCTGCTCTGGCTCTGGTGCTTATGATTGCCCTTGAGCAATAACAATCGCTCCACTTTGAGAACCAATTTGCGTCTAGTTGAGCAATTACATGAAGCCATACGTGCGAGAGAATCGTCGTACTGCGATCATCATAGTCAAATTGCGAAGAAGCATTCAAATCGAAGCTAGGTCTATACATAGAATCACTATGCACGATATAAAATGTAGGCTCAAACTCAGTAGCACACAATCGACAAAGTTGATCATCATTACTCAAATTATATTTTTCGACACCGAATTGAGACGTTGAAAAATAGAATATGTCAAAACTACAACTTAACGATCTAGACATCATATGAAATTTATTTGTTCTTTAATGTTGGAAAAACTTATCATATCCAACAGAAGATAGAAAGTGTGTTCTTCTTCGCCATTATAAACACAAGCGTCCCAAAAGCCGTTGAATTTAACGCGGAACATCTTGCATTCCATCTGCAATATAAGTATTAAATTAATTTATTAGAAAATAAAATTTTGTATAGATCGTAAATATACTGTACAGATCGCACTACAATTTAGGGCGACCTCGCTGACCTGTACAATTTTTGTTCGATCTGTACAAATTTTCATTTTTTAAAAAAACTCAATTAATGCTTTTAAGTCTCACATTTGTAAATTGGAAATGAAAACACACAATTTATCTGAATTCACTCATGTTTGAAGAAATGCCTATATATAGGATTTTGAATTTCGATTATAAATCTGCAAAATACATAAAATAATGTTATAAAAATACAAAAAAAAACAAATATTGTAATTTAAAAAAATGAAAATAGTATACAGATTGGAAAAATTCTATACAAGTCGTTGTATTACTGTTACCGACCTGTACAATATTTTATCGATCTGTACTATTTTTTAATTTTTTGATGTTTAATTTAATTTTTTGTTTAAACTTACGTTTGAAGATGGGAATTGAGAAAACAATGTTAATATTCTTCAATACAAACAATAATGTTAGAAAAATAATAAAAGTTAAGATTGTTTAAGTTAGTACATTTTTTGAAAAAAAAATATACAGATCGAAAAAATTATGTACACATGGTGTATTATTACTGTCCATGTGTACATAATATATAATTTTTTTTTGTTCTCAAACTAATAAAACCTTGTATTATGCTCACCTGTTTAGAATTGAACAATGGTAATGACTATTATAATTTCTACGATCTAATATTCGCTCAACTCTTTCTCTCAATTTTTTTTTCTTCTTATGTTTTTATACAGATCCTTCAAACTGTGATTCATATATACGCTGAAGAATTCAATAATGCATCTACCAACATGCAATAATACTATTCAAAATGGTACAATTTTTGCGTATTATACTATTCAAAATGGTAGAATTTTTGCATGCATGAGGCTTTTTATTCACGTGAAGAGCTTACAAACCAACCATCCCACCTACTAGGGGCGGATCCAGGATTTGTTAATGGGGTGGGCTAATAAGTCGATATGCAACTTTGTTATATATATATATTGTTTTTATTTTTTATTTTTTATTACGATGAAACATCAAAAGTGCATTAAAACAAAATGAACATATCAAGTTTTAATAGCGTTGGACCTACATAATATCGGCTTAAGGCGAAACATATTAGGTGGAGAAAAATGGCGTTTATTTCCTATCTTTTGTTTTCCTTATAACAAAACTAATAATATAGAGGGATCGTTTTGTGTATAGGCAAATTGATGAAGTTTGAGAAATAGTCAATTCTCGCATTGAAAAATAGATCTCAAAATTATATTTTTATAAATATTTAAAAAAATCAGCTACTAAATTATTATGTTTAAGTAGTACTATTTTTTCTATAGAAATACCAATTATATATTCTATTAATGATAGATAAATCGCAAAATTAAAATAACGAATAAAATAAATTAAATATTTTGATTCAGGCTTTCCAAATACTTATATTATTGTAAAGTATTTTAAGGAGAAATTCTTTTTAGACCTTTTTATGGTGGAAAAGAGATAGTATTATTTTTTAAAGAAAAAGAAAATGCGACTTCTAGCAGTTAAAGAGTTGACAAAAACTAAATATCTGGTATGGGATGTTTACTTTGAGATTCGAACTCAGGCGCTGAAGAGAGCTAACACACTTCTACCACTGGGCTAAGCAAGGATATATGTAGATAAGTTCCCAAAAATGTATAAAGAACTTATAAACTTGCCCTGGGCTGGAGCCCAGCCCAGGCCTAACGTAGATCCGCCCCTGCCACCTACCTCAACATAAAATACATTTTGGCATCATTCAAAAAGCAATTCAACTCATGATGATTCAATCATGTCACCGATTTTAAGGCAGAAGAATTGACAAATTTTTAGCAATAAAATTAAAGCAAAAACCTTAATTAAATGGTAGAAAGTATATTTGTTGGCCAAGTGGTAAAAGTAGTAGACATTTATATAAGTGAGTATAAGAAGTACATGATATCCTCAAAGTGAGTATGCATGATGATTTTCTCAATTTTAAAACAAGTATTCCCTCCATCATACTCCCTCCGTTCATCAAAACCTGTCCACTTTTGAACAGTAACCATGTTCACCAAAACATGTCCACTTTACCTTTTCGTACTACACTACCCTCTCTACTTTTCAAATATTACTACCCTTTGCCATTAAGGACTCCACCTCACATCAACTTTATTCCTACCTTTTTATCATCCCAACAACTTTATTCTTACTTTTTGGTCAATACCATCTCTTTTTTGTTAATACCACTATTTTTTTGTCATTATCTACTACCCCTACTTTCTAACTTTTACCCTACTAATTTTCACTTGATCAACTTTCTTAAACTCCGTGTCCAGAACAAAGTGGATAACTTTTGACGAACGGAGGGAGTACTTAATTTATTTGTTTAGTGTTAGTTACGGGAAATTAAGGGTAGAAAGTGTGTAACTCTCACCGTACATACAGGTGAGACTGGATCATGAAATTTTGATTTATTGGTCGACCTACCAGAATTCCAACCTACAGGCCCACGGGTTAAAACTTAAAACAAAACTATCAAATCATATCAGTAGTAGAATAGTAAAACATCAAATCATCGTTGAAAAAGGTTAAATCAGAACGGAAGAAAGTAAACTTAACTATAAAGTTTAACTGAAATAACAGATCAAAATGACAGTAAGAATCAGATATAGTGATGATATACTGAATTAATGCACTAAGCGACATTCTTCAATACAATATATTAATCTCAATGCACGAGAAATGCTAATGAATCTTTTTTTCTTTTACATAATTTGTTCCTAAATTTACAATAAACAGGAATATGTGCTGCCATATTCTAGAGTCAAATATAGAGGATTAACAAAATGATCTGATAACTAAAGACATACTATAATCTCTACGTACGCAGATTTATATCCACATGAATATTTGTTCTTTTTAGCTCTTCAATTATTCTTCATCTTCTCTCTGCCAAAATTACTCCTCAAATCCATCAATTAGACTTTGATTTTTTTTTTTTTTTTTTTTCAGAAATATTACGAAGCATTCGCATTTCTTTGCTCCTGTCTTTTTGCTCGATCAATCAAAGTTTTACAACGTACGTACCTGAAAATATTCATGGGAGACAAAACAAAATGTTATGTCGAGTAAACAAATAAATTGAAATATTCTTAAGCATGAATCAAGAAATAATTAGAGTGGCCTAATAATTTAATTAGCTTTATGAAAGACACTAGTTTTGTCTTGTTTACCAATGGTAAGCAACTAATTAAGCATGCCTTTTGGATTATTTGGAATAGTAAAGCAACAGAAGAAGAGGAGCTCCCAGTACGTAGTAGTTAAATGTTCAGTTATTTTCTAATAAATGGGGAATAAATTAATCTTTCAACCATACTCTCTGTAGAAATATGTACATATAGTCTATTAAATAAATAATTAAGTGAAATAATAATAATTAATAATAGTAAGCAATATTTAGAGAGACAGTGAGTGAGTGCTAACCAGATGGCTGTAGGGCAGATGGTGGAAGTAATTAATTATTAATACTAATGGAATGAAAACAGGCTGTGGCTGTTGTTGAATCCTGACTGATTCATAATTTTTTGTCTATGCTCATCCACTTCCCACAAGCTCTCTCTGCTTCCCTGAAAATATTGATACATATATTTTCTCATACTTAAATATATTTATTTTAGTTCTCCATCTTACTTAAATATATATATATATATATATATATATTCAAGAATTTTAAATAAAATTGAATGTACATATGTATATAGATTAATTAATTAATAATACCTGAGGCTGGGGGAGAAGAAGATTTTGCTGAAACACAATAGGATTATTAGCTACAGGATTTTCCAGAAAATTATAGTTATTGGCTGCTGGAGGGCTGCATTCCTGCATGCTTGGCAACTCACCTAGATCCTGCATGCAATTAGTATATTAATCACATATAAGATTAATAAGTTAAAAAATCAAATTAAATAAAGTCAAGCAAAACATAAATTAAATGTCAACTACATATATAGTTAATTATTGATAATTAATTAAAAGAAACCATGTAGCAGTAGTCTTTGTTTTGTACCTGATCAGGTGTGACCATGAATGATTCTAAGTCCACCCCAAAGTCATAGAACATGGGATTCACAGAAGCAAGCTTCATTGAGAGGAACTGCAGACAATAGATTATAAATTAATTAAAATAAAGTAATAAATAAAAAGAAATAAAAAAATAATAATGATATAATCACCTCAACTTGATTTTGAAGGGATTGGACATAATTAATAATTTCATCCAACATGAGGGCCTTTCCAGTTACCTGTTTGTCACACAAAACCACATGAGAAGCTGTCACCATTTAAACACATCTAAACAAAAACCATTAATTAATGAATGTTATTCAAATTATGCAACCATATTTGTTGAGACAAAATCCTTCAACTTGAAGTTAATTTACCTTGTCACAACCAGGAACAAGAGTCTGTAGTAGCTTCATTCTCTCACTAATTCTCTCTCTCCTTACCTGCAGGTACACTCACCAAATTCAGTAAAAAAAGTTAGTAATTTCTACTACTATTAATATTTATGCCATAATATCTTAAAATTAATATGTGGTACTGTATAAATTTTGAAGTATATAGGTAGGTAGGTAGTAGTAGTAGTACCCTCTCAGCAAGACTGTGACTATCAGTAGCTTGGCCCCTCCTAGCTCTTACATGAATGTAACCTTTATTATTTTCTTTGGAGTTAATATTCTTCTTCTTCTTTTCTTCATCGTCAATTGCAATTTCTTTGATTTTCTTCTGCTTCTTCCCAGCTTTCACTTCTCTCTTGTCCTATAACATTAATTACACCAGCATCATCAGTTGGAGTACTATTTATTACGCACATGATTAAAACTCAGAATAAATGATTAAGTTAACAGAATAGTTAATTAGTAGCTAGTATAAATATGATTAAGCAAGCAACCTTGGATTGAGCAGAATTTGGAGAAGAGCCCTGTTTGGAATATTTTTTCCTCTTGTTGATGTACATGTGATGATGCTTGTCAGTTACAATGGAAGAGGAATTATCCATGCTGTGTTTGTTTGGGAAAGAAGCATCATTGCTGTGATCATCAGGATTTTGAGTTAGGTTTTGGTGATTGAAAGTGGTGGAAATGGAATCTGCAGCAGGTGATTGAGACATTTGATGATGATGATGATGATGATGAAGAGAGATAGTGTTATGGTGATCAACGGTGTTTGGGAGGAAAACAGAGTCAAGGAGAAAAGGGTGGTGGTGGTGAAATGATGAGGAAAAGGCTGCCATGTTTTTCTCTGAATTGAATTGGAACACAGAAAATTTCAGAAAGTGATGGCCGGGGGGAGAGATTCTTCAGAATAGCGATGATGATTATGATCGATGCTCTCTTAATGTCTCTCTCTTAATCTCTCTCTCTCTCTCTCTCTCTCTCTCTCTCTTAATAGTATATCTTTCTCTGGGTCTGGGTGTGGGAGAAAATAAGTTGATAGTATGAGATAGTGGGGGTCTGATTCTGATTCAATGTCGAAAGGGGTCAGGTATATATATAAGCACTGGCCGGGGACCGGAAGAAAGAGACACAGAGAGAGAGAGAGAGAGAGATAAATCTTCCATGCAGTAAGTTTATATTTTATGCATATATATATACCCATTCCATTCCTTGCAGTAAGTTTACGCCACATTATTTGACTGGTCCTCTCTCTCTCCTCCCCTATAATTTTTTTCTTTTGAGATTAATCTTATAAAAAAAATATTCTTATAAAACGTTATTTAAGATAAGATGTTAGCATAATTTTAATACCAATATATGTTATATGTATGTCGAAATCATGAATGGATTTGAAGGACGTTGTTGAGCAATAAAATGAATGATAAATTAAATAAGTACGTAGTTCGAAGAGCATCGGATCAGCATATATATTTTACGGTGAATGATTTTATTATAAATCTTATATATTTTGTTAATGGAACAATGAAATTCTTAATGATCAGTATGCCCCTAGCACATCATTTGTGAGCTTTTTCCATGACCACTTTTTATGTTTAACCCACATAAATACTTTTTATTATTTTTAAATATTTATTATCCAATAGCTATCATTTTGGTCACCAATATTATAAATTACGTAAAAATTGAGATCTAATATAATAAATAAAAAGTATAGATCGAGCTGTTATGTAGTAATTTATGAGGTATCAGAATAATTAAAAATACTTATTTGAGCTCCTCCTCAAAAAAATATTTATATGAGCTAAGCGTCGACAATGCCCACGAAATGTGAGTGCTATATATATATGTATATGTTCTCGATCATCTTTATTTAGTATGTATATTTTGGGAATTATTTTTACTAAAGTTATTCGGTCACACGATGGCCAGCCACACGCGTAAAAAAGAAAGTTGACTGTAATAATAGAAATAATCACATTTCACCCTAGGGTTGCTCCTCCAATTAATTAGGGTATATTTCCATTTTCAAAACCTATATTACCGTTTTTAACTTGTGTGACCGGTCACAGTGTGTCCAAATAGTACCACCCTTATTTTTATTCAGTTGAAAAGCTAGGAGCTGGGAGGAGGCAGATTGAATCCTCTATTGCATTTCTATGTGACATCTCCTATTACTTTAATAAGGGGATGGTAAGTGGAATAATTAATGGTTTAAAATTTAGGAAATATATAAAGATAATATATACTCTATATCCTAAATCGTAAGTTATGTCACATATCATGTTCTTATTAAAACACTATGAGATGTCACATAGAGATATAATTCCGCTTGGGGAGGAGGGAGTGTGTGGGTTGGAAGATTCCATACTCCATGCAAATCAATATCTTATGTTAGGTATAAAAAATAAAATAATTATTTATTGTTGATTCATTACATTTAAATAAATCACAGTGTCTAATTTTTTACATCCGTCATAGAAAATAATTAGTTTAAGATTGACAACTGTAGAAAAGAAAGAACTATTGATAATTTTATAACTATGAAAAAAATTATCATGGCAACCAGATAAATTGTCAATTGATCAATATTAAATTAATTAATTTTCAGTGACAGATATAATTAGTTAGGCACTAAACATTATTTAAATTAATGTAATAACATTAATAGCAAGTCTAATTATTTTCCAGAAACTGGAGATGGACAATTCGAATCCTTTACTTATTATGGTGTTTCATTTTCTATTCCATTCATCGAATTTTTTATATTTGGCAATTTAAATATAATTATATATTCTATTTGTAGAATAAATCTTAATTAATGTCACTTATTATTCAATTAATAAAAATAATAGAGGATGAAACATGAAATATGAGTAGAAAATTGGATTCGGGAAATAGAGGGTATAAATGGGAAGGTTTATAGTGGCAGACGAGTCAATGCATTATAGAGTAATCAGTTAGTCCAAATGTAGTGAACAGTTGAACTGTTGAATGTCAGTTTGCTTTTTTCGTAACCTTTAATTCACTGATATATATGTGCAATCGATTCTGGTAATATTAATCATTACACGACAACAAACTTACATAGATGAGATCCTCCACAATAAATATTAATCAATTCTATTTAAACGACTGTGTTTCTTTTTCACACCCGAATTACAACGGCGTCGTACACGTAGAGCTAAAATTAGAATTTGGATATATTATATAGTATATCTCTCTCTATTAAGAGTAAGTAATGTATCATTTTTGCATACTATTAGTGATGCACGAGTATCATCGATCCACCCTCTGATAAGTGAGGATAACTCGCACACACATTTGTTAAACATGCAAGACTGTTGAAATTTAAATAATGTGTGGGCATTTCTTCTCATATAATCATAATTTTGATAAAATTAGGCTCATTTATTGAGAGTCTGCATCAATTGAACTTTGAATTAGAGTTTTTTTTTTTCTTTTTTTTTGTTTAATCATAAAAACGTTAAATAAGTAGTTGTTTTCTAGTTCTATATTCAATATTGATATGCTTTTTTCGAGGAAGTTTAATATGGATGCTAAAAAGATACCGAAGCAGAATAACACAATGGTCAAATCACTGCCATGATACATACTCCCTCTGTTTTTTTATAAGTGTTCTCCACCGTCAAAATACACATACCAAGGAACTTGATAAGTTACTATTTTTATCTATAATTATTGCCTAGAAAATTTAAAAAGTAAATAATTAGCATTTATTATTGAGGTAAAATGGAAAGTTTTGCATAGTTTTTCCCAAAATTTGCATCAATTTTTTCAAAGTTAAGAAATAGGACACTTATTTAGCAACAAGAAAAAAGTCAAAATAGGACACTTATAAAAAAACGGAGGGAGTATGTTATAGGGTATTTATTATTGATTTATAAAAAATTTAATTTGGATTAAGCCGGGCTACGCTACGACAACCCGTATCAAGACAAAAGGCGATATACACTTCTTATTATATTTTCGAAAATTTGTTAACTCGATCACTTGCTTCTAACTTGTAATTGTAAAAAACTACTTAAATTAAAGTTTTTTTTTTTTTTCTCTTGTGATTATTTGAATCATGAATGTATATAAATTTAAGCATGATTTCATAGAAACATCAATGTTAATAAAAAAACATGAATCTTATTAAGCATGACTATATATATATCAATTTAAACATTAATGTTCTAAGTTCTCATGGAAGGATAGTTTTTATACTAACATGTCCCTATTATGTATACAGCACACTTCCTAATGAAATCAATCCAAATCAATAATAACCAAGACTTTTCTTCGTGTTCCCTGATGAAGATTATGGTTTATTTCAACCTTTACTTCAAAAGAGCCTCTGTCCCAACTCGATCGAAACCATGCATATATTAAAAATGGAAGTGGAGTCAGGTGCTTCAAGGTTTTTGCCACTTGTGATGGAAACACCATCATAAAGTAAAATAAAAAGTACTATGTTAGTTTGTTGCTTATAATTAAAAAGCATATGTCAAATCAACACACACACACACACACACGAAAATGTGATATGTGGCGTTACTACATAATATAAACCAGAGGCCAGAAGCATCTGGTAGTATACATATATTGATGAGATCGATCGATTTTAAGAAAGCTAAGGAAAAGAAAAGGCACAACTTGTGGCTCTTATGTTGCCATTTCAAGAAGTAAGAATTAATTGATTTGTGGTTTAATTCCTGATCATATGAACAGCTAAAATTCATTATTTAGTTCCGATGGATGATCCAGATTCGAGAGCATAGATGAGCCCACTTTTGATTAAGATGAGACGTTGAAATTTCAAGAACACGAGAAAAAGATATTAAAGTGATAAGATGATTATGCATGTGTTACATTATTGTGGAAAAATCTTGAACATCCTTTGCAAATTTTCACATTTATGTCGCTCTTACATCGATCTTAATCACAATTTTTTTCTATATTTTATTTTACTAAGCTTATTCTTATTTTTACGATATGCTATATAATATTTTTTGCATGCATGTCTCTAAAAAGAATATACTCATGTAGCCATCACATCTTTATATATGTAGACTTGATCGATATGATGGAATTGCCAAGTCATCCAACAAAATTTAAATGCGCATGTTTTACCTATTTAATTATCCTGCATTAAACAAAATTATTCACCTAACAAACAGCTCATGAGCTCATCTCCCGTGAATAACATTTTCAAAATTTAATTGTGAATATATATATATATATATATATCAACCAATTATTACATTTTGATATTTAATTAATTTTTTGGCTGGATGAGTACGTACTTACCTTTTAAACTCTTGTTTAATCTAGCTATTTGCTTCTTTTCTGTGGATTTTGTTAGCTAGTCGTCATGTTGGGGATGAACCCCATCATATATGGAGGGTCTTCTTTAATTTATGTTCACTTGTGTTTGTGATTAATAAAAAAAAGGAGTAAATTGATATGCATGTTACGATAAATTATCTGGACATATTGATTACAACGAACTAGCTATTTCAGATTTTTTTAGGTAAATAGAATTTATTTAATCACATACATATATAGGGTGTGAACGGCGTACGTACATAGTTAATATATTCGAAACATAAATCAAGTGGGGGGAACGAAAATAAAAGAAAAGGAAAATTAATTGTATATTTGACTATGGATGTCTGTAATGTAGCTTTCAAAATGAATGGAATTCTTAGTTGAAGTAAAAAATACATGGAGTAGAAATAGTGGTCGATTGAGATCTGCCATTGCACAAATTAAAGCTTTAACTGTGTTTCACTGAAACATCTAAATCATGCCTTCAATAACCTACCTCATGCCTAGATTCATATCCAGATTTTCTTATATCAGTATTTATTATTTTTCGTAAGCAAGAGAATTCACAATCATTTCAACGTGGTAACAATGTCGTGTATGGTCTTATTCAATTATATATCTCGATCATGTACGGACTGTTCATGTGGAACAGACTCGACCGACCGACGGATTTGAACATATTACTTCACCTTTGAGTTTATGGACACTAAGCTCCCATTGGAGCTCCTTCTTTCCTCCCATGTGAATATATACTTTGTAGAGTTATTATCCTAATAATTAACTCAGCTTCATGACTTATACACAATCATTATGTCCCATTTGGTACTTACATGGACACCTAAATTCTAGATGTATTATAGTAAGAAAAACATTATTGACCGCCCACATTTATCTTGTACTAATAAGCAACAGATTAGAAATTAGTATACATTTAAATGGAAAAGGATGTTATATATAGACAAAACACTAATTATATTAATTATTAGAAAAAATTAAAAAAGTATTTAATTACAAATATGTCACCGTTATCCGAACAACTGTTATCCAAATATCAATACTCTTAACTTTAATGTATGTTACTCCCATTTAAAAATCTTATACTACATAATATATATGTAAAATATATAAATGTAATTATTTTATGGCCTTCATTTGTTAACTACTTTTATGTTTGAATGCTGTAAATTTGTAATGCTTTGAGTTGGCACGATTTGCAGTACTATGACTTGTTATAATTAACCTCTCTGTTAAAGATCATGACTTTTAATTTTTTTTAGGTAACTATACGTACTCAATTAAGTATCATGTTAATAAAACAAATCATTGTTAAATTATGCAGTTGTGTGATTAAGTTCTTGATTAATATTATATATATGTTGATTCTGAATTAGTAATGGTTTTTAGAAAAACACCCTATACAATTAATTATTAAGGAATAAGCATTTGATAATTTGTAATTCATGAGTTTGGCTCCGCTTGAGTTAACACTATATATACATGTTATGATCAACCGCTGAAATAATTGACATTTTTGTATAACATAGATAGATATAGGTTGTCAACAACAGATTTCATGAGTGGTATATATGTAGACCATCGATCGTAGTGATTGTTTTATACTAGTTCATTCGTTCGGATGGTGGATGTGGGTTATCCTCGTCGTTTAAAAATACGTGCGCGAGCGCGCGCGTGTGTCGTTGCAGGTGGAGGTGGTACACTAGTACTAGCTACAGTAGTATATAACAGTATAATGAATGCAATATTGAAGGGAGTGTTGTGGTTCAAAATTAAAGAGACGGAAACTAAGAGCTATATATATATGTGCATCAAATTGACGTAGCAGTTTTTGTTGCAACCTAAACGACATTTCTATGATAACGAAATCACCATACACGCCGGCCGTAATTTAATTTTACAGGCCCCACTTTATTTGAATTTAATTTATACACCTACAATTTTTTTCTTTTCTTATTTAATTTTTTTCGTGTTATGAAATTTGATATTAACTTTTGTGTCTATATTATATATTATTTCGTAGAAGACTATGATTTTAATTTGTTCTTGTCACATATATACAAGTAAATTGGATTTGGAGTGCAGTTGAGGAAACAACTAAGAAGTTTCACGCAACCGAATTCAGACAAGACTTGCCTATCAGCAAATATACGAATGAGATCGTCTACTGATCATTTGCATGCCTTAATTAATTATATATGGCTTAATCAATTTGTCTAGTAGTCTAGCTAGGATCGAGTGTGGTTAAAATTTAAGGGTTTTTAGCGTGCATGTATGTGCCTGCGATCGATGACGAGTTTAACGTTGTTTACCTCTCTCGTGTGGTTGCAATCTATTGCACGAAACGGGATTACTCCCGTCGACATGTTCGATCGGACAGTGGCGCCCATTTGTGAAAACAGAAAAAAAAAGTGATATTTTGCACGGCGACTCATTGAATTGGTGACCCGTAACTACTTGTAGTAAATGGAAGGACATTATTTCGCCCTCTTCAAATTCACAAATTCTTATTGATCAAAGTCAGTTGTCCAAATCGAGACAGCCGGAATTTACTCACGTTGTCGATATCCAATTAAGCATAACTATAAATTATCAAAGTGATTAGTTCAAGTTTCAAATTAAATCAAAATATGGGCTTTGATCAAGATCCCATGATCCATCCCATTAGAGTCACCGTCTAATATACAAATTTCCAGTCACATATCTCTTTAAAAAAACAAACAAATCAATGTACATGTTACATCAACTTGAGCTGCATGAAAACGTACAAAAAAATTATTACTTTATCAATGTGAGTGCGAGAATGTATGCATGCTTAAAAAAAATGTGAGTATGAGAATGGATGGATGAAGATAAAAGCATAGTACTAGTAATAGAATGAGAAATCTTTTTAGTTATCTGTTTACGCGTAAATCTAATCCAACACCAATTAGAAGGAATTGAGATCACGCACGACATTGTCAGCCATCTCAAATCACAAGGTATTTCGATTTCGGCGCTCTTATATTATTGTGTGACATATTATTTCATGATAAAAATGTTTATCCGTGCAGCAAAGTACCAATCTAGTATATATATATTGCATTATAGAGTGATGTACCCTTTTAATTTATTAGGAGCGAACAAAAACTTACCATCACAGTAGCTATTATGGATGGATGTTCTCTAGCTAGACATTTCACTAACTAGCTAGTAGCTGGCGAATCACACGCACACAAAAAAAAATTACGAAACTACAAAGGGTCATTTTACATGTACTAGCAATAATAATGTGCACTCGCACGTTGAAGAAAATGATTCCAACAAATATTTATTCTTATTGGTGCTTTTCATAATTTTCTAAATTAAAGGTAGAAAAAAATCTAAAATTACTAACGTGACTCTGTCCTGAGACTGAGTACTGGTCTAAATTTACCCAATCGAATAACATTCATGAGACTAAGGTCTAATCCATCTAAACACCCCTAGACATTCAAAGCTCTAGATAATGAAATACTAAAATCTAATATACCAATAGCTCAACTAAGAAAAAAGTCTAAACAATAGTTATTAATTTTAATTTAGAAATTTTTATAAAAACTCTTACCAATGAAATTAAGAATATGCATCATTAGCAAAACATTAAAAGTTGTATAATCAAATGAAATTAAGAATGTATATAATTAACAAAACATTAAGAATTGTATAATCAAATAATTATATTTAATTAATAATAATAATATAATTATTTTGGTATTTAATCATAATAATTATATGCATTAGTCGCATAGAATCTCTTATAATTTTTCCTTTTCGTAATAATGCTTGAAATCAAATTAACATGTAACAACAATATAAAGTTAAATTTTGCAAGTATACTCCTCATTTTCAACTTCTCACCACAATATATTTTAACTTTAATGAGATAAGCATGTAATTTTATTTACTAATAGTATATAACCTGTAGAAATTCGACAGTGATTAAATGTTATTATAATTTATGAGATTATTTTTGTGTCAGTTTTCATTCATCAAATAAACTCATTCTGCTGTAACATATTTGTACCTATTACATATTTCAATAACCTGTTGTTTGAATTATCTCGTTTATTCTATTAAAATAATCATATCTTTGCTTTTATTTGAAAAAAATAATGAATTAACTTTAAGACGTGTGAAATAATTTTTTTGGTTTTCATCGTCACTTTTATTTCGTTTATGAAATTTTTTATTTAGTTACTCTTATATATATATATATATATATATATATATATATATATATATATATATATATATATTCAATCGAAATGAAGTAAGACCCAAAATTCCATAAAGATCTTGGTTCGACGCATTGGACATATAAGCTTTAACAAATGTAGGAAAGAGATTAATACTCATACATAATCATAATTCGACATACAGATAGATAATTTATATAAATATAAATTGATATGTCAGATCATTAAATAATAAGTAGACAAAATAAAAACTGATACTAAAACTAATGAGAGATAATGTTTCAATCATCCGTTATTTGGATTATCTTGTCCATCCTATAGAGATAATTATAATTTTTGTTGGTGTTATTTTTAACCCAACGTTATTTTTAATAATTATAATTTGAAGATCATCAACACGGACACGTCAAACTACACGCCGGAGCAGCTGCAGTTCCATATGATGTTGCTCAACGACGTCAAGCAGCGCCGCGGATGGGCTTAGTTATTTTTTTTTTTCCAACGGCTATGTTTTTTAAATATTGTAGTACTGTTTTTTTTTTTAATCATTTCTAGTAATGTAATATTTAATTTCTAGTAATGTATTTTTCTTAATTTGTGGTAATGTATTTTAATTTAAATTAATGAAATTTTCAAATTTTCTATTTATCTTATTAAAATTAATACAAAATAGAAATTCAGAAAATCCTTAGAGACAGCTCCACTGCAGCTCACTGTCTCTATCTCCAAAAAATTCTTAGAGACACCCCTTAGAGACACTACCACTGCAGGTAGTCTAAGAAGCATGAATCTTATTAAGCATGCCAAAATATAAATTTAAGCATCATTACGAATTGGTTTAAGCATGTTCACATGTTCTCACACTAGGATATATTTTTATACTAACCCGTCCCTATATATATATATATATATATACATGTTCATATATGAGAGAGATCATATGAGAATAAATATTATCCTAAGAAATGAGAATAGATCTCCACCATAGATCTATGGGTGATGGAGGGTCAAGATTTGGCCTAGTCAAAGCGGGTCAAACCCGGGTCAACCCGTTGATTTTTTTTTTTTTTAAATAAACTGTCACCCAAGATGCACAACTCTATATAACTAGATGCACCACTAAGTGCGTTTAAATGCACAAAATTTTCAGTTTTTCTTTTAATTTTTTTTAATAAACAGTCACCCAAGATGCACCACTTTACATATTCGGATGCACCATTCTACATAATGAGATGCACCACTATGTGCATTGAGATGCACCGAATTTTTCAATTTTTTTTAAAATTTTCAGATTTATTTTCCCCAGTTTTTTTGTTTGGCTCTTCGTTTTTTTGTTTGTCGCTTCTTCTTTGGTCAAGATTCGAGTGAGGGGAGTCGAAGGCCTCGGAGCGAGCCGAAAAAGTCCAAATTATTGCCCGACGATTATCCTTATATTAGTAATCGGAGCGAAGGCGGAGCCCGAAAAAAAACATTTGTAAAAGAAAAAAACTGAAAAAAAATCTGTAAAAAAACTGAAAAAAAAAACTGAAAAAAAATCGGATGCACCACAATGTGTAACCAGATGCACCACACAGTGTAACTAGATGCACCACATAGTGTAACTAGATGCACAACATTCTACAAAAAAAAAATGAAAACAAAACTAGTTCATCTTAATGCACTTAGTGGTGCATCTCATTATATAGTGTGGTGCATATGAATACATGATGTAGTGCATATGACCTGACCGTATTTAAAAAAAAAAGAACGAAAAATAGAAAACTTAAAATCTTGTGCATCTCAATGCACTTAGTGGTGCATCCGAATATGTGAAGTGGTGCATGCGAGTTGAACGTAAAAAAACATTGAAAAAGAAATTAAAAAAGTCAACGGGTTGACCGGATTGACCCGCTTTGACCAGGCCAAATCTTAACCCTCCATGTAGATATAATCAATGGTGGAGATTAATTTCTAAATCTCACTTTAAGATTCATTTGCATGAAAATCACTCCCCCTATATATATATATATGTGAAGGTTCAAATAAAACCCTTTCCCTATGAGTTAACTAGTAACTCATCTAGAGCCATCCATTTTTTTGATCAACGCATATAATTAATCAGGCAGTTTTACTTTCTATTTGTTGATTGAAAAGGTTATTATTGTAACTGTCTATATATTTGAGTTAACGTCGTTCTTAAATCATGGGATGGTGTATATTTATTCCTATATTTTGTAGCTGATCTTATTTACTTGTAGTAATGTTTTATTTTTTTGTTTTACATTTTGATCATTTGCTAATATATTTTACTTTTTTTTTCTTTTCTAATATTCATATTTTGTCCACTATAGTTTTTCAGGTATGTATAGCAATATATAGGGATTAAAGCAACAAAGAAAAACTATTTAAGCATTAAATATTTTCTCATTTAATTCATATATTTTATTGTTTTCTGTGTAATAACAATTCATTATACATATTTAAGCAATAAATAAATTACATTTAAGCATCAAGAAATAAATAAATTACATGTAAGCTTCGAATATTATTCTCATTAATCACTCTTTTTAGGATGTAAAGCAATATACTATAAGGATTAAAGCAACAAATAAAACATATTTAAGCATTAAAAATTTATCTCGTTTAAGCATATTTTATTTCTATATTTTAATATTTTTGTCTGTTATAGCAACACATTATAAGTGTTTAAGCAATAAATAAATTACATTTAAGCATCATTTTAAGCAATAAATAAATTACATTTAAGCATCAATTATTATCTCATCTAAGCAAATTTTATTTCCATGTTTTTACAATTTTTTATCTATCTTTTATTTTTAATATTATTTAATTATTTTTAATAAAGTTCTTTATACAAAAGATATAAGCAATGAATAGAACCAAATTAAGCAATATATTAGTTGATTTGTTGGATGATTGTTTTCGAAATACTATCACAGGCTTCACAAGCCATATTTTCTGCACGGAAGAAAAAAAAAGGAAATGAATTTGTATTTCTTTCTGGTACCAGCCTCCCCATAAATCTCGCTCGTTTCTAAACGGAAGATTTGATAATATATTTTACTTCCATACCCTGCTAATTGATTTGGATATTATGGCCCATAATTACAATGTTATAATTAATATTTAAGATTTAATCCGATCCATCCATTAAACGGTCTACAATTAGTTACTAGTTAACACATGGGGATTGGTTTTCATGTGAAACACTCCCTATATATATATATCTCGCTATAAATATAAACGATATCATAAAATTAATTTGTGTAAAATCCATTGTAAGACGAGCACATTAATTAATTTTTCTACGATATATCAGTGTGTTGTCATGAATGACTACACCCTAGCTATATATATTATTGGGGTCCAAATTCATAACATACTGCAATCGAATGCATGCTCATAAATAAATGAAATCGGAATAAGGTTGTACGTTCAAACCTTTCGGCTTTCAGTATTCACGTTTGCACGAGTCAGTTCCGTCCCTTAATTTATATTAGTAGTCACCAATTCAAAATAATTTCATTTACAAATAGATATGTTTCCACAAATAAATAAGAAATGGATGATCAAGCTAGTTTTTATATAATAATCGTTTCTACTCAATCGATCACTACAATAGGAGAAATTCAGTTGGAAAGTGGATGCAAATCTTTCTTTTTTTTAATAACTCCAACAACGAACATCAGATGACAGAACTAAAAATATAGACGAATTCTCCCCTGCGAGCTAGAGACCAGCGCGTAGGGCACACACACTCCTTTTTTCTTTTCTTTTTTTTTTCTTTTTTTTTTAAAAATTTTAGATTTTTTTCCCTCTTTTTTGTTTGCATCTTCATTTTTCTATTTGGCGCTTCTTTTTTGATCAATATTCGAGCGAGGGGAGCCGAATAAATCCAAACTGTTGCCCAACGATTATTCTTATATTAATAATCAGAGCGAAGACGGAGGCGTAAAATCAGAGCCGAAGGCGGATAAAAGAAAATCTTGAAAAAAATTGGAAATTAAAAAAAAAAGAAAAAAAAAATATGTCAACAAATTTGACCGGATCAACCCGATCTCTAGTAAGAGATCGATCTCATGGGAACCATCTCAAAAATATATATGGATGAGAATGCAAATCGTGAGCTTCAATCAATTTTTAAGTTTTGATGTCAAACTTTTAAAGATTGAGATAATAATAATAATAATAATAATAATAATAATAATAATAATAATAATAATAATAATAATAATAATAATAATAAAGGTTGACATAGATAGTAATAGTGAGAATGTATTTTTAAATACCTTTTTATAAAACATACAAGTTTTTTGCACTCATTCATAAGACTATAAGTTTTCTATACCAAAATCACTTAAAAGACTAAAATACCCTTACTTTTGATAAACAAATAAAAAAAGACAAAAAATTGACTTGTTTGTTTTTTTTGTTTTTTTATTTTCGCAGGTTTTCCTCTCTCTTTGTCTTTCTCTTTCTCTTTCTTCTTCCTCTAATAAACCCTAAACCAAAATAATATCGCCAACCAACTTTGATGACATTAAATTTTGAACAATGCTCATTTATGTTTTGGAAGAGAGGTTGTTTGTTCTCATTAAACACACAACAACTAATGTAATTGTGTATTGCAAAATTCTCAAACACACGAACTTGAAACTTACGACATAGAGAAGAAGAGAGAAGTGGGTCTTTAAGAAAAAAATCACGATAGTTAAAAAGAAGAAGGAGATAAAGCTCAAACGGAAAGCTTTCGTGTTTCTGGGGTAGAAAGAAGGTATGTAACTATATTCACCACGTTAAATATGATTTTATTCGAGGAGTTTTTATACCCACAATGGCAACCCACGATTGACTCATTTTTGTACACGATGGTAGAAAATTTTCATGTACATAAATTATATGTTGATATTTAGTCATAAGAGAGTATATTTGCATGTTTAGGAACGTTTTAAAAGTAAAATAGCCGTAAAAAATATATCACCGTCGTGTGTATGAGAATTCTGCATTTTCTGGGCCCTTTTTTCGCAACCCACAATGGGGATATCCATGATGGCTGAGTGGGTTGCCACCGTGTGTTGCCACCGTGGAGACCCACGATGGCTATACACGATGGCAACCCACAATAGGGATACCAACGATGGCCACAGTGGGTTGCCACCCTGTGTTGCCACCGTGGACACCCACGATGGCAACCCACGATGGTCCATCGTGGGTTTCCCCACCGTGGGTAACTGCGAAAAGGTGCCCACGGTGGTTACCACCGTGGCAACCAACGATTGTGCGTATCTATCGTGGGTAGGCAGTAGATGCATTAAAAACGTGTTCGATCGGATTTTTTTATAATTTGTTGGCTATTTTGTACTTTTCAGATGTCGTGGCAACGTGTTTTGATACATCACAGGGGTCGATGGGATCGATCGAGTTATATAGATGGGGATTCTTTTTTTGTCTTCATCGATAGTGCCACAGTGAACCGTGCAAGCCTTGTTGGACTTATTGGAGAAGGGTTGAGAAATATAAATCCGAACGGCTACACGTTGTGGTACTTGACACGCATGAGCAACGGAAACAAAGTAAAAGTTTTATTGCGGAGTGATATCGAGTTACTGCGTATGTTAATTGAACAGAAAGACGATCCGGAGGTTTACGTTGATTACGGCGGCTCATCCGCCGCAGGGGTTAACTTTGGTGGTAACAACTCCGGATTTGAGCACCACGACATTGACAACCGCATGCCCTACTCACATGAGCAATATAAAAACGATGAGAAAGAAAAGGAAGATGAGGATGAAGATGGTGACTACGACGAAAATGAAGAAGATGAGGCGAGTTCCTCCGAAGACGAAGAAGATGATCGTCGTAAAGAATTGCTTGATTCGCTATCTATTGATTTTATTGCTTGAATGCGATAGCCGGCACAAATGGACAGGGTTTTTGGTCATCGGAACTTGATATCGGACCATCAGTCCGAACGCGAGACTGAGCATTTGCGCGCAGTGCGCAATTGGATCATTCCATTTCCCGATCCTGACAGCACAGGGAGATTAGGGTGGGTCGAGCAACCACCACCAGTGCGTGGGGAACTCGAAGTGGGGGCCTTATTTAGGTCGAAGAAAGACTTGAGGATCACTGTTGGAATGTATCATCTGGAGCACTTTTTGGAGTGTAGATAGAAACGTTCGACTCGCAATCGTACGACCTTCCTATGCAAGACTGGTAGAAAGAATTGCAGCTTTAGAATTTGTGCTGTTGAGGGCGGCACCATTTGGAGAATTACTAAGTTATCCCTAGATCACACATGTCACCACGATTTGAATCGTGCTGCTGCACGATCGGTATCTTCTGATGTTGCTGCATTTTATTTTGCTAAGAGATTGACCGGCGAGGCGGTTACGTTGAAGCCAAGGGAGATGATGGAAGAGATGCGTAGAGTGTTTGGTATTAACATTCTATACAGTTTTGCTCTCCGAACGAGAAACATAGCCATAGAAAATACGTATGGCGACCATATCTCGTCGTATCAGAAGATCCCGTCGTATCTATATTTGTTGAAGCAGCATAACCTGGGAACTGTTTATGACTTGGAGATGACCGTCGAGGGCTCGCTATGTCACTTATTTGTGGCGCTCGCACAGAGTATTCGAGCGTTTGATAAGTGTCTACGGCCGGTGCTTGTAGTGGACGGGACCCACCTTAAGGGAAAGAACCGAGGAATTTTATTTGTAGCCGTCACGCTGGATGGGAACAACCATGTCTTCCCCCTTGCAATTGGCCTCGGTCCCAAGGAGAATGATGAGTCGTGGGTATATTTTCTCTTCAACCTCCGTAGATGCTACAACCCTCCAGATGATTTACTGATTGTGAGTGACCAACATTTGAGCATTAGGAATGCAGTTCGAGCCGTTTACCCGAATGCATTCCACAGGTTGTGCTACCACCACCTTCAGAAAAATCTCACGCCCTACGGAAAGCACGTAGCCACTATCTTCCAAGCTGCAGCATATTGTAATCGACATGAATAGTTCGAAGATTTGTTCTCAAAACTGCATCAAGTGAGCCCCAACAGAGCTCACAGACGACTTTCTGACATTAGACCGGAGAGGTGGGCTAAGTGTAAGTGTCCGGTCCGACGCTATGACTTCTTGACCTCCAATTATGCCGAATGTTTGAACTCTCGTATGTTATGGGCGCGGCGTCTCCCAGTGCACTCGATGATTGAGATGTACCGTTTCATTGTAGAGAAATGGACCGATGAGCATCGAGAAGAAGCTGCATCGAGAGATCATGAGTTGACACAGAACGCATTGGAAAAACTTTCTTTATTCGTGCAACACGGTACCCGTCTTGCAGCTCGAGGTAACACCACCACACATGTTTACAGGGTTGAAGAAAGAAATGTTTCTTATAACGTTGATTTAAGAATCTGGACATGTACCTATCGTGAAACGTAAATATGTTATTTTTTTTGTTGTTTAAGATGAATTTATGATTTGTATTGGGAGAGAAAGCAAAACTAAATTTTAATATATTTGAACTTATTTTATATATGTGAGTGATACTTGAATGAGGTTTAAAATAGCAGGTGAAAAACATCACTCCCTGGATACCCACGATGGCCGAACCCACGATGGTGGCCATCGTGGGAAGCCCACGATGGGCAAAACCCACTATGGTGGCCATCGTGGGAAGCCCACGATGGACAGCCACGATGGCTAGCCCACGATGGGAAGCCCACGATGGGCAAAACCCACTATGGTGGCCATCGTGAGCAGTCCACGATGGGCAAAACCCACTATGGTGGCCACCGTGGGAAGTCCACGATGGGCAGCCCACGATGGACAGCCCACGATGGGTAGGCCACGATGGGCAGCCCACGATGGTAGCCATCGTGAGCACGGTGGTGAGCAGCCACCGTGGGCACAAGAACATGAGTGAATTTCATTTTTTGTTCGATTCCTTCTTCGATTTTGTTGTTTAATGCTTGTATAATAGCTTATTTTTCAATTTAAAACTACTTTACAACATAATCCAAACACCCACACGTGACCTTCATCTAATTCATTAGTAAATCAGGTACTTCGTACGAACGTTGAAGTTAGTGATACATAACCATTATCTGCACATTCATCCTGTATTGTACGTATAGTATAAATTTTTTTGCACGAAATGTAACATAATTGAAATACTAATCATTGAATTAACAAAATGTATCATATAATTTATAAGGATGGGATTAATGTGCAGATAATGGTTATTTATCACTAATTTCAACGTTAGTACGAAGTACCTGATTTACTAATGAATTAGATGTAGGTCACGTGTGGGTGTTTGGATTATGTTGTAAAGTAGTTTTAAATTGAAAAATAAGCTATTATACAAGCACTAAACAACAAAATCGAAGAAGGAATCGAACAAAAAATGAAATTCACTCATGTTCTTGTGCCCACGGTGGCTGCTCACGATGGCTACCATCGTGGGCTGCCCATCGTGGCTGTCCATCGTGGGCTGCCCATCGTGGGTTGCCCACGATGGCCACAATCGTGGGCTGCCAATGATGGCCACCATTGTGGGTTTGCCCATCGTGGGTATCCAGGGAGTCCCTTTTTCATCTGTTATTTTCAACATCATTTTCACATCTTAAACAAACAAGATCAAATATTTACAAAAATGACAAGCAAGTTCAAATATCATATAAAATAAGTTCAAATATTTACAAAAATGATATTTTAGCTATGCCTTTTCTCCCATAACGAACCCTCTACTCCTAACCAAAATATTCCAGTTTCAACAAAATACCTATACTTCTCATTGTATCTATCATCAATTGACACATTACGATGTGTCGATGTTAAATTGATGAGGCGATCAACATACATAAGAGAGTATGGGCCACAATTTGTCCCGTCGGTCTGGATGAATTGCTCCTCCTCACGCATCTTAATCAAGAGCGGAGGGTTTTTTAACCTTTGTCTATGAGAATTTTGCTCCCAGTATCCTGATGCAAGCAACAGTCGAGGTAAGAGATCGGTCACACACTGTAATTGCTCCTCGCGCATGTTCGTTTCCCTGTGATGGATCATGGTCGAGTCATACAGCTCGACAGTCCAATCCTTTATACAAATGTGTATGGTGACCCAATGATTCCCCCCCGACATTGCACACTGTTATGACCTGTACACGACAAGGAATAATTTAACAATTTAACTACATTAAAAAAAATAAATTATAGTAAACTACAAATATGAAATTATTTTAAAATATAATAACTTACATGGTTAGCTTGCCACCAAGCCGTTGCTAATTCACTTTCTGTGCTATCAACCATATGTATAAGAGCATCGGGTACGCGCCAATTAGTATGTAGTCTAAGCCCTGGAGAAATTTTCTTTCTCTCTCCTCGTGCATTAATAGGGAACAACTTATCCCACTCATTTCGCAAACCATTCTAGTAATACAACAAAAAATTACATAAATCAAAAAGAATATTAATATAATCAAGATTTACATAAATCGAAGAGAAATACTTACATAGAAGCCAGTGCCGACTATAATGGTGGTTGCCTTACATACTCCATCAGCTGTCAACCTATCTAAATGTCTCACCTTGAATTTCATATAGTTTAGGTATAGCTCTATCTCCTGCAATGTTATTTAATTTGTTAGTTATAATATACAAATAAGTTTGAATTATTGTAATTTAAGATAGAATTGTACCTCTGCCCACATCATTTGTCGAGGATCCTCCAGACGATCAAAAACAGATTGCACCACAACATGACCAAGCATCGGAATTGTGATCACAACTTCCTCTCCTGATTTTCTATGCCTTCTATACATACGCTTCAACCTCTTCACGGCCTGCTGAGTCATGGCTTGGTAAGGCGTCTGCATGGCGGCAGACGGTCTCGTCTTACGACGACCTTGCACCTCCTCTCGCTCCGCCAATTCGTAATCTTGCTCAGCAAACTCCTCATCAGAGGATGACGACCACTGAATATTAACAGGTGAAACCTGCCGTCTGGGCTGCTCGGGTGTGGTGTCCTCCACAGTAGGAAAAAACGACTGCTTCTGCTGGTACTCAGGTTGGTAGGGAATCTGCTGCTCATGTGGGGTGAACTCCGCAGTAGGAAAATGGTGACTGCTGCTGCCGTCGCCTGGAAACACTGACTGTTGCTGCCATATAGGAGGTCGAAACATCGGAGGCTGCCACGTCGGAGGGTCGTACTGATGCAGCGGTCTACTGCTGTAGCCGAAGAACATCGGCGGCTGCTGCTGCTGGGCAGGCTAATACCCCCACGGCTGCTCAGGTGGCTCGCTTTGGTGGGGTATAAGATCAAAGGATTGCCCTAACAGGTGGTGCATCGGCTGCTCGGTACGCTCAGGGATGTGGTGACTGTGCTGTCCCTGTAGAGTTGCAGCTGCAGAGTGACGAGGCGGGTCCGGAAACCTCCGGTGTGTGCTAGAAACCTCTGCAGAGTGACGGTGTGGCTCAAGGCTCCTCCTGTGGCTCCCAACAGACGGCTGTGGAGTGCTCCTAGACCGTCTGTATCTCGGACCGAAATACTCCTTAACCTGAACAAAGAGCTTCCGGGAAAAGGTAGCAAAGAAGCCCTTGTCAGACTCGTCTATCAAGATCGCCCTCAGCCGGCGATTGAAGTAGTCGTCTGTGTCGTCCTTCGTGTGGTCAGGACAAGGACGTCCGTGGACACAACACACTCTATCTTCGAGTCTCTTGATAGACCGGCTCTGCTGTCTCAGCTGTATCTACTGGTGGTGGTGATGGTGGGGTGCTTTGTCGGCGTCGTTTTGGGATTTTCTGTGCCGATGATGTCGGTTTAATTATCTTCCCCACCACCTCCGCAGCCTTTGCCAATTTTCCCTTCTTTTTCACCTTTTTCGGGGAAACCTTTTCTGTATTCTTCTCTATTAATTTTCTTGGAGGTTCCCAGTGTACATGATACACCGAGTCAAGACTGAACCAATACAGCTCGTCCATGTCTTCCGCAAGAATATGCATCGTGTTATGTATGACAAGACCCTAAACAAGTTATGTAAAATTATTATTAGATCACAAAATAAACATGTAATATAAATGATAAAATATTATAAAAATAAAGGCAAGACACGTACCTCTCTCTCGAAGAAGGTGCTGGAATCTGCTTTAAGACATCTCGTAGTCCACATAAAATATCGAGGAACTCTAATGGTGGCTGATCGGGTTCCACAGTTCCGTCCCAACAGTGGAATACACTCGTAAGACCAAATTTGTAAAACCCAAATCGGTCCGTAAAAGTGATAAGTTCCAATATCGCATTGGTTGGGATTCTTGGCGGTGTTGTTGATGTAGTAAGTCAATGCCTGATATGTGTAATCACCCCACGGAAACTGTTCCCAACTTTCCGGATCCTCAACTAATGCCCATGCCCATTCCTCCACATCCATATTATGGTCCCGACACAGGAGAAACCGGTAGTAAAGTAAGAGCTTAGCTACCTTCACATAGTCTTCGAGGTTGTCTCCCAACTCTAAATCTTTAAACCTATTATGCATTTCTATAACTTTAGTTTTGCGGCCTTTGAATACTCTATGGAAAAGAGTGTCAGGCCGGAGAAGATGTCTCGCATTTGGATCAAAATTTGTCTTCCCAAAATTCAATCCAGTAATGCACGCAAAGTCGCGTGCTGTGAAGCGGAGGGTTCTCCCAGAAATTTGGAACCACGTCTCATCAGCGGGGATCTCTCTACCACTCAACTGACGGGCCAACAAATGATGCAGGGCACTATTTGTACTTCCAAGTCTCTTATGTTTAATCAAACGGCCAACAATTCCCGCCGTAAATTCATCATACACTTCTTGATACCGTCGAGGATTGTGCTTGAAGTGCCGAAATACCTTCGGTATATCTTTAAATAGGATCTCACGACAATATATATTTATTAATTTGTTATGATGACGCAATCCAGGTCTCATCCAATCACAACCGGGCTGCAATATAAACACATAAAGTATAAGGATAGAAGTTCGATCACTCAAACAAACAAAACCACAAAACCCAAAGCCTATAAAATAGTCCCTGGACACCCACGGTGGGGCTGCCCACGATGGGGAAACACACGACGGGGCAACCCACGACGGGGCAACCCACTATGGGGCTACCCACGACTGGGCTGCCCACGACTGGGTGCCCACGACGGGGTGCCCACGATGGGGCTTCCCACGATGGGTGCCATCGTGGGTACATAAACACCCACCGTGGGCAGCCCGTTTTTCACTTAAAATCCCAATTTTTATCAACAAATCTTAGATATAACACTTCTAATGCTCATAAAATCAAGTACATTGTTCTCATATTCAATAAATCGAACATAAACACACACTTAGAAGCATACATTTTGCAAATCCAAAATTCAATTTCGTGTGGAATTTTAGCATTAACCGGTGGTTCGTTTACGACGGGTCGTACTTCCTCCTCGCCGGAGGTAGATGCCGACGCCCTTGACTCCCCATCGTGGTCGGAATGTTCACTCATATTGCCGTCGTGTGTGTGTTTTTTTCCGCCGGCCGTGTGTGTGTCGTGGGTTGAGAGGGAGAGAGAGAGAAAGTGATGTGTGGTGGGGGAAGCGGGGGACCACATAGATTTTAGGGTTTTAAATTTTTTTTTTTTTGTCTTTTCTTATTTCTTTATTAAAAGTAAGGGTATTTTAGTCTTTTAAGTGATTTTGGTATAGAAAACTTATACTCTTATAAAAGAGTGTAAAAAACTTCTACCTTTTATAAAAAGGTATTTAAAAAGAGTTTCCCCATAGTAATACTATAATTAATCCAAGTTTATTAGATGTGTGTAAGAATAGAAAAATGGCCACAGTTGTGGGAAAAAAATGAATTGGAAATTATTAAATCTTTATTAGAATTTACTAAATTCTAATTGAAGATTTCTTTTTGTTTTTTTTTTTGTTTTTTTTGAGAACTCTAATAAGTGGGGAACTAATAAATCATAGTTTAGCTATGGTGCAGTCCACTTAAATGGACTGAACCCAAATTTTAGGGGTAATTCTAAATACTATACAAACCCCAATTTATTCTTTGTAGTTCCCAATTTAAAATATAATTAAAAAAATAAATAAAGTAACTATTTCATCCCTATACTGTATAGCCACAAATAAAAATCTTAAGAGAAATTAAAACGTTAGAACGCAGCGTCAACTCCAAGCCCCATAAAAAAGTCCGATCTGCCACGTCGCCGCCAAGTTCATATGACGACGGCAACGACTTGTGGCTGTTCGACAGTTCCGGCGCTTTAGCATCAACAGCTTCTGGAGCCATATATGTCATTGGAGTGAGTCACGCAGACTATTTGAACAACTTCAACTTGTTGGGATCAAAATCTTATCCAGTTGACCAATCCTTATGGTGTCCAAACATCCTTACAGATTGGTATTAAATTAATTAAAAATTAAAATTTCTTGATATGAATTTCCCCCTAATTTGGCAGCACACTTTAAATCAAAAGAAAGAAACGATTCTGATTATACTGAATCAAGGAGCACTCTTCAGTCCACAATGTGAGTTTGATTCAGGCGATAAACATCCGTCCCCATGTGTGCATATGGTTAAAAGAGTAAATTAGTAAATATTTTTGTTATTTTTAAAAAATAAGTGGCTACAGAGTCTAAATTAGGGCTATGAATAGAATTTCCCAAATTTTAGCGCTATATTAGAGGAAAGCTTTCGATAAGCCCATTTGTGCGGCCCTCTTCATATTGGGCAAGTTAACCCCGTTTCGAATGAGAAAGATTACCTTCTTTTTCTTTTTTCCTTTTTTGAGCAAAAGAGGCTCAAATGGTTTTCATATTCCAAATCCTTGCGCAAAACTCAGTTTAAAGACCACCAAAAAAGGGGGAGAGGGAGAGAGAGAAAACCTAGACATTTTAACCCCAAAACCCATTAAAACGTGTTAATTTAACATCCGGAAGCTTTTTCAAAAAGAAAAAAAAAAAAAAAAACCCGGAAGCGCTGTTGGGGTTAAGATATTTTTGATGCATCTCCTTAAACCCCAGAAATTTTAAGGCCTGTAATCCTTTCATGACAAAATTCATTTGATAAACCCTAAATTTCTGTGTGATTCAATCATCAATGTCCATCTCATCCGGCCTCGGAATTTATCGTCTTCCGTCCCTCTCTCTACGTTGTCCTCTCCGCCAATGCGCTCTTCAGGTTTCTTCATCTTTTCTACTTTTGAGTTTTGAACATTTTGTTTCGAAAAATTGATTTGCATTTGTAGGTTTTTCATCATCGTCTTCTAATTGTTAGGTAAGACTTGCTTATGCTGCTTCGGTTGAAGCATACGACGATACGGAGAATGACAAAAGTAAATAAAAATATGGCATTTCACTTTCTTATTCTTAGTTTACGTAATTTGGGGAATTCTGCTTAGATGGTTCAATTCTTTTTTTGTTTGGATGCTGGTGTGAATATGCAGCATTTGATAGTTTGAGTGATGGTGGCGATGCGCGTCGAAAGGATTGGAAGAAGTTGAAGTCTGAAGACCTGGGAATTAGTACTTCAAAAATTTCGAGGCCTACAAGAGTGGTTCTTAATGGTCTTAGAAAAAGAGGTATTTTATTTTTGTTTGAATATATAACAGCGACCTGCAAATATGCGATGCTGTAATTCCTCTCTCTTTGTCTTTGTCTGTATCTGTTATTAGTTAGTTTGTTATGCCTCTTCAGTTTAACTGTATAATGATTCCACGAAAGTTCCTGTATTTTCTGTTAAAGCTTGTTTAATCTCTCAAATTTATGCCACATTCTTCTGTTCGTCTGTAGGCTTTGAAGTATATCTTGTGGGGGGATGCGTAAGGGATCTAATATTGAGACGAGTGCCTAAAGATTTTGATGTTATAACCTCAGCCGAGCTTAAAGATGTAAGTCTTCATTGTGTCCCCATTCATCTTAACGGTATTATATTTGTTATATGAACAATCAATCATTTCCCACCAAATTAAAAAGTTCATGCCCTTTTAATAGCGTTACTGTCCTTGCAACCCCCTCCCCCCTCTGGTATGCATTCTAAATTTTGTGTAAGCTTGAGCTAGGAAAACTGCATGCTCAAGAGTTACGATAGCAAGAGCCTCATTTTTTCGTGAATCTCAGCAGAAAAACATTGTGATTGTTTTGATTTACAGGTGATGAGGACATTTTCCCGATGTGAGATGGTTGGGCGACGGTTTCCTATCTGTCATGTGCACGTTGATAATACTATTGTGGAGGTTTGTTAGGTTTGCGTCATATTTTATTATAGATTCTTATTTCATTGTATGTATTGCACCTTAGACCATTGATACTAAGTTCTCATTTGTTCCATGTGTCTGTCGGATTAATTATCGTTTCATGTTGAAGGCTAGATTTCTCTTAATCATGTCCATTCTCTAATATCTGGGGTTCCATTTGGTTTGCTGTTGTTACCACAATAGTCCTCCTCTTGTTTCCCTCCTTGACTTCTTCTGTTGCTTCTCCCTTCCTTGCCTCTATTTTGATCAGCATCATTGCTGAAGCTCAATTGAGAAGCTGGATTTCTGAAGCATTCCTGTCTGCTAATGTTCTGATATCTTTTAGGTTTCAAGCTTTAGCACCCGTGCAACAAGGTTCGGAAGGTATTTGAGTTTGGACCCTGAGAAGCCTGCTGGCTGTGACGAGAAGGACTATCTTCGCTGGAAAAACTGCCTTCAGCGGGATCTCACAATAAATGGGTTGCCACTTTACCCCATAAACTTGATAAGCATCTGCTTTTTAAGTTCTAGGAATTGTTTGTCTGAGTTTTCCCTTTCTGCATCTCTTCACTTGTGCTGTGCCAAGGCATCTTTGCTTGTTTGAAACTTCATGTATTCTGTGTGCATTTAGATGTAACTTGCATGATGTGTTTAAGGTCCAAAGTAGCTATATGTAACATTTTTGCTGAATTTCATTTAATTTCTTTCCAGGTTGATGTTTGACCCTTATGCCAAGATGGTATATGACTACACGGGTGGAGTAAATGACATCCAGAAATCTAAAGTGTGCATGTATCTCTAAGCTATTATAATCATTAAAAAAAAATGAATCTCTTACAGCTAAATGATGCATTTACAGATATTTCTTTGATATGCAGATCCGGACTATAAAGCCTGCCAATCTTTCCTTGACTGAGGATTGTGGCAAGTTCTATATTTTTCCTTCCTGAAATAGTAACTTTACTTAAGATTGGGCCATTTCCTTGCTTTTACGTTGGTGATTGCATTTCTTGGTGCCTTCATCAAATTGTCAAAACTGGATATAATTATTTATTTCTAACTTAGTTAGTTACTGCGATGTAGTCTGTACCGATTAGTTCATTGCTTTCTAATTGTTGCTCTTTATGTTTCCAGCTCGTATTCTTCGTGCAGTCCGAATTGCTGCTCGATTGGATTTTAGATTTTCAAGAGAGACAGCTCTGGCAGTAAGAAGGTTATCTGCCACGATTCTAAGGCTTGCTCGGGTATCAGAAGGACTTAATTCTTTCATTAGCATTTTCAACTCTTCTAAATGATGTACTAAGAGTTCTTTGTGCTTTGATAAATCATGTTTCTAGGGAAGGCTTCTCATGGAAGTCAATTACATGTTGGCTTATGGTTCTGCAGAGGCCTCATTGAGGTTACTATGGAAGCTTGGTCTCTTAGAAATACTTCTGCCTATTCAGGTTACTAATATTCGTCAAAAAATTTCATCATGCTATCAAAAAGAATGTCATTAGAGTAGGCTTCAATTTTACCATTAGACATGCAATGTATTTCTGCCATTTTATGGAAATCAAGCAACATGGCTTATTTTGCAGGCAGCCTATTTTGTCAGCAATGGTTTTCGCAGACGTGACAAGCGTTATAACATGCTTTTGGTAATTATGGCATCATTTCTGTACAGTCTACTTATTTACTTTATGGATGCCTTTTGTTCAATGCTTTTATAGAAATCTGAGGTGCTGATGCAATTAGATTTATCAGATATCTTTTCTGTTCTGCTCTTGTATGGTTGTTAACATGGTGGTTGAATGTCTTAGACAATGAAAAATATCTCACTTTATTTTGCAGTCTTTATTCTCCAACCTTGATAAACTTCTTGCACCTGACAGGCCATGTCACAGTAGCTTATGGTAAGATTCGATTTCTGAAAATTCAAAATTTGATCACATTTTTTAAACTTTGATGCCATCATAAAGTATGTTATTTTCAGGTTTGCTATTCTAGCATTTCATGAAGCACTGTCGGGACAACCAAGGGATCCTCTAGTGGTTGCTACATTCAGCCTTGCAGTCCACAATGGTGGAGACCTATCAGAAGCTTTAAGTATTGCAAGACGTATCAATAAACAACATGAGTTAAGTTTTGATGAACTATGGGAACCGAAATACATGAAATCGAATGAGTTGTTGGATGAGGTTTCAGTTTCTGTCCGAAGAGCCCTTCATCACATGACAGATGGATATTTTGTCTCCCAGACGATGGCTAAATATCCAAAAGCTCCGTATTCAGATCTTGTAAGCACTTCCATGTCTTAGGTGTTTTCCTGTCATTTCTTTTGTTTTTCTTCTTCCTTGAAAGCTACAAGAGACAATTTTCTGTTGCAAGCTTCTATCTGGAATGAAAATATATCGGTTTACTCTAATTGAAGAATAAAAAGGTATTCGTAACACCTCTGCTTTCATTTCTGCAGGTATTTATCCCAATGGCACTGCACTTGAGAGTTTGCAAGATATTTGAATGTGTTGGAGGTGGGAAGGAAAAGGGATTTTTACCGAAACATGGTAGTAAGATTGACTATGAGTTGTTAGCTATGGGAACTTTAAAGGAAGTTAGACATGCATTTGCAAGAGTAGTATTTGATACCATATACCCGATTGACAAGTACATAGATGATTAATTTAGACCCTAGACTGAGTGAAGAGAAAGCAAACGTAACACATCAAGCTCGTACTAAAGCAACAGTAAACTGCTCAACAGAAGCGAGGAAGTGGCTGAAAAATTCGATTCTGGTTCGGATGTGATATTCATTTATTAGTATCAGATCTTGTTCCTTCTATGTATTCTAGTTGAGTTTTTCCTTCAAATAAAAGTATTATAATTACAAGCAAAGAAATAGTGTCTTCTCATTTATTCAGAAAGTTGATTTGCTTGTATTTACATGACACGCCCAGAATCAGTTAATAATGTTGCTCCAGATCCTTATAACTTGCAATCTAAGTGATTATTAGTAGCATTTTGTTTTTAAATTTCATGAAGGAACTCAAAAATGGAACTCGGAACATAACATACCAACTATAATTGGCTTTTGGTGGTCCTCACAGACGCAGCAAGAATCTTCTTGCAAAAATTATTTCAGAACCTGCTATAACTACTCTAAATTACTGCCGGAAGAATCATGAATCGTGCCGGAAAAAAAAAATTCATCCCATGTAACTCGATTTCTCCTCACTATTTGGCAGGAGCTGGAGCGCCACCACCGGTAGTAGGCTTAAAACAACATGTATGATTATGGGAGAGTTTGAGAAAAGAAATGGTGAAGATATGACAAGGGAGAGAGACTTACAGGCCAACGAAGACCTTGAATGCATCGTAGATGCCCCATTGCGCCCCAGTTAGGGTACCGATCATGACTATGCGAAGAGGGAGGCCTCGCGTGCACAGTCCCATTATCCCGAGCTTATTCACAGCCTGCAGCACGAATCCACACACTAATCAACAAAGGTCTATCTTGCTTTGGTCGGATTGGTGATTGGTACTTGGTACTTACATCGCCTACTGTTGCTCCTTTCGCATTGTTGAGGAACGACACCAAGTTATCAGCAGGGTGTGAAACAATAGCACAGAACACCCCGGCTATATATCCACCAGCAAAACTGACTCCGAGCTGCAATTTCTTGCTGCATTGATCTTTGGGAACCGGAATGGCATTCTTGTAGATGGCCTGGACAATGTTCTCGAATGTAGAGAACTTCATCATCGTATCTGCATGCCGTTGAGTTCATTCAAATGTTGAATGCAGGTGTTAAGAAAGACGATGATGATGACGACGACTTACATGGAATCTGCCTTCCCCAGAGCGGAGCAAGCCCCTTGTAAAGGCTGTAAGAAACAGGAAGGCCGAGTAGTTATATATTAGGCATGGAAGTAGCAAGAAAAGGATGAAGGTGCATACCTTGAGGCGCCTTCAGCGCGGATAAACTTGGGGAGACCATCGGAGAGGCCTCTAGCGAAGCCGGGTTGAGTCTGAACGCGAACCTTGACGGCCTCAAAGGGGCAGAGGGCGACATCGGCTATGACCTCAGCAGAGGCGGATCCAGCAAGGAAGATGAAGGTCTTGTATTTGGCAGCATTCTCGGGGCCAGCAATGTCGGAGTAGTACTTCTTGAAGAATTCGTAGAATCCGAACTTGCAGGCTCCCTGCGCGCTGTAACCGAGCAGGGTCGGCACCCAACCCCTGAAGAAGCCTTTCATCCCCTGCTCCCTTAGCAGAACTCCAAACCCTGAGCTTATGCTCTTGTATTTTGCAGGATTTATCTGCACTCCAAATCAAGATGAATGAATATAATGTAGTATCAAATTATTAGTTTTGAAATGCAAATGATCAAACACACACACACGCTCACACTTGTGAAAAATGAAAGAGAAACTAAGTGGACCTGCATGTTGCACTTGACGAGATCAAGTGGGGTGACGGTCATGTGAGTGAGCCCGCGGCTGAAAATTCCTCCCGCGGTGCATGCTGCGTAGTATGCGGGTGAGAACATCGCGATCTTGCTCTCGTTCGGTGCTTGGATCATGAAGCTCCGCCTCGTCGCAGCGGTTGGTGGCGGTGCATGTGGAATCTTCATTTTTTGGATCAAACTTTGCGATGGATAGTAAAGACAAGTGGGGATCCATGTTTGCCGAGATGGAGTCTCCGGGAAAACCATTTTTTTTGAGTTTTTGTCTTGTTGAATTTCTTGAAAAGAATGTGTTAATTTATGTGAGAGAAGAGGAGGAGAAGAAAGAGTAAAAAGAGAAATGGGAATGCATGGTGGTAAATGATTGCGGTTTCAAGGGTGGTAACTGATTTTCTCCTCCATTTCCGCTTTCGCTCTTTCTGTTTATGGAATATGTAATGGTTTTAGAATCAATTTAGCCTTGTTTAGAATGTGTATGGACTATTTCGAGTTACATGAGATGGGAACATATAATCGTATATTTAATTTTACACCATGGACTAAGTTTATTTACAAACACTAAAAATGCGACCAATGAAATCCGTCAACCATATATTGGATAGCATTATCAACCACCTTAGAAAGGTTGTGAAGTTAATTGTCATGTCAAGCTCAAACTCAAGTCTAAAGATTGATTGTGATGTGCAACTGATTTTCTTGTCTTACTAAGAGTGCAGTTTGGCAGAGAACTGGATCAATACCCTGCATCACATATACCGTCAACCATTTTCATCTCTTCTCTACGTCTAGTCTAGTCCCCATATACACATTGTGCTTTATTCTCGATCATTTTTCCTTCTTCTAGTCTAGCATTAAAACTCAATACATTGTAATTTAACCACAAAAATCAGATTATTGAAAGTTGAGGCAAAAAATATTGACTTCAAGAGGGAGAAGAAGAATTTAAACCACAAAATATTTCAACCTAGTTAATGCACAGTAGTAACATTATTCTCAAATTTATTTATGTTTATATATTATTTCGAGGTCAGATGGCGTTACTCCACCAATCACAGACACACACATCATCAGCTTAGTTATACGAATATATAGAGAAACAAAATAACGCGAATTTTTTGCTTCATGTTTCAGAAATACTCCTATATGACTACCGCTCTCACATTTCTGCTCTCTGTCCGTAAACACCGCTGCGATCCATAAACATTCAGTCTTAAAACCCTTCTCCGACGAAGTTACAAATGCTTTGCTTCATAACTCCGGTCCGGTACCACCAATTTTCTCTCTCTCACCACTTGATATAGAAACTACTACTACTTCATTAGTTGATGCTGTTCCCATCATTCTGTGTTTTGTGCATTTCAGATTTTTTTTTTTTTTTTTTTTTTTTTTTTTTTTTTTTTACGAGAAGCGGTTGGTTCTCTTTGTAACTACCGGATTGTGTGCTGTTCATCACATGTTTGCTTATTGCCGTAATACATTGTAACTGTATGATTTTATTGTGAATTTCTGCCAGAGAGATTGTTCCTTGAGTTATGTGCATTTTCTGGGTTTGTTGTTTTTTGGTGTGCAGAGTTGATTTGGATTCGGACTGGGTTGGACTGAGATATAGATAGAGAGAGAGAGTGTGTGTGTGTGTGTGTGTGTGATTTTGTCAGTGATCAGGGGTTTAGGATACTGAGGATTTCGGTTCAGCTGAATTGATGGCAACTCCGGGAGGACCTAAACCGGCGGATTTTCCTCCCAATTTTAACCCCGATACACTTGGTAATAACATGCAAAACCTGAGAATTAATCAGCCTAATCAGCAGCAATTGAGTAATGCCGGTGGTAGTGGTGCCCCTAGAACTTTTCATGCCTTACCTTTTGGTCAACAGCCACCGTCTTTTGCTGCCAGCCAATCACGCCCGCCCCCCCCTGGTGTGTTTCAGAGGGGGCCGGCACCTCCTGTGGCTCCGGAACAGAGTACATTGCCTCCGACACCAGTATCTCAGCCTCCTCCCTTTGCTTCAAGACCTCCCCCACCTGGGGTGTTACCATCTTCCTTTGGAAGAGGATCTTCTGTACCCCCTTATTCTGGAACTGGTCCTTATGTTAACATTTGCACCGATGGACCAGTTGGTAATGGACCACCTGCATTTGCGCCTAGGATGACGCAAAGTGGGTCACGGTCTTCTCCTCCAATGGATAATGCACCAAGGCTGTCAGCTGGACCAGCACAATCTCCTACTATGTGGGGTTCTTCTCAGCCTCAACAAACTCACCCGGGATTCGGTAGTCCAACTGCTGCTGTATCATCTTCTGTAGGTCAACCAGGTCCTCCGTTTTCAGCCGTCCGGCAAGGTCCACCGTTTTCAGATCCATCCCAATACATGCCACCTCCTCAAGGTTCTTCGCCATTTCCCCCTCCACCTCAGGGAACAGTTCAACCTTCAGGCCGTCTTTATGGAATGGAGATGTGGCGGCAGCAACCACCGCAGGTGACTTTTTGAATTATACATTTATCGGCCTGTGATAGTATTGTGTTTTAAGAAGATTCATTACTTCTCACTCTTTTATGATTCTTCATTTTCATGTAATATATAGCCTGTCGAGACATACTTAGTTAACATAATGCTGATTAAATGTGTTGCGAAAGTACTTGTGTGCCTGGCTAAAGCTATCGACGTAAAATGTTATTGTAGGGTGAAACTGAAGCCGGGTTTAGTAAATGTAATGTGGTTGTTTATTGCAACAAAACTATACTGTCTACAATGTACAATTATGTTACTAGAATTTTCTATGTACCAAGTCAAACAAGCACCTTCTTCAGAGTTCGAACACAAGTTTCTGCAGTCCATTTTTGTTGAAGTCAATTCCCTGTTTGTGTTGCACCTTTATAATAGTTAGACTATTTTGTGAGTGTTATTCATCACCTTAGTTTGCCTTTTACCATCGTCCATTGACTAGCAAATAAAATACTCCATTTGGAAGAAGAACAATAATCAATATCAAACGGTTGATGCAAAAATTGTGTATTCGGAAGCAATTTTTACTACAAATGATTAGCTTAATCTCTCTTTGTTCACAAGTTTTATATTTATTTTCACATTGTTTGTGTCTCGATAAATGTTAGAGTCTTATTAGCAATCTAGACTTTAGGCTTATATTTAGTCAATTTGTAAAGATACATTAGGTTTTGTAATGAACCAGTCACATCTGAAACTTGATACCAAAATGAACGGTGTGTTGGTCCCACTGGTTAGAAAGGAACAATACAGTTTTTTAAAAACTTGGAAGGATCTCTTGCTGAGGTGTGGGACAGGATGAAAATAGGAGTAAGTTGGTGGTTCAAGTTGCAGAGATTGCATGCTACTTTTATTCGTGATACTGTTAGGATGTTTAGTGCTCTTTACTAAGTCAATTCTATAACTTATTCGGGATTCTCGAACCCTTTTTAACTAATTATTTTTACAATTAATAAGAATTTTTGGTTTCATACTGAATAAGTTGTAGAAGATTATGGCACATGTGGATAGAGAAAGAAGAAAGTTATAAGGGCTTATGGCTGATGCAACCCTTTTGGTTCAACTCTTGTTAGTGATGAGTCCATAAATGATAGCCTGTCCGAGCTGTTTGGGAGAATTTGATTTCTCTTAGGACTAAAGAGAAGCTGTACATTTGACCTGAATGACCTTGCTTCATTTTACGGAGTTGATTTAATTAATTTCTCTGGATGCTTTGACATTTATAGTGGACTGAAGCCAGGCCATAAAACTAGTTAAGTGTAAGGTAGCATTTTGTCTTGTCTTTGGCTGTTTAGGTGGTACGTCTTAATAAAATCATCAATAGCTTGTTTGCTTGAAATCTTAAAACATATATTAAGGATTTCTAGTTTCAGCATCTTTTTATTTGGAGAACTGATTGCAGTTCTCCCAATTATACAACTCTCTTTCCGCATATGAACTGGCATCTATGGGAAACGATTTCTCACATTTTCTGAAAACAAAAATTAATTCTTAGTCGTGTAAATATTCTTCTCACAACTTTTCTAGACAATATTTGACATCTACAGTCAAAATTCTCTTTCCACAATTTTAAAATAAACATTAATTTTCATATAACACATTTCTTGCAAAAATAAACTCTCTCAATTTCATAACTCCAAATACTCCAAAATTCTCAAACCATTTTTTGCATTGCATTGCAAGATTAGTGTTTCTTGAGTTGTGCTCTAAATCAAGTGTTTGGTGTAGGTGGGTCCATCTCCTCCTGTCTCTGGTGCAATGCAGCAGCAGCAGATGTTTGGGATGCCACCTGGCCCACCACCATATCCAAATAATTATGCTTTGGGTCAATCAGGGCAGTCAAAACTCGATCCCAACCAGATACCTCGCTTTAGCTCGAGTTCTGCTGTAATACAGTATGAGACGCGTAAAGATAATCGAGCAAACCCTCCTCCGGTATGTTATAATATTTGTTTTTTCATACCTATGAATTTTCTATTAAATCTTCTATGCTTTTTATGTCTATCAATTTGACATCACCTGATTTAACTGATAGCTGATCTGCTTACCCACGACATAAGTAGTTTAATGTTTATAGATATATTTTATCTGATTCTTTGTTTTTATCCTTTCTTTGTCTAGCCTGCAACAAGTACTTATATAGTCGAAGACACTGGGAATTGCAGTCCACGTTACATGAGATGTACTCTAAACCAGGTCAGATATATATAATGAAACGAGTTGTTATTTAAAATATCACAATTTTCTTTCGGAAAATGACATCTATGATCTATATATGTTATTATTTTATCATCAGTTTCTTCACGACTAGTTTAACTTGTTCCTCTATCCATTTGATTCTATTGCACATTAAAAAAGTTGCTTTTGTTTTCTGCTTATTAGGTTCCATGTACTGTGGATCTCCTGTCCACGTCTGCAATGCAGTTGGCTTTATTGGTCCAGCCCTTAGCTCTTCAACATCCAGCGGAGGAGCCCATTCATGTAAAACAGAACATTCATTCACTATTCTTCGTTCTTTCTGTCTTTCATCATGATAAATGGTGGCATAAAATATTATTTCGCTTGTGTGACTTGATTTTATGTGAAGAAACTAGCTCTGTTTTGATTGCAGCGGTCATATCATATACCACCAATTAAACCATTTCAGTGTATCTTTCTGCCAACTGGTCTACAATAGAAGCCACGGATAGACATTAACTTTCCCATATGTAGCTTATAACTTATCATCTTATCGTATTAAGCCTCCTAAGAGCAACTATTCTCAAAATCTCATATAAAAGGGGCTCATTTCTGAGTTCATTCCTAGGCTTCTTGTGGCTTTAGCAACTGGAGATCTAGGAATGAATGCCTTTATAGACTCTAGTTTCAAGTCCCAGTTTCAAGTCTGAAAAACTACTATTTTGAAATGTGAAACTCTCATGTTTACCATCCACGTCTAGAATATAACACCAGTTAGTTTGAAAAGGCAAGTGATTTGATTATTGTCCTTGGTGTTTTCAGGGTATTGATACTTGAAATTTTCTTTAATGTACTCCTACTTCTATCCCCCTCTCTAGCTCCTTGTTTGACGACGTAGAGTTGACAGAATCGGAATAGATAGTTTGGAAGTTTAAGTTTAATGAAAGATGGCACTTAACCCCCCACCCCCGCGCGCGCGCGCTCCGGTGAGTGTGGTTCAGAGAAAAAGTTGGGGCCACAATGGATTGAAATCTAGGAATTGGAGATGTTATACTAGTGGACAGCATGTAGAGACTTCTCTATATAATGTAGCTGTTGGGCCATAGGCACATCTAATCAACTCCCTTCATTGGGAACTGAATTACTCTGTTCGGAAATTCGGATTAACACAATGCTTTAGTAGAGTTACAAATAGGAAAATGATGTGCTCAGTTACATATTAGTTGTTACTAACACTGCTTGATTTTTCTGTGAGCACTTTTGATAAAGTATGTGAGCAGGTAATGTAGTGCACACTTCTGAGACCTTTAAAATGATCAAATTTAGCAATTAAAAATCTGCTTGTAATAGAACATCTTTTTATTTCCAGAGCTAACCCCCTATTTTGGGTAATGTCACTAGTCATTCACTCACTGATTAAGCTTTGCTAGGTTGTTGATTTTGGGGAAAGTGGTCCAGTTAGATGTTCTCGTTGCAAGGGTTACATCAATCCTTTCATGAAGTTCATCGATCAAGGGAAACACTTCATATGCAACTTATGTGGTAAGAAACATGGTTGTTGCATGCGGCTTAAAATTATCATGCTATGTGCTTAAAAAGGATATTTTGATTTTGATCAACTGTCATCATTAATGCAGTCTTAGATACGTTTGATCTTGAAGAATGAGACAAGTTTGTCAATCTGTACTAAGTGTGAAATCCAAGATGCTATTTTGTTCTATTCGCAGTTGGAGATTTACATGTTATTAATTACTGACCGCGTATCTCCAAAATATCACTGTCTGCAGTTATTTACATTTGCATCATATATTTCATGAATGCCTTTCTCTAATTTCAACATTTAATCTCATATAATATTTGGAGTGTGAGCTTATCATACTTAGACCTCCACTGCTATAGCTTTCCTTTATTGGCAGGTTTCACAGATGAAACTCCACGTGAATATCACTGCAATTTGGGTCCGGATGGTCGTCGCAGAGATGCTGATGAAAGACCCGAACTATGCAGGGGAACTGTTGAATTCATTGCTTCTAAAGAATACATGGTTAGACCACACACAACCTACATATTTGATAAGGGCCTGATAAAAAAGATTAGTTAACTAGTAATGCATTGGGCCATAGAAGCACTGGCATCACTCTTGACAAAGAAACTGTTGTAGAGTAAATAGGATAACATTTTTTGAGTTGAGTTTGATTGGGACTCACTTTGTTCTGAGGCAGCAATTACGATCTTGATAATATTTGTGTCAACTATCTTCCAGTGCAGCAGCAACAGAGTTGGTGTGCTAATCAGTTTAGTTTAGTACTTGGAAAATTGGATGGTCCTTTTGGTAGAAGGCGTTTTGGAGGAGTCTTTCCATTACAATACCTGCTACTTAATAGAACTATTTATTTGTTGTCTATATGAATATCTGAGCCAAAAGCTCCTTTGGATGGGACTGAGTTTTTCACACATCTTTCTCAAGTCCTTGTGAAGCACTAATTTTGGGCTGAATCTTTAGCTATCATATTCTCATAACAAGATGTATTGGGGGGAATGTACTGTGTGTTGCTTACGTAAAGCACAAATTTTAAGAATATGCGTAAATTAATTAAAATGGTGGAATTTCACATTGTACAGCGACCTTTTCCTTTGCAACCAAAAATTTGTGGTAGACTACTCATTTTCAAACCAATAATGTTCCATCTACTTGGTTTTGTGATGATGCACGCAACTTTTTACTTTCACCTTCTAGTTAGCTTTGCCGGATCCTACAAACCACATCTTTTAAAATTTGATTTGTCGCATTTTATATACAGTGAATCACATGTTTTTTGTCATTTACATTTGTCCGGCTTATTCAGATGCGAGATCCAATGCCTGCAGTGTTTTTCTTCCTAGTTGATGTATCAATGCATGCCGTACAAACTGGTGCTACTGCAGCAGCTTGCGCTGCAATTAGCCAAGTTATACCCAATCTTCCTGTAAGTTCACCCTGGGATTCTTCACGCAGTAATGTTTTATTCTTGAACATTCTCCATCAGGCAGCTGACATTTGTTGAATCTAGTTCCCATACCTAATATTTGATTTCAGCTTCACAAAGAAACAAAAAGATGAGCATGATTAATTAGTCTTGTTTCTTGCAGGAGGGTCCTCGAACCATGGTGGGCATTGCTACATTTGACTCCACTATCCACTTTTACAACTTAAAACGTGCAGTACAGCAGGTTGGAGTTGCCGGCCTTCAGTTATCACTTGATTATATTATCTTTTCCGTAAAAACCCTTTTGCTCTTTTACCTTGAAGGGTTGCTTTATCAGTAATCAACTAATCATTCTTATTTTTCGAGTTGGAAATGTATTGTTTACTTCTCTGGTTTTGAAACTCGTAAAGCCTACTATGTTTACTTCCCTGACTTACTATTTTTATCACTACTCAATTAAAAGCTGCTTCTGAATATGATAAATATTAATTCATTATGTTTCCTTGCAGCCATTGATGCTTATAGTTCCTGATATACAAGATGTCTATACTCCTCTTGAAAGTGATGTTGTTGTTCAACTTGCTGAGGTTTGCTCTGTTTCATATTCCAATTTTGTGGGATTACATGTGGAAAAATGAGTTTCAGCTTTGAGCTCTTCTTTCTCTCTCTCTTACCTTTCCAAGTTTAATTGTTTTCTATTACTCGACTTAATTGTTGTGGGGAAGGTGAAGTGATCAGTAATGATTATTATAATTTCCAAAATACTTAATATGTTGATAAATGTAGTGCCGTCAACATTTGGAGTTATTGCTGGAGAGCATACCTACAATGTTTCAGAATAGTCGAATTACTGATTCAGCATTTGGGGCCGCAGCAAAGGTATGAGACAGTGACAATTGTGCTTAAGTCTATTTTTGCTGGTAACTAGATTTAACTCAGGATGTTGCAAATGATTTTGTTTTTAAAAGTGGCCACCATCATAATAGCTGAACCTTATTCTTTTGTCTTACCATAGGCGGCTTCCCTGGCTATGAAAAAGACAGGTGGCAAACTTCTTGTTTTCCAATCGAGTAAGTTCGTATTCATAATGCAAACTTGTGCTTGTTTTAGGCGAAAATTATCATGCTAGATATTGTTTTCTAAATACTTTATATTGTACAGATTGATTGTATCCTATTAGATTCTTCTATATTTCTAAGCATGTTGTTTATTTTTTAAATAATGTTGCCTGTATCATACTGAGGTACCGTTGTGAATATATGCATGTTTATATTTATTATAGAATTTTTTTTTTGACATGGGGGAAGGGGGAGCGGTGGGGTTCGAACCCGAGACCTCACTGTGTACAGACTGAAGCCGCTGCTTGGGCCTTGGTTCATTTGAGGGTTTTTCAATCTTTCTAATTTTCTAACTTAAGTAAATATAATTGTTCATTATGCTGCAGTCTTGCCTTCAGCTGGTATTGGGTCCCTTTCTACGAGAGAAGCTGAAAGCAGAAGTAATATATCATCTGGAGAAAAGGTAATGCCTTATAGAATATTTCCTTAGCACACTCTTCTCTCACTATTCACTTATGAATATATACATCTGCACTTGCACAGACACAGCCACACATTTATGTTCTCAAGTGTTTAGCATTCTGTATGTTGTTTCAAGTCAATGAACAACCTCTTTATTCATAAGTACATGCTTTTAGTTGTTTTTACTCATATCAAACAGGTGGCTCTCATATCTGCCTTGATGCTATGAAAAGTTCATGACTTTTACATCCACATGTTAATTGCTTTATGGCTTGCATTCCTCCTTCAATATCAGGAACCTCACAAGTTACTCCAGCCAATGGATAAAACTCTAAAAGCCGTGGCCTATGAATTTGCAGAATACCAGGTAAATTATCCGTCAAAATTGATGTCTGCAAGTCATACCATTAGTTCGGTTTGGCACTTGGAACCAATTACATTACAGTTTTTATTATGTATCTAATAATTTCTTAACATTTCAGGTCTGTGTTGACTTGTTCATCACAACTCAGACATATGTAGATATTGCTTCTCTCTCTGTTGTTCCAAGAACTACTGGAGGCCAGGTATCTTATTATATATTTACATTTGAAACATATTGTATAATAGTACCTTGAGAATTATTCTTATATGTGATGATCGTTTCATCTATAACCCCAGTATGAACTTATGAACTTATAGGTCATCCAACCATCTTGTATGCCTCTTCTTCATAATACATATAGCTGTAAATTAATGGATTTTTTTTACCTCTCCAGGTATATTACTATTATCCTTTCTCAGCTCTTTCTGACCCTGCTAAGCTCTACAATGATCTCCGGTGGAATGTCACGAGACCCCAAGGATTTGAAGCAGTGATGCGCGTGAGATGCAGCCAGGTTAGATTTGTAGGTTTGGATCTGTGAGCTTGTTATTTGAAAATAACAAAATTCCTGAGGAAAGAAAATATTTGTATTTCCTGAGTAGGGTATTGAAGTTCAGGAATATTCTGGAAATTTCTGCAACCGTATCCGAACCGATGTGGATCTACCTGCTGTACGCTCTCTCTCTTAACCCCCCCCCCCCCACACACGCACACGCACACACGTACATGATATGTATATGATATGTATATAGATATCCATCTCTATTACTTATACAAGTAAGATCAGAATATTAGAAACAAATTATTTGATTTGTGAACTCAGCTTTGACTAATTAGTTGAATGTCCTGGCTATACACTGAAAAATTGGAAGAACCATAATATCAACTCTTTCTATCACAATTTGTTCAGTTATCAATGTACAGCATTAGTTGAAATCTAGACTGATTCATGATTTGGAACTTTTGCATTAATAAACAGTGAGTTGATTGGATATGTATGTATATCTATATATACTTATACACATGTAAGTATGTACATATATGAATCAAACTAAGCTACATACCCAATAACATGATTAATGAAATTGAACCTAATGGAAAGAATGTTTTGGCAAGGAAGCAGATACATATTTTTTTAGTTGACTGTGTTCTATATGTATAGCTTATGTCTTTGTCTACTAAAGGGAGGAACCTCTGTCGATGTTGATTGTCTTTTCCAATTTACTTAGTTTTGGCTGTGTTACACGAACACTCCTCGATGACTCATCAGCTTTTTTTTTTTTTTTTTTTTTTTTTTTCAGATCGACTGTGACAAGACAATAATGGTGTCGCTAAAACATGATGACAAATTGCAGGAAGAATCAGAGTGTTCTTTTCAGGTAGAACTGTAGTTGTATGATATAATGTCCTAAAATTCATATTTTGACTGATTTCTGAATATTTTTTATTTATTTACCCCAGAACTAGAAAAGATTGATTCTCCGATCTCCCTCCCTTTTCTCTGTTGGAGAAATCTATGGTCATTTAATCACTATCTCTTTTTTATGTTTAGTGTGCTCTTCTTTACACCACTGTGTATGGCCAAAGAAGAATACGAGTTTCAACCTTGTCTCTGCCATGCACCAACATGCTGACTAATCTGTTTGTAGCAGCTGACTTGGATACCCAATTTTCTTGTATCTTGAAACATGGTAATTTACTTTGTCTTGATTTATTCCATTTGCCTTTGCAAGTTATGTCTATGTACTGCTTGTTTGTCTCTTGGGTATCAACTAATCATGGTGTCTGCTCATTCCTTTCATCCTTATGTTTGGTGCATTGAACTGCTTTGCATTTTGAGAATCATTGGTGCATATGGATGTCCATTATCTACTATCGATACAGTATGCTGACTTTGCAATTCTTATTCTTCTAACATGACAGTGGCCAATGAAATGCCTTCAGCTCCTCTAGCCAAAGTTCGAGATCAAGCAACAAATGTTTGTATCAACATTTTGCATTCCTACAGCAAGTTTTGCGCTACAAGATCATCTTCTGGACTACTTACTATACCTGAAGCACTTAAATTTCTGCCTCTTTATACCCTCGGTATGATTCATGCCATCTACGACTACAAGTAGCTCTTTATCGTAATGTCTGTCTGGTGATGCAGACATGGTATTTTTATTATCATGTAGTTGTCTGGCGCCTTTCACATTTGACAAGTTGAAGCTGCAATTGAAGGTGCTTCTGCTAATTAAGGAAAAGATTTTACAAAATATAAATGAATGCTATGAAATTGAAGAATAGAATATAAATGAGGATTATGTTAATTACACCCCATTGGATGATGCCATAAAAGCGTTCACAGGATTATGATATTTCTTGTTGACGTGCTTAAATTTGACTTTATATGTGTTATCAGAGTCTTCTTTTCTGGTTCATTTCTCAGTTATTTGTGTTGCAGTATGGTGTATAATAGTTGTATTGTGCTTTTTCCAGCTTTACTGAAAAGCAATGGATTGCGGTCTGATGGAAGAATTGATGATAGATCATTTTGGATAAATTACGTTTCACCTTTACCTACTCCTTCTGTAATCCCATTGGTTTACCCTAGGATGATAGCCGTTCACGACCTTGATGAAAAGGTCTGTAATTTACCTATATGTGCTATTATTGTTTTTTCTTTTTTTGTAACATTAGCTTGTGTCATTTCTTAATGCTCGAATGTCAGGAATTGGAGGAGTCCATTATTCCGGATATTGTTCCACTTTCCAGCAAGCATATATCTGACCAGGGAATGTATCTTCTCGAGAATGGGATAGACTGTTTAGTATATGTTGGTAACTCAGTTCAGCAAAATGTTTTAAAACAGTGTTTTGGTATATCATCCGTTGAAGAAATCTCAAACGAGGTATTCTTTAACATGTCAAGGTTAAATACTCATTTTTTTTTTTAATCTGCACATCATACTATTAAAATTCTCATATATTTTTCACGGTGATTTGGAAATATGCACACCATAAAATCCTCAGATTCCATCCAATAGTCTATGTTTTTGTTTTCCTTTCCCACTCTAGAAGAAAAAGTTATTTATCCTGGACATGTTGTTTACATAGCTTATTCAATACTTTTGTTTTGGCATGTAAGTTTATGAACCAGCAATCGTTCTCTATGTTCTATTTGTTTTTTTTTTTTGGTTCTGTGCTTGCTTCCAATGTCCACTGACGAATTTTTACTTGGTTTGGTTCTTTTGGAAAAGAGAACTTCGAGAGGATTAATTTGGTAGCCCGCATTGATAACCTCTTGAAAAGGAGCTAAAACTTTGTGCCTTTTTTTTTTTTTTTTTTTTTTTTTTCAGTTTATCTTGCAGCAGTACAACAATCCGTTGTCAAAGAAGCTCAATGCTATTCTAAATGAAATTAGACGCCAAAGATGTTCCTACCTCCGGTATAAACAAGTCTTTCCTTGTTCAAAGGAACTGATATGGATTTCATTTAGATGCAGTTTTTCACTTTTCTTCTCTCTTTGACTTGCAGCTTGAAATTTTGCAAAAGCGGAGATTCATCAGGTTAGTGAACATGAAATAATCCACCAGAGATGCTCAATTTTCTCTGTTCTATGACTCTTTGCTAGATTCCCTTCCTCTTCTTGCCACATAACCACATTTAATGTAATTTTAGGAAAAAAAAAATTCTTGGCAAGGATGTCAACCTAGGAATTAAGCACATGGTAGTGCGCATAAAGTGTTGGTCTGATGCACCTCGGCATTTTCACTACTTTACCCGTGATTTGCGTAATTGAATGCTTATAATCTGCTAAAATTGAACATTAATGCCCTCAGTAGTGTACCCAATTTGGTTCTTCTTGGAAAATTAAAGTCGATGAATTACTTCAACCTAGAGATGGCCCTTCATTGTTGAAATATGGGTGTCAGAGCTGAGAAGACATTTCATGTGCTAATTTGACTACCTCATAGATTCTAACCTTACAATTATTCTGTGTTGTGCAATCTTTTCAGTTTGGTTTTATCCTAATTTTTAGGTTGATGCTTGTTAGTATGGTGGTGTAAGAAGAGCAGTTTTGATATGTTGCCATATTTACCATTTGTGGATTTTATGGTGGTATTTGCCCTGGTAGAAGATTTATTTATTTATTTATTTATATGTTTGTTTGCAGGGGCAATGTTTTTATCTTACATGGTGGAAGATAATATGCCGAGTGGGGCTGCATATGCCGACTTCATAGTACATATTCATAACCAAATCCAAAAGAAAATGACCTGAAGAAACACACACACCACCGAGTTTTGATAACTTCATATAGGGCTAGTAACTCACCACCGGAAAAGCTGACTAAATATGAACTGTCATTGGTAAAGTCCCTTTACTTTTCTTTTGTTTGAAAATTAACACTCATTGAATTTTCATTGTCCTGGCGTGGGGGAGAGTTTTATGAGGAAGAAGACAGAATTGTTGTTTGCCAATATAGAGGAAGAACGATAGCAGTAACAAATTACATGATGAGCATTTTTTATTTATTTTTTTATTTTTTTTTTGGTGCTCTTTACATGATCTATTGCTTTTTACAGTGTATACAGATAATTTATATTTTTTATTCTTTTGTTGTTTGACATTGTGCGTGTGTGACTGTGTTTTGTTTTTTTCCTCCTTTTATTTCAGTGGAGTTTTTTTAGGTGAAATAAGACACTTCGCCCCTGCAACTTCAATTTAATACCTATCACAATTTTTTAGTAAGAATTAATTCTTGTTTTTTGTAACGCAAAATTAGCATCCGTACGCTACTGACCAAGGTAGCATCTGTGTGTTTTTTTACGTAACAAGGGTAAGTAAAAATTGGAATAACCTATAAAAAAAAAAAAAAAAGGATAAACCTAATTCAAATCACAAATTAAAAAACCGCGCAATAAGAATAAGAATTCAACATACTCAACTTAGAAGAGGGTGGTGGGATTCCAAACTTGAGGCTTTTGATCACAAAAAGACTTATTCCACTAATGAGAGAGAGAGAGAGAGAGAGAGAGAGAGAGGGAGAGAGAGAGAGGAAATTCGAAATAAGCACGTATGGAGTTTGCCCGTTTTCTTGGTGATGCAGCAGTGTGCTTCATGTTGTAAACATATTAGATATTGGCAATTCATTTCTTAAGTCTCCTTTGTGATAGATATTCCTTTCATTTGGAGAGTGAGAATTGGTACGAATCTTATCTCCCATTGCCAATTCTCACAATATAACAGATTAAAGTGAAATAGAGTGCTCTTTCCATCCCACAAAAATAGTTATTTGTGATTTCCCTATTTATTTCAATCTTAGCCAATCTTATTTGTTAAAATTGTTTAAATGTTTTCCGTAATATACACGTGTTCTTTGAAATGAATAATCTTCTATGTTGGATGAATAATTAAGAGCATAGTAGGAACATTGTGAGTCAATTTTATTTTCTAGTAGTATATAGTATGTGAAAAGAAAAGAAAAGAAAAGGACAAAGGGAATATTCGATTAGGCAGAGAAAACTGCGTTTCAAACCAAAGATGATTACTATTGGCAAGACCATTAAAATTGATGAGAGAAGGACTAGAACATCTGATCTAACATAAGAATAAGAATAAGAATAATGGCAAACGAAAATAGACTGAGCAGAAACTAAAACTTCATAGTTTAATTATAAAGAAAAGGGATTGCAGTTAATTGAAGAATCGACGCATATGGTAATAATGAGAAAGAGATGATGTAGAAGAAATAAATTAGGCAGATGCGAAGTGCATGTGATGTGGCTTAACACTCACTCTATATCTTGTGTTGTCGGGTCACATGGAGAATAGTTTTGTGAGTTACACTAATATTAGTATTAAATTCGATTTTTCCAACTCAAACGGGACATCTAAATCATGTGGTTACTTAATGTTAATTTTCCCCTTAAAAAGTTAAATATCAAATTAAAGTCGCCATCGCAATGTCATCGAATCTGATTTTATTTTATTATGCTATGCTTGCTGATGTGGCATTGCTACTTGCTATGGGAACTCATTATATGCCCGATGCACCGTACCGATAAAATTTATAGTATCAATTAAAGATTGTAGTTTGAATTTATTGTTATATAAATGGCGAAAGTATGACAACTATTTGATTTTTCTGCTCCAAATAAGTATCTGAAGAAATAATACAGAACAGAATTTATAACAGTTTATTACATTATACATCAGCTATACACGTCGTTAAATAATTATGCGTCTTGTTAAATCTCTTTAAAGATGACCTAGTGGTAGTAGAGTGATTTGTCTAAAGCAAAAGGTCTCAAGTTCTAATCTCACTATCAAGTTTGTCATATTTGTAATTAAAAAGTGTGTTTACCTTTTCATATTATTGCACAAAAATTTATCCCATTGAAAATAATGATTTTGGATTCCCTCAATATAGAAAAAATACTACTCCCTCCGTATTAGTTATAAAGTCCCAATTTAAATGGGCACGGGTATTAAGAAAACTGGTAAAATGTTTTTGAGTGGGGTAAAAGTTAGAAAGTAGGGGTAGTGATATTGACAAAAAGATAGTGACATTGACAAAAAGTAGTGATAAAGTTGTTGGAAGGTGAGCCCATCAATAACAAATGAGTGTAAATAAGAGAGATTCTTGAGGGTGTATGAGTCCATAAAGTGAAATAGAACTTTTTAAAAAATACATGTAAAATGTGTGAAATGGGACTTTATATGTAATACGGAGGAAGTAATATTAAGGTAAATTACCCAATAGTATCATCTATTCGGAGAGAAAAGAAAGAAGGGAAATTAACGATGGAGGAATAAAAGGAAAGAAAAAAAATTTCCATCATGGATAGAGTAATAAAAAATTCTAAATGTGGACAAGTATTATTAAGAAAAATCATATTGGGTTAAAATATACAAACTTTATTTATTTTTGATATGATATTGAATATTATTTCTAATTAAGTACACGAAAATTTACTCTATTTTTTTTTAAAATAAAATTATTTGCAATTTTTCCGTATTTTATGAGGTGGTTGATTGCTATTTCATTGTCTATTCGCAATATTTGATTGCTAAATTAAACTACACGACATTCTCTAGGACTCTACATGCACCTTATATGACTTCCCAGCCTACACAATTTGCTCGACTATTTTCGCATATCATTATAACCTTTTTTCACACGGATTCTTATTTTGTTTTTTGTTTTTTTTTTTGTTTTCCTTTTCTTTTTTGTTAATGATTGCCTCCATACTTAAAAATTAAAATAATCATGATAGGCAGAAGCTACCCGAACAAATTTCCTTTTTGTGTGGGTATTATTGATAAAGAATATATAGTCATATACAATGAGAAAGCAAACTTAATATATAGCTCAACTTTTAAAAAAATATAAATTATAGCTATTCTTTTGAATTTATAACCTAATTACCTCTTAACCCTCTTCTATTCGCATCCATCATTATTTAACCCTTTTTTCTTCTTTTTTATTATTTTCAGATTTTTTATTTCTTTTTTTCTATTTTTTCCTGTTATTTTTCAGTTTTTTTTTTCTTTTCTTTTTCTTTTTATTTTCTAAATTTCTTTTTTTTCTATTTTTTTTTATTTTCCAATTTTCTTATCTTTTCCAATTTTTCTTTTCCTTTTTTCTGTTTTTTTTTTCAGATTTTTTTTTAATTTCCAAAATTTGTCGCTTCTTTTTTTGTTTGCCTTTTCATTTTTTTGTTTGCCGCTTCTTCTTTGGTTAAGGTTCGAGCGAGGGGAGCCGAAGAAATCCAAATTGTTGCTCGACGATTATCCTTATATTAGTAATCGGAGCGAAGGCGGAGCTGCAAAATTGGAGCAGTATAACTTGTCTTGTTCAAAAATAGACTTTGTCGTGACGAAATGTAATGATAGTGAAAATTTGGTACTTTGGTACTAAGAGCATGTACTACAAGGGTCTTGTTAGACCTAGGTCTAAGAACTAGGAAACATGATTTTAATGATTGGTGGTGTTGAGTTAGACATAGGTTGATTTTCCCACTACAATGGGGTTGAGTAAGACCTAGGTCTAAGCACTGGGAAACGTGATTTTAATGATTGAATAAATTTTATTTTGTTGTTTTTTTTTTAATTTGTAATAAATATTATAAAAACTAATTTAATTAAATTCAGAAATTAATAAATGACAATTTTATTGAATTAAAAAAAAGACAATAACTAAAAAAAATACAATAATTAGGAAATAAATAAAAACACAATAACTATTCGCGAAGTGGACCAAAACGTCAGGGGGATGTCGATCCCCCACTCCGGCGTCGACACAGGGTATGTCGAGTGGGGAGTGGGTCGATCTCGCTCGACACCACGATCGACACCCCCCTTTAGACTCCCGCTGCATATGCTCTAATGACCATATTAGTGCCAAAAGTACCAGCAGAAAACACAAAAAAAAAAAATTATGTAACTTGGTACTTTGGCACTAATGACCATATTAGCGTCAAAAGTACCAACAGAAAGCATAAAAAAAAAACTACGTAACTTGGTACTTTGGCACGAATGACCATATTAGTGCCAAAAGTACTAATATAATACTTTGGCACTTTGACACTTTGACACTAATGACCATATATATTAGTGCCAAAGTACCAATTGAAAGCACAAAAAAAAAATTAAATAATTTGGTACTTTAGTACTTTGACACTAATTGGTGCCAAAAGTACCCGACTTCTTGCACCCGAATCCGACCCGACCCGCGCGCCCTTCACTAAGGGTATTTTTGTCCCAAATTTAAAAATAAAAAGACTAAAATTTGTGTATTTTAAAAAGATGGACTATATATTGGGTTTTAATTTCCATTATGGGTATTTCATAAGTTGGCTCTTCTTGATATATACACACAACTACTATCCAAAGTGCATATTAAATAAATTATAAATTATAAATAACATTGGAGAAATAATTTACATAGTGTACATACACTATACCCATCCCTCGTATTTGAATATTTTAATAATAAAAATTATATTATTAATAAATTATCATGTGAGGGATGAGTGTAATACATGTACGCCATTTAAAAATTTCCCCTACCTGAGATGTTTAATGATAGAATTTAAACAATTTTTACGCTTAAATGTCCCTAAAATGATGAAAATTACATTTCTTTAGAAAATTGTAAAGGATACTTTTGAAACATTGCATTTTTTGCTCTTTTTTTGAATTTTGAGTTAGAAAATTATATAGTTATACTTCAAATATTATGGCAATTTTCGTCTCACAAAATTTGACTAGTATAAGTACCATAGCTGGAGATTAGGCATCCTTTCTTTTCATTTTAAGAGATTACCTTCGCCAATATTTTAAATTTTGAATTAGACAGCTGATTAGGTAAAACATTAATTGCAACTCCACTCAAATAAATTCTGTTACACTATTAAACAAAAAAACTCTTTTGTCTTTGCCGTCCCAACAGTTTTAAGCACACAGAAATTATAACACTATTTTATCTTATTTTATTTTATTTTTTAATTCTCCAAAATTCCCTTTTCGCACTGCTATACAGAAGTTAAATAGGCATGCATGCACATACCGATACAACACTTGTCAAAAATCTATACATACAAAAATATGTACTATATATTTGTGTCATTGTCTCCCTCCCTCCACCCTCTCTCTCTCTCTCTCTCTCTCTCGTTTTTCGCCTTGGTTTTGTCCGTCTGGATTTCCTAGACTTGAATTTTGGACCATACTGCTGTTGCCCCATTTTGCTTAAGCTTTAGTTCCATAAACACACATTTGCTCTCAGATCAAAACAGAAACTTGCGTCAACGGAATAAACCTCTCAAATTGTTTTTGGGTTCCTTTCTTTTGCAATCAAACTTTTTTTTTTCTTTTTTTTCCTCTGTCTAATGTGATCAATGGATGCTCTTGCGATTAGTTCCGTGCCCATTTTTGTTGATTTTAGAGTAAGTTTACCAAACCCTTTTCTCCAATAACTTGTTTTCTTGATTTTCTGGGACTTGCTTTCTTGTTAGACTTTCCCCTTCTGCTGATTTATTGTCTTCGCAAAAGGCATTACACTGATTATTTCTTGATACAAGAACTTGGATTTCTTTTTAACGCTTTATAGATGTGGGCATTTATTCTTGAATCTTGATTGAATTACGTCCTTATGTGTATTTGCAAGTGCATTTGTTTCTCTGATTTGGTACAGTACTGATGGATATACTTTATTCTGTTGCTTTGAATGATTTTTATGAAGTGCTGAAAATTATTTCATCATAGTCAAATGCTGGGGGAATGTGGATAGGTATAGCTTTAATTTACTTCACTATTAATTCCTCTTTCTAGATTGAAGATGCTGGCAAAAGTAGGGTTGGACAACAAAGGCGTGATGACATTAGAGCCAATAAAATTTTGTGGTTATTTATATAGTCAACTTGTTCTTCTGCCTCCTCTATATCAACTTTTGGTTGAATTTAGGTAAAAGGTTTTATCTTTAGGTTTAGAAACTACTGGCATAGAACATTTATACCTACTTCCTTTGAGGCCATTTTCGAAGGAGTCAAGGATTACGTAACTGATGAGCAAATTAAACCCTTCATTTCTTCTTGAAAATCGTTTGGCAATTATACGATACAGTGTTATATATACTACATTCTTTACGTACTTGAATGAATCATAAGAAAATGGACAGCAGTTGCCTTCGAGTATTTGTAAGTCGCCTTCGAGTATTTGTAAGTCGGGATTATGCTATATATTTTCATATCAATATAAAAATCTCATGAGTATTTATTTTTATATAAGGTTGTTGTTTCTGCATGATCTTTGTTTCTTTTCTCATATTATAGATCCGTATACTATTCGAAGGACGTGACATGAAGTTCCTCTCCCTTGGTGCAGTATGTTCATTGTTTTCTGTGTTGGAAGTAATTCTTATAACAGGATCGAGTTTGGCAGGATTGACCATTAGGGATGAATCTAAAGATTCAATTCAAAAGTTTGAACACAAAATGAATTTGAACATTCTTACGGTATAATTAGTATCATGGTTTCTAAAACAAATTTGTGTGCTTTGGCCTCATTGACATGAAATGAGAGAAAGAATTTCGTTTTCGAGAAAAATGCTACTGATCTTTTTATCACGTCTACAGATTCTTAAACCATAAATTCCCCTTATGATTTTCAATTTCTATTACTGGCCTTGCTCTGTCTTTTCATCTATATCTCTTCCCTTTGTGTTTTGTCAAATTAGATGACGTAATTTTGTTTTTGCATTTGATATGTCTTATCCAGAAATTTGCCTTAATGTCTGTAAGACCTTTTCATGTTGAGATTTCACCACCACTCTCATATACATTAATAGACTTTAACTGTCTATCTGTCTGCCGTGGATATGCAGAAAGACACATGGGTGCAGACACTCATTTTGTCGTTTCAAAGCCTTGGTGTAATATATGGTCGCTTGAGCACAGCTCCTTTGTATGTGCTGGAATCAATTGAACCGGGGGATATTGCATCACCCGAGGAGATGCATGAACTCTTCTCATTTATTTTCTGGACTCTAACCGTCATTCCATTGTTGAAGTATGCTTTTATTGTATTGAAGGCTGACGACGATGGAGAAGGTAAGAATCTTGATAAGTTTTGTGGGCTGTGAGGGATAGACTGTACATTGTTATTGTTCCTATTGAAAGTTGAAACTCAAACTTTGTTGATCTTCGCAGGCGGTCCATTTTCATTATATTCGTTACTCTGTAGGCATGCTAAAGTGGGGCTGATTCCATCCAATAGGGGTTCAAGCAAAATCTTGAATCATGAAGAGGAAGAGTACATGTCTACAGGACTATCCAAGGGAAAACCCGAAAACAAAGCTAGAAAGGCTATAGAGAAATACAAAAGCAGTCACTACTTGCTGTTGTTCCTTGCTTTGGTTGGTGCTTGCATGATATTAAGTGATGCAGTTCTTACGCCAGCAATTTCTGGTTGGCCTTTTTTTGATACAGTTATTACTTTAAATATTCTTCATAGAGTAGATTGTGCAATTTAGCTGTTGAAACTGGAAAATTAATCTTAATTCATGTTCGAGTGCAGTTTTATCAGCAACATCTAGTCTTGGACGATCATTGGCAAAAATATCTAATGGTAAGGGTTTGCTGCATATATTGGAAGATACGCTAATCTACTTTTGAACTAAATTTACTACAATATTATATAAACTAAAAGTTGTTAGCTGTTTTCACCAGTCTTTTCTTCTGATAAAACAAAGGACCATGTATCAAATGGCTTGAAGAAATGTAAGTTGTTGATTGGACTGTAATGCTTTTCAATTCAGATATTACTAGGCATGGCTATTAATTAAACTTTTTGATTTTTTGCAATATATCCAGATGTGCCGACTCCTGTTGCATGTGCCATACTGGTTTGCCTTTTCACTTTGCAGCATCACGGAACCAAGAGAATTGGGTGCTTATTTGCTCCAATCGTCATCACATGGCTTATCTTCATCAGCGGGTTTGGCCTCTACAATATTATTCATTGCGATGCCCTGATCCTCCGTGCAGTCTCCCCACTATATATGGTGAGGTTCATGAAGAAAATTAATCTTCGACATTGGAAACTCCTAAGCAGCATAGTCTTATGCATTGCAGGTTGGATTATCTACTGAACGTAGTGCATTTTACTTGCTTGAATGTCCGTGGAGTCTTTAACATTTTATTATTGACAAGCCCTTTTGAAATGATGATTTTCTTGATTATGTATAATCAGGCACAGAGGCAATGTTCGCAAATCTAGGTCATTTTTCCAAGAAATCTATCAAGGTACGAATAATGTGGACACGCGTTGATCTCTTATATAGAATTGGCAGAGATGTTAAAAAGTTCCATGCAAAAATTATATTGAAGTACTTATTTTGTGAAAGATTTGCATAGCAGAATTATGATTCACGAAGCTTCCTCTAATGCAGATAACGTTCATCTGCTTCATATATCCCGTCCTTTTGATAACATATGCTGGACAAGCTGCATTTGTCTCGAAGAATCTCCATGCTGAGGGTGCATTCCATCTAAGTGAATCTATACCTAATAGTAAGATTTGTTATTCCTTTATATCTTCTTGTATGTCCTGGATCATCAGTCCTTACTATTGAAATGATCATTTTGTCAGGGAGTCTTGAGCATGTATTTGCTGTGTTATCGCTGTTTGCTTCAGCTGTAGGAAGTCAAGCTACCATTACTGCTGGGTTCTCCATCATACACCAGTGTCAGGCACTCGATTGTTTTCCCCGAGTAAAAGTTGTTCACACGTCGGATAAAATATTCGGGCAAGTCTATGTCCCCGATGCAAACTGGTTGTTCATGGTTTTGAGCATAGCATTTACCATTGGTTTACATGATATATCAAAGCTCGGAAAAGCAACAGGTACGACTTCTGTGGCATCATCATCTCTTTATCTGATCTCAATTGTGGTGAATCGCGACTTTAATTACAATTAAATTCACTATCAATAATTCAATATGGAATTTTCGACCTCTTCGTAGTTGAGAAAATTGACTTCTTCGTAGTTGAGAAAATTGATCGTTCTTGTCTTTTCTGATGGTAGGTTTGGCTGTTACTTCGGGCTTGCTGGTAACAACTTGTTTAATGTCACTTGTGATTGCACTGTATTGGGAGAAGAATCTGTTTGCATCAGTATGTTTTCTGCTGTTCTTTGGCTCCATCGAAGCCATATACCTATCGACAACTCTGACGAGCTTCTTCCATGGTGCCTGGTGCTTGATCATCCTATTTTTATTCTTCACGACAATTATGGCCGCCTGGCACTACGGCACTCTCAAGAAGTATGAATTCGATGTAGAGAACAAGGTATCGATCGAGTGGCTAACGGATTACAGCCCTGGTCTCGGGGTTTCTAGGGTGCCCGGTATTGGCTTCGTCTACTCCGATGTTGAGATGGGAATCCCTGCTTTCTTCACCCATTTCATTACAAATATTCCTGCTTTTCACCAAGTGCTGATTTTTGTATCCTTCAAGGCTTCACCAGTGCCATACGTCCATGCAAGCAGGCGATATCTCATAGGCCGAGTGGGCCCCAAAGAGTACAAAATCTATCGCTGCATCGTACGCTATGGCTACCATGATAATGTCCGAGACACAGATGACTTCGAGGACCAGATAATAAGCTCGATCGGAGAATTCATCACGAGGGAGGAATATGATCGTGAAGCACTGAATTCACCCGAAGGTAGGATGATTGTTCTAGGTACCCCGTCGAACAATGGGAAAGGGCTGATTACCGTTTCTGAGACGAGCTCGAGTGAATGTGCTCCAACCTTAGCAGCAAGTGAGTCTCGACGTGGTCTGTTGGATGCTCCATCAGGCAGCGGTGGTAGTCCTCTGGTGAACAAGAAACGAGTTCGATTCATGCTGCCTCCGAAGAGCCCTCAAATGCGCCCATCCGTTAGACAGGAACTCGAAGAGATCATCGACGCGAGGGAGAGCGGGACGGCATACTTCTTGGGACAGTCCCATTTGTTGGCGAGGCAGGGCTCAAATTTGGTGAAGAAGCTGATCATAATGGTATATGTTTTTCTTGATAAGAACAGTAGGGAGCCTCCAGTTGCACTCAACATTCCTAATATTGCTCTTTTGGAAGTTGGAACAGTTTATACAATTTGAGATGTTTATATATGAAAAGTATATGAAAGCAACTGATAAGTGATGGAAGTTTTCTTATGGCATAATCAGATTCTTGCAACATACTCTATAATTTCATGTAATGTGTTTATGTAACAATTGATATGTTTGAAAATGTAGTTACATGTACAGAATATGACTACAGTGATGTTGAAAAATCTGATTAAAAAACATATGATCAAACAAGGAAGCTAAATAAACAACTTGAGCTATAGTTTATTGAATTTGTGGTGGTACAGAATACAGATACAGACATACATAAAAAATAAAATAAAATAAAAGATGACATGTCATCAACAAGAAAACTGGATAGTAATCAATCAGTTTGATACCATACTCTCAGACTCTTTGACAAAGCCATCTCCTGTCCAGTCTCTATCAGATTGCAACCCTTTCTTGATAGCCTTCCTTTCGCGTATCGCTTCTTGTTGCCGTTTCACCAAATCCATGTGGGTTGTGAAATAGTTGAGCGAAGCCCTGATTGTATTTATAAGAGAGCGGAAGATAGGAAAATCGTCTCAGACGAATACTTTGGGTAACTTCATATATGTCAAATTGTTAAGAGAGTTTGAGTTCATACCCTCTGAAATCTTCTATAGATGAGAAGTTGTGCTTTTTCATGAATTCCTGCAGCTCAGTACAAAGCTTCTTCACAAGACCGTATCCATGCATCATCACACCAGTGCAGACCTACAAAAGTAAAAATAACATTATTTAGTTATTCATATATGGTTAGAAGACTCAATATATATGCATGAAGATGCCAAAAGAGAGTTAATAATAACTACTAGGTTATATTTCCTCCTTATATCTTCACTTTAATATAACTATTTATACATGAGAAAAAAAAATTATTGTTGTCCAACCTGAACTGTATTGGCTCCTAGAAGAATGAACTCCGCTGCGTCACTCCCCGTCTCAACACCTCCAATAGCAGAAAGTGAGAGATCGGTATCACCGAATTCCCTTTTCATCATCTGTGCGATGCTCATCACTTTTGCAAGAGCAATTGGATGGACTGCCTTAGCTGAATACCCTCCGGGAGTTGAATATCTAAGTTCACATACAAAACGATAATTTAGAAGTTTGAATAGAAGTGGAGAGGGTATATACTTAAGAAAAAGTCAATCATAAAATAGTATAGATATTACCCCTCCACACAAGGCTCTGGCCGCAAGGTGTCGAGATTAATTCCCATGACACTCATGATTGTGTTGATTGCAGCAACTCCTTCACATCCAGCTTGCAAAGACACCATAGCTGGCTGTAGAAAGAAAAGATTGATCAGTGTCAATATGATGAAGGAAGTTATCATTGAAGCGTGAACTTGTGCTCAGACATAACTTCAATTCTCATTCTCAGGCACTAGAGAAAAAAAAGCAGCGACAGTCATGTTAAACTAATGGAATGTATTTCGATGGCCGCACATTATGTGGAAGGATAATCTTCCAGTATCAGGAATACCCTACTAGCAACCTAGAGTCTATCTAGACGTCGTTTCGCTAACGATCTAACAAAATTCCACACAAATCACCAGTGATTACATGTCCAATCACAATTCTGATAACTCATGTGTCCAGTTCATGCTCCAAAATGCCAAAAATAATTAAAGAAGTCTATGAAGGAACTTAAGTACCTAATGCCGTTTCTGTTCTTCAAAATGTTGAGGCAACAGATTCTCAAGAATAGCACGGTGCATATTACGAGGCGGTGACCAACAAAGCGTGTAGGTTTTCAACCAATACATACTAGTTTACCAACAATAATGTAATAGATACAGACTTTTGTCTGGTTAATGTATTTAACAGGAATAGCATTGGCGATGTCATTATCAATAAACCAGCACACCTTCGTATAGCATTGCTTCGTTTGTAAGAAGTACACAACCTTGCCATAATCTGCAGTTGAAAATAAAAAATGGATGACATGATAACCTGTGTGATGTCGGTGATGTTTGGAGTCATCTTTGCCCAAACGGGAACCGTTGCTTTGGCATTAATCCATCCACAAACTTCTTCCAGAAGTGCACAATCTTGGCCAATAGCAGCACCCATTTTACGCTCTGGCATCCCATGAGGACATGAAAAATTGATTTCAAAAGCATCCTGCATGAAATTATCAAGATCGAGACCATCAACACACTAATTTAAAAAAATAGAAAACTAAGTCCGTTGCGACTGTATGCTTACAATTCCAGTTTGCTCGACTCTGTCAATGAGTTCCTCCCAAGCAGCTTTGTTGTATTCTTCCATGATCGAAGCAATAAGTATCCTATCCGGAAACTCTTGTTTCAACTGTTTAAATTCTTTCAACATAGTTTCAAGTGGCCGGTCGCTTATGAGCTCAATATTTTGCCAGCCTATAATTTGTCCTTTGGCTGACCCATTTGCTCCAGCCCGTAATCTAGCATATCGAGGGGTTACATTTACGACTTTTGCAGCATCTAGTGACACCTATACATGTTGTTCAAGATCAGAAGTTCCTTTCATCTTCACCATTCATGACAAAAGGAAGCTATTCGTATTCCATAAAAATTTTCTGGTGCAGATTTGAAATACAATTGTGCATCAGCATTGTATATACTTGTGATCAACTAGAGATGGTAGACTCCATTCATTCTACACATTCATGTAGTACTTCACCAAACAATATGTTCATCAACCAAAAACACACATTTACACACACTACGAGGCGTAAGCAAGCACAAGCACACATTCAAATCAGTTCCGATCACAATTATTGCATAATCAATTGTGAAATCATGAAGATTCAGCTTTCCAATGTTTTCACTGAATTCTCAGTAAAAATCATTCAGGCAACTCATGAAAATCCGCGAGCAATAAATGAATTTTCCAATCGCAGTTCGATTTCGAAATCTAGTTTGAATTACAAGAGAGCTAGAAATCGTTACCGTTTTGGCGATGACAGCGCCCCAGCCTTCATCGAAGGCCCGCTTCATGACAGTGTAATTGGTTCCCGGGGGACCCGACCCGATTACGAATGGATTCGGCATCTTCAAGCCATTAACCGTCACACTAAGATCAGGCTCCGCAGCTTCCGCCTGCGCAGAGATTCTGAAACCAACTCGGTTTCCGCCGAGTCCATGACTCGCCCTCCGCCGCGGAAACTCGGCTACCGGAGTGCTGATTTGGGCAGCAAATCTGAGAGATTCCATTCTCTTTTTTCCTTTTTTCTTTTCTTTTCTTGGATTTGGATTAGTGAAGGTGGCAGATGGAGATGAAAATGAATATACTGGAGTGAATCGGAATTATATTATAAAAGTCTACTGTTGGATTTAATAATCATAATAATTTATGCTGTGTGTGAATTTTGATGCGCTGAGTTACGTGTTGAAATAATAATGATAGTGTCAATGATCAAAGTGTGAACAACTCAAACTCAACTGGATCTCTCTGTTTCTAATTACATAATCATAAACTCAAATATTCTTTTTCTTTTTGTCCTTTATTTTTTACATTATCCAGATCTTAAATCTTATGTTGAACAAGAAATCTTCGCTGTTCCTCAGTCTTCACCGAACTAGTAAAGTTGCCAAAAATGATAATATTATCTGACCGAAATTCAAAATTCACTTCGCAAATCTCGAATTCACAGAATAAGAAAGAGCTGAAAGTTTTTTAGAACATATTTGGATGTTAGAATAAATTTTGACCGGACTGATAATTTTCGAACAATAAGTATTTTTTATGTAGTTGTTTTTGGGCTAGTCCTATTTGGACATATTATGTCCAAACATACGCTGATAAAATCACAGGGATTCGACGGAATTTTTTACTTAATTTAAGATTATTATTAAAAAGGAATAAATGAAAATTACAAGAAAAGGGAAACAATAAATGGAAAAAAGAAAGCTACCTAAGGGGCTAATTAAAAAGAATAAAAAGAAAAGAGAAAAAAGATAATCTAGCCGTCCCTGCCGTCCGAATAAACTAACCAAGAGTATACCTTCCTCCTTTGGGCTTAAAGAGATTAGCCTTCCCTGCCACCGAGATGACTAGAAAGCTAAGCTAAAATCCGATTCTTCATCATGTGCCTTTAAAGCATTGTCATCCTCAGGATCTTTTCCAGATAAGACATGCTTACTCCTAGTATCATAGATCTTAGTAGGAATCTTCGGCTTCCTATTTCTCTTTCCCTTATGCTGGGAGGGAGGTTCTTCCACATAATATGACTCCTTATACGGAGAAAAAGACTTCGGAAGATCCACCTTAGTGTGCGTATAGTACTGAAAACCAGCTACCTTACCTCTACTCCGCTGCGTCTTAGGTGATGGAGCAAGATCCCCTTTATTTGTAACCGAATTATCCGGAGATTCAGAAGAGGCACCCGAAAGGGACTCCTCGAAATTCTTATCCTGCTGATAGGAAGCAGACTGAGCAACACCATCCTCTCCCTCCACCTGCTGTCCCTGCTTTTCTGGAGGAGGCTCCATTTCTATCTCCTCTACCTCCTCCTCGTCACTGTCATGGACATCCGAAGCAGCGAGCTCCTCAAAGAGACGCGCTTCCTGATCTAGAACCAAATTTCTCGGCAATATTAGACAACATCTCAAACCTATTCAAAGTTGCAGGAGCATCTTCCGCCTTTTTTCTTTGCCGGTTTCCCTTAAAAGCACCCTCGACCCATTGTTTTGTACATTCGTCTCCAGCCTCTTTCAGATCACCATCTTTGCTTGTTTTCTTTTTACCCTGCTGATTTCCAGGCCGATCCACCAAAGGAGGATTTGAAATCTGCTCCTGACGAGCTTCACCCTTCCTGCCAACTTCAATCCATACCTTCTCTTCCTTTCTCTTGTCCGTTCTCTGAATCCTACGACATCTTTCAACTTTATGCCCCACAATCTGGCAAATAGAGCAGTATGGAGGCAAGTTCTCATATTCGTACTCCACTTTGAACGATTTCGAACCCCTATCAATCCAAAGTTCAGAAATTCGATCTTCCTTCATATCCAACTTAATGATGACACGAACGAAGAGTCCTATGGAACCATTGACTGAGATTCCATCAATCTCAATAGGTTGTCCCACCGCACGAGCAATGGTTGCAATTGTCTCCGTTTCCCATAAATGATATTGGAGCTTCTTAATTCGAACCCAAACATGTGCAACATGCTGCCGAAGCTTCTAAAAGTCAAAATTCTCCACCCACTTACGTAGAGAAAAATTACCTCCCTTGATTACTGTTGTAGATGGACACTTAACCTTCCTGAAATCAGCAGAGTCTGAAAAAAGGACCGTAAAACAACCCTTTCCCATCGCCACCAACTTCCAAGGCTTCGTCAATCTCCAAATCTGTTGCAATTCCGACTTAATTTGCATGGTTGGACGAGGTTGTTATCCTTTTTCCAAGAAGATACGACCTATCATAGCTATTTCCCGAAACAGCTTCTCTCTTCGCTCAAACAGCCTTTCAACATTGGCAGCAAATAACTCGAAAAGTTATGCGGCGGAATATTTGCAATTTCCTGTTTCGGTGTTACAACAACCATGTAGGAAGGAGGCTGCAACCCTTGACTCGAATCTGTAGGAGAAGAATCCGGCAACGACGCTTGAATCTGTTGTTGCATAACGGCCGGAGTTGGAACCTGCTGCAGCAAAGCCGGAGAGACCTGCTGCTGCTGCTACTACAAAATCAAGGCCTTGTCCGTCCTAGAAGGAACCTTAGCTAGCACCGCCTCAGGCGAAAAAGCCTGAACAAGTCGGCAAACAGAACCTGGCGCCGGAGGAGGCAACGCTGGGAAAGCTTCTGCACCAAGCCCAAATGGAAAAGATCTCGTAGATGATGCCGGAGTTGAAGCGGCAACTGCCGCCGCCGCAAAAGAAGGAAGCGGCGTATTCAAAGAAAAAGCTGCCATGATTGGGCCGAAATTGGCCACTGGAGAAGCCTCAGAAGCCGCAACTATCATAACCGCTGCTGAGAAGCGGTTGTCGCAATTGCCGCCGCTGCAAAAGGCAGAAGAAGAATCGCCGCCGAAACGGCAAGTTCTGACGACGAAGGAGTCGCCATCCAGGTTCAGACCTCTCAAACCAAAGGAATAGATGCCGAAGACGCGAGTTCCGGGGAGAAAACCCCGCCGGAGCCCCGCTGGAAATCGCGAAGTCGGCAACGTGAAACCCTAGGGTTCGAAGGGTTATAACTTCCTCAAAACTTAATGGAATTCGATGAGACAAGAGGCTAAATCGAACGAAATTCACAAGGAACAAGAATCTGTGAACAGATTTAAAATTTAATGGATGAAAATTGTGCAGCAAATCGAACAAAGAGAGAAAACGGGAGAGAAAAAAATCGCCCCATTCTCTTAATACACATGCTCTTTTTAAATTTTAATTATAAAATTTCATCCCAATTTAAATTTACAAGTTTAAGAGTTGGGTGTGGATGAAAGTAAAATTTGGAAGCGGGTGTGAATGAGATCGATATTTCGGAAGAGGTTCTAAGTAGGAAATAAATTTTGAAGACAATCGGACAATTTTTTTTTTCCTATTTCAATCACGTATGTCCAGACATAGTATGTTTAAATAGAATTATTATTTTTATGTATTACTACAATTTTAGGACATTATAATTTAAATATCACATTTGTAGGTAGGACATTTTGATGAGGTATAAAAATCATTATATTTTATTTTAAGTTTTCTATAGAGAAGAAATCATATACACATTTTATTTAATTTTTCTTTGAAAATAAAATTATTCTAACTTTTCAAGAAAAAGAAATTATATACATATTTACTATCATTTTATTTTTTAATTCTATTTGGGTAACAACGTCACCTAAATAGCTCTAGCAACACAATGACGTGGCAAAAAAGTTTAAGTTACTTTATTCGGACCCAAAAATATCCTTAAATGCAATATATAAAATATAATCTTAAAATTGCAATACATAAATAAAGATAATGTCCAAAAATTATAGAGACCTTATAAAAATTTATCTCAATTTCCAATTGTGACAAATTATAATGTCCTAAAAACGCCTTTTAACTTGAATACAAAATAACGAGAAATGATCAGTCAGTCCCTTTGGAGATGATCTAGTGGTAAAAGTGCAATTTCAGGTTCGAACCCCATAACACGTCTTTATAGGTCGAGTCTGTCATACATGTACTTGGAAAGTATAGTTTACCTGTCCGGCATGGTTTGCAGGTTACTGTACAAGGGATGAAAGTTTACCAGTACGTAATGAAGGTAACGGTTACGGATTCCAAGATATCAAAAAATAAAAATAAAAATTGATCAGTCAATAATATTTAAACTACTCTATTTTTGCGATTTCGGTCAAGCATCACGAAATTGGGCCTTTGTGCTATTATGTGGGCCGGCAAGAACAATATCCGGACGGGGTCCAACGGCTCCTTGTAATTTGCAAATCTCACACATCACATAGGTATTTCGGCTTCAATATTTGTTATAAAGAAAGTTAATCTACTCAAATATTTAAAGAATGAATTCGGAAAATGTGAAAGCTTTGGTTGGTTCAAATTAGTTCAATTAGCAAATACTTAAGTCAAGACAAAACTAGTTGTCTTAAACTATCCGCAGTGGTAGTGTCTCTATGAGGTGTCTCTATAGGGTGTAATGGAAATAGAGACAGTCAGCTGCAGTGGGACTGTCTCTATGGGGTGTCTCCATCTAATTAGTTTATTAATTTTGAATATTAATTTTGTCAATATATCACTTGCTATGCTGCACTGGGTTATCTCTATGGATTGGGTGTCTCGAGACACCCATGGACAGTGGCGTAGCCAGAAAAAATCTATCCGGGGCTAATTTTTCTACTTCCTCTAAATGTTGACATTTTCATACAATTCGATTCGGGAACGGGGCTTATACTACAAAAATTCACATAAAATTTAACTAATTTGAAAATTTCATACAATAAAAAAAAAATTGGTTTGCCTGGGGCTTAAGCCCCTTCAAGCTTGTTAGTGGCTCCGTCACTGCCCATGGAAACAGCCACTGCAGACAGTCTTATGTTGGGTATCTATCCAGTCTCTATTGGAGTAAAGATGAGTCAATTGGCTGCGGTAATATGATGATGACGTCTCATATATCGGTTTAATATGCAATACGTTGAGGTTTAAATAATATAGACAATCGTTCTCTCTCCTAACTATGGTTGAGAGAAAGTTAGGTCCAACTATTACAAGTGTGCCTTATTCCGTTGAGGTTATAATAATTACAAATGGTTTAGCATGTTCAGCCTTAATAAGGCAATACCTTCCATTTTCACCGACACACATAAAGACGTATTCAAGATAAATTTACTTACAAATGTTACAAGTTATATTACATAGTTCCAAAACCATCATTTTCATTGGTATGGTAGCTATAGATTACAGCTGAAGACGTTAATGCAAAGGGGCTCCATGCCTAATTTATAAAAGAATAGTCAGATCATCTTTCGTTTCTTTTTTTTTTTTTTCCAGCTAAAGATCAGATCATCAAATCATGATTTGATGTATCTATTACATATCTAAACAAATATCGTACTGAATCCCGAATGAAAGAAACTGATTTTGCACTATACTGAGTGGCTAAAAGGATAAAATTGAAAGTATATGTGGTAATGGAATTGAAAATTCAATAAAATGCTGACCGATCTGAATCAAAGCGATTTGGTTGAGAAATTCCCACAAAAGATAGTTTAGACTTTATAAGAATACATTAAACAAAGTAATACGTTGATTTTAATCAATTTTAGTAAAATTTCATTCGGATGCTATTATATTATATATAAGCAATTTAAATTTGTTATAGCTGATTCGGGCCCATGTCAATATTTGAAATAATTCAAAAGTTTTTATTTATTTATGATGTGGGTGACTAAAACTGGTTTGTGGACATCTGTTGTTTTCAAAATTATTAGGAAATGGAAAATAACAAATCAAAATGATGTAGCCAAATACTACTACTATTCTAGCTTCTCGCACATGAACATGATGATGCTTTGTTAATTTCAAATTATCTTGGCTCGGTAATGGGTATTGAAATAACAGAGCCATTCCACTCAATAATACTAATGCTAAGCGTGATTGCCCATACAGATCGTTCATGGAAACTAGTAATAAATTTTAAATTGTATTAGAAAAATTCGATCAAAACACCTTCTCGTATATATCGACGTGCAATGCAACTACAGTATTTTTTGAAAGTGAATTAAGCGATGTTAATTGGAATTCGTCACGAGTTTTGAAATGCTTTTTTTTAATTTATTCAATGTGGATGTCGCACAGATTTCTAATAATATTGTTAATTTCCTTCATGAAGTGCATCTATATAATATAATACTATGCATTAGTTATGATTTAGAATGGCCGTATTGAAAACGCAGCTCATCTGATTTCACATACTACAACATAATCACCAGTCCCCATTTTTTCAACTAATCCTTTGTCGACACTCACAAAATAAAATAAAATAAAGGCCCAACCCAAAACAAAACATTTGCAAGTTTTTTCTGGATTTTAGCTATAATTATTTTAAATTGGTCAATCTAGTCACATTTTTGTCAAGTGTACATTAAATTATAGCGAAATTATTATTTCGTCTTAATTAGGTGGCATGCCAGACATATATATACATATATTCTTTTGAGTAACCCCTCTCTCTCGCCATGAATATACACATATTTAAATTTTAAAAGGTCATATTTTAAACTTTAAACTTTTATTATCTTCGTTCGATCGCGCGTTTTCCATAAAATGTGTTATTGCAATTTTTATTTTGGTATAATAAACCTAAATCAAATGTTTCATTTTCTAAAATCAATTAATGGGAGCATGCATGGGGCGCCTACCGCATAAGCGAAAAGCAAACATTTTTATATGAAAATAAACTCAAATAGCCCCTTTTTAAAATAGAAAAAAATTATTTTGCTACTTAAAAATTAAAATTTTTAGAGTGTACACTCTTATCTTATAACCCTAGTGTTTCATTTCATCCTTCTCCCTTCATCACACCAGCCAGCACCCACCATACACAAAAATCATCATACACGAAAATCTTAATATCTTCTAGAATTCATCCTCCCTTCCTCACCCCCTTCCGCCGCCTTCATTCCCGAGGACGGTTCTGGGCCATGCGGGGGGTGGTCGACCGTACATGCCTCGAAAAAATATGGGCCCTAAAAATTTATCGGTCTGGATAGGGGTTCTATATTTTAGTATTTTTATATATAAATATTTTTCTAAACCTATTAATTTTCAATGTTTAATTTAGCTCAGTTGGTTGAGGGCCTTCCTTTACTTCGCTTGACATGGTTCAATGTAATACTATTATTTAGTAATTTTTTTTTCAATTATAATTATGAGGGTCCAAATTTCAAAATTGCACAGGGCCTACGTTCTCTTGGCCCGTTCATGTTCATTCCGACATTACATACAAGAGGATTCATAAATGAAAGTTAGTATTCGTGTATGATACAAGAATTCAATAATCCTCCCTTCTGCCGCCACCCCCTTCCGCCTTCATTCCGACACCACATATAAGAAGATTCATACATGAAAGTTAATATTCGTGTATGATACAAGAATTCAATAATCCTCTCTTTCGCCGCCCCTTTCGTTTCGACAACACATACAAGGAGATTCATACATGAAAGTTAGTCTTTGTGTATGATACAAGAATTTAGTAACATTCATCCTCCCTTCTGCCGCCACCCTCCTTCCGCCGCCACCCCCTTCCGCCGCGCCTTCATTCCGACACCATATACAAGAAGATTCATTCATGAAAGTCAGTTTTCGTGTATGATTCATACATGAAAGTTAGTCTTTGTGTATGACACAAGAATTCAGTAACATTCATCCTCCCTTCGGCCGCCACCCCCTTCCGCCGCGTCTTCGTTCCGGCACCACATATAAGAAGATTCATACATGAAAGTTAGTTTTCGTGTATGATACAAGAAATCAGTAACATGCTTACAAATTTTGAACATTTGTCGTCAGAATTGTGCCGCCTCGCTGGATATCGCACCACCATCACCCGAAAAACCCTACCACCATCGGAAATCTGCAAAAAACAGCAACATCATGTATGAGAGTGAAGGGAGAGAGATAGTAGAAGAGAGAGAAAAATTCAAAAAAAAAAAAAAATCATTAAAAGGCGTTTTAAACATTTTGCAAATTAAAGTTACATTATATATATTTTACTTAATGGGTGACACTTTAAATTTTTTTCTTGAAAAAAAACATTTTCCTACATTACCTCTTTTTATATTTTGTGTATCCAGATGTTCTTTCTTTGTGAGGGAGGAAACACATATTTGGACCCATTTTGCACAATCATGCCAATTATAATAGTGGTAATCCATTGAAATACACCTTTTCACAATGCAAAAATGAAAAATACACCATCCTTTCAACAACAATGAAAAATACACCACTTTGAATATTTGTAATATAATATGCCATCTTATCAACCTCTTTATATCACATCTCTTACACATGTGTAAGAGATGTGATATAAAGTATATGACATTGCAATGATTAAATGATAATTATGTCATTATTTGGCAATCATTAGCCAATAATTATATAAGTTAATTATTTTATGTATCACTATTCGTGATTAACTAGGGACAAATATGAGTCGAAAATTTTTGAAAAATCACTAAACGAACCTAAAATGCATATCCCGCTCGGATTCTTTAATTTCACGCTCGACACGTGTCAAATCCCGCTCGAGCGGGAATTATGATCCCGCTCGAGCGGGATTTGGCACGTGTCGAGCGTGAAATTAAAGTATCCGAGCGGGATATGTCAGAAAGCTGGTCAATGTACAGAATGATGGCTGATTGGTGCATGACATGGATTTATTTGCTTGTGCAGATATGAGACAGTACATTTTCACGTAAAATGCAGAAAAAAATCTGTATAGCATTGACAACTCTATATATTTTACCATTCACATCACTCTTTTACACACCCACAATATCATTCTTCCAAATTCATCACATTCTATAGTGGGCAGCAATCTTTGAAGTAACATCCTTTCAAATTCATAACATTCTATAGTGGGCAGCAATATTTCAAGTAACATCCATTCAAATTCATTTTTTTAGGTATTTTCCCTCTTGTATTTTTCCAGTAGTATCTTCTTAATAATCAAAACTTTGAAATTTATATTAATGCTGTATATTTTGCATAGCAAGTGAATTTTATCATTTTCCACTCGAAATTCTAAATTTCCGCTTGTGAATTTAAATCCCGCTCGAGCGGAATTTAGGCCTTGCGAGAGGGATTTTGTATATTAGGACTCCAAAAAAATCTAGTATCTATATGTATCATTTCCCGCTCGAGAAAATAACATCCTGCTCGTGAGGTTAGATCCCGCTCGAGCGGGAAATTGTGTGGTTGGCTAGCGGGATTTCGTGTTTTTGTGTTATTTTTATTAATTGTTATGTGTTTGTACTTATGTGTAGATGGATCACTATTTTATTATCAAATACGGAGGAACATGGTCTGGTTGTACGTACTCGAGCGGATATGAATTTGTAGATGTCGAGCACTGTCTCTCCGGCCTAAGGTACAACATTGATTGTCAATTGAGTGCAAACTCCTTCAGCACACAGTACGAGTTGCATTATCTGTCGAAGAATGAGAGGGGACGTACTGTAAAGTGCCCATTAAGCACCGACGATGAATTTTATCGTTTGTGTGCCACGCAGCCAGAAGCAACTGTGTACGTGACTCACCAATACACGAACGTATACGTGCCTGAGTTCGATGCTGATTATTATGAAGAAATGGATCGTATCCAATCACAGATGCTTTCCTCCACTTTTAGTGTTGATGCATACCCCGCTGGTGGTAATTATGCATCGACATCCACACATTATATCGGATCCACGTCGACTCAAGTTGCAGAGACAATAGATGGTTATGGCAATGATGAAGATGCAGATGGTGCTGAAGATGCTGACGATGCTGACGATGATGAAGAGGCCGATGGTGATGACGAAGATCAAGAGGCAGTTGGTCCTCAGGATGAAGACTATGAGCTGCAAACCGACAGTGATGCGTCCGAAGAGATGGCAGAGGACATCATGATAGATAACGCTGTGTTGGAGCGTGAAGCATGGATTCGTGGGGAAGAAGATGACGAAGCCGGTGATTGGAGCAGTTGGTTAGTTCCAGTGATTCCCGTGAATGCAACGAATTCAATCGTTGTACATGAACAAGGCCCGCTAGAAGATGGTGATTTGTCTGTTGGTTCTGTTTTCGAAAGTAAAACATCTCTAAATGTAGCAGCAGGCTTGTGGCACCTGGAGATTGGAGTAGAATACAAAGTTGATGCCTCTGATGGCCTACGTCTCAGATGGATATGCAGGCGTATGGAATCTTGTCCGTTCGAGCTGAAAGCAAGATCAAGTAAAAGATCAAAAGCCTGGAGAATTACCAAGTTTGCGGGCGATCATGCATGCACACGCCAGCTCGGACGTGTTGGTCGTAGAAAAGTTCGCATGAATGTGATTGCAGCCTACGTTGCTCGGAAAATACGAAGGGAGTGTAAAATAATAGAGCCAAAGGCCATTATGGCAGAGGTGCAAAGCGAATTTGGGTTCACCATTCGTTATGATTTGGCCCTGTGAGCACGGCACGCAGCTATAGAAAGCATATACGGGGGATATGTTAATTCCTTCCGGATGTTGCCAGGCTATCTTCACATGCTACAGCAATGGAATCCAGGTACATTTACTGATTTGCAAGTTGGTATTGATGGGAAGTTCGAACACTTGTTTGTAGCTTTCGGCGCATGTAGACTTGCTTATCCACTGAATGTGAGGCCTGTGATTGCAATTGATGGCACTCATCTGAAGGCCAAGAATAGAGGTATCTTGTTTGTCGCTGTCACTAAGGATGCCAACGAGCATACCTTTCCTCTAGTGATTGGCGTTGGGCCTATTGAGAATGATATCTCTTGGAAGTGGTTCCTCAGCCGATTCAGAATTGCGTATGGAGAATTGAATGATACATTAATTGTGTCTGATGCCCATCCCTCGATAGATAACGCTGTGAAGGAGGTTTTTCCGAATGCAGTTCATGGTTTATGCTACTATCACTTGCTGCAAAAGATTAACCGATACGGAAAAACAGTGGTGGAATTGTATAAAAAAGCTGCATTTGCATATCGCCCAGCAATTTTTGATAAAGCAATGGACATGATCCGCCGAGAGAGCGAAGCTGCTTACGAAAAATTGATGAGTGTCGGGCCCGAGAAGTGGTCTTGACTTCACTGTCCTTTACCGCGTTACAATCAGCTGACATCTAATGCAGCCGAGAATTGGAATGGGCGGTTGGAGTGGGCACGACGGCTACCAATATGTTCAATGCTTGATGCAATTAGACATGTCATCGAGGAGTAGTTCGAGGAGAGACGAAATGTCCCTCACGGCGATGACACTGTACTGACTGCTAACGCGGCAGCCAAATTGACGGCGGGAATGAATAAGGGTTTGACGTATAATGCACGAAAGGCCATGGGGTCGATCTTCAATGTCCGTGATTCTAGAAGACCGCATCAAGTGGACCTTGCCACAAGGACATGCACATGCATGGAATTTCAAGCCGATGGGCTCCCTTGTTCTCATGCCATTGCTGCAATACTGTAAGTATTCCTCACATGCATTCATCTATCTTTATTTATTTGAAAGTACTAATGTTTTCGTATGATTGTTTTTTAAATGTAAAATTGCAGGAAAAATGGTGAAAGCATATATGATTATGTTCAGTATTACTATACAAGAGAAGCTTGGAGTGAAGTTTATCAAAATTCTATAAATCCTGTTCCTCACATTGAAGATTGGTCTATTCCTACTGCTGTGGATAACATATTGGTCTTGCCTCCAAAAATCACGCCTCTACCGGGTCGCCCGAGACTGAGCCGTCGTCGAGCTCACACAGAAAGCCAACCACGTAGGAGATGTAGTGTGTGTCATGAATATGGACATACTCGTGCAATGCATAATCGACATGTTGGATGAATGTATGTTTCGTGAGAATGTTGAAGAAATATTAGAAAAAACAAATATTACTGAATTAATAAAAAGTACTACTCAAATTGTTTTAAAAAGCTTGAAATTAAATATTCAATAGATTATATCCACATATTGAAATTTGTTATATCCACTTATTGAAAACCAAATTAGTTATATCCAATTTGACCTAAATAATTGAAACATGACAAAAAAAACATCACTTCAACCGTGTGTTGCATGGGGAATTGGAAAGACAAAGATTCTGTTGACTACTTTATGAATTAATTAGGTTAGATTGGAGAGGTAAGTGAGAGTAGAGTTAAAACCCTAATCCCGCCCACAAGTTCATGTGAAAGAGTTAAAACCCTGATATTATTATTTTTTTTCGTTATTTATTTAATGTAATTTGATCATTAATTTTTTATTTAATTGATAATGATAACATTTTTCGTTATGATTTTTTTAATCGTATAAGGTATTAATTTTATACGTTTCATTAAATTTAATGTTCTAGTGATAAAAAGAACATTTTCCAACGCAAATAAATTATATAAATTTAAAAAACATAGATCTCGCTCGACTTATGTAGATCCCACTCGAGCGGGATCTCAAAATACATCCATTATTTGCGGGCGGAATCTAGTTTTTCACGAGTGGGATGTAGAAGACATAAACAAAAATATATTTATTTTTAATATATTACATATATATATATATATATATATCAAGTTATAATTTTTTTATCGTATAAGGTATTATTTTTTAAATTTTCTTAAATTTTATTAAATTTAATTTTATAGTAATAAAAAAAATATTTTTCAACTCAAAAAAATTATATAAATTCAAAAAATATAGATCCCGCTCGAGTGGTGTAGATCCCACTCGAGCGGGAACTCAAAATAATTCTAATATATCCGGGCGGGATCTAGATTTTCACAAGCGGGATTTATAATTCGTAAAAATATATATTTTTTGTTTTCAAAATTATTATATATATATATTATGTTATGAATTTTTTAGTCGTATAAGTTAATTCAAATTTTTCAAAATATTCGCGCATGCTTGTGAGATATGACATTGCATCACATGCACTGGTTGAAGAATATGGGTTGACACAAATTTTTGTCCCATATCTTTGTATTACTCAATATTCGATATATATCATCTATATATATCTTAAATTTGCTATCATCAAATCCAGCCCATCACGCTAATATATATCATCTATATATATCTTCAATTCTATCACAAATCACGCCCTTCCGCTCTTCACCGTCGAAAAACCTCCCACCTCCACTTCCAAATAAAGAGAAAACAAGTCGCGGCGAGCGGGATCTTCGTTCCTCACCTCCACTCCACCGTCAAGATGTCTTTAGAGGTTAGCCAATTTTTTTATATTAATTAATAATTGTTGAATTATTAGTTAAATTATTAGTTAAATTATTAGTTGAATTATTTGTTGAATTAATTTTTGATTGATTTGTTGGTTATTTTTTGCGTTTCGATTTTGTGCGTACAAAATTAAAATCATATGTTTTAGGTTTATAGTGTAGTTTATCCCATATTAATAAAATTATATGAAATTCCACTCGTATATGAAATCCCGCTCGCCGTGAAGAAGATCCCGCTCGGTGGGTTGTATATCCCGCTCGGTCGGAATTTTCTGTTGGACCCCTATGTCCGAGCGGGATCTTTATTTTTCTTGGACGAAATTAATTTAAAATTAACAATATATAATAATCTTTATTTTAGTCGAATAATTTGATGGTTAAAAAAAATAGTTTCCATTTGCGTAGAAAATTGTCAATTCGCTTTAGTTTTTAAATTATGCGTATATGTTCACGTACTTGGCCTGTAATTTTCACGTAATTGGCGTATAGAAAAGATTAAGTGTGGATTTAAAAAATATGCGTATTTAAATGTAATCAATTTTTATTTGTGGACTATTATAAGAAGTTGGGTAATTTTTTTTTGGATTATGTATCGAATTATTTTCTATTTTATTTGTAATGAATTGTTATTTTGATTTTGTGCATAGATTACATACAAGAGGCCCGACTCTATCAACCGTAATTCCACTATTAACACGTATTATAGAATTGGTGTTTTGGAAGATGTTAGAAGGGTTTTGTATGAGGTCGGTGGTCAAGAGTTGGTCGAGAGATTTATAAATGGGTGCTTCGGGCATTTTGTCTATTGGGAGCCTGGGCAGAAATGCGGGATGGCTGTGCATCACGTACTGTAACGTGAGATCAACTACCCATGTTCTCAGCCTCATGAGATGTGGTTCCATATCAACGGCGTAAACCTTCGATTTTCTATTGAAGAATATGCCTTGGTGACTGGTTTGAGCTTTAGCGAGTCGAGCTTTAATCCGGCAGATGACCACGATTTATCGGATGTGGAGGTTTATCGACGGTTCTGTAACGGTATGCCTATCACTGGGAATGCCTTACTGGAGCGATTTAAGAACACGCGGGCGCCCATTGCCGATCGAAATGGTGATCTATGTGTTGATTTGTACCTCAGCGCGACTCATGTTATAGTGGCGTACGCGGTAATACTCGGTAGAGACATGAAGAAATTGGTTCCGCAGTGGATTTGGAAATTGGTTGATGATTTGAATCTGTTCAATAATTTTCCATGGGGAGCATATTCATACTTGAATTTGAAGCACTACATCACCAATGTGCAGAATACAAAGAAATATCACTTCTATGGTGCAGTGTGGGCATTTCATGTGTGGTCTCTAGAAGTCATGCCAGATTTAGCGGAAGCCGCTGCAAGACTTGATGACCCGACCGGGGCTCCCAGATGCCTTAAATGGAGGTTTAGAAGCAGACCTACAACAGATCTTGGACCACTTTTTTCTCAACTGGTAATAAATTAATTTTTTTATCTCTTAATACTTTGCTGTTCTTATACAATACGCCATATCTAATATCCATTTTGTTTTTGTACAGGAGCCCAATTTGACACCGATTGCTGTTTCTGACGACGAGTTGATGACGTTTTACTGGCAGTCGACTCAATATCCAAATGCTCTCAATATTGGTTTTGTCCCGTCCAGCAATCCGCTAAGGGATGGTGACCAGTTTCCTTCTCGTCCCCGTACGGAAGCAATTTTTGATGAAGAGGCTAACCCGACACATGAAGCTTCAAGGCCCAGACGATCACATGGAGCGGGTGCTAGCTATGTTAAGGCAGACAATTCAGACGAGTAGCCTCAAATTCAGCCACAAGATAAGGGGAAGCGTACTCGCAAAACTGCAAAAGCTGCATCCCAACAAGGTGCATCATCATCTTCCAGCAGTGGGGGTGAGCACCACCGCCGATACAATGATCGTCGTTGGATGAGAGAGGAACTGGAAAAATCTGAGGATCGGCTCCTGGACAAGATGGACAAGAGATGGGTACCTCGGTTTGCCAAGTGGTTTGGGGACTTGATGGATCAAATGCGATGTGGAACATCCCGACGTTCAGCTGCATATGAACCTACAACTCGGCCTCGGCAGGTGCCCATCTTCCACTCACCACCACCAGAGCCCACCACCGTGCCCTTTACTACGGCGCCGAGTTCCATCCCATACACTTATGAACCATCCTCTTTGCCCTCTACTTCCATCCCATACAGTACTGTACCATTCACTGTGCCCTGTACTACCCCGCCCAGTTCCATCCCATACACTACTGAGCCATTCACTCCGGCCCGATTTTCTATGCCTGAATTTGGTACGGCATATCGGCCACAAGGATAGTTCGGTAGTACGCATCATGATCCGCCTCGGCATTCCATGTTTGAAAGTGGTCATCAGATAGATATGTGGAGTCACTTGGGAGAGGTATTGTAAAGTTTTTATTACCAAATCAGTTTTTTTAATTGTGTTTGAATTATTCTAATACTTTGTCCTTGTAGATTATTGGAAGCTCGTTTCAACAATCACTCGCTCAAGATCGTTCCCAAATGCAACATTCACAAGAAGTGCCAATCAGTGTTATCCCTGCTATCCCACTTGATCGCCATCAACCAGATGAGGCGGCCGTTAAACCGCCTAAACGGAAAGGGGTTAGAAAGAAAAAGCTTGCAGCCTCAGTTTCTACGCCATTTCAAGCCGAAGTTGCACCGATCCCACTGGCAGATGACCTTGTTGAAGAATTCCAAAAATTTTGCAACGGTCTGTCGAGTGGCAAGATGATTATTGAAGATAGTGGTGTAGAACTTGATCACGCATGGTTTATGGAGCTTTTAAATCCAAAAATTGATGTCCTTGCCGGGGTAAGTTAATTTGTACTCTGTTAGATGACTATCATTAAAATTTGTTATTAGTTTAATATAATATCTAACCATTTTTTGTAGGCCGTTGATTTATACTTATTGAATCTGCGCCTGCGATTGAAGGCAGATGATGGGATGAAGCCTGGTGTGAATTGTAGGAACACAGTCATCTTAGACACGAGTGTCTTCGTAAATAGCTTTTTACTATTAATTTCAACAACACTGTCTTGAGTGATATATTGGTTTTAATATTATTGATGAAACAGGGTTCGCTCGAACATGATTGGCATTTGGGAAAATCCAGTCACCCTCAGTACCAGCCACCCCAAGCATACTATTTACCATCCACGGAAGAGAAGACGCTGGAGCATCACATACCTCAATGTTTGATGCAACACAAGTAAGTGAATTTAGATTTTTGAGTAATTTGTTGAAAACTATTTGTTATAATGTAGTAATTGAGTTATGCTTCCATGTCCATTTTGTGAAGGTCATACTAGTGTGTTGTGTAAGTACACACTTCGTGGTGGTTAGTATCGACATGTTGGCATGGACGGCGACCTTGTACGACTCCATGTACTACAATCTTGATCCAGCAGTGCAACAAATGCGATTTGATAGGTTGAAGCCACTGCTACACTTATGGCCTATAGTGCTTAGCCATGCCTTCTATTGGAAACATAATCGTATTGGGCGCACCGCTGTCGATGATCCATTGCAATTGGTAGTGGCTGACATTGATCATCAATTTAACCAAAGAGACAGTCACAGTTGCGCTCCAAAGTTGAAAGATTGATTAATGGGCGTCCATCCATACCATGGGGGCAAGCTCGCACTACAGCATATAGACTAAGGATGGCATGTGCTATATATGAACTTTGTCGACCAGCTTAAGAGTTTTGTACCACTTTTCTTTTTTTTTAGAATTGGAACAATATTTATTGTAATGAATTTCGAGCTTTAGACTATATTTATGTTATGATTTAGTTTGATTTAGTAATTTTAGATTTTTTTCATCATATAATCCATGCATTTTATTGTTTTAAATGTGATGAAATTTAATATAATAGTAGTAAATAATTCATTTTCCACTTCAGATAAATTATATAAAATGAATAGACAAAGATCCCGCTCGAGTTATATATAGATCCCACTCGAGCGGGATCTCAAAAAATATTCAAGGAGACCGAGCGGGATCTAAACCTAAACGAGTGGGATTTCAATTTTGCAATCCAAAATATATTTGTTTGTGAAATTAAAGTTATATATATTTAGTTAGGATTTTTTTTAATCAAATAACACATGCATTTTTTAATTGTGATGAAATTTATCATAATAGTAGTAAATATATCATTTTCCACCTCATATAAATTATATAATTTGAATAGACAAAGATCCCGCTCGAGTTATATAGAGATCCCACTCGAGCGGGATCTCTAACAATTTTCAGGGATGTCGAGCGGGATCTTTGGGTACACGAGTGGGATTTAAACATTGTAAATAGAAATATAATTTCTCTTTCAATTTATTATATATATATATTAAGTTATTATTTTTTTAATCGTATAATGTATTCATTTTTAAAAATTCGTTAAATTTCATTTTCTAGTAATAGAAAATACATTATCGAACTCAAATAAATTATATAAATGCAAAAAACACAGATCCCGCTCGAGATATGTAGATCCTACTCGAGCGGGATCTAAAAATAATTCCATTATTTCCGGGCAGGATATCGATTTTCACGAGTGGGATTTAGAAGATGTAAAAAGAAATATAATTTGTATTTAAATTTATTATATATATATTAAGTTATGATTTTTTAATCGTATAAGTTATGCATTTTTTAAATTTCATTAAATTTAATCTTCTAGTAATAAAAAATACATTTTCCAAGACAAACTAATCATTGCAACACTAATTATCTAATTATTGACCACTTTTGCTAACTTCCATACCCTAACATCACAATCATTTTCGGTTAATGAGAGTAAAAGTATGAAACAAGTGGATATAACTAATTTAGAAAAAGTGAAATTGGATATATTTCACAATTAAGACTATTCAATATTCATACAACACAAGATAAAAAATAAGCAATCACCCAGCAGATGGTCTACGCATTTGCTCTAAATCATATCTGTACCTATCCGCTCCATCCGGTGCACGAAAAATACTAAATATAGCCGCGGCAACCCTCTTCCGATATTCCTTTATATGTGTGTTGCCCCATGGAATAGATGGTGAACCACTAATTAGACGTTCAATCGTCATCATTGCAAACACACCACTGCTGACACTGTCCTTCTGCTTGAATTGATCTACAGCTGGAATGAATGTGAGGGACAGAGGCCTTTCATCAAACTCCGCTCCAATTGTATTGTGCCTCCAGTAAAACGAGCATGTAAGAACTCGACTCCAAAGCTTCAGGATTGGCTCCAAGCTCCTGCGTCGGCGCGCTTGTGCCTGTCGGTCAATATAATGATACATGGAGTCGTAGAGCTCAGCCTCCCACTTCTTGCAATCAATTCGGAGAACGACGTAATGCAAGTCAATATTGCACAAAACAATCATCTGCATCAACGGAACGATTAATATCATTTCTCGGAGGAGAATTATCGAGTAAATGTTGAAGTGTGTTCACTTATGTGGTTTGCACCAAAGAAGCTCGGTCATCCACCTCCCGTTGCTCCATGCGCTCCATATAGTAGACTAACTGGAGGCTCATAATCAACATAAGTGGCCCAGGTTCCCCTAAGTTCCCGCTCGATCTCTATGGTCAAAATCTTATTGCACCAATCACCTCTGAGCTGAAGCTGCAATAAACACGAGACACACTCATAAGTCACACTATTAAATAATTTCTGTTATTCATTGAAATTGAACTTACAAAGACATCGGTTTCCAATAACACAGTGTTTGTGCTTGTCACATCGGGCTTCACATGCACTCGGTCCATTAGTCGTTTTCTCAAGTAGGAGATGAACAAATCTACGACCTACAAGGCAAAAAAATAAGGTTGTTAATTAAATTTAAATCTGACATAATCGATAAAACAATGTTGTCTTTACCTCACAGTTAATGTCGGCGTTAGTCTGCATAATTTGCCTCCACCAGTGCTTGCCTACAAATCCCCCGCTTTCAGGAATGACCATGAAGCCATCCCCATCACCGCTCATAAATAGTTGAAACGATTGCGTCAATCCCGACGGAAGTGGATGTGGTTCTCTTTGGGCAAGCATGGGCGTCTGTATTGCTGCAGCAGCTCTCCGAATTCTTTCCCCTCTTCGTTGCTACTGCTGCTCCTGCTGCTGTTGCTCTTCCACAAACGGCATCTGATTAATTGGGACTGCACGAATTGGCGACGCTACCTCGTTTAAACGTGCCTCAAAGCTCTGTCCCTGGCCCTGCACAAAACAAAATAAATATCAATATCTTACGTAAAACAGAACAATGCATAATCTAATATATGTAACATAATTACATACCGTAGTAAGAGAGTCCCACAATGCATTGAAATTGGTACTTCCCTCTTGCATAAACGAACCGTACTCATCGAACATTGCACTCGATGGTTCAGGCTGGTAACCAGGCTCGTACATGGAATGACGAGCTGGACAAGAGGGCGACAAAAAATGTTCTGCTTGCAAGGAATGACGAGCTGGACAAAAGGGAGTGCGCTGGCCTTCCTGGCTCTGCCCCTGTGCAGGGTCTCCCACTGAGCGGCGCTGGTGTTCCTGGCCCTGGACCTGTGCCTCTCGCACTGAGGAGCGGCGCTGGTGTTCATGGCCCTGGCCCTGTGCAGGGTCTCGCACTGAGGAGCGGCGTTGGTGATCCTGGCCCTGGCCCTGTGCAGGGTCTCGCACTGGGGGCCGTGGTGACTGTATAGGCATGGACCACGGGGTGGGCTGACGTCCAGGGGATCGGCGTGTAGATCCACATCGGGCTTTGTCAAACAAGCCCTCAATCCAAGATTTCAGCTTGGGGAACAGTCTCCGCTCCACTTTCTCTACAATGCGATCCTCTGTTAAAGCAATCTCTGATCGAATCCAGCGTCGATCACTGGACCGTAGGACGTGATCGGCCCCACCACTGGAGGATGAAGATCCTGCCTGACGAACACGCTTCCCGTGTTCTGGACGGCTGGGTGGCTCACGGTACTCAGGATCACGATCCTCTGTCTCTGCCTCTCCCTCTGCCTCTACCTCGGCCTCTCACTGGTCATTTCTAACAGGCTGCCTCTGCTGACCCCGCTGTCTCTGTGCTCTCCTTCGAGGAGGTCTCTCTTCCTGCTCTTCATCTTCAATTACTATGGCCTGGCGTGGCTGACGGGGGAACTGTTCCCTTGCACGTAACGGATTGCGCAGCACTACATAGCCCACTCCAAGTGCATTTGGATACTGACTGGACCGGAAATAGAAAGTCTCTATTTCAGCGTCATCCGGTACAAAAGGGTTGAATCGACCAACCTGCAGCGCAAAACATTTTATCAAACACAAATAGAATTATGAAAAAAATACTTAAAAATATATACAGTGCAAAAATTAAAATTTACCTGCAAGGAAAATAATGACTGCAGCTCTATTCCACTTAACTTCTTAAACTTCCATTTTAGACATCTGGGCCGCGCATCCGGGTTATCAAGGACCGCAACTGCAGCGGCTAAGTCTGGCAGTGCCTCCAACGACCAAACGTGGAAAGCCCAGGCTGCACCGTAGAAGTGGTACTTTCTCGTCTGCTGCATATTGTCCATGTAGTGCTTCAGATGCAAATACGTGTATGCGCCCCAAGGAAACCCAGAAAATGCGTCCAGATCGTCCACCAGCTTCCACACCCAATCCGCAACAAACTTCTTCTGCTCAAGATCAGACAACAACATATACAGCACTAACACGTGTGCGACCTGCAGGTACAACTATCCACTCTGATCTGTCACTTGCCTCAGAGAAAACCGATCGAGGAGGTCCCCCACACTAATCGGCACGCCATTGGCAAACTGCCGATACACTTGCACACCCCGTAAGTCGTGGTCGTCTGAAGGTCGGAAATCAGACGAGCCGAATGACAATCCGGTAATCAGGGCATACTCCGCAGAAGAAAACCGAAGGTTCGCCCCGTTGATATGAAACCACATGTCGTGTGGCTCGCCCCATTGAACCGAAACCTGCCGGGACAATACGTGATGCACGCCCATACCGCACTTCTGACCCGGCTGCCAGTAAGTAAAGTGGGCAAAACAACCTTCAACCCACCTCTCCAGGAGATCCTGTCCCCCAACTGCCATCAATGTAGACTGCACGTCTTCTAAAACGCTGTGCCTGTAGAACGTGCTAACCGTGGACTTCCGGTCAATAGTCTCAGGCCTCTTGAAAATAATCTGCACGATTAAAAATTTGAATTAAACTAAAAATAATAAAATCAAACTCAAAACAATATTAAACAGTACAATAAAAACTTTCCCGCTCGAGATTATCAAATCCCGCTCGAGCGGGATATCAAGCAAAATCTGCTAACGACGAGCGGGAAATAACATAAAAAACATTAACAATATTTTCGGCAACTAAATAACAATATCCCGTTCGAGATTAACAAATCCCGCTCGAGCGGGATGTCATGCCTAAGCTGACAACGGCGAGCGGGAAATGACACAAAAATCATTCACAATAATTTCAAGAATTAAATAATCATATCCCGCTCGAACGGGATTTAGGCCACCAAGAATTTATCGAGCGAGATTTATCATAATTAACATGTGAAAATTAAGGGATAAATTACGCGTAAATTACACATTCAAAAAATTCAACAATCTTCCAACACGAACAATTAGTAGTATATACTCAACATCAAACAATCGAAAAATGAACAATTTAGCAAATGAGGGATCTAGGGCAGGTTACACACTATTAAATACGAGAATAAACAATTTCCCGCTCGGTTATGACATATCCCGCTCGAGCGGGATGTAATATTTTTAAGTGCTATATCGAGCGGGATTTCATATAAATGGATCCTACATAATTTTATCAACTAACATATGAAATATCAGATTGAAATTCGAATGCATGAAAAAATAAAAGAAATACTCACCTCTCCATAATGAGCCATATTGTGGAAAAAAATAGGTGAAAAGGGACCTTTCATATTGCTGCTCGGAATTTTGTTCTTCAGAAAGACAAGAGAGTGGAGCGAGATTTGTTGAGTTAGAGAGTAGAGACTGGGGCGGGATGGAAGTGTGGAGCGGGATGCGATTAAAAATATGAGGTTGGGGTGTATAAGGTGGGAGGCGACAAAATAGGTCAACATGAATTGATTGATGTCAGGTAGAGGTGGGTGGACCGAGATTCTTATGTGGTAGCCGACAAAGGTACGAGAGTTAACAAAATTTGACCTATTTTGTCAATTTAGTGGGCCCTTTAATCAATGGGTGCATTTTTCATTACTTTACAAGACATAGTGTATTTTTCATTTTGCACCCTTCAAAGGGTGCACTTTAAATTTTCTCCCAATATAATATATAGAGATAATTGCTAAACTATTTTGAAAATACTAATTTAAACAAAAAAGTTTAACGAATTAGTTATATCACTTTGCATAGATACGCAGCAAATCAATTAGTATAATATGTCCAAGTGTTTAACTAAACGGAATCCAACTCACTATCAAGGAGTGGCTAACAGCATCAGCAGCTTAAAAAATATTACTGTCAATTAATCTTCAATTCATTATCTACAACAACACACACACACACAAAAAAAAACTTACCGGAGCTCATACAATGATTAGTACTACATAACAATCTTTTATTTAATCATACAATTCTTTTGTAAAAACTTTAATGTTAGGCATGTTATGCTTTCATGAAGTTTTTCGTGTAATAACTGTGGACACTTAATTGATCTTTGTTTTTTTTTCAAAGTCATCTTGTTGAAATTGTGTTTGTTACGTTTAGATGTACAGATTATTCCTCTTATTTGTCTGACATATACCTAAAATACGCAAAAATATAGATGGTATTAGTATTTATCTTAACAATATTTGTATTTTACTTTTTTGTAGCAATATACTTATATATACTTGAGAAAAGTTAAATATTGCCCCAAAATCAACTATTTTTTTCCCATAACTTTAGCACTCCGCATTTGTTTATCTCAAGAAACTAACCAACTTGGTCATTTCTGTCGTTCTAATTAATTTACATTACTATCATTTTTTCAAATAAAGGTCCCTCGCAAAAAAAAAAAAAAAAAGAAAAAAAAAAAAAATATATATATATATATATATATATATATATATATATATATATATATATATATATAACTATTGGTTTGAATTGGGTACTGCACAATGATTGAGATATCTCCATTGGTAAGAATTAGTATTTTTTTAATAATTTTGGTCCCTCTTGAATTTAAATAACATAAAAATAAAACGTAGCGAAGCTACAAGGTATAGGCGGGCAACAAGTGGAGAGATGAAAGTAAGATGCTAACCAAATAGGAAATTAAAAAAGTGGGCAATATGGATGAATGTGCTTATCACATATCAATTCACGTGGCCCATTTTTATTTATTTAAAACGTGCTTCAATATAAAAAAATACCATCATTTCATTTTGGAAGGAAGTGGCGGCTCTGCTTCTCCCATACTGAACTCTTCCCCGACCCGACCTGACCCGGATGAATCTACTTCGAAACTACCCAACTTCTACTTCTCCATACTCAATCCTTCCTGACCCGACCCGTGATGAATCTACTTCCAAACTGCCGAATTTTCTCTTCTTTCATTTTCCTTAATGTAATTGAATTTGAATAGCATGTTGATTGTTAGCAGCTAAACTCGTCCACGTCGAGAAGGAAAGTTGATCGTTGTAAAATTATTTAAATTTGATAGTCATTCTTTGTTCTTTTTGCATTGCTGAAAACCGCAACAGTTACTTTCGATAGACAGTGAATAATTTCTGTCCTTTTTCAATGCAATAGACTTAACTTATGAACGCGCTAGTAGAATTTGAACTCAAGACCTTTGAATCACATGCAACCCAAAAAATAGTCACTCTTTGAATTCTACTGCAGGAAGAGTGAAGGTAGAATAAATTTTGCGGCAAACTATCTTATTGATCTTAAATATGACAATTTTTCAATTGTTATTGTAGACCTTTAGATTATTTGTTACCAGATTAACTGTTACGTTAAATATTCAATAGTAATCTTCAAATGTTAAGGTTATTGGCAGCGGGTGTCTCGAGACACCCACGGCGACGGGACAATCTCGAGCTGGCGCGTGGCTCACACGCGCTGGTATTTTTTATTTTTTATTTTTTTAAATCAGCGCGTGCATTGCACGCGCCATACATAAAAAAAAAAAAAATTACAGCGGCAACGGCTAATTCAAAGGGCAAAAATGGCTATTTTTGGCCGATTTTTTTTTTTTAATTTTTTTATTACACCACATTTTTACCTATAAATACCACATTTCATCACACCACATTCACACTATATTCACACCTCAAATCTCCATTTTTCTCCTACATTTCCATCTTTTTTTTCACATCTATTTCACATAATCATCTCTCAAATGGATCCAAATAATTCATGATCGTCTTCGTGGTGTCCCCCTGAAATGGCGGACGACAGTGCATATGGAGGATATACGCCGACGGGGCTTGATTCTATCAACCTCAACTCGTCCGTCGGCGAGTCCTTCCACACTGTGTTTGGCGACGAAGACAGTCCTTGTCCGAGGCGGCACAAGCCAAAGGAAAGGGGAAGGCACGAGCCAAAGGCAAGGGCAAGGCACGGGCCAAAGGCAAGGGCAAGGCACGGGCCGATCTTACCGTCGCAAATGTCCCTCCTCCTCCTCCTCCGGCAGATGGCCCCAAACCAAAGAGGCGCAGTTACATGGTAGAACAAGGCACCGCCGTCGCCCAAATCTGGAAATAGGAGACGTGCAATTCCATCCTCGGCAGAGATCAACATGCCGAGAAATACTTGGGCGAAACAAGACGCCACCGATGCAAGGATCATCAACACGGATACGTCAAACTACACGCCGGAGCAGTTGGAGCTCCATATGATGATGGTTGCCGACATCAAACGACGTCGCGGATGGGCTTAGTTATTTTTCCCCCTACAACGGCTATGTTTTTTTCAAATATTCTAGTATTGTTTTTTTTTTCTAGCAATATAATTTTTTTCTAGTAATGTATTTTTTTTATTTTTAGTAATGTATTTTTATTTATATTAATGAAATTTTCAAATTTTCAAATTTTCTTATTAAAATTAATGTAAAATACAAATTCAGAAATTCTTTAAAGACACCCTTTAAAGACTGTAGCTCACTGTCTCTATCTCCAAAAAATTCTTAGAGATACTCCTGGAAATACTATGACTACAGGTAGTCTAAAAAAATGTTAAATTGAGTGATTGATCATAGCGTGGAGAATTCAAATTTAAGACATTTTATATTAAAAAAGAAAAAAATCGGATGGATAAAACTATCACAAATGTTGTACTAGTAATGAAATAGAACTGCCACAGTTATAAACTAAAATTTTAGTAAAATTGAGTTGAATATAAGTTCCTAATTATAATTATCAATAACTGTTTTCGAGTAACTAAGAACCAAGAAGAATCTTTTGTAGGAAATTGAAAATAGAGTGGAGAGAAGGCACATGTTTTTGAATAATAAGAGAGCAATTTCTCCCAATTTCTACAGCACTTTGTACTGTGTGTGGAAATGGATCAGGATTTAGAAGGGAATGAAAGAATATACAGCAGAAATTCTTATAAGATATTCCATGAAAAGGACAAAAGAAAGAAAACTAAAGGATGGATTCGTCAAATCCCCTGCGCCGTTTAGCCCCAAAATTTCCGGCGACTCTACACTGAGTGCAACTCAACGCCGCGGACGAAAGGGTGCGCCAGCAGCTGCGTGGCGGTCCATCGTTTGCTCGAATCCTTCTGCAAACAGCACTCAACAAAGCTCCTGAAATTCTCCGACGTCCCCTCCGGCAAGCTCGGCGGCTCGCCGAAGCATATGGCGCACATTAGCGTCGCCCAGTCCGGCCTCTGCCCCGGCGCTAAGTAGGGGAAATGCCCCAGGTACAGCTCCAACAGCGTCAGCCCTAAGCTCCAAATATCTCCGGCGAAGACGTCGTAGTTCGATCCGTATGCGACCGGGTCGAACCGCTCCGGGCTCATGTAGGCGCACGTGCCGACGTAGGAATTGCAGGGATCGAGCGTCCGCTGCAGGATTTTGCTAACGCCGAAATCGGATATTTTAATCTCCATTTTGTGATTGACTAGAATGTTGGACGGCTTCAAATCGCGGTGGATAATCTTGTGCGAGTGTAAGTATTCGAGGCCGCTGAGGACTTGGTGGCAGATTTGGGCGAGGAGGCTTTCGGTGAAGACGACGCCGCTTTTGAGGAGCGATTCTAGGGTTCCTTTGTCCATGTACTGCATACAGAAGGCGATGTCGCCGCCGGGGAGGTCGAAGACGCCGTGGCACTTGATCACGTGGGGCGAATCCGTGCGCCGGAGGATGGAGACCTCGCGGAGGACCTGCCGCCTGACGGCGGGGTCGCTGTCGCCGTGGACGATCTTCAGGGCGTAGACGGCGGAAGTTTGCTTGTGCCGGACTTTGTAGACCGTTCCGCCGTTCCCGTGGCCGAGGACCTCGAGCTTCTCGAGGTCGGCGGCGGATATGGCGGTGGAGGAGGAGGATGAGGCGGCGACGGTGGCAGCGGAGGGAGGGAGTGGGGGAGGGAAGCGGGAGCAGCGTTCGGAGGGTTCGGGGAGAGGGAGGCGGAGGTTGAGCTGGCGACGATCGCGGACGACGGCCATAGGATAACGTGCGCAGGGGGGGGAGTAGGATAAGATCGGTTGTGTTGTTGAGGTGGAGAGATGAAGAGGTGGAGGGAGGGAGAGTGAGGTGTATATAAGTGGAGCACGTGCGGTGGCGGGCGGAAGGGGCTTGGAAAGGGGATTAAGTGCGTGGGTTCCATTGTTTTGGATTTTGTGATCATTTTTAAATCTACTAATTTTTAACTTACTCCCTCCATAAGCGTTTTAGATACGACCACGAGTAATGAGCTGAATTTTTTATTATTTTTTTGAAATTTTGATTTTTCTTTTTTATTACTACTATTTTCTAGTGATTAAATTTTGTTCTTTCAACATAAAAAAATAAAAATAAAAAAATTGTGTCACGTAGCTAAAGGCAAAGAGAGGGGCAAAAGATTTAGGCAAATACGTTGATCAATGAGCTAAATATACAATGAGCAAACTCATTCTTACCAATTACCAACAACTAATTAATCAATTTGCTAAATGTACAATGTGCATCTAATTTTCATTTTTAGAGAATGAAAATGATTTAGTCGTGTAGATGATAATTTAATCATACTGATAGGACTGGATTAACGCCTTATCAACAACATAAAATGAATAAAACAGTACAAAATCGATAAAACTGCTCTTCGCTTTCAGGTTGAGCAAACTACCTCATCTTTTACTCTTTGCCTCAGAAAGTGGATCTCGATTCCTGCAAAAGAGAAAAGTCCCACACCGGGTGTTTTGTCCGGTGAGCACCCTCCGATGCCTAAGTCAGAAAACTTGGGCGAGAAGAAAAGAGAAGGAAAGGCAAAAAGTGTAAAAGTGTGAGTGTGTGAGAGATACCTTCAGCTGAGAGGTGTAACAAAGCTTTATAGTGGGTTGTTCTAAGGGTAAATTGGTCCTTTGGCTTAAAGGATGGAATCTGGGCTTTAAGTTCTAGCCCGTGCTCTTCTTGCAGCCTCTCATTTTTCATTTTAGTTCAGTTGGGCCGAGACTTACTGGGTCGCAATGCTTAATGGGTTCAAAATAACCCATCCCATATCAACCACCCTCCCCTACTCTTAGTGACGTGATAACATCGAGTCACTTAGAGTAGGAAAAAGGCGAACAGGCCTGACACCGTGTTTGAATATCTCAACTGCTGCTTTGATCTGAGCCGTCCATTTGAGAAGGACTCTTGAGGTTCAGCCGTAGGATAGTGATCATATAATTGCGCCAATTTTTGAAAATTGGCTGGCTCCTCTTATCGGCCTGTACATTTTTACCTTTTCAGTTTCTCTCTCTCTCTTCCTTAATTCCTTCTTTGCTTTCCCCATTTCCTCTATTGCGACTTGTTTCGTCTGTTATTCGGGCGATTTTTCCTGCGATTTCGGGCGATAGGTGGTTCTCTGTTTTGCTCTTCTTCTTTTGATTCCTTCCTCCCTTGCCTCTTCTTCAACGTCATCAGGTATTCTCGTGAGTCCTCAACTCCTTTCAATAGTCAATTTTTCTTTTATATTTGGCGATTGCATACTTGATTTTGAGGGGGAAAATGTCGAATTCAGCCGAGCGATCCCTCAATACTAGTTTAGAAGAAGAGATTTCTAACTACGCTGACTCGGCGGGAGCCACCTCTTCGGAGTGCTCCGAGTTTAGTACTTCCACCCCCAGCCTTGAGCGAGAACAAGTTAGGGTTAGGAAAGAAATTGGGGAGAAAAGGCTAAAAGAAATTCTTAGGAATCCGGTGAATACTGCAACTAAGCCGGTATCGGGGTCCTCACAATTGATGGGAGGTGAATTTGCAACTCTTCAACGTGTGCTTAGGTCTGATGAGTTTGTCCTTGCTGTAGTAAATCCCAATAATTTCGCGAATCAAATTTCTTTCCCAGCCATGATTTTCTGGTATAATCAAGTGCTGGCGGGGATCAGGTTTCCTCTTCACCCGTTCTTATGTTCTGTGTGTAGGAAATATGGTATTATGCCTAATCAACTTACTCCTTCTGCTATCCGTACTGTCTTTGGATTCTATATTCTTTTTTCCAGTTTCCATCACGAGCCTTTTTCCAGTCTTTTTATTAATTGCTTCGATATTCAAAAGAGTAGCAAATATTTTTATTGCTTCCGGACTCGGCCTGGAAGTCCTGCTCGTTTTGTTGTTTCTCCGGAGAGTATTGACAAGAAATGGGGGACCAAATTTTTTGCTGTTATGCCTCTAGACTAGTACTGGCCTTTCCCTGCCCGTACTTGGGTGTTAGGTGCTAGGAATCCCGGTCATCGCGATACACTTGCCCAAATTCTTTCCCAAGATGCTAAAATCATGGAAGCTCTATCTTTGTTTGCCGATATTGAGAATCCATGTGGGGGAAGAGGGAAAAATCAAATAATTTTAACATCATAAAGATGTTGCGCTCCCCGAGCATCCTTTGACATTTTGTACTTCTGGGCAGTCCCAGTCGCCCCCTCAAGATCTACAAGACTGGTAGTTCCCCATTCTTGAATGCATATTTTTATTATTTCTTTAACTGTCTTATCTAAGACTTGCTGGTCTTCTTTTGGTAGCCATGGCTGAGGGATCCCTTGCTCAGAAATTTAACCTGGATGTGGACTTGGACTATTTACTGGCCAGTCTAGAGGTGCCAAATGATCCCAACGCTGGACACTTGGACTAAGCAATAGAAATCAAGCAAGATGAGTTGTTTGACAACTTGGCCGCAACGGACGCTGATCATTCCTCCACCAGAGATCCTCTTGTGCTAACTATGACTGGCGATTCAGAGCCAGTTCATGCTAAAAACAGAGTGGCATCGCCCGCAGTCCTGCGAATAGAGGACATGGTGGCATCTCCTTCAGTCCTGTAGATCGAGGACAGGGCTGACGCAACCTCGGCTCTGCGGGCTCGCTCCGGCCTTTCTCCAAAAAAGAAAAAATCGAACTCTGGCCGCGATCACTCTTATTCCGCGGCGGCTGAGCTGGAAGAGGAAAGATCGGCCAGAGAGAGGGAGAAAAAAAGAAAATATCACGCAGACCGGGCTCATGCTGAGACGACTTCTGCCCCCGCCCGAGAGAAAAAGAAGAGGACTTGCAATTTGCAGTCTCCTGCTCAGCAATCTGCAGCCAAGAAGGCGTCCGGTTCCTTGGTGCTGTCGGGATTTGATCTCACCCCCTTAGCTTCTTCTAGGTCAACTCTTGTCGGGTCAGCTGCTTCTCCGCCTTTAATCCCAACCACGATTCTGCAGGAAATAGTGGAGGCTTCTGCTCAGGGATCGGGGTCTGCTAACGGCAGCCCTTCATTTTTAAGTGTAGTAGGGAGCAACTTCCCCGGGATGCTTGAGCTTTCCCTCGAGAAATGCGAGGAGTTCATTGCTCACTCCCTACCAACTCCCCAGGATCGGAAAAAGATTCAGAAAGAGACCTTTGAGCGTCGGCGGGCCCAGATTGGTAACCGCTTGATTCAGGTAAACGTCCTTCCTTTCTGTTTGTCCGCTACCAATTTTGCTTGATGCTCTGTTTTATGTTTATAACTTCTTCTCCGCTGCTTTCGTTTGTTTGGCTCTGGCCTACTTGAGCGCTGAATTTCACGAAGATGACAACACTATGTCGCAGAAGCTAATGGCAGCTGAGCGCAATTCTAGGAGGCTTTTCCGAGAACACTCTAAGGTGAAGGCTGATCTTAACTCTCGCCTTCAGGGAAAAGAGAAAGAGGTGATGGATTTGCAGCGGGCTCATGAGGTTCTCTTGGCCAAGCACCAAACCCTGGCAAGGGATTTTGAGTCTTTCGAAAGGGAAAAAAGTGGTTATCAGACCACTATCGGGCACTTGGGTAACAAAATTAAGGATCTGGAAGCCCATGTGGAGAAAGAGAGGTACAAGGCTGAGCAGTGGGTGTCTGCCGCACTGCGACAGGGGTATGAAGTGGGCAGGACAGCAGGGGTGAAGGACTGCTTTCGCCGGTTGTTCGTTACTCCTCAAGGGTAAGGCTTACTCCAGACTTTGAGAGATAGGATCGTACAAGGGTATCGTAGCAGCGTTTAGTTTTCCAAGGATCTCGCTCCTACTATTCGTCATTTTACATAGGTGGGGTATCTTCAGGGCTTCGCCTATACCTATGGTCTGAAGGGTGCTCGCCCCAAATAAGAAGATATGGTGGCCCAGGTTCCTGAGATGCCAGCGCATTGGCCGGTTCGTGATCCTTTTACGGCTCCAGATCTTCCCTGGTGGGAGGGTGTTCTAGAGACGACTCTCAACGATTTTCTTGCATCTGCAAACCTGGATTCGAGCTTGCCTGCTGCAGAGGAATCTTTTGTGCGTTTGAGTCCAGAACTGACAACCTTTATTGATGCTTCCCTTCCCAGTGCTAGCTCGGTGGCAGTTCATGATGCTTAAGCCGCGGGCTGGGATAAGGATTCTTTCCTGCCTTTTTGCAATTTCCCTTTAGCGATTGTGTCATTTTGCTTTAGATAAGGGTGTGACATTCAGTCCTGCTTTATGCTTTTGTTACGAACATTTCAGCATCTTTATTAGGCGGATATTGTTTTCCTTTGTCTAATGTTGGGTGATTGTCTGGTTTAATTCTTAATTCTTAGCTCCTTTGGTTATTTTGCATTTTTATGCCCCAACATGTGTTGCTTTGACTCTTGTTATGTTCATTTATTACTGGTATGGTGTTTGACTGGTAGGTGAAAATTTATGCTCAAACTTTCACTTTTGACTCTTATTTGTCGTTTTCTCAATTGCCTCATAGGCTCGTCATTTTCTCACTATATTAATTAATGAACATTTCGTTCTCTATAAATTCACGCGTGCTGCAATATTATACGCATCTTATATTGAAGAAAACAACATGGAACTTCTCCCCTTGCCCCACACTGGGCCTTTTTCGCAAGTATGCTTTTTACTCGCTCTCCTTGTTGTTATCATACATCTGAGGTTTTTGGCCGATCTTATCTCCTCCCAACTCCGAATGGCAGGAGTCGTTGTTCGCCTCTGACCCTGGAGGTCTCTAGAGTTGGCTTCGGCCTTCAGCTGCCTTAGAGAGCAACCTCCCTTCCCCCGGCTGTACCAAGGAAAGGGGGAGCATCCCGGTCTTGGGGATAGTCGTTGGCGCGGTTTCATCTCCGCGTCCCTGTAGTTGCAGACTTTTCTAAGGAAACCTCCTCGTTGGGACTCTCTCAATTCTTATCGAGAAGCCAATATTGCTACTTGCCACCGCAGTATTTCAGTATCTTTTGGCCTTTCACATTTCAGTGACTTCTTTTTTACATTTTAATGTTAGAGGATTGATGCAGCTGAATTTGTATTAGTACCACTGGATTAGGCCCAGGGCTGACTGTTAGCCCATTCATACCGTATCTTCCATTTGTATTTTAAATAAATAAAATAAAATAGAATTTTTCCCGCGTGCACGGGTCATGTTTTGCCCTTTTTTATATGTTCAAGTGGTTTCTGACATATCATGCCTAATTTTCCTTTCTTCCCTCTTTGCTCTTTTCGAGGTTGTCTCGGGAATCCAAAAAAGGGAAAAAAGACTGACAAAAAAGGAAAAATTGTCTCCAAAAAGGAAACTTTCTTTTTATTTTTCTTTCGAAAGATGAGAAGCTTTAAACATTCATAAATAACAATGGCAGTTACTATTCCAACTGTCCTCCGCATTATTAATTCTTGGGTCATTCTTAACGCCTATGAATTTCTTGTTTTATCTTTTACTTTTACCTACGATCTTTTCCGCGAGTGACTTCAAAGTATTTTTTTTAATTCGTTCCATTTTTCTCGTGTGATCGCTATGTTCCTCTTGTTTTTTCTATTCATTCCCTCTCCCCGCTCGGCCCTTGAGCCATCTCTGAGCCTCATGTTGGCCCTCTTCTTGTTGTAGTCATATATCTGAAATGCGACTCTTGTTGTAGTCAGACATCTGATGTGGGTTATCAATGTCTGGTTGCTAACGGTTTAGGTCTCCATCTCTTCTCCTCTGACTGTTACCTTGTCATCGTGCATGGAGAGCAGGAAATGAAGATCCTAAAGGAGGTGACCCTGCCGTTGTCCAGCTCTTTAGACGGCAAGGCCTGCCTCAGAGTCCCTTTTATTTTCTTAAGCGCTTAGGCATGCCTCCCCCTGACTCCTCCTAGCGTAGGGAATTAACGGCTGATTCTTCGGGTCAGCTCTGACTTCCAGAGCACTTACTCCAGTGGGGGAGAGTGATGGGTGTTGAGACCACACTGCTCTTTTGTGGCTCCCGGAGCCTGCCTTAGCGCTTTTTGCATCGAAAACAGGGTTAAGTACGTGGAAGCCAAAGGTTGGAGATCTATGCACTTTTGAGTCTCCTTCTCTGTGAACGGCAGGTCTGGTTTTCCTCATCCGAGTTCTCTCTAGATGTGTGACCTGATGATTCCAGCGCAACAGTTATCACTAAGGTCTGCCAGGGGCTTTCCGGTCTTTCTTCTATTTGCTAGGTCTGCTAAGACATATTTAGCCTACCATGTGTTTCGCAAGGGTTCAAGGTTCAGGGTTCATGTTTTTTCTTTGTCAACTGTTCTTGAGATGTATTGGTGTTGTTATTTGTTAATAAATAATAAAGGTGTAAAATTTCTTATATTCTGACTTTTCGGTGAAATTTTCTTGAACTTTGCTTATCAATTTATTTGTGATGCCAATTATATACAATGGTTTGATCTGATCCATGTGCATTGGGCTCTAAGCCTTTTGAGATGCTCTGACTAAATTTTGGAAAAATAAAGTACGCGATTCATTCATAACTCCATGAACACGATTACATTCGTAAAGGGAGAAAATGGCTTATACAAATGCCTTGATTAAAACTAACAAGCTCTGCAGGACACAAGAAATGGTGTATACTACCACCTTGATTAAATCAATAAGAAAAAACATGGCATGTCTCTCGCTTCTCTAAACATAATACTTTTTCAAGTTATGCACGTTCCAATGGCGAGGCAACTTCTTTCCTCCTGGCCCGATTAGTTCGTAGGCCCCACCTTTCAGTACTTTTGCAACTTTATACGGTCTTTCCCATGATAATTCCAATTTTTTAAGGGGCTTCAACGCGTCAGCTCTCCTTAGTACTAGGTCTCCAACTTCAAACTTTCTTTCTTTCACTTTGCCGTCGTGCCGAGCTCTGATAGATTCTTTGTAAGCTTCTGATCTGGCCTTTGCGACACTCCGAGTCTCCTCTACTAGGTCTAGTTCTTTCCTCCTTGCCTGGCTATTTTCGGCCTCATTGTAGTTCAGGATTCTCCAGGACTTCGCTCCGATTTCTTAGGGGGTGACTGGGGTTGTTCCATATATCAGATTACTTGGCGTTTCTCCAGTAGCGCTGTACACTCCAGTTCTGTATGACCAAGGAATGGAGTGTAATGAATCAACCCAATCTTTCTTGTCGGTTTCCAGTCGTGCTTTAATTCCGCTTATGATAGTTCGATTGATGACTTCTACCTGCCCGTTAGTCTCAGGGCGTCTGACGACTGCGAATCTCTGAGTAATTCCCATGTTTTTGCACCATGCTGTCATGTTTTGGCCATTGAACTGGGACCCATTATCTGAGACCAGAATTTGTGGTACTCCAAATCGGCATACTATATTCTTCCAGATAAATGTCAGCACTGCCGTCGTGGTGATTGCAGACACGGCCTCGGCCTCTGCCCACTTACTAAAGTAGTCCACCGCAACTATTTTAAATTTTTTGCCCCGATCTACCTTCAGGAATGGCCCTACGATGTCTATTCCCCATTTATCAAATGGATAGGAGGCGTACAGACCCCCCATGTTCTCTGCTGGAACATGTATGACTCGCCCGTTCTTTTGACATCTGTTGCACTTTTGCACATAATCTTTGGCTTCTTTTGCAAGAGTGGGCCAGTAAAATCCGGCTCTGATGATTTTCCGGACCGTGTCCCTGTATCCGGAATGACTGCCATCGCCATCCTCATGTACTTCCCTTATGGCGTAGCTAGCCTTCTCTTTTCCGATACACTTCAATAATGGGTGCGTGAAGGATCTTCTCATAAGCTGTCCTCCAGCCAGGCAGTATTGCTGATAATTGATCTTGGTGGACTTATCCAAGTCCAGCAACTTTCTCCCTATTCGCAGATAGTAAATTATCGGGGTTTTCTAATCTGCTTCGCCTTCGACGGCTAAGGCTTTTATTGTTTGAATCTTTTTCTCCGCGACCACCATCGTGATCGTATTTCCTGAAAGTAGTACGTTTATTTCGAATGCGGCATACCAATCAGAATAGGACATATTTTGATTGTAAGAATGTATATACCTGCAGTAAGGTTCAATGCGCTGGCAAGCTTAGCTAGCTGGTCAGCTCTGACATTTTCCTCTCTTGGCACTTGCTCAATACGACATCTGTCGAATTTGCTTCGCAGTTCTTTCACCACTTCGGAATATTTTATCATTCTTTCTTCCTTGACTTCGCATGCTCCTACTAGTTGTGTAACCAGTTGGGAGTCAGATTTGATTACCACTTTCCTAGCTCCCATCTCCCATAGCATTCTCAGCCCTCTGATCAGTGCTTCGTATTCGGCTTCGTTATTAGATACCCTGAACTGGAAATTTATGGCGAAACACAATTCCTCTCCGTCTGGTTTGATAATCACTACTCCTGCACTGCAGCCCCTGATGTTTGCTGCTCTATCTACTTCAGCAATCCAATCTTTTTCCTCCTCTGCTACTCTGGTAGATTCTTGGATGGAATCTTCCATAACCTGAGCTTTTATGGCACTTATGGGTTCAAAACCTACGTCGTACTCCCCCAATTCGACTGCCCATTTTACCATTCTTCCTGACAGATCGGGTCTGCCTAGGACTTGAGTGAAAGGCCAATGGCTCCGAATGATTATCTTGTGTGCTAGAAAATAATACCTGCATCGTGATTATTTAGGCATTGAGTTTATCCCGTTCTGACTTTTTGCTATCATATTATTACTCGTCTATATTATATTTGTTCTCGTTACCTTAATCGTCTTGAGGCGATCATGATTGCCAGGGCTGCTTTTTCCATTTTGGTATATCTTTCTTCTGGTCCCTGAAAACAGAATTTCATTTTCTTCTTAAATAAATAAGATATAATTTACTTATTTACTTACTTGCAGCATCCGACTAACGTAATAGATGGGGTACTGCTTGGTGCCTTCTTCTTTTATTAGCACTGAGCTCAGAGCCTGTTTTCCCACGGCAATGTATAGATACAATGTTTCTTTAGGTTCTGGCGTAGCTAGTAATGGAAGCTCTGCCAAATGTTTCTTTAAGTCCTCAAAAGCCTGCTGACACTCCGCTGTCCATTCAAATCGGGCCCCTTTTCTTAGTGTCTGAAAGAACGGGTAGCTCTTTTCTGCAGATCTGGAAATAAATCGGCTCAACGCTGTTATCTTGCCGTTCAAGCTCTGTATATCCTTGATGTTTTTGGGAGGTTGCATTTCCAGTATGGCCTGTACCTTCGTGTCGTTAACTTCAATTCCCTCAGAAGTAACCATATAGCCCAGGAACTTTCCCTGCTTGACTCCGAACACACATTTTGCCGGATTCAACTTCAATCGGTTGGCTCTGGCAATTGCAAATACCTCCTCCAAATCTTTGGCGTGAGAGACAGCTTTGGTGCTATGCACCAGAATAGCGTCAACATAAACCTTGGTGTGGGTGCTGAGGACTTTTGCGAAGATAGTGTCCATCATTTTTTAGTACGTGGCTCCCGCATTTTTAAGCCCATAAGGCATCCTAACGAATCGAAAAGTTCCGATAGAGGTAATGAAGCATACGTTTACGACATCGTTCGGGTCCATCTGAATTTGATAATACCCTTGGTAGGCATCCATCATTGAGAGGAGTTCTGCTCCAGCTGTAGCATCTACTGCGGGGCAAGGGATAGTGATCTTTGGGACATGCCTTGTTTAAATCTCTGAAATCGTTACACATTCTCCATTTGCCTCCTGGTTTCTTGATCATCACTGCATTACATAGCCAACTGGGGAACTGAATCTTGACTATGTACCCTACCTGTAAGAGCTTCCGTACTTGCTCTCTCAAGGCTGCGTCTTTTTCATCATCGAATTGCCTGAGCTTCTGACGTACAGGTCTGACTTTTGGGTTTATGTTTAATTTATGTGTCGCCACGTGGGGATATATACCTGGAAAATCATCCGTGTCGAAGGCGAAGACGTCTGCATTCCATCGTAGGCATGCTATTATTTTATCTTGCTTCTCAGGTGCCATTTTTACACCCACCTTGGTCACAAAACCTACCTTGTTTTCATATAACTCTACGTTCATGGTTTCCTCTGCGGGCATTAGGGTAGGTCTGGGCTCTGGATCCATCTCCAACTCTTCCAATATTTTTTTCTCAATTTTCACGATGGCTCCTAGATCACCGGTTCTGGCAGAATATGGCAAGGTCTGGCTACTGGCCATGGATATCGGCTCTGTTGATTCCTCGTCTTCCTCTCTCGGACGTTTTCCTTTCTGACTTCTGGCTCTTTTTATTTCACTGGCGTAATAAGATCTCGACTTAGTCTGATCTCCTCTAACCTCTGCAACCAGTTTTCCTACTGGGAACTTTAGTTTCATGTGATATGTTGATGCTGCGGCTTGAAAAACATTCAGTGATGGTCTGCCTAAAATGATATTATAAGAACTGGGTGCATCAACTACCAAGAATTGAACCATCTTTATTTTCCTTACTTCTCCATCCCCCATTACCACTGGAAGACGGACCATTCCTAGGGGCGCCACTACCCCTCCTGAGAACCCTGATAACATCTCGGGGACGGGTGCCAACTTTTCATTCATCTCCATGAGCTGAAAACAGCTAGAGAAGATTATATCCGCATAACTTCCGGTATCTATCAGTATCCTCGCGACATCATGCCCTGCTACCTCCGCTGTAATTACTAATGTATCGTCCTGCGGGGTGATAATTCCTGTCAAGTCTTTATCTCCGAAGCTTAGATCTGGTGTACTGACTTGAGGCTGGACTGCTCCTACATTCCAAAGGTCGGGGTTCCGTACCATTCTCTGAGCTCTTTTTTGCGCCTGTCCTGAGTTTTCGCTGATAAGGCCTCCGACTATCATCATGATTGACTTCTGCTTTTTTAGGAGCTGCATTTTTTCTTCTGAGACCTCTGGCCCCTCTATCGCCAATGGCGGGGGTTCTGGCCCTCTAATCACTGGAGGCTCGTCTCTTTTTCCCTACAGGTAACCCCGTCGTCCTGCCCTCTCCAAGTTCCAAGCCTATTGTTTCGGTTCAGGCGTATGTACTCTTGGAAATTTCCAGCTCTAATTAACTTTTCAATTGCATCTTTGAGATGCCAGCATTCATCTGTGTCATGCCCATAATCCCTATGGAATCTGTAGAAAAGATTAGAGGGCGGGTTTTTCGGCCCATTTTTCGGAATGTACGGCACCGAAAAAAGCCTTGGGGCTATGCTCAGAATTTCTGATGGCGGCACTGTCAATTCTGTATATGGCGTACGCCCACGCGCCCATGCTCTCCCGGAGAAGCTACTCCTTGGGATAGGGGTTAGCGGTTCTCTTACCGCTTCAAATCTTCTGTCCATACGAAAGGGTCTACCCTCCTCTACAAATCTTCTATCCATGGGGTTTTTTTGTGGGGGTTATGCCCCTCTTTCCTTATCTAGAGTTTCTTCTTTCATGTTTTTGTTTTTGGCTTTATCATCTGCGCACTTGGCTTCCCATGCCTCCTCGCTGATGATTATGTTATCCATCCTGATACGAACGGAGGACCTGTTGGATAAAAGATCCAAGAACCCTTCGTATAAGAGATAGGCAGCGGTCTCCCTAGATCGAGAATCCAGTTTGATCACCTCCTAGAGCGAAGAAAACCTCGACCCGTTGGCTATATAATTAGCTAAGAACTTCGGTATGGTTGAACGCCACAAGACCTTGCTCAATTGTCTTGATAAGTTCGAAAATAAGTGAAATACTCAACAAGAAGAATTCAACTCACAATGGCAATGCCAAATTCGTTTATAACTCAAGGGTGTATATCTTATTCGATTACAAAGGATATCAAGCCTATTTATAGACTAGAAAAGGACTCTTCGTAACCTACCAATAATGATAGTACTTATGATACTAATTAAACTCATAAATAGACTTATTTAACACTAACTAAACCACTTATTAACTATTAATGACTACTTATGATTCAAGACTTCAAAAGTCACTTATTTAACTCATAATAATGAAACTAATTAGACACTTAATTTAGCCTCTTCAATATGCACGGAAATCCACCATTTATTCTTCTTCTTGGGCCTTCGAAGTCTGATTGTTGACGAGCCCTTTTAAGATGGATTCAGCCCATCAATATTCACCATTTGACCCGATTTATCTTGATATTGGACTTGAAATCGGCATACTTTATTTAGTTCTTGAAATCTGACTTGTAGTCGTTGGCTGCCCACCCGTGCTCACATCATATCCACTCCATCACTTTATCGTACCCCCCTTTGCTTCTTTCTCCTAATGCATGGAAAATGTCCTTTTCCCTTAATCCATTTATTAGACCATATACCTTGACTTCGTCTGTTGCTGAGGGTACTTGCAGAGCTGCCGTATTATATCTAGTCACGTAGCTCCTTAAGCTTTCTCTTACTTGCTGCTGAAAGTTTAGTAGGGTCATTACCGAATGGCTCTGTCTCCGAGCACTGGCAAACTGATTTTCTAGCTGAGATGCGAAATCCTCGTATGTCTCAATACTTCGTGGCTTCAGTTGGCTGAACCACCTCTGAGCCAGACCTTTCAGAGTAGCTAGTAGCATTCAACACTTAATTCCATCAGAGTATCCTTGCAACATTGCTAAGTTTTCAAAGCGGTCTAGGTGGTCCTACGGATCCGTCGTCCCCTCATACACGAGGTCTGCCATTAACCTGAAGTGGTGAGGTAAGGGCTCGACCATAATACTATCGCTAAAGAGAGAGTCTTGTTCCTTTTATGCCCTGTAGATTTTCCTTCGATCATTTCTTTCATGGCAGCTAATTCTCGAGCCATTGTGTTCGGCCAGGCTATGTCTTGATTAAGGATGTAATCCCCTCCCGACTTCGGGGTTGGTCGAGTTCTGAAATATTCTTGTTTGCAGTGCTGGCTCACAGAGTGTTCCTGCATGTCTTCGGCATCGCCGTTCCCTTGACTTTCGTCAGCCTTTTCCTCCATTTCTTTTTTCTTCTGATTCTGTAGCTGAGTTGCTACCGCGGTGTTTACCACCTTTGTGAGTAGCTCTTGTAGCTGATTGGGGGTTACATACAAGGCTTCCTTGGGTCTGGGCTCCATTTTTTCCTTTCCCTTAGACTGGTCAGGGGTGCTTCCTTCAACCCTTGCCTCACTGTCTCCGCTGGCCTCTGCCCTGTCTCGCAGCTCTGTTTCTTTTACATTTGACGCCATTTTGCTGAGAATTCCAAGAAGCAGAAACTCAGGCTTCTTATGCAAATATCTCAGATGTAAAAGGCGATGAATATTAACGCTTAGTGTAGGTGCGTGCGATGTTTTATTTATTTTTTGGAGAAATCTCAAATATTCATTTTTAGAGATCTGGCTCACTCACAGCGCTTCAGGCTGGGATCCAACAGAATTCTGCCAGCTTGTTTGGCACGACGTAATTTCTTCCAGCAGAGATACGTGGTTCACTCGCAGCGCTTCAAGCTGGAGTCCAGCAGAGCTCTGCCGGCCCGTTCGGCACGGCGTGATTTCTCCTGGCAGAGATGTGTGGCTCACTCGCAGCACTTCAGGCTGGAGTCCAGCAGAGCTCTGCCGGCCCGTTCGGCACGGCGTAATTTCTTCCGGCAGAGGTGCGTGGCTCACTCGCAGCACTTCAGGCTGGAGTCCAGCAGAGCTCTGCCGGCCCGTTCGACACGACATGATTTTTCTCGGCAGAGGTGCGTGGCTCACTCGCAGCATTTCAGGCTGGAGTCCAGCAGAGCTCTGCCGGCGCGTTCAGCACGGCACGATTTCTCCCGGAAGAGGTGCGTGGCTCACTCGCAGCGCTTCAGGCTAGAGTCCAGCAGAGCTCTGCCTGCCCGTTCGGCACGGCATGATTTCTCCCGGCAGAGGTTCGTGGCTCACTCGCAGCGCTTCAGGCTGGAGTCCAGCAGAGCTCTGCCGGCCCGTTCGGCATGGCGTAGTTTCTAATTTGAATGGATCTGGCTTGTTTCATTTCTTAATTTTATAAGTTACATTTTACAAGGATTTCATTCTATTTATCATTTTTTGCTACAAGAGAAGAGCTGTAAATTCGCGCAAGGAAACAGAATAGTAGTCTCTAGCCCTCCTCGAAAGGTGCTCGAGCATAGTTTGAGGAAACGTTCTCAAACGTCTTAAGACCGTGAATCATTTTCCTTCAAAGCTATGCCCGAGCTCTTTTCTCGCTGTCATTGACTTAAATTTACAAGGAAAGAAAAAAATAAACAAGCAGATATGGGAAACTCGACGCCTCAGCTCAAGTTTCCCACAGACGGCGCCAGTTGATAAGACTGGGTTAACTCCTTATCAACAACATAAAATGAATAAAACAGTACAAAATTGATAAAACTACTCTTCGCTTCAAGGTTGAGCAAACTACCTCGTCTTTTACTCTTTGCCTCAGAAAGTGGATCTCGATTCCTGCAAAAGAGAAAAGTCCCACACCGGGTGTTTTGTCCTGTGAGGATCCTCCGATGCCTAAGTCAGAAAATTTGGGCGAGAAGAAAAGAGAAGGAAAGGCAAAAAGTGTAAAAGTGTGAGTGTGTGAGAGATACCTTCAGCTGAGAGGTGTAACAATGCTTTATAGTAGATTGTTCTAAAGGTAAATTGGTCATTTGGCTTAAAGGACGGAATCTGGACTTTAAGTTCTAGCCCGCGCTCTTCCTGCAGCCTCTCCTTTTTCATTTTAGTTCAGTTGGGCCGAGACTTTACTGGGCTGCAATGCTTAATGGGTTCAAAATAACCCATCCCATATCACATACATAATACACAAATACATTTCTTAGTATCTTTTGAACTTTAAAACTTGTTTGAGATATTTATTGGATTACTTAATTAATTAAATACATCATTTAAATAATAATAATTATAAAAACAAATCAAATTACAATTTAATTCATTATATCAATCAAAAGAAAATAAAATTGTTCATCAATTTTCGTTCATCACATAAATAAATCAAAGTATATGATTGATAAATTTATGTAGTTAATGATTTCATGATATATATTATAATACCATATTTCTAATGTATAAATAATTAGTAAATATTTTCATTATGATAATGTGGTTAGTTTGAATAAATTTTGGTGACGTAACACTTTTTATGTCCTTATTTGCTTGTTGCAATACTAGAGTATTAATTTAATCGATACTCTAATGGGAATGATAGTTTTTGCAGAAGTCTAACAATAAGGAGGTCTTGGGTTTAATTTTTTTCATTTTATTTTGATAACAAAAAGTAAAATTTGAATTTCAAAAATACAAACCGGTTCATTGGGTCGTTCGGATCGCCGGATTGACTGATTTTTATCGGGTTTCACCGATTTGTGTTGGGCCAATTGAAAAACCCAAATTGAGCGAAACTGATCCGAACAACCGACCAATTCACCGGCATTCTAGTCCGGTTTTCAAAACACTGACTTAGATTTAAAACTATGGTAATATATTAGATATTTATTATTTTTAATAGAAGTATTTCACTATTACCAACGTGGGCTTCAGATATGTTGTATATTAGGCTGCACGCAGTGGGTGTCTCGTCGGGGGGCTCGAGACACCCGTGGCGACGAGACACGCTGCCGCAACCACCATCGTCTTGAGCCCGTCCCGTGGCTTCGAGACGGTCTCGAGCAGGCGCGTGTAATACACGCGCCGGAGTTTTTTTTTTTTTTTTAAATGCGGCGCGTGCATTGCACGTGCCATACCAAAAAAAAAGGAAAATCGTGCAACGACTAAAACATTTCCAATGGCTAAAAACGACTAAATTCAGCCGATTTTTATTTTTTTTCCTTTTTTTTTACCTATATATACCACATTTCACACCATTTCTCTCTATTTTTCTCATACAATTCCTTCTTTTTTTCCACACATATTTCACACAATCACCTCTCAAAGGGATCCAACTAATCCATGGTCGTCATCGTGGTGTCCCCATGAAATGGCGGACGACAGTGCATACGGAGGATATACACCGACGAGGCTTGATTCTATCAACCTCAGCTCGTTCGTCGGTGAGTCCTTTCATACTGTGTTCGGCGACGAAGACAGTCCCTCGTCCGAGGCGGCACAAGCCAAAGGAAAGGGGAAGGCACAGGCCAAAGGCAAGGGCAAGGCACGAGCCGAGATGACGATCGCAAATGTCCCTTCTCCTCCTCCTCCGACTGCCGGTACCAAACCAAAGAGGCACAGTTACACGGTGGAACAAGGCACCGCCGTCGCCCAAATCTAGAAAGAGGAGACGTGCAACTCCATCCTCGGCAGAGATCAACATGGCGAGGCGTACTGGGGGAAAGTTGCGGCGAGGTACAACGCCTTGTTCGACGACGACCTCAATGCAAAGACTGTGAAGAGTTTGTTCGGGCTGATCTTCCACTGGATGAAGGAGTGGATGATCGCTTACGATAAGGCGATGAAGAGTAGGCCCAGCGGCGCCTCCGACGACATGGTCATCGAGTAAGCCTAGCAGATATACAACGCCCATGAAGGGAGCCGTTTCAAGTATTTTAGTGCCTGGAAAATTTTGCAGGACTATCCCAAATTCCTCCACCTAGAATTTCCCGACATTCCGTCCATGAAGCGGACGAAGAATACGGCAGAAGGCGCCTACACCTCTTCTGGAACGCCGCACGGATCAAACGAGGCAACAGAAGAGGAAAGCACGGCTCCCCCCCCCCCCTCCGGCCACAGGGACGAGACGCGACAAAGACGGAGGCGAGGGCGGCCAAAGGAAAGCGGAAAAAGAAGGTGAGCGAGGACGCCGAGTTCGGGTCGATGGTCGACTCAACAAATGAAAGGCTAAGCGACATCATCGCGGCAAAGAACAACCTCGCCGAGGCAATGAGGGAGCGTGCTCGGGCGAAATAAGACGCCACAGATGCAAGGATCATCAACATGGCTACGTCGCACATGACGCCGGACCAGTACCAGCTGCATATGATGATGGTTGCCGACGTCAAGCGACGTCGAGGATGGGCGTAGTTATTTTTTTTCCCCCTACAACGACTATTTATTTTTTATATTTCTAGTAATGTTTTTTTTAATATTTCTAGTAATGTTTTTTTTTTCTAGTAATGTATTTGTAATAATGTATTTTTATTTAAATTAATGAAATTAGAATTTTCTTATTAAAATAAATGCAAAATACAAATTCAAAAATTAGATATAAACACCCCTTTAAGATAGTACCACTGCAGCTCACTATCTCTATCTCCAATTTTTTTTTAAAAACATCCCTTAGGAACACTACAATTGCCGGTAGTCTTACGCAGTAATCATTTTTGTTTGTAATGACCTTGAAGACCTTTTGAAATTCCCCATTATCTATGGGAATGCCATGTAATATTTGAAAAATTGTGACGGGCATTTCTTGTTGGGATATTATTTTTATAAGAAAATAAAATTCGAACAAGCATTGTCCGATCCGATGTAATCCAAAAAGTTTTTTGAGTAAATACATACACTCTATAAAAATCTTCGAGTGTTACTAGATCATATTGTTGCCAATATTTGAAATTATAATATGAGAACGGCACCATATACTCTCTCCGTCCACAAATTAAATATCTATTTGGGTTTCGGTATAGAGATTAAGAAAACTGATAAAGTTATTTTAAGTGGGATAAAATTTAGAATGTAAGGATAGTAGGATAATGACAAAAAAACAGTGGTATTAACAAAAAAATGGTGGTATTGACCACAAAGTAGGAATAAAGTTCTTATGATGATAAACAAATAAGAAAAAATTGTTGGAAGGTGGGGCCATCAATGACAAAGGGTAGTAAATAAAGGAAAAGTAAAAAGGTATGATTGTATAAAAAAGTAAGTAGGTATTTAATTTGTGGACAAATAAACTATAGGTAAGTAGGTTTTTGATTCGTGAAGGGGGGAGTATATAGGAATTCAACATGAAAATTATATGTACTGTGCACCACGTGTGTGTGTATTATAATGATTTATTTCATTTAGCTCCCAATTCATGTCAAATCTAGCCGACGTTTCTCAACAATAATCAATTCTTTTTCTACAATCGAACCCAATGAAAAAAAAAAAAAAAAGGTTTGAAATTGGAAGAAGTGATGCAAATTATGGAATCAAGTCAACGAGTCGTTGTTCCAAGTAAAGGGCAAAACGGTCTGTTCAAATCATCTCTATGACTCGGAATAACAAAATGCCTCAACCTCCCCTCTTGTTTCTTCATATACCCTTGACAAAGAAACTCCCTCGAAAACTTGTCCTCCACCTCCCTATTCACATCGTGCACAAACACATGCGTCACCCCGCCGGCGCCGCGGTTCCTCGCCATCATCCCCGCCGTGTAGATGGCCGTCATCCGCCCCGGCGCCTCCTCGTAGTAGCCGGTGGGCGCATCCACCATGATCACATCCCACTCCACGTCGTACACCAGACCAGGCAGGCCCTTGATCGCCAGCTGGCACATCGAGTATCTGGGATCGGCGACAGCTGTACACTCCGGCCCTCTCCCCACCTGCATCAGATCGTGCGCCTGCCTCAGCTTGCTATCGTACGCCACGTGGTACGTCTCGAGCATGGGGAATCGCCGCCGGATCTGCTCGATCCACGCGCCGTCCTCCTCCAGGAACACGGTGCGGCCGCCGTGGTTGAGGGAGTGCCACATCAGGCTGTCGTGGCCGAGGCCGAAGACGAGGAAGTTGCATGGCGCTTTCCGGTCGAGGATCCTCGACGTTACGGATATCTCTTTGAGCGTCTGCTGCGGCGTCACGGTGGAGGTCGTGTAGTGGACTAATGCTTGGGCTATGGACGTCGGGATTTTGTTGGGGGAGCAGTTTCCTTTGGATTTTCTGGAGTAGTGGAAATTGGGGGATGCGGAGGAAGAAGATGGTGATAGGTTTGATATAAGAATGAAGAGGATGAGAAATGTTGTGATGATTATAATGAGGAGAAGCTTCAGGTTGAGAGGGTTCTGGGATTTTGGCCTCATTGATGTGTATGATAATTTAAAAAAATAAAAAATAAAAAAAAATTACGTTAATTGGCAGAAACTTATGAAGGTAGATCAGTTTTTGGGGTTTTAGATTGGATTATAGCTCTAGCTAGGGTTAATGATGGTTGGAACTAGTAAAATAAAGTTGTGATAATTTTAGAGATATGCATGCAGTAGACATATATGATTGTGGTGATAAAAACCGCACAACAACTGGGAAATTTTAGCATGAAGCAAATTAAATGGTTGCTGGTGGATCAGACGTTTGGTGCGGATCGTTGTTACAAAAATATAGAGGCACCTTTCATCAGTAGGTGATGTATACCTGCATAAATTCCAACCAGAATTAGTAAAAAAGATAGATCAATTTTGAAATTGATTGGGAAACTGCAAATGTTTGATTTAAGGGGGAAATCTCATGTCAAACATGCTCGTCAGTCAGTTTATAAATACCATTAATCCAAACACCTTTTTCCATATCGATCCTCCTCTTAGCTAAGCCTGACAATTTTTGACACGACACGTTAATCCATCACGAATCCGCACAAAATTAATGGGTTAGTGTCGTGTCTTATCGGATACAGGTCGTTATCGTATAACCCGTTAAGGACACGAAATTATCGGATCGGATTCGTGTCGGATTCGTATAACCCGATAAAATTTACTTATTTACTTATTTATTTTTTATTACTTATTAATTATATATCATAGGGTTTTAGGCTAAATACACTCTCATATTTAGGTGACATTAATCGTGTCTTGTCGCATCGTGTCAACACGATATAAATCGTGTTATTATTGTGTTCGTGTCGTATACAGATGTGCATATTTTGGATCAGATTCGTGTCGTGTCAAGCAAATCCTTAACAGGTCGTGTTCAGATTTAGCCTTAACAGGTCGGATCGTTAACGATCCAACACGCACGATTTGCCAGACCTACTCCTAGTCCAAGCATCAGGGTTTGAAATACTTGTTCAGTTATTTTATTAATTTGAATCAATAGTAACTAGCAAGTAAAGATACTCGTGACATACGGATTAAGATTGGACTCGAAACATTCGAGAATTCTACGTGAAATTGTGGCCTTTTTTTTGTTTTTTTTTTTTTTTCAGAGAATAGAAATGATCCTGATGAAGTAATTATAAGTTCATTTCATTCAATTAAGTCTGTGAAAAATATCCTTATTCCAGATTTTCAGATGCTTTACTTGAGTCTCTGAAGAAATATATATGTCCAAAGGAGCCCACGAATACTATAAAATTTGAGTTGGACTCCGGTGCATACCTATGTACCGTGGAAATAACCACATGACCCGACCCGATCCGACACGCGCCGACCCGCCCCGCGAAAGTTTTTTTTTTTTTTTTTTATTTCCAGATTTTTTGTCCCTGTCTGAGCCTTCGGCTCCGATTTTACGGCTCCGCCTTCGCTCCGATTACTAAAATAAGGATAATCGGCGGGCAATATTTTGGACTTTTACGGCTCGCTCCGAGGCCTTCGGCTCCCCTCGCTCGCGTCTTGACCATAGAAAAGCGGCAAACAAAAATAAATTAAAAAAAAAAACTGGAAATTAAAAAAAAAAAAAAAAACTGGTCAAAAGGGGGTTTGACCGGGTCAAATCCGGGTCAAACGGGTCGAGTCAGGGGCGGGTCGGGTCAAATGGGCGGGTGTTCTACGGTGGAACAGTTGCACCCAAGTTTTTGTCATAAAATTTTTAAGAAGTGGGGGGTCTTTAATCTACATGCATGTTGTGGCATTTGAATGAAGAAGATGGACGAAAAGACGCACCTTGGTCAATCTGGATAAGATCTGATGTTGAGCGTGGTAAGTGTTTCACCAGAGTAGAGAAGAAAACATCAGCCCATGCCGGATTAGTAAAACCTCTGTCCCAAACAAAGCCCCCATCTTCTTGGTTACGTATAACTTTCAAAATCAAATCACTTGCTTGGATGTCCGCCATTATGACCCCTCGATGTTATATCAATCTTACATGTGGAAATAGGCCAAACATAGAAACTTTACCGATTTTGAATTAGGTTGTGTTTGTTTTTTATACCTCCAAATCGAGAAATAATATAATAAGGTATAAATTTATCTGTAATAGTGAGAATCATAAGTTTCACATCTTGTTTGATAGGAATAATAATATATTAATCTCTATCTTTAAGGGGCCACAACTTTTGTATCTTATTCACTTTAAATGAAATTGATAGATAAAGGAAAAAATATCTAAAACACACATGAGAAATATAAAATTATCATTCCATTTCTTAGGTATAAAATTATAGCTTGAGGGCGCGTTCACTTGGAGTGAAAACGAGTGATAATGTTATTTTACCATTTTATATCTTGTTTGCTTTCATTTTAAAAGAAATTCGGGCAAGAGGTATTTAATCTGGGGCAACCCTTTTGCCCAAGGTATAATTTTATACCTGAAAAATGGAGCAATATTTTTATACCTATCATGTGTTTTAAACATTTCTTCCTTTATCCATCAATTTCATTTCAAGAGAACAAGATATAAATATTGTAGTCCCCTTAAGGATAGAGACAAATTTTATAGAACTGGTTCGAAGTTCAATTAATAAAGAGAATACGAAGAAAATGGTACAAAAGAGAGAAAATAGTAATCAAACATTTCAGTTTTAATAAAGAAGAAAAAGGCCTTGCTCAAGCTTGTTCTACCTTCTCAATCTTTTTCCACCTTCTCCTCACCAAGAATCAGGCACAGAAGCCTGAAACACCAGAGGGTTTTCTCCAGCGTCGGCCCTTGATGCCTAAATCAGCCTTTTAATATTGAGAGAGAAAGAGAGTAAAATATAGAAGAAGAATGTAGCAGAGAAGAATGACACCTTAATTTGGAATAAAAGGAATATTTATAAGCTTACTATAGTAACGAATATTTTTATCTTTCCAATCGTGAAGGTTTAATGACACTAACTTGACAGGGTTGAGATCTGCCAAGTCTAGAATATCATATCTGAACTATATAAGGACTGAAGGTGTCAAGGAGCAAATGCCAGTTCTGAAGCATCAAGGCTCAAATATTAGAACCTGATGATGTCCTTCTTTAGCTCTCAAGGATCAGAGCTGAATTCTTCAGCTCAGGGAATAGTTGGTCTCATTTTTGGCTCTTGTCGATTTGGGCCTGTACAAAGATTGAGTATGATTCCTAATTACAAGGTGCGGGGCCTTTGATGTTGGTCGGTCCATCATAAATAATCTCATATCAATTACACTATATTATCATTCCTATTTCCTACCAAGCAATAGTATAAAACTTGTGGTCCCCACTATTAAATATAAATCGTATTTAGTGAAAGGACTTAAGTTCAACCCGGTCTAATTCTTGATGATACATGATCTTGATGGCCTCTATTGCTGCTTGTTTGTATATCTACAGCTGGAAATATAATGCATTAGAAAAGAAAACTTTATAAGAAGAGCAGAACTCGCTCCCATGAATTTTAGATGAAATCATGTCTGCTGATTGTTCCTTTTAAGTTAGTAACCCCTATTTTCCACATTCTATCCAATTGGATTGCAATTGATTTTCTTATCTTTTAGGAGCTCAACATATTATTCCGTAAATATAGGCTAATAATGGCATGCTTTTTGTTAAATAATTTTATTTGCTATCAAATGGTCGTCGATGCAATAGAAGAACTATTTGATTCTATTCCCTCAGGGGACGTTTACTAAATAGGATAGGATTGATTATTTTTATCCCACGATTACTGCAATCTCACATGTGTAGTTCCAAATATGAACAATGATCACGTACCCTTGAATTTAATCCTTAAAAGTAAGCGCTTGATTAGCTTATATTATTTTTATCTATCCGACTTATCCCGCTTAGTAAACGTCCCCTAAGAAGATAAGGACGATGCCACACGAAGATTAATTGTATAGATGGAGTGGAATTAACATCGGAGTGGAATGGAAAGAGAGACGCAATTGCACAAGCAATAACTTTGTGTTGTAATTCTGCATTCATCAGTATATTTTAGTTACCTGAGGCAACGTCATTGTATTCTTTTGAACTATTTCATTTGTAATTCTACGTTTATAAATAATATTTTTTTCTTTTTTCTTTTGGACTATATGTGGTTTATATCTATATATAATTTGGTTGCTTAGCAATCAAAAAATGGTATTCAATAATTGCATGTTTTGTTGATTGCCTTCGATTGTTGAATTTTATCTAATCTGGACCGAAGATTCTAGGATTGTTGGGGTGTGTGGCGGAGGTGTAAAATAGGAAAATCATAAGTTAAACTAGATTTATAACTAGGGTACCAAAAATCTAACGTATCTTATCCGAGCTTCATATCTTATCTGCCAAATACAAGTATTGCATACCAATCATACCTTATCTTTCTAACATATCTTGACTTTAATCTATTTAGCTATATCCTAACTTATTTACCAAACACATCCTAAGAAGCAAATACAACCTGAGCAAAGTAAAAAAGGTTGCCCGAAATTTAATATCTCCTACCCGAAGTTTTCTTGAAATGAAAACAAACAGGATATAAAATGATAAAATAATATTATCTCTCATTTTCACTCTTTTTCACTAAATGAACGCAACTATAGCATTATAAATGTCATATATGTAGCACCTTTAAACGAAGTAACGTGCGAACTATTATATATATATATATATATATGTTGGGAAATTTATTAGTATGAGTTTTGATGAATTCCAAAACCAACTGACCCCAACCGAATAGATGTTGTCAGTTCCTAATGTTAGCTGTTAGGCTCGCTGTTTGAGTAAAGTTAAGATTTTATCTTTACAGATCTCCAGCTGAAGACGGCAACATAGCAACACTCGGATACAACCCCGGATGAAAGATCGGATAAGGAACATCAGTTACAAGACTGCCTGATGAGAGAGCTATGCTTTTTGACAGCTGAGAGTTCAAACCAACTGTTCAGTTGGAACATCAGCTATAGAATGCCATCCGATAAAGAGAATGTTTCAAGAAGGGGGAAGTTATAAAGAAGTCTCAACATGAAGTTCAAGATCAGCTGAGAGTTCAACAGTTCAGTCAGAACATCAGCTGAAAACCACTCAGATGAAGATCAAGATTTTTCAACCGACTAACCGAGGTTGACTGTCAGAAAGGTTTGAATTTGAATTTCAAAAGGAAGTCACATGAGGGTTTGACCGTTTAGTCATTACCCCATTTGGCCCAACACAAGGCTGTCTCAGATGGAAAGCAGAAGAGCTCACATGCCATATTGGGAAAGTCTGCAGAGATGAGAGACAAGTCATCGCTTTCATCGAACAGAGATCAACAGCCCCTCCAACGGCTAGTTGATTCTCTCCGCCTATAAATAGAGGCATTCATTCATTCGACGGGATACAAGACACTGATAAGAGAAGACACACACGCGAGAAGAAATCTGAGAGCAAAAAGAAAAGAACAATATTCTTCACGAGCTGAACTGAATCTCTTAGAACATCACTTGTTGAGAGTTCTAGAGTTAGTTAGTTAGTTTTTGTGTCTTTACATCGAACCTTGAGAACATCACTTAGTGAGAGTTCGTAGAGAGTTAGATCATAGCTCGCTTCACGCTAGAGCTTTTAGTTGGAAACCCATTTTCTTTCACCTGAAAAGGTTTAGGATTCTACTCTTCCTGTAATTGAGTAGTCAGGTTGTTAAGTACCCGTAAACTTAACTGTAAAGGTTGATAAGTACCCGCAAACTTATCCCTAACGGTTGCTCAGCCCGCGTAAGCTGAGTGGTTTGTCCAGAAGAACTTGGACAGAGTTGTGTGGACTCACAACTCCCCGTGGACGTAGGAGGGTTATCTCCGAACCACATTAAATCTCTGTGTGCTTGTGTTTATCTTTATTCAGTTATTTCTTGCATTCCTAAGTGTCTGACTAACCAGCATACAAACCTCATTTGCACATCTTCAATTGTTTTGGTTCTTGACCAACCGAGCTTAAAAACGTGAGTTGTTTTAACGAGTTTAATTTCCACCACATTCCGCACAGCCTCGCTCTTCTAGTTGAGGTTGCTTACTCAGCTGTGAGATTCCAACTGAGTCTTTTTACTCGGTTGAAGTAATTTTTAAGGGTTAAGTTTTAAAATCCTAACTGGTGTATTCCCCCCGCCCCCCATACACCAGTAACTCGTTTCGGGACCATCAATATATATATATATATATATAGGGAGCAGTTCTGGTAGGAATCATCCCTTAGGTAGAAACTGAGAACCAATATTAATCATTGATTGAGTCAAGATAAATGGTTGAGATTTAATATTAACTAGAGTGAAAAAATTGAAATATAATCAAATAAGGTCAGTAAAGTAAACTTAATTAGTAACTAATAATGCGCTCCCAAAATCCAGCGGAATTTATATGACACTAATATAAACATAAACTTCAAAACAGAAGAAATTGCATATATACTATTAAAAAAGGAAATTGCACAGAGATGCTTACGTAACTACTTTGCATTGCTTAATCATATCATGAATGATGGTTAAATGAATATTTTAAAATTATTTAATATAGAGTCTTAAATAATGCTTACATAACTATTTTATATTATTTATTAACATATTGAATGCTTAAATTATTATTTCTTATTGCTTAATTACATCTCTAATGTTGCTTAAATAACTGTAGTTTTATAGTTCTTTCGTTAATATAATTCACAGAACCTGTGAGAAATTATGTTTACGATATATAGGTATTCAATGATTTTTATTTATGAAAAATAAACACTTTTTATATAAATTAAATAAATATTATCGGAGTGTTTCAAGGCTTCGAGCGGTCTAATATGAAAAAGAAACTAAAAAAATTAAATAATTATTCTATATTAAGATATATTGTATTTTATAGAAGCAGATAGTGAGAAACAAACGAAAAAGAATCTCTTAATTTAGGGATAATACGGTTTCATATAATGAATAAAATAATACAGAAATCATCAAAAAATAATAACCACAAACCACTAGGATTGGTTCCTAATTTCTACCTAAGGAATAGGTCCCATTTAATCATCCCCCATATATATATATATATATATATATATATAGAGGAAGGATCATATGAGAATGAGTTTTTATGTGAGAATTGAGAATAAATCAAGACCATTTATTATTGTTGATCAAGGGTGGATAATTTACCGCATTTTTTTCAATTAAATAGTATTGTTATAGATCATTAAGGTTTTTATAGTCATTTTGATAACATGTCTAACCGTCTGGGTGCTTAATTAATGGGATTTCATATCTTTAATTTGACAATTCATTGAAGCATTCACCACGTTTCTATTTTTCACACATTTTCACATAGCAGACTTCACATTATCTTTTGGTTTGAAACTTATGACGAATATTTTCTAGTTTTCTATTGAAGATGTCTTCATCTTTTTCAGGTTTTTCTTTTTCAGTTCTTCTTCTGTATTTTTCCATTCCTTTAATTAATTGATCTATTCATGCATTTTTTTAATTATTTTTTCATGTTCTCAATACATAAACTTTCATAGTCCAGAATAGAATAATGATAGCCATTTATTTTAGTTTTTCGTGTTCTCAAAAATTCTTTAGCTTTAATTTCAGTTACTGTATACATGTTTATGCATAATGAATTCACTTTATATGCATTTCGATTTAAACATTAATGCATTACAAGTTCATTCTTTTTTTGCTTCATTTGTTTTCGTTTTTTTTTTGTTTTAGTCGTTGATCAAGGAAGCGAAAGCAATGGACTTACACCAGATTCTGATGTTGTTTACATTCCTCACTGTAATGATCATATGAAACCTCATATTGGGCGTAAGTTTAGGACAGTAGACGAAGGAGAGGAGTTCTACAGGCTGTATGCACATGCATGTGGTTTCGATGTCAGACGTGGAACTCTAACACGATCTAAAGATAGAACAATAATGTGGAGGTACATTCTATGCAATCGTCAAGGTGAGAAGAGTGTACAGCATCATGCATCATACGATGAGCAAGGATGTTCTCAGATTAAACGAAAAAGAATGATATGTCGTTCATCATGTCAGGCTCGTGTAATTTTTCGTTATAGTCCCGAGGATGGTAATGGTACTGGTAATGGTTATGTTGTAACAGTGTTCAACGAGGCTCACACACATCCGATGGTGTCTGACTCTTTCAAACAATTCATGAAGAGTAGCAGAAAATTAGATTTATGCACATCAAAATTTTATTTTGAATTGTGCAAAAGCTAATATAGGACCGATGAGATCATTTAGGCTTTTTAAGGAATTGGTTGGAAGTTACGATAATGTTGGATGTAGTGGTTTAGAGTTCAAAAATTTTACACGTGATTTGAGGACTTTTGTTGAAGGAGTTGATGCTCAGATTTTGTTGGATAAACTGAAGAATGACAGAGAGACGTGTGATGGGTTTAGTTTTGATTATTGTGTGGATGGTAGTAACAAGCTTACACGTCTTTTTTGGGCTGATCCTCTATCAATAAAACACTACCAAATATTTGGTGATGCTGTGTCGTTTGATGCGACGTACTCAACAAACAGGTTAGTTCTCTTTATAATTTTCAAAATAACTAATTTATATGTTGACTGCTTCAACAGATTAATGCATTAAGTATGCTTAATTTATGCATATTATTAATGAATTTTATGCATTATATTCGTCATGAATTGACTGGTGTTTCTTACTCAATTTTTACTTCTGGACAGGTACAACATGATTTTTGCACCATTCACTGGGAAAGATAATCACGGGAAATGTGTTACTTTTGCTGCTGGTTTGCTCAATAAAGAAGATGTGGAGTTATATTCATGGATATTTAAGAAATTTAAAGAATGCATGGGTAAGAGTCCGAAAATGTTGATAACAGACCAAGACCCGGCAATGAAAATTGCCATTGCAGAAGTATTGCCTGATACACGACATAGATTCTGCATGTGGCATATAATGCTCAAGGTTGCTGATAAAATCCCAAAACCATTGTTAGATGATGAAGAATTCGCTAAAAAATTCAATGGTGTTGTTTGGTCTGAGTTTATTCAACCAGCTGATTTTGAGGATCAATGGTTTGATGTAATGCACGAGTTTGGATTATTGGAGCATAAGTGGTTTGAGAACATTTGATTTACGGAGCCATTGGATCCCGGCATATTTTAAGGATTCCGAAATGTGTGGATTGTTTAGGACAACATCCTTATCTGAGAGCGAAAATAGTTTTTTCCGCCGATACTTCAATAAAACCTCAAATTTGTGCACTTTCTTCATGCAGTTCGGAAGTGCTATGGATGCGCAGCGACACACACATGCTCATTTGAGTAGCGTGGATGAATCACAATTTCCGATGTTGCAGACAAAGCTACCAATCGAAAGGCATGCTGCATCTGTTTATTCTAACAAGATATTCATATCTGTTCAAGAAGAAATTGTGGCCGCTCTTCATGTTTGTGTCGTGGTGAGTATTGCGGTTGGTGATGTAACAAAAGTGTACAAGGTGGATGATACTGTGAATGGTGTATTCATTGTGACAGTGAATGTATCAGACGATAAAGTGCATTGTGAATGCAATAAGTTCATTACGAAAGGCTTATTGTGTCGCCACATATTCCTTGTCTTCAAGAATTTGAAACTACAAAACATCCCTGAAAAATATCTTGTTAGGCGCTGGAGAAAAATTGCATGCACTGCTGATGATGGATACATTTACACTCCAGGTTCATCATATAATGGTCCGTGTAGCTTTATCAACAAGCAGATTATATCTGAGGTATACAAGTGTGTTGGATTTGTTGATGGAAATTCCGAACTTATGGAGCAGCTCTTGGTTGATTTAAAAGGTTTATCCATCAAATATAGTGGGCAAAATGCACAATCTTTGGGTGGTGGAAGACAGAAAGTGTTTGAAGATTTTTATGGTTCTACTATTCCACAGACCATAAATGTGCTGCCTCCACATCCCGTCAAAACAAAGGGTAGTGGTAGTAGGTTGAAATCGAGGAAGGAGAAAGCTTTGTTACAGATGAACAAGGCAAAAAGAAGATGTAATGGTTGCAATCAGATGACTAATCATGATAAACGCAATTGTCCTGCATTGCTCAACAAGAGTAGCTAGATTTTTCTTTCATTGTTTAGTAATGCTATAAAACAATTTTTCACTTCCAGATTATTACTTGTTATGCACTTTCAGTTGTTGGTTTGATGATTTGCGTATTTCATAGTTTTAATGTTTGATGCAGTGCTGTTTGCTAGTTTAATGCATTTTGGTATTGTTTTTTTTTTTAAGAAAATTGATATGTTTTCGTTACATAATTACAGATCCAAATGTTATTCGATGTAATTAGGATGCATTTTAAAATATTATTTCATGCATAATATATTGATGTTGCAATCAATCTAGTTAAAATTTATTATTTTTGTCAACTTTCACTGTGTGAAATGCTATAATTGCCGGTTTATAATTATAGCATTTTACTTAAAATTAGTTGAATTCAGAAATATATGTCGCCATGCAACTCTCTGGATACTACTGCTAGAGTGGATAGAAAGCTCGTATATTTATTTCCTTTTCATCACTTTGCTTATTTTGTGTGCTTTGAGATTGAAATTACAATCACTACTACCGTAGATGCACTTTATTTCTTTCTTTATAATCACTTTATAATTCACATTTAACAATTCAATAATTTGAGAACTAATCATAATGTAAGCCAATTCCGAATATGAATTTAAAATATAGATAAATAGACTGAAAAGCCTTGAAAATATTTCAGATATACAAATATGAAGCCAAGACTCTATAAAACAGATGACACCCAAAACAATTCAATCAATGTCTGGATTTCTCTAAACTTTAATAACCAAAATATCAAAATACTACCAAGTTTGTAGCTCATTATTTAATCTGAAATACTACCCCAAAATCAGCCTACTAACATCTTCTCAACATTGACGATGTCTTTCTTGTATATCTCATTGAAACAATACTCAGACATCGCATCAACTTCATCTTTGGCGTTATTCTCTTCCCATGTAATCAGGGTTGCGCAGTAACGTACACGCAAGGTATTCAATGCATTTTTCAATTTCAAATTAGCAGCGATATTTCCAGTTACTTGTTTCACCCATGAACATCTCCATATGTCTCATAAGGTAAACTCCAGTGTCTGTTTTATTCTTCTTGTCTCCCCATCGCACGTACACAACTCTGACATTCCCAGTCCCAATTATATTTGCTTTTGCTTGCTGATTTTGTTGCACCAGGTATTCAGAAAAAAATTCCATCTGACAAATGTATAAATACAATGAACATTTATTTCTGGTACTATATTTTAAAAAAGTATAAGTTGGAAGTGTTATTGTTATAAATGAAAAAGAAATTCATTATAAACTAATAAAACATACCAGTTTGAAGACTATTGGTCTATACTTGTCCAATTTGCATTCTTCTGCATCGTCGTTGAGGCTATCAACGACGAATGTGTTTCCATTCCGCACATCAATACATATCATATAAAACAGCTCCCCCTTTATTATTGGAAAGAAAAACTATACAAAATAATTTTAGTCACAATTACTCAAAAAAAGAATATGTTTTCATTCAATTAAATGAGAAAATAATTTTTATTAGATAGATAATAATCTCTTTACCAGATGAATGCTTCCCAATGGTGTTTTCTAATTGCGATTGATTAAACAACCAACTTTATTGGAGAAGAGATCACGTCTCGCTTTAATACTCCATCCTTTTGGTGGGTTCATTACAGTTCCCATCTATTGCAAATAAAATATATAAATCAGGATTCACACTCCAGTATATACATAAGTAAATGATACAAGTCAACATATTTAGGTTATACCACGTACATCTAATATCACATCTTACTTATGTAAATCTGATTATAATTAATGCATTAACACGTGTATGTTTATGCATTCAAATGTTTATATGAATATTGGAAATTATAAAAAACGAGGATAAAGACAACCAAAAAACAATTCAATTCATAATCAACATATAAAAACAAGTAGATGGACAATACACTTACACACAGATTGGCAGTAGCAAAGAACCTACAAGGAGACATTTCTGATCGATCATCTTCCTTAAAATTAAGGTATGCACTCCAACCATCCACCACGTTCACATTAAGAACTAATCCTTTGTACATGGTCATCATGTCTTGTCTTGTAATCTCAACAAAATCAGTTTTCACCATCACCTGATTCCTGTTTGGAAAACATATGTTATCAAAAAAATTTAACGTTGAAATTAAAAAAGAATACAGTTCTCAAATATTAAAACAAGTCATACTCCTCTGTCACGTTGTTCAAAAAAACATAGGATCCGAGCTATTTTTCCATTTTCACTAGCTTATTATATGCTCTAACAGGCCTCGTAAGAAACGGAGAACATTGTGTCTTTGGTTTTTTCAGTACTCTCTTACTTCTACAAGGCATAGAATGTGTTGACGTTCCCTTCAATATAACCTGGGCACACACAAAATCTGTATGAAAATATAATCGACCATATAACACACTTTATGATGCCTGTAATGTATATGTGTACCTTTTTCTTCTTATTTGGGATGTGAGCTTCTGCATTTTGTTCATTAACAAGCACATCATTACCACCGTGTTATTATACAAACAAATATATATTAGATTTATCATTTTTGAACATGATTAGAACTAATAAATATGCAGCAAGTCAAACAATGCATTTTAGCCTTTTCAAGTTTACATGCAAATTTCCACATACCATTTTATCTGCACCGCCTATTGTATCACATGCTACATCATGAGATTGCTCGTTCATAGTTACACCAGTTGTGTTATCTTCAAACTCATGTTGCACATGCATTGTTGTATCCTTCATGACCTAATCACCAACGTATATATATGTAAATATTATTTTAGACTGCGAACCAAAGATTTCAAAATAATTATTCATAATAAAAAAAAAATATGCTAACATGTTCATCTCCACACATCAAGTTTTGGTTCACAACATGACATTGTTCTTCCCTCATTTGATCTTCTTCTTCCCTTAGAATATCTCCAACAATCTGCATACAACCATCCTACATGCAAAAACTTATAAGTAAATAGCCGTAATGCAAAATTGTTGTATACCTTATGCATAATTATACAACAACAAATGCTTTTGTCTTATAACAAAATTATTACATAACAACTGCATAAAATTAACACCCAATTTGTTTTGTAATTATACACCTAAATTGCCACATACCATTAAATCCTTTGAGCTCTCTTTAGTTTCATGTTGTTCAAATCTTTCTTCATCTCCAAACACCTGCTAACCAACATTATTTCATATCTTAAAAGATCATTAAAAGAGTTTGAAAAATGAAAACATAAGAAACTAAAAAACAAACGTACAAGTTCTTTTCTGTGCACCGAATTTGTGGTCACATGACTTTCATCCTCCCTAATTTGATTTTCTTCTTCCCTTCCAAAATACTCAACAATCTAGATAACACCAATATGCAGCTTCAAAATAAAAGAGAGTGGAGGGAGGTGTTGAAACAATCTAAACATAAATAACAATCACATATGCATATTTATCTACCAACAAATGCATCAATCAATGACTAAACATGATTGATTGGTACATTGTTAGCAGAATGCCGTCAGAAATATATATATACAAATATGAACCTCATTCTCCGTTGTTCTGGCGATTGAATCGGTCTGTTGTAAAACAAAACACTTAAAAGTTAGTTATTAATTAAGCATATTAAAATATAAAATATAAACCTAAATTCAATAGTTATTTATGATTTACCTCCTCTCTTATATCGACTACATCACTATTCACTTGATCATCATTGAAATCAGAATCTTTTCCTTTAAACAACTGTGTCAATCCGATACTATAGTTCGGCATATCATCAGTCCGTTTAAGAAATTCCATTATCTTAGTCTGTGCAGCTTCAATTTCGAATAGAGACTTCAAAACATCATCATTTCCCCAAATCTCATCATCATACCTCTGTGTGATAGTGATTGGTGGCTCAATTTCGTCAAGTGTATCTTCATAAATGAACTTCTTCCCAAGTAGAGCACATGTTGTCTGCACCGATTTCTTAAAATATGTTGCATCAAGTATAGATGGTGGTGCATTCTCTATCATGTTTAGCAAATCAACCAATTGTTTTTCAATTATATTCGACTTCATGATAATATCCTTGGAATACCTTATACCATCTACAGTGTCTGGCTCCAAATGTTGTTTGTTCCTCGAACTATTTCCACGAACTTTCTCATTCGTTTTGATGCATTTGTTACTGGAATCATCAACATTAACAACAATAGGATTTAATAACAAACCTCCACCAAAACCACCAGTCCGCATCTCGTCATCTTGTCGCTCCTTCAACCTTGAGTAATCCCAATTAATGAAGCTCGGGAATTCACGTGGCACTGTCTTATTAAAAACCTTCACTCTGTCTACGTATAATACCTACAACCAAGTAAAATAATCATAAATGACAACTATTGGTGTGTACAAACTAATATAGATAACTTGTCAGTAATAATTTATGCAATTACAGTAATTATTTTATGCATTTTAATTAACAAGTTATATAAATTGCATAACTTAAATTATTACCAGCAAGAAAAGGGCTGGACCAAAAAACTTTTGGCTTTTTTCTGCATCCCATGCAATCCTGCTTCTGACTAAGCATCCAACTACAAATTCTGACCAATTCCACTGATTATCGGTTGTAATATCTTCCAAGCAGTGCATGAATTTTGGTGATACATAACCATATGATGTGGTTTCCATCAAGCATGAGGCTAACAGTACAATGAAATGTCTCTTGAACCACTCTCCACCTTCGTCTTCAGCCATAATTAACTGGACAACATGCTTTTGCAGAATTTTTCCTTTGCCAGCAATTTCACTAAAACGTGCCTCTCATTCATCATACAAGACAAATGCTTTCTCTTCATTTTCCTCTCCCTCTTCATCCATCGTTAAAATTCTACGGCCCCCAACTGGGAATCCCAGCACCAAATGAACATCTTTATCATTAATCTCGATCCTCCTACCATTTTGTAGTTTTAGCTCACAAGATTGTACATCAAAATTATCAACCACCCAGTGTGCAAGCCTACTTGGTAGCTCATTAATTGTCAAATCCAGGATGCTTCCAAAGCCTAACTCCTTTACATCTGCTCTCTGTTTTTCATTGAGGTGTTTTAGGAGTTTGAAAATCCCCCATGGACTACACCTTAATGAGAGCGCTGGATAAGATGCATAAAGTTCTCTCATATAAGCTGTTTTCTTACTTGCATTCTCCTTTAATGGTCTGCCAATCCTCTTTTCTTTTAGTTTGATCCTTTTAGACTGTGTATCATCCACAAAGTCTTCATCACTGAAATTGTTTATGTTTACGTCGTTCCTCATTTTTGTTCGCTCTGTTAATATATAAATAACACAAGATTATCATTTGTATACTATGTAACCCACATGCGGGATGAAATGACAACATTTTATGCAAAATTGTAATATGGTAATGCATTATAAAAGTAAATGTATTGCATAAATAACACACCTTCTGCATTTCTGATCAAATTTCTCTTCATCCCAGCCGGCTTATCAGCCATTTTAGAATACCTAAAAAGACCAAAAAAAAAAACAAAAAGGGTAAATCCATAATCACAAGTAACTACAATGCATAAATTAATTATGCATAATTCAATAACTTCTCTCGCTGAAATAAACAGTAAGTACAAATCTGTATTTATGAAAGTAACAGAGGTAAAAAAAATTGCATATTATTCAATACTGAAATGCATAAATTACTTATACATAATGCAATAATTTATCTCGCTCAAATAAACACTAAATAAATAAGGAAAATGCATAAACTATTAATGCATAATGCAATAACTTCTCTCGCTGAAATAAACAGCAAATACAAATCTGTATTTAAGGAAGTAACAAAATTAAAAAATTTGCATATTAATCAATACTGAAATGCATAAATTACTTATACATAATGCAATAATTTATCTCGCTGAAATAAACACTAAATAAATATCGAAAATGTATTTTAATTCACACTGAGATGCATAAACAAATTAGTTACAGAGAATGCATTATATTATCATGGTGAATCTCAAAACTTGTGTATTTTAAAAAATTATACATATGACCGAAAACTAAATGCATAAAAAACTAAACTAAAATGATATAAAAGAAACAACTAAGACAAAAAAAGAAGAAGTGTACTACATCCACCCAATTAGTAACTAGAATAACCCCACATGTTTTGGACTACGACAAACTACTGGAATAGAATCATTTGTAGGACCACAACTTGACTATTTTCTTTGTGAAAACCCAACAAATTCCACACGCATGCACCCACAACTGAATAGTCAAAAAATTGCATATAAATATACCTGCATATGTTATTCAAATGAGGCAACAATATAAATTCATCTACACAAAATACATCGAACTTGGGGTTTTATAAAAAAAAACCCATCAATTCAAAAACTGACAGTTCCCGTCAAAATTTTCTTGACAATATAATACTTACAGATCTAAATGAACAATTCTAATTGGAGTTCGAAAAATACCAAAGCAATTGATGAGTTTAAGAACTATGTTAGTTGGTAATGCATAAATTACTAACCTTCAGCAGCAAAACCCTTTTTTGTAAATTGTCTGAGCAAGAACTCAACTGTAGAAATCAATTGTTGTGTGAGAGAGAGCAATCATAGACGATAATAATAAGACGGAAAAAGATTTGTAATTATCTTCTCTTGTTGAAAAAATCAGTGAGAGAGGGCAATCATATCCCATCAATTGCTCAAACAAATAAATTGGGGATGAATTGATATTCTACTTTATTTTTGGATTTACGTGATTGCCCTTTTCTTTAATAAAAAATGCATTTCTTGATTTATTTGACAATTTAAAAATTAAATGCTGGAGTAAAATCTGGCCATTAGATACATATAATGAGTGACATGGATTCATTCTCAATTCTCATCTAAGAGATTATTCTCACAGGATCTTGACCCTATATATATATATATATATATATATATATATATATATGAAAAAGATCATATGAGAATAAATATTATCCTAAGAAATAAGAATAGATCTCCACCATAGATCTATGGGTGATGGAGGGTCAAGATTTGGCCTAGTCAAAGCGGGTCAAACCCGAGTCAACCCGGTCAACTCGGGTCAACCCATTGACTTTTTTTTCAATTTTTTTTTAAACGGTTACCCAAGATGCACAACTTCACATATTCGGATGCACCACTCTATATAACTAGATGCACCACTAAGTGCATTTAGATGCACAAGATTTTCAGTTTTTTTTTTTTTCAATTTTTTAAGGGGTCACCCAAGATGCACCACTTCACATATTTTGATGCATCACTTCACATATTCGGATGCACCACTAAGTGCATTTAGATGCACCAGATTTGTAAAATCTATAAAAAAATGAAAAAAAAAACTAAAAAAAAATCGGATGCACCACAATGTGTAACCAGATGCACCACACAGTGTAACTAGATGCACCACATAGTGTAACTAGATGCACAACGTTTTACGAAAAAAAAAAATGAAAACAAAACTAGTGCATCTTAATGCACTTAGTGGTGCATCTCATTATATAGTGTGGTGCATATGAATACATGATGTGGTGCATATGACATGACTATAAGAAGAATAAAAAAAAGACGGAAAAAACGAAATAAAAAACTTAAAATTTTGTGCATCTCAATGCACTTAGTGGTGCATCCGAATATTTGAAATGGTGCATCCGAATATGTGAAGTGGTGCATGTAAGTTGAACGTTAAAAAAAAAAGACGAAAAAAAAATGAAATAAAAAAACTTAAAATCTTGTGCATCTCAATGCACTTAGTGGTGCATCCGAATATGTGAAATGGTGCATCCGAATATGTGAAGTGGTGCATGTAAGTTGAACGTTTAAAAAAAAAAGTCAACGGGTTAACCTTTGACCCACTTTGACCAGGCCAAATCTTGACCCTCCATGTAGATATAATCAATGGTTGACATTATTCTCACTTTAAGATCGCTTTGCATGGGAATCACTCCCTATATATATATATTATATATATATATATATATATATAGAGAGAGAGAGAGAGAGAGAGGGTGGATCATATGAGAACACTATTTTATATGAGAAATGAGAACATATCCATGCCCTCTATTTATTTTGATCTATGGCTATTATTGATTGTAGATTAAGGGAGTGTTTGGTAGCCCACATTAACCAGTACTAAATTGTTATTCTTGGGTAATGTCGTGTTTGGTAGCCAAGAAAATTAATGTGTACAACCCGATATAGCAAATGGCCCGCTGGTAAAGTACTGTTACTCCAACGAAAATAAAATCTGCTACCCCCCCCCCCCCCCCCAATTATTATTCTTGGTTTCAACAGTGTTCAGCATAGATTTACACGGGGACATTCTTACCCCCAAACATGCAAAATATCATCACCCAACGAGCAGAAGCAAATCACTATCAGACAAGCCAATAGATCTCCGATTGAAAATAGCTAAAGATCTTCCACACCGATCTACTGAAGGCGCAGGCCACGAAGCTCCACCAAATCACACCCACACCCATCGCGACAGCAGTCAGCGACCTCAGAGGTTCAGCCGCCGAACCCTTCTCTCGTTGCCGGTCTCTTCGTATCGTGCTGCACTAAGCCGACCACATCAGCGGAGTCGACAACACAGTTTTAAGGTAAGATAGAGTGAACCCCACTGAATCCATCTTCAATTTAGGAGACATTTAAGATTAATTACTTAAATTAGGGCACAAATCGTTCTCGTGCAGATTTGTCGATAGTTTCTTCGCGATTCCCTTCGCAAATAGCGGCGGTGAGCAGATCCTCACCTGCATAGCCGATGTTTGGGTAAGAATCAGTTAAGGCCACCTGGGCCGTGTTCAATTTAGGGCACATTTGTATATCCGTTTTTTAATTTTGCCCCAATTTTTTGTCAAATATTACTTCTAGTAGAGCAGAATATTAGCAGAGCAGAATTAGACGGTTGATTTTGTGTGTTTGAAGGTTATATTGAAATCTGATTTCAACAAGCTTATATAGAAATCTGATTGAGTTTGATGTTTGAAGGTGCTGTAGTTGAATGCACCAACTTATATACAAATTTGATTGAGCACCATGTTTGAAGGTTCTGGAAAGATGATTTTTTTTCTTCTTCGACATCGATTTCAATAATCCATAAACTTCCTCTTGCAGACTTCTAAGTATTTCATCAGCAAACGAGGCATCACAACCGACGGCGGAGTTATCATACCCTACTAGAGGTAAACTAAATTAATCCCTATGAATCCTTGCCGAAATGAACGCTCCTAATGTTCTTGCGAACTTCAGCCACATTTCTGCAATTTTCTGTGAAATAAGAATGCGAATTTTTATTACATATTTCGAAGTTTCTGACAAACACGCATACGAATCTCATGAAATTTTATTTTGCAGCAAGGCAATAGAAATAATCTCACCGACACGACCTTCACTATCCCTACATGCAGGTAATTCTGGCCTAATAAATCGAATGTCACTGCTCGTATTTTGATAATCAAAGTGAATGTGCACACTTCATGCCAACGGGATTATGTCATGCCTTATTATGCTATAATAAGGATAAGAGATACGGTGTTCATTGTGCATGGTAGCAAAATATCAGTGATTTTTGTTCATTCTGAAATTAATCTGACTGCTCTGTCAACTTCATTGTTGTCAGCTGTTTTTTTCTGCTTCATTGAACTGCATGGTGTTTTTTTCTATTCATCTAACTTCATCTGTCCATTTATCCAATCTTGGGATTAACATATGCATGATTTATGCTTCATTGAAGTTCATTTTATTTCTGAAAGCTTTATGAATGTGTTTGAAATTTGTTTGGTTGGTGATTTTTCACATAAATAAGGGTCAGTATTGTGACACTATGTGGGCTGTAAATTGCCATATTTATTTGTAGGCCACTTTCTGAGTAAAGGATGCCGAATAGGTCCAAAATGAATGCGTACGTATATCTCATCATAGAGTCTATATTGCAACAACAAATGCTCCTAATATGCTTGCTACTAGAAGTTCTATTTAGTGAGACAAACATAATAAGAAAGCGTATAAACGAGGCTGAGCCTTATCGTATGCTTGAACGGATACCAAATCAAATGTTGCACCTTCATAGAATCACGACAGCAACTGATAGTGATTGCATTGTCAATCTTAGGATGGACCGGAATACTTTTGACCACCTCTGTATGTTGTTGCGAAATCTAGGTGGGTTGAGTGATGGAAAGTATGTGAGTGTAGAGGAGCAAGTAGCGATGTTTTTAGGGATATTAGCTCACCAAAAAAAAAATCGTATCGTTAGATTTAACTTTTGGAGATCGGATCAAACTGTGTCGCACTATCTTCACCTCGTATTAAAGGCTATTTTAAAGTTGTACAAGGTTTTTTTGGTAACCTCAAAGCCTGTAGGTGATGATGTAGCCGAAGGAAGATGGAAATGGTTTAAGGTAATTATAAATTACCACAAATTCAGTTTATATATTTAGTTTATTCAGGCTGCACAATTACCTGGTTGCTAAAATATTATAACAATTTTGTGTGCTTAGAGGTGTCTAGGAGCGCTAGACGGTACTTACATTAATGTAGTTGTACCAAGCTTGGATAAGCCCAGGTATAGGACGAGAAAAAGATAGATTTCAACAAACACTTTGACAGTCTGTGATCGTAATATGCAGTTTACGTATGTCTTACCTGGTTGGGAAGGTACAGCGGCTGACGGGCGTGTCTTAAGAGATGCATTGAATAGGGCAAACGGCTTGAAAGTTCAAAAGGGTATATAATTAGCTAGTTTTTTGTAAATTTTCTATTTTTTGGCTTCCATCTTGTCCAAAACTCATCCCAACCACACGTTGTGGGGCCCTTATGGCTTGGATGCTTGTGTTGTGAGCAGGAAATTTATTTTCATTGCAAACACTTTGTCAATAAGTGTTCTGATTGGATTCAATTTTAATTTGGAATCTTGTTGACTAAAACAGGAAAATGGGTGCCAATTCCATGTATTAATATTCAGCTCCTTACCACCCGCAAACCACCCCTATTCATTTTACAGTTTCCCTTAGATCACCCAAATATGAAGCCATTCAACACCAAAAAATTTCCATCGCAACAAACTTTGTTTCACTCTGGCAAATGGACCGCCGAAATGGATCTACATTCATCACAGAACTTGTCGAGCAGAAGAAGCATGGCCTCTGGAATCCAACAAATGTTCCCACATCGTGTTCAATTCATCTATCCTTGCATGTTGGCAATGCTTTATTCGGTCATGATTTAACCTTCGATGACGCCCAAGAGCGAGTTGGTCATCTGGAGTCTCGTTTCCAAACCTTTCGCAAAATGCTAAAGCTTGATGGGGCGTACTGGGATCAAGCGGAGAACAAACTGGCCATGTCTGACGGGTCGTGGAGGAAGTTGACAAAGGTAGTTCTCAATTTTCACTACATTGATATACTTGTGTATAAATTTTTACTTCCATGTAGAAAAACCCGATGGCGATGGCATACTACTACAATGGCGAGGCCGAGTTTCTTAATCTGTGTCAAATATTTGGCCTGACGGTTATGAAGGAGGAGGATAGACCTTCGGTCATAACTATTAGTGACAACACTGTTCGCATAAACGAGGTCGAGGATGTCAACTCCATTGTGGCTGACTCGGAGGAAGTCACGTCACCAAATATAGGGAACCCGCGACGTAGACTTTTCTCCGACGAAGCGGAGTCCACTACCATGCGTGAGTACGTTCGAGGGGCATACCCTCCAAGGAACGCTTTCCCACCACAACCTCGAAATTTGTTTGAAGCACAACGCGGGTTTGCGGAGTTTTCCGGGTTGAATGATGGCAGCTCATGTGCATCTTCATCTACAGTCAAACATAGGAATGCATCCGACTCCTAAAATCAACTCATACGTGATCGTGATGTGTATCAGGATCCGATTGTGCCTATGTGTGTGAATCTTTTTTCCCGTAATTCCAATAATTCCAAGTCTTTTGCCACTCCGGAATCGTTCGCCATCATCACATGCGTGATTTGTAGTGTGTATTTATTTGTAGTTTGCTGCTGTTGAATTAGTGTCATGTTGTTGCTAAAAATGGATTCGTAATATATTCATTTCATGTTGGAAGTTACAAGCACACACTCACTGCCTTATCGTTCTTCATTGATTTTGATACTATCTCTATGTTGGTTTTCATCTACATTATAATATGTTTTGATTGATTATTTCATATGGAAATATGAATTTGGCATGCTTTTAAGTGAAATGGAGAACTTAAAATGTATAAAAAAAACTCGTTTATCCACCCACACATCTGGAAAATGGAGACAACAGAAAATAGGTAACTGATGCACACCCATGTTCGGCGAAGAATGCCTAGCCATGCACTTAGCTTGTTGGAAAATAGCTAAAATATGAGGATAAACCTGTTCAAGTATCACGCTGGGCCATGCATTTCTATCTTATGAGCATACGAATCTCAGATTCAAATAAGAATAATAACACCTAATCTGATGCTCAATAATAACGGCAATACATACATTTCCATTGCTGATGTTAGGAATCCACATGAAACATAGTAGCAAAAAGCGCTGATCTCAGGAAACATGTTCGAAATCACCACACAAGCAGACAAGGGATATTTTACAAACACAGTTAACTTTGCAATCTAAGCTACACTTGACCATTAGTCACACAACCCACAAAAGTAAAAGAAGTCGGCAATATCACTTGATATTTTCCAGCAGGTGTTGCACGTACTCAGCTTTCGCTTCCTCGGGTAGGCCCCTGAACAGTTGGTATCGCTCTGTTTGAAGCACAAAAATCTCTGCAACTTCAAACCTTTGCTTCATGTTGAGATCCTTCACTTTGCTCAAACTGTTGTAGGCATCTTTTCTGGTTTCATCGACATCGATTTCATAGCCAATGCGAGCAGCAATCGTGTCTAGCCTCTAGGACGTACTTTGGCTAATTTCTGATATCACAGACGCTACCGTGCTTATGTTATCACTGTGCTTCCTTTTCTTACCCTGGTGTGCAGACTTCGATTGTTGATCTTTAGACGAATGATAGATGCCGATGTTTTCCCCGTCGTCATCAGCTTGGAAGTCATTGGGAATCTGACTGCTCTGCTCATCACCCTTCTCTTCTCCTTCAGTGTCGTTGACATTATCATTTGCCATATCAGCCACATCTTCGGCGTGATCCCCTGTGGCTCTGTCCTTCCCAAAGATCTCATTCCAATCATCGAGCAGAGGCCATGATTTGTAGCGCATGGCTTTGACACTCGGATCTTTCTGAAAATCATGCATGCAGACAAGGAAATTAGACAGTTGAAGCCGATTTAGTTATGTTGTATGGAGTGTACAGAAAAAGAAAAGCACGACAGCAATAGAAAAATGCAGCGGAGAGGAGATCAGAGCAGACTACCAAATGAAAACAGTACGAAATTCTTTCATGTAAGCTGCTACCTAAGAATATTTATAACATGCATATGAGTATCACCTTCACAATATCCTCCCATCGGTGATCTTCACAGTCAATCATGAACTTCCCATCCTTATTGAAGCCGACGCCACTCCTTTCCAATATCATGTTCAATGTAAGGTGTTGCTTCTTCCAAGTTTGAAGCTTGGAGTTGATGTGAGGAGACATTCTGATATCAGTGCCAGGGAATTCCTTCGCTATCATTTCTTCTAGGCGTTGTTGGTATCCCATCCTGAACCCATTGTCACCCCTCCATGATTGTGCCACTAGCTCTTTCAGACATGCAATCAGGAATAATTCTTCCTGCGGGGACCAACTACAGCGAGTCTGCTTCTCACCATGTTGAGACTTATAACTCTTACCACGCTCAGGGCAGCTGCTACCTAAGACGAAGAATGCAACACACTTCATTTCAGCTAGGAGGAGATAATAGTAGAGTTAAAATTTAATTGCACCCAAATACTGGCCAGGGCAGCTGCATGTTATAAATTAGAGAAGCGCTGGTAACCCACAATGCATTTTGATTTCTGAAAATCAGAAACCTAACTCAAATAACACTCATCAAGATGTAGGTTTTGATACTATTTTGCTCAAATGAAAGTGTCTCATATATCTTCTTTCAGGATGTAGTTTTTTAGCATATTCGTCTCCCAACATATGAAGTTTCATAACCTTATAATTTCACACTAATATGACAGACAAGAGGGATATGAATCTGCTTCCTAATCATCGATTGAATAGGAACAAATAAGGCTCACCACAGTTTATATTCGTTGAGCCTTCATATTTGGTGTCCTCTACACCAAATAGCATATATTTGTAAACATCTTGGGGAGCAGAATTAACTCATAAAACATACAGACAGTACCCCTATAATTGACATACAGCTCATAAATCATACAGACATACAACTCATTTTCTTGTTCAAACAATAGCAAATTCACAATGCAATCAAGCACAAAACAGACCCCTAGTTCACAGTTTCAATTGCTTCATTCTGTCAATTAATTGGACCGAAATACAATAGACAATAACAGATTGGCCAACTAAGGTGATAGTCGGCCAGATTTTTCTTCTTCGCACTAGGGAAATAAATGATACCTGAAAACACTGTAAGAGGTGGTAACAGTTTTTCTCCACAACATAACACTGTAAGCGGTGCTAACACTGCGCGGTGGAAATAAATGACAATAACGAGTAGTACCTAATTCGCCAGTTTAATTTCATGAAAAAGGGTGCTAACTACAATTTGAAGACACCCATTTCAGAAGAGGAAGCGTGGTTTCACGAAATCGGAGATTTTGGGGAAAAAATTATGACAAACTACGTTCCAATTCATCGACAACAGGCACTCACAACCATGAAGGGTGATAAGATCTAACCTGCATTCACGGAACTCATTGTGGCTTCCAATTTCCAAAGTCGGAATTCTGCGCAACAAAGTACTCGCCGTCAGAGAGATTATTGCGAATCTAGGGCAAACGTGAATGGAGCTGAAGAAGCCGATATTTGCTGTGTGTATATACCTATGGTGTATTTGTAATTTAGTAAAGTAGTACAAGGTCTAAATTGGTAAACTAAAAGTTAATCCCGATTTTAATAGATACTACCAAACGCACGCACAAGTTAAATTGTTATTTTAAAATGCTACCAAATGTAAAACCAACACTAAATTTATCCGAAATCTCCACATTATTAGTCGAAAATTATTAATCTTATCTAATCCAATGTGGGCTACCAAACACACCCTAAGGATTGAATAAACCGACTAAATAATAATTAAGGTTAAAATTGTATTTTGGTTTTCTCCGTAACCATCCACTCCAAAAAACATCGGATTTAATTTGTTTTATTTATGGTAGGTAAATAGTGTTATTCTAATAACTTAAATGAAAACCTTCTATGACAATCAATTTTGACATAAAGAAATTATGTCATCAAGAATTACGATATTTTTTTTTCAGAAAACTTTTTGAAAACATTTAACATACTATAGTACATTATTTTCGAACTTTGAAAATTCAATTATTGTGTGCAATAAAAATTAAAGTTTATGTATATTGCAAAACATTATTTTTGTAGGAAGAGGATTATATAGAAACTCATCTTTAGATATGTTCGTATTAGTCATGCATTTTCAGGAAAAATTAGATAAAAATACTCGACTTTATATCAAAATTTGGTTTTTTGACAAACCTTTTAATTGTAGCAAAAAAAATATCAACCTTCCAATTTGTTGCAATGTCTGTCTAGTGACGATTTCCGGCTAAATCGATGCTGATGTGGATCTCCGGAAAGTTGACATGACAAGGAAAATTGGATAAAAATACCCGACCTTATACTGAAATCTGGTTTTTTGACAAACCTTTTAATTATAACAAAAAATATAGTAACGTTTCAATTTGTTGCAATGTCCGTCCGTATTCAATTTGGGAAAAAAATTAATGGTGACGTGTACAATTCATAATTACGTGGCATTCAAAACGGTGTCGTTTTAACTAAAACGACGCCATTTTGATTAAGAATTAAAAAAAAATATTACACCTCATTTACAAATTTCCACCTTATTTTCCTCTTCCCCCCTCTATCTCTCTCTCGCCCCCAACCCCTCCTTCTCTGCCTCTTCCCACTCTCTCTCTCTCTCTCTCTCTCTCTCTCTCTCAGCTGCCTCAGCCTAAACAACCTTAGTCGCCTCGCCGCCACCGGAAAATTCACCTGCGTCACCCACGACTGCGGTCTCCGCAAATACGGCGGCGAACATATTTGGGGAAATGATTAGCGCTTGATCGACGAAATCGGACATTGTGGGGATGGAGGCGGAACCGAAGATCTCCTTCTCCACGGCTTCGAAGGAGTGCCCATTGATTGAGGCCATGGTGGAGAAGGATGGATAGATGACTGTGGGAATAGTATATGCGGCGGAGAAAAGGCAAGGGGTTGGGTGAGAGAGAGAGAGAGAGATAAAGGGTAATATTTTTAAATGATGTGTAATATTTTTAAATAAGGTGAAATTTTTAAATAATGTGTAACATTTTTTTGTTTTTTAATTCTTAATCAAAACGGTGTCGTTTTGAACGCCACGTCACCATTATTTTTTTTTCCAAATTGAATTCGGACGGACATTGCAACAAATTGAAAGGTCACTATATTTTTTGCTACAATTAAAAGGTATGTCAAAAAACCAGATTTCGATATAAGGTCTAGTAACTTTATCCAATTTTCCCTGTCATCTCAGCTTTTTGGAGATCCACATCAGCATCGATTTAGCCGGAAATCGTCACCGGACAGACATTGCCGCAAATTGGAAGGTTTATATATTTTTTGCTACAATTAAAAGTTTGTTAAAAAACCAAATTTTGGTATAAAGTCGGGTATTTTTATCCAATTTTGCCTGCATTTTTATCACACGATTGATGCACAAATTGCATTATTTTAATGCAAATATACGTTAAAAAAAAGTGAATCAGTGATAACTTATGCATTGTGAGATTTAATTAATGCATTTAATTATTGCATGTTGTGCATTAAAATGTGTTAAATTTTTGTGCATTAAGTTGTTGTAATTTGTCATTTGTCATATTTATGCATCAAATTACTGCATTTTATGAATCATAGTGATATAATTGCATGGTTCCTATATAATTATATAAGAATGATTTCCCACAAAATCCACACTTTAATTTTGTATCCTATATAAATTAAAATAACGAATTTTCCTTTTTTTTTACCATACAACATTGATTAGTTTTGCATCACATATTTGATAATGCAATTTCATCATTATGGTCATGCACAAACAACATTGTAATCATGCATCAACTATTAATGCATAAACATTTTTTAATGCATCCACATGAAATATCTATGCATTATTAAATATATATAATTAATGCATAAATCATTTTAAACTAGTGCATTATTCCTATTTCATATTTTTAGTTATAGTAATCCTAACAAAGGTAATAAACATTCAAAATTAATTTTATTATTATTATTTGTAAAATATATCATAATGCATTAAATTTATATTATAAATGCATTAGTCATGATAATGCACCAGAAAATCACAAAGTTTTTCAAATAGGTATAAAAGTTACGTTATTGTTCTGATTTTGATTAATCAAATATAAAAATTATTCTAGAGCACTCTATTTTTTAATTGTTATACAGTGTTGATAGAAACAAATCTCCACAATAAACATAATTTCGGTAATCATGATATGGTAAGTTTTATTTTACTGTTCTAGCCTTATATCACCTCAATATATGTTTTTGAACGGTTTATACATTAATCCGTGTGCATTGGTTTCAATAAAATCTATTCATTCATCTATTATCAATGGTTGTGGATTGTTCTTAATTCTCATTTAAGGGAGTATTCTAATGTGGCACTCTCTCTCTCTATATATATATACCAAAGCCTATATACTATTACTGTGCAAAATTTGACGCATATTTTAAAGTTAAAACTTTATTGGGAACTCTCTTATGCGGTCCATAGATGAGTTTTTTGTCCAAATTAATTTATTATGGCGGGTAGGGGCTGAGCTCCCATTAAAGACGACAATCGAACTTTGTGTTTTTCCCATTATTGTCTTATAAGTACTTAGCTGAAATTAAAATGATTTATATTTATTTTTGCTTGATATACACTATCCTAAATGCTAGATTGATGTATTCGAAATACTCATCTAGTCATATATAGATTGTGAATTTAATTAAATTACTTATTTAATAATCGTTCGTTTCACCTATCAAAGAAACGTTTCATCAGTAAAATATATATATACCTTGTATATTTGTATATGCATGGGGTATGTATAAATATAAACAACTTTGTTACATTATGAAAGACTAATTTAATTTGTTATTCTTGAAAATTTTAAAATCATTAATATATTTATGAAATCTTATCATCTCAATTATTAAAAAATTAAAGTGGGGAAGTAGGTGGGGGGCGTCTAATTATAATAGTGGAAACCTCTTTTTCCTTGTTAGTGACGTGCAAGTTGTCTTGGACTTGGAGTAGATGCATGACAACTTGATAATTACGCATGGCTTCTTTTCTTATCGCTATAGATATATATTTAATTTATCCTAAATTATTAATTCGCGATGTTCTATCATTCCAGCTACAAGAAAGATACAAGGTGTCACTGTCGCTACTTGAAACGAATATGTTATTGATAGAGTTATTTGACTATTACTACTAAGATTATTCGCAGTGGGGTGTTTCTATGAGGTGTGATTGAGATAGAGACAGTGAGCTGCAGTGAGACTGTCTATATAGGGTGTCTCTATCTAATTTCTGAATATGTATTTCACACTAATTTTAGTTAGAAAATTCGATAATTTCATTAATTTAAATAAAATAAAAATAATACATTACTAGAAAAAAAAAAAAAAACATGACACTAGAAATAAATAAAAAAATAATACATTGTTAGGGGAAAAAAAAGACTAAGCCCATCCTCGACGTTGTTTGACCTCGGCAACTATCATCATGTGCAGTTGGTACTGCTCCGGCGTCATGTGCGACGTATCCGTGGAGATGATCTTCAGGTCGGTGGAATCTTGCTTTGCCCGAGCACACGCCATCATTGCCTTGGCTAGGTCTTACTTTGCCTCAATCATGTTGTTTAGTCGGGCATTCGTCGAGTCGACTAATGACCCGAACACCATATTCTCGCTCGCCTTTTTCTTCCCATTTGCTTTGGCCACCCTCGCCTCCGCCTTCGCCGCGTCTCGTCCCTGGGGGGGGGAGGGGGTGCATTCCTCTTCGATCGCCTTGCTCGAGCCGTGGTTGTAGGTGTCGTTCCGGATAAGGTGTAGGTGCCTTCCACCGTATTCTTCGTCCGCTTCATAGAGTGAACATCGTGAAATTCTTGGTGGAGGAATTTGGGATAGTTCTACAAGATTTTCCAAGCACCAAAATGCTTGAAGCGTTGGTTACCTTAATGGGCCGCGTATATCTGTTGGGCAGCCTCAATCACCATGTCATTGGAGGCGCCGTTGTGCCTTATCTTCGTCGCCTTGCCGTAAGCGATCATCCATTCTTTTACCCCAGCCTGAGACGCGACCAAAAAAACTCTTCACTGTCTTCGGGTTGAGATCGTCGTTGAACATGCGTTGAACCTCGCCGTCACTTTTCCCCAAAATTTCTCGGAGTGTTGATCTTTGCCGAGAATGAAATTGCACGTCTCCTCTACCCAGATCTGGGTGACGACAATGGATTGTTCAACCGTGTAACTGCTTCGTCGTTGGTTTGGAGTCGACTTCAGCGGCTGGGGGGTGACGGCAGCGAGGGTGAGATAGGCTCGTGCCTTGCCTTTGCCTTTGGCCGCCCTCTTGTGACTCGCGGTGGCCGGTGCCAGTTCGGACGAGGGACTCTCCTCGTCGTCGATGACATTTTGGAAAGACTTGCCGACTGACGAGTTGAGGTTGATAGAATTAAGCCCCATCGGCGTGTATCCTCCGTATGCATCGTCCACCATTTTGAGGGGACACCACGACGCCGACCACAAATTATTTAGATCCATTTTTTAGGGAGTATGAGAAGTGATTAAGGGAGAATTTGTGTAAGAATTGTGTGAGAAATGGTGTGAAATGAGGTAGTATTTATAGGTAGAAAATGAATAAAAAAAATTAAAATCGACCATAGCCGTTACATAATCAAAATTCGACCATTGTAGATTTTTTTTTCCGGTCCGGAGCATGCAATGCACGTGCCACATAAAAAAAAATTGCGGCGCGTGCATTGCACGCCGGATCGAGACTATCTCGAGTGGGCAAGACAAGCTCGAGACGAAGGGCATTGCAGCGGGGTGTCTCGTGGGCGGCGGTGTCTCGAGCTGGCCCAACGAGACACCCACTGCCATCAGTCTAACAATTTAGATGTATTGAAATTCGGAGGATGTATATGGCGGGAAATCCTTACAATATTTGTCTTATTCTCTTCCGTATATATGAACTGAAAAATGCCAATCATGAGATCAAATGAATATTGTTTAATTCCAACGTAGAACTTTCTAATTCCGAATTTAGAAGAATATACGAGAGAATCACCCAGTCCATAACACAGAGCATTAATTAGTAAAAAAGAAATTGAGTTCACACATGTGCACCGGACTCGAAGCCCCGTAGTTAATTAAAATAATTATATAAACTGATATATTGATGAATGTCGGAAAAAGCAACGTTAAATTTTTGCTATAAACAGTAACAAAAAGGTAATGTTATCGGAATCACTTACATGCATTCATTTGTAGTGAAAATGAATTAAAGTTCATTTTAAGAAAAATTTAAGCAGAAAATATTAAATCTCGTATGAATAAGAATAAAATTATGGTCCTCATAAAGAATAAAAATAAATATATTATTATTCCTACCAAATAATTTATAAAATTTGTGGTCCCATTCTAATAATTCGATATAAATTTTCATACCTTAATATAATATCTTCTATTTAGGTATAAGATTCAAACGCAACTATATAGTAAAAGAATTAGTGCGTTAAAGTATATTTTATGCACAGATTCATTCATTGTATCTGGGCAATAGGAAAGGGTATAGCCGTATAGGCGGCTTTTTACAAACTATATTAATTTGATTGCACGTTAAATTTTGGAGGTATTCATTGAATCGCGGTCAAGCCATTTTCTATTTCTTCAACAGTTCAACTTGCTAAGGTAATTTCTGAACGTGGTCATGTCACAGTATTTTACAAAACTACTAATTAGAGTACCACTGATGATATATTTATTTAATTTAATCATCGCAGCACGCAGCAGGCCTATTGGTGGGATTTTTAACGTCTTCTAGTAATCCTCAGACATGTGTCTGATGTAGGGTTGGGGAAATAGCTGCAGGAAATCGGTTAATCCAGTGATTAACCAATAATTATCGAAAACGATTAATCATTAATAGTCGGAAATGATTATTAAATGCTCTATAGTTAGTGCCTCAATAAAATATTTGGTTATTGGTTAATCGAATAACCATCACAATTAACCAATATAACTGACTATGCAATATAAAATTAATATTAAATATAATATATATATAGGTTGGTTCACGTACAAAGCATTTTTACTACAATGTATTGTTATGATAATGCATTCCGTGTTTAATTATAATACATCGATCAATTTCAATCGAAGATCTATAAAGATCAATGGTCAAAATCACTTCTCATTTCTTCTGGGAAAATAGATTTACACATGATCTTCTCCATATATATATGGGTGAGTTCCCATGTAAAAAAATTTTCCCGTACTAAATAAGAAGCATCCTTTGTCCTTGATTGGCCAAGATTTAATGGTTAAGATTGATTCATTATTATTACTCATACAATACTTTATTAATTAATAGCAATCAATTATATTATATTAAGGTTATGATAGTCCATTCCTAAATTCTAAAAACATGGAATAATAACTGCACGTCCGCGAAATGTGAGGAGCGAACGTCCCAGAATTCACAAACCAAAAAGATAATTTACAATCTTCCGATAAATTGGATCATTATTAAATACTAGTATTAAATTGGATTCCAAAATGCATTATAATTTAATATTATTTCTTCAAAGCATTATATATACCAAATTAGTATACATATATGTATTATTTTCTTTTGAAAAGTACATTCTAAACTTTTATATAGCGCATTCTAGAGTATTTCTTAATGCACTGCATGCATGCTGCATGCATATAAGTAATTAATGCATAATCCGGCTCAACTATTTGTTTTTTAATTGTGGAATAATGACTAATGCATAATTTATTATTAAATTATCAAGAATAATACAGTATGTAAATTGAAATGCATTAAAAATTGCGCTTTATTCGTGGAAGAAAATTATGCATCGATCAAATACATGAAATGTTTTATATAGTAAAATGAAATGTATTGTTAAACTGATCCTTCCACATACGAAAATAATAGAAGAAGAAAAAAATACGTTTAAAATTATTCATTGAAATCAAAGTTATCAAATGAATTCAAATCATATATAATTTAATAAACCAATGTGTGCTATTAGGATAAAAAAGTAGACGATTCAAACCCCTTAATTTTGGGAAAGAAAACCGTCCATATTAAAAGGAAAAAAACATAAGATTATTCCCGCAACTTGTAAAATCGGGTAAAATAAGTAAATGAATCTTGACCTTAGATAATAAAATACGGACGCCTCAGATTATTTCTTACTTCTTACGGGAAGAAGATTTTATATATGATCTCTCCAATATATATATATATATATAATTTTTAAAAAATGAAAAGCAGACAAAAGCAAAGTCCAGTAGTATTGATGGGCTAACTTAGCCTTTTGGCACGGGCTATATTAGATATAGCCCACCACTATGATTGTTAGCTTGTGCTCTTTGCTTTGTTTTTTTTCTAAGGATAATTTATTTTATTTCGAGGAAAAGGATAATTTTAGAGTAATTTTTAAATATTGTCTATAAATGTCTCATTATAATATCTAAACAAAATAATAATAAATTTAATTATATTATTATTATTATATTTTTGTAACTTCCAACTTATAGTTTTAATAAAATAATATCATAATGAATCCAATTCTGAAAAAAAAAATTATAAAACCCTAATAATTGACTACCGCAACCTCCTTTCTTAATTTGTTCTCTTGATCAATTCTATTGACAATCAATTAGTCATGCCTGCAACGGAATAGATTGAGCCACAATCAATTACAAAACTCATAAATAAAAGGAACAAGAAATTAAAATCAAAATCAAAGTTATTGAAACATTCAAACAATTAACCAAAATTTAAATAAGGCAGGGCTCCCATCATTCTTCAATTCTCTCCTCAACGAGAAACCTGTAAAAAGCAAAACAAATTTCTCTAGATTTAAACAAGTTTGCATATACATATAAATAAATACATCTCTCGTTTAAAAAAAAGAAAAAAGAAATTCGTCAATTTCACAGATCAATGAAGAGGGAGAAAGAATTTGGCGATGCGGGTTTCACCATCGTCAGCGGTGGAGTAGGAGTTATGAGAGAGATCTACCATATTTCATTTGCGGAAAAAAAATTCGCAAGTTGATGATGAGGGAGAGAGATTGGGGCATCGTAACATTTTTCGATGAAACAGATCATATGGATGTAAAAAGAGATTCACATTATGATGAATTGGAATTTGGAAACATCTCTTTTCCATTCAGTTTACCTTTCTCTCGTGTGTTCACTTTACACATTTCCACAAAGGAAGAATTCCATCTCTTCAATCAAGACGGGGGCTATCAAATAATTGTTCTTTTCAATTAGAATCTTCAGTTGGGGGTTACTTGTAGACTGAAATACTTATTTAGTTTTATTAGATTCTTAATGGGGATTAGGGTTTAGGGATATAATATTACATTTATTGTTTAATTTATATTATTATTTTAACTCGGGGGGCTAAAATGAGAGGTGTTATGTTTACCTTTTACTCGGGGGCTAAGTTCAATTTTACTTTTTATAGTAATTTATTTTAATTCGGGGGTTATTATTCAGTTGAGAGAAAATCGAATCAATATTTTATTACTCTAATTCGATTAAAATAGAGAATAGCTATTCTCTATTTAAATTAAATAGAGAATAATATAGTTATTCTCTATTTAATTTAAATTCTACCGTGTTACTCGCAAAAGTGGACCCATGCATTAATTAGTTTATCCACCCTATTTTGCAAATGGGTAATGATGGTCGGCCACACGGTGGCCAGCCACACGCGTTAGAAAAGGAAAATTGACTCTAAAAATGGAAATAATCACATTTTCTCCCTAGGGTTTATGTTTCCTAATTGGGGTGTATTTCCATTTTCAAAACTTATATTACTATTTTTAGCTTGTGTGGTCGGCCACAGTGTGGCCAAATATCACTACCCTTTGCAAATTACAACTGCATTGTTTCGAAGGACTAGTATAGCCCATTAGACTATCCGCGGTGGTAGTGTTTTTATGGGTTTTATGGAGATAGAGACAGTGAGCTACAGTGAGACTGTCTTTATAGGATGTCTCTATCTAATTTCTGAATTTGTATTTTGCATTAATTTTAATATGAAAATTTGAAAATTTTATTAAATTAAATAAATAATTAGTTTAATAAGAAAATTTGAAAATTTTATTAATTTAAATAAATAATTAGTACAATACATTAATTGAAATAATAAATAAATATTACATTAATTGAAATTTTAAAAATAAAATACATCATACTCGGCAAGAGGTTCAAATTGGGTCCAAACATGCTCGATCAAATTATTGGTGAGCCGATGGTGCTTCCTTATATCTCTCAACGCGGCGTCCCGTTTGAGATAATCTCTCAAAGACAGCGGAGTGGGGACTTGATTTACAGCACTGGCCGTCGTTGTTTCTGTGTCCTCCCTCCAGTTCACAGCATCCTCCATCTCGTCTTCAATTATCATGTTGTGCAAAATAATGTAGGCAAACATGATGTTGCGGAGGTACTTTGTGTACCAGTTTCACGCCAGGTTCCGAATAATTCCCCATAAGGCTTGAAGAACACCGAATGCCCGTTAGATATCCTTCCTCGCTGCTTCCTGCATCTTTTTGAATCGCGCCGATTTCGGGCCCGTTGCAAGCGGGGGAGCCTTGATCAGAGCCGACCAAGATGGGGCCAAGATGGGTAGATCCCATCGGTTGAGTAGTAACTGCCGTCGTAGTGCTTTCTGTTCGCCATGAATTCGCACGGCGGTGCCCTATCTTCAAGCGCGTCCTCGAATAAGGGCAACTGATTGAGGACATTGATATCGTTGTTGGAGCCGGCTACTCCAAAAAAGGCGTGCCAGATCCATAAATATTGAGACGCTACGGCCTCAAGAATTAAGGAAGGCACGCCCACATCTCATCATGTGTAGGCAGCCGCCCACGCCTTCGGGCAATTGCTCCACACCCAGTGCATACAGCCCAGGCTACCGAGCTTCCCCGGAAAGCCGTGCCTCTCCTCGTGCATTTGCAGCAGCCGAGCAGTGTCTTGAGCATTTGGCTTCCTCATGTACACGTCACCGAAGAGTTCGATAATAGCTTTGTAGAACTTTCGGAGGCAAAGACGACCCGTGCTATCTCCGATCTTCAAGTATTCATCGAATGTATCCGGCGCTTCACAGGTGGCTAGTTGACGAATGGCCATTGTGCATTTTTGCATTGAAGTCAGGCCCCATTTGCCGGTTGCATCTCGTTTCTTCTTAAAGTAGCACACATTCTGCTCCAACGTCTCGCAAATATTCAAGAACAGATGCTTGTGCATCCGAAAAACACCGGCGGAAAAATGTAGGACCGTACGTCGGGTTGTCGTTGAAGTAGTTGAACATCAATTGATGTAATGCCATCTTCCGATCGCGGTGCACCACTGTCCTCTACCCCTTCTTTTTTTCTTGGTGGTGAAGAGTCGAGCGGCAGCAGCTTGAAGGTTTGTGACCATCGTCGGTGCCATGAGAAGAATAGCTGGCTGAGGATTCCAACGAGGAAGTCAATTTTTTACAAAAAATAGAGAGCAAAAATAGGTGAAGAAGATGAATTTGGTGCGGAGAAAATGGTGTGAAGAAATGGAGTATTTATAGGTAAGATTAAAAAAAAAAAAAAATTGGCTGATTTCAGTTGTTGCCGAACGACTGTTTTGAAAAAAAAAGTTTTCGTTAGGCGGGTGCATTGCACGCGCCGAATTTTCCTTTTTTCTTTCTTTTTTAATTACGAGCGCGTGTCCCGCATGCGCTGGATCGAAACCGTCTCGATGCGGCGGGACTGTCTCGAACAGGGGGAGGCTTCATCGGCCTGTCTTGTCGACGCGGCTGTCTCGAGCCGGCCAACGAGACAACCGTTGTGGCTAGTCTTAGCCGCGTGAGTTGCACGAATAATAATTATGTTGAGAATATTATGAATTAAATAAATTGTTGATACCGTAATTATCTCTTTCAAAAATAGTTATTGATAATATTGTGGGTTAACTAAATAGACATATTTTGAAATAGCCATATTGATCATTAAAATATAAATTTTGGTCCACCTTCTTCAAAAATATAAATTTTGGCCATTTTTTTCAATTTGGGACGAAAATACCCTTAATGAAATGCGGAGCGGGTCGGGTTTGACGCGGGCGGCTGCGGGTCGGGTCGGGCGGGTATGAGGCATTTGGTACTTTTGGTACAAATTTAGTCTTATTAGTACCAATTGTTCTAGTACATCTGGTACGAATTTAGCCTTATTAGTGCCACTTGTTCCAAATTTAGTAAAACTGGGACGAATTGTCAAATTAGTTCCAGATGTTCCAAGTTATGATATGGTACTCTTGGGACGAAAATTTCAATTATTTCAAGTTATACTACTCTGATTTTGCGGCTCCGCCTTCGGCTCCGATTATACGGCTCCGCCTTCGCTCCGATTACTAATATAAGGATAATCGTCGGGCAACAATTTAGATTTTTTCGGCTCGCTCCGAGGCCTTCGGCTCTTCTCGCTCGAATCTTGACTAAAGAATAAGCGGCAAACAAAAAAACGAAGAGGCAAACAAAAATTTGGAAATTAAAAAAAATTTGAAAAATAAAAAAAAATAGAAAAAAAAGGAAAAATCTGGAAAATAAAAAAAACAGAAAAAAAGAAAAAGAAATCTGGAAAATAAGAAAAAAAAATCTGAAAAATAAAAAATAAAACAGAAAAAAAGGAAAAAATTCTGGAAAATAAGAAAAAAATTCTGGAAAATAAGAAAAAAATATAGAAAAAAAAAAGAAAAAAAAATTGGAAAATAAAAAAAAACAGTAAAAAAAGAAAAAAAATTGAAAAGGAAATTAAGTGTCAATAAAATGGATCAAAGAGTGATGGATCACAAATAAAAGATGGAAAGGGGTATTTAGGTCTTAAGTTCAAAAAAATGGCTATAATTTATATTTATGAAGAGGGTGGGCCACAATTTATATTTCAATACTAATATTGGCTATATCACATGATATTCTCTTAACTAAATTGTTCACACAGTAATTACCCTCTTTCACCGTTGCTGGATTTTATAGACAAATTTCACCCTAAATTCGATTAATATTTAGGCTCCAAGAGAAGCCCAAGTCTCAATTATCGAGCTCAATATTGTTGTAGAAATGGTAATAGTAGAAAAGTGCATTAGTTCTCGCTAAAATTTTGACAGACTTTTAGTTTATTTAAATTAAAAGATAAAACTTGTAATCGATAGTCTAAGTACGGTCAGTTTTTCAGAATGACAAAAACGGTAATTTTTTTGCTAGATTTACTATTACAAAATAGCTTGAAGTGGAGGTTAAAGAAAATTTAAATGAGAATTTCCCCCAAAATAACACTTCTTCTCTATTATTTTTAAATTAGTGTGCAATCCGTCGAAAATCGACGGGGAACTATATTATGCTATAATATATAAATATATAATCATAAATATAATGTAATATTATCTATACCAGCGTATAATAAAAAATACTATTTCTTTGATTTTACTCCACTTTCTTTATCTGCAACATATCAAACTAAGTTTCTTTATCTTACAAAGTTTTTTTTTTCTTTCTTTTTTTTCAGACTGGACATAATTTCATATATAAAAAATTAAATCAAAGACGATGTTGATTGTTGTGTAAGTCCGATCATCTCGTCACAAATTAAAATTTTGAGTTCTCTTTCGCTATTGTAGTCGTGATGTTGCAACATAATATTAACCATATTTAGCTTTGATCATCTCGTTCCACATTAATTATTCTAATATTCATGAAAAAGTTACTTCTTTGGTCAAAATTAATTTTTATATGAAATTATTTCTCCTTTTATATAAGTTCTCCGATTAGTGATAAGAAAATAAATATTGATCTTGAGAATTTATAAAGGTTCTCAAATAGTGGAATTTTATTGAAAACTGATGTGAGATATAAATTTCTATATTTAAATATAAGATATGAATGAAAAATGCATAAAATATAGATTTAAAATTGATAAGAATAGTGAATGGAGAACGCGCTACGTATCACCTTGTAACATCATCTCTTTAATAATATATAGACGAAATCGATATTACTTAAAGAAAAAATAGGTCAAACACGAAAAAAAAAATGATAAATTTGTCAATTATAAATTATAATAAAATTTTAAATTATTTATTCAACAAATAATTTATTGGCAAAATTAAATAAGTTGAGCAAAATATGCATGATGTGAAAATATATATTAATTGTTGGGAAATTTATTAGTAAGAGTTTTGATGAATTCCAAAACCAACTGACCCCAACCGAGTAGATGTTGCCAGAACCTAATGTTAGTAGGTAGGCTCGCTGTTTGAGCATTGTTAAGATTTTATCTTTACAGGTCTCCAGCTGAAGATGACAACAAGGCATCACTCGGACAGAACATTAGTTGTAAGGAAAACAACTGAGCGTTCATCAGATGAGAAGCAGTAAAAGGGAAGAGAACATCAGATGAAAGGAAGCCATCTGAGCGTTCGAACCCAACTGATCAGATACAAGGAAGACAACTGAGTGTTCAGTTTCAGAACATCAGTTGTAGAACTCAACCGAGAAGATCAACAGCTTGAAGATGAAGTCAGCTGAGAGTTCAACTGTTAGTTGTCAGATAGAACATCGGCTGAAGAACAAGTTAGTTGAAGATCGAAAGTATTAACCGACCACTCCTTGTTGGAAGTCTGTTGTTAAGATTTGAATTTCAAAAAGGAAGTCACGTGAGGGTTTGACCGTTCAGTCATTACCCCATTTGGCCCAACACAAGGCTATCTCAGATGGAAAGCAGAAGAGCACAGATGCCATATCGGGAAAGTCTGCAGAGATGAGAGACAAGCCATCGCTTTCAAAGAACAGAGATCAACAGCTCCTCCAACGGCTAGTTGATACTCTCCGCCTATAAATAGAGGCCTTCATTCATTCGAAAAATACAAGACACACACGCGAGAAGAAACTAGAGAGCGAAAGAAAGAGCAATATTCTTCACGAGCTGAACTGAATTTAATCTCTTAGAACATCACTTGTTGAGAGTTCTAGAGTTAGTTAGTTTTTATGTCTTTAGATCGAACCTTGAGAACATCACTTAGTGAGAGTTCGTAGAGTGTTAGATCATAGCTCACTTCGTGTTCGAGCTTTTAGTTGGAACCCCATTTTCTTTCACCTGAAAAGGTTTAGGATCCTACTCTTCCTGCAACTGAGTAAATAGGTTGTTTAGTACCCGAAAACTAAACTGTAAGGTTGATAAGTACCCGCAAACTTATCCTTAACGGTTGCTCAGCCCGCGTAAGCTGAGTGGTTTGTCCAGAAGAACTTGGACAGAGTTGTGTGGACTCATAACTCCCCGTGGACGTAGGAGGTTTCTCCGAACCACGTAAATCTCTGTGTGCTAGTGTTTATTTTGTTTATTTCTTGCATTTTCAACAGACCTTCTAACCAGCGTACAAACTGATCTTAGCATTATCAACTGTCTTGGTTTTTGACCGACCTTGCACAAAAGCGTGAATTGTTTTTCGAGTTGTTAATTTCCACCACATTCCGCACAGCACCACTCTTCCAGCTGAGGTTGCATACTCAACTGTGAGATTCCAACTGAGTCTTTTTATTCGGTTGAAGTATTTTTCAGGAGTTTAGTTTTAAAATCCTAACTGGTGTATTCCCCCCCCCCCCATACACCAGTAACTCGTATCGGGACCATCAAGTGGTATCAGAGCAGTGGTTCAAAAGACTACTGACTCTGTTTCACAAGGTGTGAATTCGAGAAAGTTTCTTCAGTGGTCAACTGAACATATCTATTTTTCACGCTAGTGCATATTTGCTTGCATATTTATTCTGTTGTTGTGTGCAGATGGACGTCAAGGACAAGATCGTTGTCATGTTCTCGGTAGTAAATTATACATCCTGGAGGACACGGATGAAGAAGATCTTACTGTCGAAGCATCATAGGATGCAACAAGTACTCTCTTCCGGACCGATCATCATCAAAGAAAGAATAGCTCGCACTCCTACAAATCCCAACGATGGGGATACAGTTGTGGAGTTTGTGGAGAAGCAGTCGGAAGACTACACTCCAGAGGAAGCCAAGGTGAGCCAGTTGGATATCTGGGCTCAATGCACGATTATGTCCACTTTTGGACAAGATTATCTCCCTTGGATTGAAGAGTGTGAGACTGCCAAAGAAATGTGGGATATCCTGGCATCGCTGAGTGAAGGAAGTGATGAGACGAAAGAGAACAAGTTCTCACATGCATGCCAAGACTTCGACAACTTTTGTCTAAAGACAGATGAAATAATTGATCAGCTAGAGCTCCGGTTTATGGACATCCTCAGAAGAATCCAGTCCATCCGAAGAGGAAAATACACACTAAGAGAAATCAATCTCAAAGTGTTGCAAGCTCTACCGGCTGAGTGGGATACTTTCACCAATATCCACGAGAGCCGAGCTGACCTTGGTGAAATGGAAACTGAAAAATTGTTCTCAATCTTAAAGGAAAATGAGTATAAGGTGAACCGAAGAAGATCTCAGTCCTCGGTTCAGACGAGTCGACTTAAGGATGTTGGTTCAGCCTCAAAGTCAGTTGCTCTTCGAGCTGACTACTCCAAATCAAGAACATCGAGGCCAACCAGATCAGCTGACACAACTGCAAAGGAGCCAAGCAGAGAGGAACTACAACAGAACATTGCTGCCCTGTCAAAGAAACTAGCCGACATGGATACTCGGTTCGGAAAATACAAGAGATTCTATAAGTCCAACCGAACTCGAGACAGCTCAAAGCCTATGACCAACAGTTGCTTTGAATGCGGCAAGGAAGGTCATTTCAAGGCTGACTGTCTAGATCTATCGAAGAAAGAGAGAGAAGCGTTGAGGGCCAAACAAGCTGGAAAGAACAAGGCCATGGTAGCAGAAGAAGCAGCTGACGACATGGACATCTTCAATGACACTGAAGATGAGGATGAGCTGACTTCTACCAACAACGCCATCAGTCAGGATCAATGCCTCATGGCACTTGGAACCGACCAAGAGGATACTGAGGTACACTTTAATCCTGCTAAGTTAAATTCTTCCAATACCTCTAACATGCAGGAATCTCTGGACGAAGAGTTGGAACCCTCCTGGAGTGATTTTCAAGAACTCAGTGAGGAACTGCATCAGCAATCGGTTGAGTTTAAGAGTCTTCAAGCTCAGTTCGCCAAACTTGAAGATTTCTTAACCAAAAAGGACGATCTGATCAAGAGCCAAACCGATGAGATTGAGAATCTCAAGAGTCAACTGAACGAGGCTAAGGCTCCAACTGATGAGGAGTTGACGAAGCAGATCAAGGAGCAGCAAGATCAGTTGAAAAATCAAGAGACTCAGATCGACCAGCTGATAAAGAAGTCAGATGGGCAAACCGAGGAGATAACTGTCCTCCTCAAGAAGTTGCAAACTGAGAAGGACAATCTAATCAAGCTGTATCAGTCATCCAAGATCATCGAGAATCTTATCAGTTACAGTAGACAGATGGATGACGTGTCAGGACTCGGTTATGCTGTGATTAAAGATCGTGGAATTCCTCCAGCAACCTTCGTCAAAGCTGTTGAGGTCAAGGTTGTCGAACCTAACACAGTGGAACCTGAGTCACCACAAAGTATTTCAACCTCCACCTCTCAGCAAGCTCAACCGACCAAGGCAACCACAACTGAGAAGGGAAAAGAAGCAGTAGATGGAGGACAGAATGTTCCATCGGTTGGGACATCAACCGAGGGGGAATGCTCCAAAAGTCAGAAGAGAAATCAGAGGCGTCGAAGGCATAATCACAACCGAACTCAGAATCAGAACCGACCTCTGCATCAACCTCAGAGTCAACATCAGAAAGAATGGAACCGACCGTAGAACCGACAAGGGTTCAATCATCTGAATCAACAGCGGTTCCAACATCAGTTCAACCAACGGTTTCAACCGAGTCAACCAATGAGGAACAGGTCGAACAACTGGAGATATTCATGCCATAATATGAATCACCAACAGGGCATGAACAGCTACAAACAACACTCAGGGAGTTGGAATTAGAATCAGCCACAAAGATTCCAACATGGCGTCCGACCTCACAGACAAATTCAACAGGATAAGAATCGCCATCAAAACAGGGGGAAAGCCTCTCCTCCGAAAGCTCAGAATGGGAGAAATCCAACTCCTCCTAAGAAACAGAACATCACTACTAACAACAAGCCTAAGGATAAGCGAGGTGTTGTTATAGTTGATGATGAAGGAAAAATGATCTGGAATGATAAATCCATCCGAGCATATAGAGAAAAGCGACGCACAGTTCCAGGGGGAACTGGTTCTAACCCTCCAGGACCCAACTGAAATTGAGGACCTAAGCGAGTTTCTCTTTGCAGGTACAGGAAAAACAGCTGAGGAAGAATAAAGCGTCTGCAACAATGTGGGTGATGGACAGTGGATGCTCGAAACACATGACGAATCTAAAGGATTTGCTTGGAAGTTTCGTGGAGAAAGAAGGTCCATCAGTTACCTTTGGTGACAACTCAAAAGGTTACACCAGAGGTTACGGTACACTTGAAACCAATCATGTTTCAATCTCTAATGTTTCTTATGTTGATGGATTGAAGCATAACTTGCTCTCCATCAGCCAATTCTGTGATAATGGTTTTTCTGTCAAGTTTGATGCACAAGGTTGCATGGTTAAAAATGTCGGATCAAAGCAGGTGATATTGTTGGGAAATCGATCACCAACCGGGAGTGTCTACTACGCTGACTGGAACAGCAGCCTTCCTGACACCTGCCTGTTATCAAAGAGCAGTTCAGATGTGAGCTGGCTGTGGCACAAAAGGCTCAACCATCTGAACTTCAAGACTATGAACCGACTTGCCAGACAAGAACATGCAAGAGGCATACCAAACCGAGTGTTTTCAACAACACATATCTGCAGTGCATGCCAGTTGGGAAAGCTCGCTAGATCCTCCTTCCGGTTGAAGTCGACTCCCTCAATCGACCGAGTGCTACAGCTGATCCATATGGATCTCTTCGGGCCAGTTACACCAAAGAGCATGAACGGGAACGAGTACACCCTGGTTGTAACTGATGATTACTCAAGATATACGTGGACCATCTTCATGCGCCACAAGAGTGAAACCCGAGATGAGCTACCCAAGCTGATGGATCGGATATCAAACCAACAAGAGATGAAGATCATTTCTATCCGATCAGATCGTGGAACTGAGTTTCTAAATGAAACCATCATCGAGTATTGCGAGAAGAATGGAATTACCCATCAAATATCAGCCGCGCGTACTCCGCATCAGAATGGAGTAGCTGAGCGAAGGAACAGAACGCTAAAGGATGCAGCTACATCCATGTTAACCAGCTCAGCTCTGCCAAAGAGATTTTGGGCTGAGGCCATCAACACTGCATGCTACACTAAGAACCGGTCTCTTCTGACCAAGCGGTTGGGAAAGACACCATACGAGCTATGGAGACGCAGGAAGCTAGATATTTCTTATTTTCGCGTTTTTGGTTCTAAGTGTTATATTCACAACAATGGGAAGATTCAGTTGAAAACTTTTGATGCCAAAGCTTCGAAAGGCATATTTCTCGGATATGCCGCTCGGATCAAGGCTTATAGAGTTTTCAACAATGGCTCTCGTGTTGTGGAGATAACACCTCATGTTAGTTTTGATGAATCTACTTTTGAGTGCAGGGAACAGGCTAAAGGACAACAGGTTGACCCACAAGTCCCCATCAGCCCTCACAAGATCTCAGATTCTAAGGCAAAAGAATCTAGCTGAACCACTGGTTTGGGCAACTGAGGATGAGGATCCATACTCCTCTGAAGATGAATGCGATGACCCCAGCTCATCTCAAGGGGGAACTCCAGCTGATGCCCCTCCAACTGCATCAGCATCCGAAGCTCAACCGAGTCCGGTTCAAAATAATATCAATGTTGAGGATCCAGACTCAACAGCTGATCAATCACCAGCTCTGAAGACTCCAACTCAGATCACGGAACAGCCACAGGTGGAAGAAGAAGGAAGACACAACCGAAGATGGTATGAAGTTCATTCCACTGACAACATCATCGGAGACCCAACCGAAGGTGTGCGTACAAGAAGCAGAGTTGCGACTCAGGATTCAACCGAGGAAGATTCCATTTCTTATGCCCAATATGCTGAAGAGTTGGCAGTTCTAGAGGAGTTCGAGCAAGTTGGAGATGTTGCCATGATTTCTTGCTTTGTAGCTGATGTGCCAGAACCAAAGAATGTTGGGAAAGCTCTCAACTATGTTCACTGGACAACAGCCATGCAAGAAGAACTGAATGAGTTTCTATGCAACTGTGTATGGGAGTTGGTAGAAAGACCAAATGGTGTCAAGGTTATTGGATTGAAGTGGATTTTCAAAAACAAGAGAGACGCCATTGGATTCATAGTGAGGAATAAGGCAAGGTTGGTAGCTCAAGGATATTGCCAACAAGAAGGAATTGACTTCGAGGACTCCTTCGCGCCGGTTGCAAGGCTGGAAGCCATCCGAATCTTTCTAGCCTATGCTGCACATCACAAGTTCAAGGTGTATCAGATGGATGTGAAGTGTGCATTCCTCAACGGAGATATCAAGAAAGATGTATATGTTGAACAGCCTCCTGGTTTTGAGACTGGAGATGGAAGAGTGTACAAGTTGAAGAAAGCTATCTATGGACTAAAGCAAGCGCCAAGGGCTTGGTATGACACTCTTTGTGGTTTTCTTCTGAACTCGGGTTTCAAACGAGGTTCAGTTGACAAAACCCTGTTCACCATCAAAGTTCGAGATGACATTCTTGTTGTGCAAATCTATGTTGACGACATCATATTCGGTTCTAAGTCGGAGGAACTGTGTGAAAAATTTTCAAACTTCATGAAGGAGAAGTTCGAGATGTCGATGATGGGCGAGATGAATTATTTTCTTGGGCTACAAGTGAAGCAGTCAGAAAAGGGCATCTTCATCAATCAGTCCAAATATACAAAAGAGCTCATCACCAAATTCGGATTGCAGACAAGCAAGACAACAAGGATCCCGATGAATACTAACTGGAAGATTGAACCTGGATCTGAGGAAAAGCTCGTGGATGCCAGTAAGTATAGAGGGATCATCGGTTCTTTGCTCTATCTAACCGCAAGTCGGCCAGACATATCTTACGCGGTTGGAGTGTGTGCTCGGTTCCAAGTTCAACCAAGGGAAGCACACATGTTAGCAGCAAAGAACATCATCAAGTATCTGAAGGGTACAGTCAATGTTGGACTATGGTATCCAACTGACGATAATATTCAGCTGACCGGATACTCAGATGCAGATCTAGCAGGAGATCGGTTGGACAGGAAGTCCACATCTGGACACTGTCAGTTCATGGGAAGCAAGCTGGTTTCATGGTTCTCCAAAAAACAAGCATGTGTTGCCACTTCTACAACCGAGTCAGAGTATATGGCTGCCAGAAGCTGTTGCATGCAAGTATTGTGGCTCCAGCAACAGCTGAGAGATTATGAAGTTTCAACTGAAAAGGTTCCCATTCATTGTGATAGCTCAAGTGCCATTGCTATCTCTCTGAATCCTGTTCACCACTCTCGGACAAAGCATATCGACATCCGTCACCATTTTATCCGAGATCATATTGAGAAGAAGGATGTATCCATGAAGAAGATTCCAACTGAGATTCAGAGAGCTGATATCTTTACCAAACCTCTAGCTGAAGCACAGTTCAAGATGCTATGTGACCTCCTTGGACTGTTGGATCCATCAGATGAGGAGTCAACTGAAGTAAATAAATAGATATCCATCTGAGGGGGAAGCTCAGATGAAGGGGGAATCTCAGATGCGGATCGCCAACCGAAGGAATCAGACGTCAGCTAAACAGACGAACTCGAGTCAGCTGATGGTATGCTGCAACATGGGAACTCAGCTGATTCCCACATCAGCTGACAGGTAATATTTATGGCTGAAGGTGATATGTTCTTAAATGAGAATGTTTGAAATAAATTTAAACATTCCTGAACTAGTCAGTTACATTAAAAATAGCCATCATGTCGCATTAAATGTAAAGTACGGCTGAACATCCATAGCCTACTTTATAGTGCGACTGGGCTGACAACATAAACTGTACACCTTCTCACGCGCTGGTTGGAACTCGGATCAAAACGTCAAGTCAAAGATAGTCAACAGTCGTGTAATCTCAGCCGTTGATGGATTCGCGCCATTTAACTCCAGCCGTCGATTTCATCCGAGTCAAAGACCTATATAAGGCGAAAAATTAGGAAGAAAATCTTCTACTTTCCTCATTCGTGTATATCTGATTTAACTGTTCATCGTCTTCACAGTTTTTGCCTAACCCGTTTCTGCAAAAAGATCTTCTTTCCTTTCTTCTATATATATTCCCTTTGCAGTAATCATAAATGGCACCAAAAAGTAAGAAAATGGCTTCATCCGGACCATCCCTAGTCCCTACCACATATGAAGAATCGTTCGATATGCTAGTATCAAAGATACACTTTGAGCAAATCCTCTCCGACGAGGATCTGGAGTCGCCGGTGTTGGCCCTCCTCGCCAATACTCTCCGTGAGAATGGCCTCCTGGAATGGGCCAAGCTCTGCCCATCCCATCTTCTCAAGCGACAAGTGGGGGAGTTTTACGTCAACTTGAAGGCCCCCCTTGAATCTACAGCAGGAGTATCTACGGAAGTCTCCTGCCGGCAAAGAGATGTTCCGGCCAGGACCATACGTCGTGTCACCTTCCCCATCGACGTTTCCGATGCCCTCAGATACATCATTCCCGTCAACCACACCGCCACAGAGTTCCTGGAGAATATTATCGACGAGCAGACGGATGAGTTTCTGCAGAATGCTGTGATCGAGCCGGAGAGATTAAGAAGCAACATGCAACGGACGAAGCTGAAGCCAGAACATCGCTTGTTGTTCGATGTTGTGTCGAAGGTGGTGTTCGGTTACAGTGGTGCATTCGGCGACATCATCCGACTCAAATTGAAGCAGTTGGTGGCCTTGGAGCACCAACACCAGATCAACTGGTTCTAATATTTCTTGAACCAGTTGATGGTGGAGAAGTCGAAGATCACCGAGACAACATCCGAGTCGGGAGAGAAGCTGCTGAGTGTAAAGGGGACACTCAACTTCGGCTGCAAGATCTCTGCCCTCATCTTGCTCGCGACCAAGGACCGCAACATGGTCTGGACAGACTGCGAGGAGACGCCGCTGAAAAAGTTGTTGTTGTTCCCGACAGCCAAGAAAGCACAGGAGGTGCTCAGGAGTGTCTACACTCCTAAGGAAAAGAAGGAGTCTGGAAAGACAGCTGAGTCAACAGCTGAGGGGGAACCAGCTGCCGCTCGCCCCGTCAAGTCCAAAGCTGCACGCCGACGAGCTGAGTCGGAGAAGGAGTCAGCTGAGGAGCCCTCTAAGAAAAGATTGAGGGTTAAACTCAAGAAGAAGGTTGTTATTGAAGAACCAGCCGATGAACCAACTGAGGTGCCAGCTGTTGAGACAGCTGAGGAGCCAGTTGATGTACCAGCTAAGGAGCCAGCTGAGGCGCAAGCTCCAGCTGAGGAGGAGGCACAGGTCGAGTCTGCGCCAGCTGAGGAGCAAGCTCCTGTTGAGGAAGATGCACCAGTTGAGTCGGCACATGCTGAAGAGCCATCTGAGTCGAGCCGCTCAACTGAGGCTGCCATCTATGAGATCGCCCCTCGAGCCCCCGGAGCTGATGAGGTTGAGAGAATAGAGATAGAAGTGACGTCGGATGCGTCCTCCTCATCTGAGGACTTTGAAGATGTTCCCACCTCCCCCACGGCAGGAGATAATGCCGTACCGCCCCCAGAGCCTCTTGCTCTTTCTACCCCTTCTCAACCAGATATTCCGAGCACTCTGCTCGATGCCAACATCGTGACCGCTCCTTCGGCCGATGTTGAGGAAACTATTGAAACCGCTCTCCCAACCGAATCCCAAATTCCGAGCTCTCAGCTCGATGCCGATGTTGCGACCGACTTTTGGCCAACATTGATGAACCTCTTGAACCTCAGCCATATAATCTTACCCCCTCCCCAATAAATGAAGCGGAGGACCTTCAGGCAGTTGCTTTGGAGCACGAGGGAAGGGTGGCCTACTGCTTCCAAAAGCTGCTAGGCATGTTCCCTGAGGCTCGCAACATGCCCGTCTTCGCCACTCTGGGAACCGAGCTCTTGAACCAGTTCCACCTGATCTTCAGCCATTGGTATGTCAAAGAAGATACGATCAGGGTGCAGAGCTGGGACAAACTGAAATCAGATGAGTCCCGCATCCGAGCCTACTTCAACTATTCCAACTTGGAGGTAGCTTACAACAACCGGATTGCGCTGCTCACTCGTCGGTTGGACCAGAGTCGAGCTGAAGGGATGGACACCAGGGAAGCAGCTGGAAAGGAGTGCGTCGACTTTCTAGACAGCATGTTGGTTAAATCAGCTGATTTCCTTGAGGATGTGGATGCGGCTGCCGCAACAGCGAAAGAAGAAGAAGAAGAACTGAAGTTGTACCTGACCAACAGACAAGCCATGGTCACAGCTGAGCCTCTTGCTCTGATTGCTCAAGCCCCTCCAGCTGATCAGCATGCTCCCTCAACTGAAGAAATCTGTGAGCTGGTAGCTGAGAGGGTCAACCAGCTGAGGACTGAACTGCTTGCCAACCTCCAGCATAAAAAAGATGACCAGCTGAGGGCGTTGGACAAGGGTTTAGGGTTCAGGAAGAAGAAGAGACCCAAGAACAAGGAGTGCCAGCTGCTCAATCATCAAAATCTCTGCTGAGGAAGAGGAAGTCTGCTGCTCCCAAGTCAACTGAAGTCGGTGGAGCTGAGATGTCTAAAGACTTGGAGCAGGCAGAAAAGTTTGGAGTTTCCTACAGCTCCATAGCCGAGATAGCAGCCGAGCTGGATTCTGAACTCGATGGGATAACAACCGAAGAGTGCATTGCAGCGGCCAAGGCTATGAATGTAGAGGAGAAGGATTATATGAACCCGAGCTGGATCAAGAAGTTTGCCTCCAGCCAGGCGAGGAGGGTGAACCAGTTCGAGGATGAGCTGAAAAAGTTGTCCCAGAACCTGGACCGCAACGTTGCCTCCCGCAGCCAACGCCGTATCAACAAACTTCAATCAAAGGCGGAAGCTCGGTTGAAGCAATAAAGGTTGCCAGCAAAGTCCAAGGTCGAGAGTCGGTTTAGGCATGTTGACAAGTGGATGCCGACCGAGTGGAATGAAGAGTGGGAGTTGTTCAAGCAGGAGTTCGTGAACGACTTCTACTATAGGAAGGTTTACGCAACTGATGACCCAAGGAAAGCGTTCAAGGAAGCGCTGACCGAGTTGCACTCAGGAGACCCGGGCATGTTTAGTCAATTCAGGCGGGCTATGATTGACGCCAACCTGGACTTGAACACAGTTCCAGTTCCCAAGAGGGTTACTTATCGGCCTCCTCTTCTCCCAGACTCTAGCAACCCGAACCGCACGAAGATCGCAGCTGAGGCGAGGCAGGTTTGCAAGGAGCATGGAGTGGACATTTTTAAGGAGTCACCTTCCAAGAGAGAGATTTTTGTTAGGATCTTTAGTAAGTATGGGCTACAATTTTAGCTCAGTTAGTTTTCAAGCAACTGCTGTAATTTTTGGTTTTTGTGCCTATCTGTGTAATCATCAGTTGTAATGAAAACTTCAAGTATATATATTCGATTCACCTTGATGAACAATCCCTCATTGTCCAAGCTCTGAATCGCAAAGTCTTTTAAATACCATGTTATAAATGTGCTAACCCTTTGATGTTTTATCTTATAGACTGTCTAGAATTTCAGCTGAGATTTTAGATAAGTTAGTAAGGTTTAGATCAGTAGCGGTTTAAAGTTGTAAGTGGTTTTGGCATCATCAAAAAGGGGGAAATTGTTGGGAAATTTATTAGTAAGAGTTTTGATGAATTCCAAAACCAACTGACCCCAACCGAGTAGATGTTGCCCGAACCTAATGTTAGTAGGTAGGCTCGCTGTTTGAGCATTGTTAAGATTTTATCTTTACAGGTCTCCAACTGAAGATGGCAACAAGGCATCACTCGAACAGAACATTAGTTGTAAGGAAAACAACTGAGCATTCATCAGATGAGAAGCAGTAAAAGAGAAGAGAACATCAGATGAAAGGAAGCCATCTGAGTGTTCGAACCCAACTGATCAGATACAAGGAAGACAACTGAGTGTTCAGTTTCAGAACATCAGTTGTAGAACTCAACCGAGAAGATCAACAGCTTGAAGATGAAGTCAGCTGAGAGTTCAACTGTTAGTTGTTAGATAGAACATCGGCTGAAGAACAAGTTAGTTGAAGATCGAAAGTCTTAACCGACCACTCATTGTTGAAAGTCTGTTGTTAAGATTTGAATTTCAAAAAGGAAGTCACGTGAGGGTTTTACCGTTCAGTCATTACCCCATTTGACCCAACACAAGGCTATCTCAGATAGAAAGCAGAAGAGCACAGATGCCATATCGGGAAAGTTTGCAGAGATGAGAGACAAGCCATCGCTTTCAAAGAACAGAGATCAACAGCTCCTCCAACGGCTAGTTGATACTCTCCGCCTATAAATAGATGCCTTCATTCATTTGAAAAATACAAGACACACACACGAGAAGAAACCAGAGAGCGAAAGAAAGAGCAATATTCTTCACGAGCTGAACTGAATTTAATCTCTTAGAACATCACTTGTTGAGAGTTCTAGAGTTAGTTAGTTTTTGTGTCTTTAGATCGAACCTTGAGAACATCACTTAGTGAGAGTTCGTAGAGTGTTAGATCATAGCTCACTTCGTGTTCGAGCTTTTAGTTGGAACCCCATTTTCTTTCACCTGAAAAGGTTTAGGATCCTACTCTTCCTGCAACTGAGTAAATAGGTTGTTTAGTACCCGAAAATTAAACTGTAAGGTTGATAAGTACCCGCAACTGGCAACAAACAAGGTGCCTTTTAGTAGTCAGGAAATGAGACCTCGTCAACTACTTAGTCTTCTGTACAAAGAGAAAGCACAACAACCTTGATCGGCAAATCCTTTCCTTATTCAAGAACTTCTGCACCACCTTCTTAGTAAGACTTGAGTAAGAGACCGCTTCCACCCATTTCGTTAAATAAGAAATGGAAAAAATAAGAAAAGCCCATTGGAGGGGGAGATAGGGCCATCCATTCCCCACATAGAGAAGGGGCAACCCTCTTTTTTTTGTTTTGTTTGCAAGGGAGCTGTAGGAGCATTGATCTTATCCGCATTCATTTGGCACTTGTGGGCATTTCCTGCATCTGAGGAGTGTTCCATCATGACTTCGTTTAGATAGGATTTATCCACTACGGATAAACCCCATGGATAGCCTCCAAATTGTTCTCCTTTTCTGTTGCCCCTGGAGGATATTCCCGAGTCTTGATATACTGCAACATGTCATGGTACCACGGTCTCCCATCAGGCTCCTCTTCTATATTTAAGCAATAAGTTGGGCTATCTCTTGCTTCAATTTGCAGCGGTTGCAAGTCAACTCCACAGTCTATCTTAGTCATTGAGGCTAAAGTGGGCAGAGCATCTGCAAACTTCTTTTTCTCACGACTGAGATGAAAGAATCTTCAAACTTCTCCAATAGCTGGGAGAGATTTTCCCTTCCAGCCTCGAATCAAGTAAAAGCGGTGTGTGTTAAGCATGGCGATATTCACTACTTTATTACAATATTTCCGACAATCACTCACCAAATCAGGACCTCTCAGACGCTCTTTCATCCACATGTAGCCCGTGGTCTTATATTCATGACTCCCCCCCCAAATACCAACCTTTCCTGCCCTTCGAGCCACCACCTGTGCCCATTGATGGAATCTTTGCGGTCTTTCCTAAACCTGTTTCTGCTGCCATTTATGGATTGATTTCAATATATCTCTTATAAGAGGCGACATTTAACCCCCTTGACAAGGCGAAGGGGAATACAAAACCAAAGCCAATCCTGGTTCTATTTGCCTTCCAGTACCAATCTCGCCTACAAGAACAAGGGAAACCTAAACCCATTCTGCCTATCTTTGTCTTACATTTACACTTCCTCATCCAGGAACTCAGCAATCCAAGACCTTCACGTCACTATTGCCTCCATCTCCGCCTCATGGATCTTATATTCATGAATCCCCGGCCAAGTACTATCCAAAACATGCCTTCATTGCTTCGTGGACGCCTCCTGATGTTCTATTTCCGGTGCTTCCTTCTCATGCTTATGAAACTGAGGCACTTCCTTCCTTTGATGACATTTCCGCCTCTTACTTATATAGGAGGTTGAAACCTTCTTCTTCCATTGAGGCATAGTCGGAACAATCAAAACCTTACAGGTAATACGAAACCGGTGCTCATCCTCTTGCTCTTTCACCCACATTGACAATCTTACCTCCACTCTGCTTTGCTGCCGAGGGGAATTCAGGTCGTGGATCACTGACGGTATCTCTCTTTTCAATAGGATGATTTCACTACTTTGTCCCAACCTTCTCTGTCCAGACCTTTATTGCCCATGTAGCGCCTCTTTCCCTCCTACTTCCGCTGGACATGTCCTATTTGAAACCTTTCCTTTTTTTTACTGTTGCCTCTGCTGATGCCTTTTATGCTGATATTGGAAATTATGACTATACCTTTGAGAGGGGGTTTTCACCTGCTTCCCCAGTTGAGGCATATTGGTATCCACTACAACCTTACAGGTAATACCAAATCGATGCCCTATATGTTGACCTTTGCCCAGGATTGCATCTCTTTTCTCCAATAAGAAGGTAATCGATGCACCTTCCGCTACTCTTTCATGCCTCTTTGACTCGGGCTTCTTCTACTCATGTGTACCCACTCGACGAAACCTCACTTCTCAAATACGAGGGTGGCTGCAGATGTTACATTTTCGATGTTTCCTTTTGCGGAGTCTTCTTCGGCTGACCTTTATGATGATATTCCCAATTCCGCCTTTGAAGCAAGGAGATACTTGCCCAGGTCTTCTACTATTGGTCATAACTCAGCAAGTCGTCCACTTTCTCGATCTAATCCCGATGCGGTAAGGAACACCATCGATTGCTCTTACTCATGAGTCGATACCACCGGACTCACGCACATTCTGATGACTCTTGCTGCTCATTCTTTATATACGATATTTTACCAGTTATTCCTACCTTCCCCATTGGGGCTGCCCTTTCAGATGACATTTATCGATGATTTCCACCTTCTATTGCCCTGACAGCTACTCTGGAATGCGCCTTTGACCGGTCTTGCCTATCTTCATAGGCTCTGCCCAATCGACGAAACATGCCCGCAATCCGTCGTACACCTGCCAGTCTTGCACTATGCTGTTCCACAAAGTAGTACTCCATCCGCTGGTCAACATCCGCAGAGTAACACCGCACAATGCTGTATCGCCATCGCAGTATCGCTGTTTCGGTTGTCCCTACACTTCGTCAAGAGCTCCACCGTAGGAGCCGTCCAAAGGCCTACACTTGAGCTTGATTACTTGATGTTTATTCATATCCTGATTAATTGCATGATTATGTCCTATTCAATTGGACTTAGCAACGAAATATCAATACCTGTCAAAGAAGCATTGGATTTGTGGGCTTATAGTTTAATTGGTTGAAACGTACCGCTCATAACGGTGATATTGTAGGTTCGAGCCCTACTAAGCCTACCAGTATGGATTTATCAGGTATAAGGGAATTCTTCTATTAATAGAATAGTTTCTTCATCCATCGCTTTCAATAGATCGCTTTATATTCTTCGCTAAAGGAACTGTTGCTACAATATTAGCATTTAAAGGAACATTTGCTCCATCCATCGGATTCAATAGATCGCTTTTAATAGGTCACCTCTTAATTTGCGCTTCCAATAGACGAAGTCATTTAGCGCTTTCTAATTGTCACATTCAATCCTTGCCTTTCTATTTGGCATTCCTCTATTCGGATTCATTAATAGAACACCTAAGGATTTATTTAGAGAATACAGATGGGAAATACCGACCTATTAGGTGGCTCATCCGAACTAATAAGCAATGAAGCAGCAAAGGAGGCCTAACCCAGAAACAAAGTAAGCTTCATCGACTCATAGCCAAAAGTAGCTCACCCAGTTTCCTTAATTCCTATTCTGATTTAGAGATTAGACTGTAAACCAAACCCAAAGAACTAATCCTGGATTCTTTCCTCTTAGTCCCTCTACATATTTAGCTATCGACCGGTAATTGGCCTTCGAGAGATAAACCTAAATAATTTATAGATTTCGTCTAGAGTTCAAGGAGAGAAGCTAGAGGGAAACTGCTGCCTTGTCACCTAGGTTTTCTGAGAGGGGACTTACCATCACCAATGACTAGTTGGTTGGTCTGTGAACAGTAATACGATGTGCTAGTTCCATCGAAGAGGTTGATTTAAGGCCTAGGGTTAGAAAAGAAGAAGGTAGTCGAGAGTTCCAAGAATCTTACGCCCAAAAATCCCCTTTCTTTTAACTAACGACTTCTCTTAACAAGTCTCTCCTCGTTTTTCTTTGGGGGGAGCAGAGCAGTCAAAAGAACGACCATATGCCAGACCTTCTCAAAATTTTAGTCTTTCTAGTGCTAGCTCTTTTCGGGGGGACTATTTTTTTGGCTCTAGCTAATTCTGGAAATTTTGAATGGTACCTGAAGATTTGGCATTTTGAATGGAGGGTCAAATACGACCCGATCCATCGCCTAGAAATTAATAATTTTTTCACTTATACAATAGCTGCTTCCTTTTTTGGTTTATATTGTTGGATTTTTTATTTGATAACGGAATGCGTACTAGCGGAATTAGCACGCTCCGACAGTTCTCCTTGTGATGCAGGAGAACCATGGCAATTAGGATCTCAAGATGCAGCAACACCTATGATGCAAGGAATTATAGACTTACATCACGATATCTTTTTCTTTTTGATTCTGATTTTTGTTTTCGTATCGTGGATCTTGGCTCGCGCTTTATGGCACTTCCACTATCAAAAAAATCCAATCCCTCGCAGTTCGGACGAGCAGTCATTCACTTTTGACAGTTATATGATTCCAGAAGATGATCTAGAATTGAGCCAATTACATTTATTAGAAGTGGACAATAGAGTGGTTGTACCAGAAAAAAGTCATTTACGTATTATTGTAACACCTGCTGATGTACCTCATAGTTGGGTTGTACCTTCCTTAGGTGTCAAAGCCAGCAGCATATTAAAGATAGACAAGGAGTCTCTTTTGACTGCATTACCCGTGATTTGCATTCTAGCCATCTGGATTGCCTCACAAGGTGTGGCTGAATGCGCTCCAGATGAGGCTATGTATGGTTTACCGGTCGGTAAATTAACAAATCGGACTATTGCCGACCCAGCTATCAGTCAACTTATTAACGATCCATGGGCCCTGCTTATGAGTGATAGCCGCACTAGCAATTCTTGCTTCTTTTCTGGCCCCCAGCGAAACTTTTTTTCCCACCCGGATTTCTATTCGGTGAGCATTCCACATTGGATCGCGGATCCAGAAATTAATTATAAATTGACTCAGTTTCTTTTGTCTCTGAATTGGGCTTTAGTTCTCTTCTCTAGGAAGTAAGTCCGTAAATCTAGTCCTTTTCCTGGTTGACTTAGAAATCTTGGAAGAATAGGGAATTCTTGATTTATTGGAAAGTAGCTCTGATTTCTTGTTTTCTAGTAGCAAAGAGTGGAAATCTCGCTATCAAGCCAAATCTGCTACCTCTTCCAGTCTTGCATAGTACGTGTAGTTTCCTTCGTGGTGAACTGTGGCATGCTTAGCCTTGTAAATCCAGGAAGCGGGAACGGCAGTGTCAATTTCGTAACTGCTACTGGTATGGGACATCGGGCAAGTCAAAGTCAAAGCTATTTCAGAAAGTAGAGATTGCTCGGTCACTCGGTAAAAAGAAACCTTTTATTCTCGGCTCGTTGAGCTCATTTCTCTTCTTTGGTTATATCTAACTATAGAGGTAAGGAAAAGTGCCTTAAATATCTGCTTATAGAAGGCATGATTGGATACCTCTGCTTGTGTTTGTACCTTAGGATTTGAGATTACCTACTTTGGATAACCACCTTCGATTCTTAGATTTGAGATATCGACTGTAACCAGATGACTTCTATAAGGTAGTTCGGATTTAACTGGACCAATAGCAATCTTCAGGCATCCTTCTTATTTAGCTATCGACTTGGGACTGGTTCTAAGAGAAAGGAATATTTAAAGACACCAAAGCAGGAGTTTGCTTTCTTCCCCGAGTTTGAGGAGATTAGGAATGAGAATACCGACTTTCTTACCACCTAGCGGCTCTGAGTGAGGGCAACCTCAGGGTGGATGATCACTGCCCCTTCCGGAGTATCGAATTCTTTTAATGAAAGTCTTCCTATCTATCTATTGATAATACTCGTTATATAGCCTTTAGGTTAAGAACGAATAATATCAATATTGTTAGAAGTGTAGCTAATTCTTGTTCTTCTTTAGATTTATAGGAGAGTAGGGAACCTACGGTGTTTACTTCTTCTCCTTACAATATATCGAATATAGATATCCAAACAAACAAGTAACAAGAAAGAAACACCGAAGGGATATCTTTATCTACTCTCTTCTACAACAAGAGCAACTAACGGAATTTCACTTTCTTCTAACAATCCTATCTCAGACAAAGCCACATTCTGATCAATCGACTCAGTTCCTTATTTAAGCTATTAGTTCCGGCTACAATTACTATTTTTTATCAATAATGGGGTAAACCGATGCCCTGTCACCTTTATTTCGCCTTTGAAGGAAGGAGAGACTTTTCTTTTGAGGGATAGTCGGAGGTATGCCTTTGATGATATTGGCAAGTAGTCTTCTAACAACTCTTATATGTGGCTTAGGGGAATCACTCAAACATATTGTAAACTTTCTCAAATCTAGGAACATCTTCCTTCTATTTGGATGGTATTTACACGAATCCTGGAAGAAATCGAAAACTAATTCGAATCAGTCTTTTCGCTACTTTAGATTACTCTTTGAATGACCTTGCCGCTAATGAGGACATTTCATATTTCAGCTTCTTATTCAGATAGGAGGAAAACATCTTCTTCTCTTACAGGGATATTAGTAGAAAATATCATATAAGAAGAGGCATGAGCCACAAGTATGATCAGAAAGGTCAGGTATTTGAGAAACAGGTTTAGGAACTATCGCAAATAAGGCATACTCCCTACAACAAGGTATAATCTATCGAAGGAAGTAGCAAACTTCTATTATAGGCCTCTCTATTTCATAGCTTTTTTCTGACCTTAATAAGAACCTAGGAAGAATAAACCTCTAGTTTAAGCTCCTGGTCAATTGTTGCTAATCGAAGTAGAGGTAGAGCAAAACTGTCAGCTTCTATTGGATATAGCAAGAAGCTAGGATCAAGTTCAGGTATCAGGTCAAGTCTAAGGCCCTATTAAGAGATATCTCACATAGGAAAGAACCAAACTCTGATATCCGTTCTATTAAACCTGATATATCCTGCCTATCGAAGCCTAATCTTTGTATCCCGATCTGAATATAGAAATCCAAAGCAACAACCGTACGGCTCCTGCTAAGCTGCATTAACTACAAGAGCTACTGCTAATGCTCATCCATATCCGGCTCCACTGCTCAACCATAACTGCTCCAGCTTAGCTATACAGGAAAGAAAGAAGATAACTCTTTCAGTAAATACTTCTCTCTCTCCTGGTAAGGACATCCTTAGCAACACAAGAACAAGTGGAAGAGAAGACCTTTCAGCAGATATTTCCAATCTATCTTGTTAAAGGCAACAAGTAGCTGCAAAGGAAGAACAGAAAGAAAACCCTAGTATTTTTTATTAACTGATTTAAGAGTAACCCGAAGGCCCTATCTTAACTGAAGCTATTGGAGCCCCACCTACGTCCAGTTTAGCTGTCGACTAAAGAAATACCTAGTATTCGGTTATGACTTTGTTAACTCTAACCCTACGGTCCCGTTTTAACTGGAGCTACTGTTGTTGTTGCTAAGCCTGACCGAAGGGAATAACCCATCAGAGAAGAGGAGCTACTGTAGCGGGAACATTCGACCTATCAGTTCAGAAGAGTGCTTGATGCTCCCGCGCCTATTATAAAATAAGTAGGATAAATGGACCACCCTATTTCTGATTCCCATCTGTAAATGATCCCAGGCTTAGGATGTTAAGGATTTCCCGGGCCTGGCATTGGTTTTAGATCCGACCGTCTAGGATTCCTAGCCATTTCTTAATAAGAAGGAGATAGGAGAAATAGAACCCAACGGTCTTTCTTTCTTGGTATTCCTTTGCAGCTCTGCAGCCTTGAGTTAGACGACCCTCCTATTTTTGAATCTTATGAGGAAATAGAATAGAGGGCGTCATCTGATCTTGCCTATAAGCTAGCCATATGAGTTAACCCAGGGAGCTAAGGGATGCTCCTACTCGTATTCGGCTATGTGAGAAATAGCTGCCCACGGCTTCGATTTCTGATTCCCACTTGTAACCCATCGGTTAAATAGGTAGTTAAGACCCCTACTATTAGGTAGTGACAAAACCGGTCGAAATAAATAGCCCTTTAAGCCACGTTTGAAGAAGCCCCTTTGTGTTTGTACCTAAAAATGTGAACTTCCCTTTTTATCGTAAGAGAGCTAAAGGAGTACCGGCATTGCTGCTACTTTTGCCTTTCTTGGTCCCAGGTAGTTTGATAAAAGGGCAACTAAGACAAGGAAGACAAGACCCGAAGGGATCAATTCCCACGGTTGTTGGAGAAATAGATGCCTGTTTTAGCTCATAACTAGGAAGAAAAGAACTTCTTTCGGCTCTAGTTCCAATATCTTTACTAAAAGGCAAGGAAGACAACTACTCCAAAAGAAGGACTTTTGGGCTAGTTTTCCTTCTTAAGTCCCAAGGAGAAATCCAATTAGAACTATGAACTCAATAGCTACTTTCACTCATAACTCCTAGGAACCAAGCTCCAGTTTTAGCTATGAACTACAAGGAAAAACAACTATTTCTATTTAGACAGTTCGATTTCTTAGGTACAATCTATCGAAGGATGCCTCGAACTCCTCTTTTAAAGCTCGCTAGGAAGACCGATATTTTATCCATATCTAGCTATATTAGGGATTGAAGGATATTCTTCATTCCACTCTTTGGAAATCCTAAACCAAAGGGATCCATTCCTATCCGCTATCTCTCCTCAAAGGAAGCTAGTTCACAGCTGGTGTATCTAAAGGCCAAAGGAAGACTAAGCCGAGAAATTACCAGACCTTCTGGATTCGAGAAAGTTTCATTTTATATAGTGAGAAAAGCTCTTTTTGCTTTCAAGTTTGAGTTCGCTCTACCACGACAAGCTCTCTTCAATCACGGTACTACAAAACGGGTAAGCTCTAACTCGCCCTGCTGAAATGCCGCCCCACTAGGTGCAACCATATAGCCCTACATAGACAGGAGTGAGTCCCTGTCGGGCCTTCGAAGAGCGATTAAGTCCGAAAAAAGAGCTCTTTCTTGTTCCACTTCTTAGTTCTAAATCGGTGGAATACCGTAGTTTCTTTCAGTTGTATCTTCCTAAAGTGTAGGTTCATATGGCTTCTTTGTCTACTAGTTTGAGTTTCCCTTCCTAAAATGGAGCTTTTCGTTCTCAAATCTCTTAGGGAAAGATCAGAAGAGAACAACTGATATAAAAAAAGTTTATACAATCTATCGATTTTCCTAATCTTTATATCGAATATCCAATCAATCTAGTAAAAAGGAATCAATTAAGCTATATCGAATATATCAATCCAAAGCCAAGGCATCAAATCTTTATATCTTAAATCTTATAATCCCAATCTATCTAGCTAGAGGGGATCTCTTTAGAGTATATCTTTCAAAGTGGGATCCGCGAAGGAATCTAACACTGCTAAAGGAATCATTCCAGCCAATCCTTAGATCAAATCTATACAGCCAATCATTCCATCTGGATCTATCTGTCCAGCCTAACTCATTAACTCTTTCACTGATCGGACAAACAAGGAAAGGATTAAAAAGATCCCTAGGGTACCTAATCAATTTATAAAACAAAAGAAATTAACTCTAACTCAGAATTATAAACAACAAAAAAGAAACTACAAGAAAACAAAGGAGGAACTAGAAAACAAGACCTAACTTCTATACTATCCTAGGAAATATATCGATTCAAGCAAAGAAAACAACAAGGACTTAGCTATAATAATAAGAGTATTGATAATATACGTTCTTCTCGTATGGCCTCTATAACGTCGTTTATCAATAGATATAATGAAAGTATGTATTAATTAAAGAATAGCATTATAATATTTCTATATTGAATAAAAACAATAAATAAACAAAATAAGTAGGTCTTAAATCAATGGATTTAGATCCACCTAGAAATAGACTAAGTTAAGGAGTCAGGTTAATAGTATTTATAATTCCTCCTAGACATTGAACGAGTTCCTTGTTTCAATCTCTAGCTGCTCTCTGGCTTCCTGTTAGGAGATGTTGAAAGTCTCTTATCCAACAACAGGAACCAATGACTAGTTGGTTACCCATGAGCTGGTCGTACACTAGGTACTAGATGGTCTATTCCCAACTAAGAGTTCAAGACAAGGCTGAAGACGATTGCAAGGATGGGAGCCTCAATTCCAGCTTCAGTTAACAATTCGGGACTGGGTAGGGGTGGAATTGCTTCATGTGTTGATTATGTTTTAGGTTATCTCTCGAATACCAATTCCCAGTCAAACTATGATTACCACTGATTTCTTCTCTACTCGACTCCTAACTCAGTGAACCAAAGAACTGAACTCCAGGGATTTGAGTTCTCTTGTTTACGGTCGATCTCTAAAAAGAATAAGAAGAGGGCAAGTAGGAAGAAGAGGGGTCAGTTAATCAAGCTGTTAAACACAGGCAGCTGTTTTCTTCTGCTTAGGCTTCTTTGGCTGCTTGGTGGTTTGTTAAAGAAAAGGAAGGCAGAACCATAACAACTGCTATAGATAGATGGGGTTTTACGTCCTTGTTGTTTGTTAGTAATTGTTGATAAAATGGCAACTTAGGTACCCTCGGAAAACGCGTTCTTAGAGCTAACAAGAAAACAAATAAACAATAAAGAAAGACCTAAGGGATTCCTAGGAATCTAGAGATTAAAAGCCAAGGTATCAAATCTATTTCTATTAAATCTTTTACAGCAGGATCTATAAATGAAGGAATCTATACAGCCAGAGCTATCATTTACTTCCCGTCTATCTAGAAAGAGCAAGGTATCCAATCTCTTCCAGACAATCTATCCAGCCATAGTTCTACCCAATTCTATCTATCCTGCCCATCTAATTGCAGATTCCCCCCCCCCCCCCCTCCAAGTAGAAGGAGCTCGACAAAAAGATATATCTACGTTGATACCTTGTTTCCGTACATCGATGTACTAAAATTAATTGATAAATGGGCAAATAAAGAGCTCAAAACAGGCATCAAAGAAAGGAAAGAGAGCTCATTTAGTCCTCTATTCTTCATACATCTCTGGTAAGGGATAATCAATCTACTGAACTACTTCTTTATTTAGTAATGGGATACTTGACTTGGGAATGGTGGGGATTAAGGGTATGGGTCGTACCTGGAAGATGCTGCCACATCCAAGCAAAACACATCTACCAAGTCAGCAATGTAGGCTAGAAGTACCACATATTTCTCTGCAGCATACAATGCAACACACGCTCACAGGATTGGCTATTATGCTTGCTATTACTTCTTTGAAACTTACTGGTGATCATTACGAACTTTTTAACGAAGCGCTTCGATGTTATATAGATGGAATGGCTTCACACCAGTGCGTCGATTCCGTAAGTCATCTTGTCACTAGTGGGTCACCCGATGTACAGGAGACGACCCTGTTGGAATATGATAATAATCTCTTATCTGATGATGCTTCCCATCAATCTCGGATATATAAACTAGCGCTAGGAACAACTATTTTAGTAGTTGTCCCAGGTGCTTACGAGCCACTTTCAACTGTAGTTGATGTGGATGGGAGGCCAGACGCACCTGTTCTCGTATTGGCCTTTGCATAAACAGTAACAGTAGTAGCCTATCCAATTAGAGCAACCATAATTGGTCGAGTTGCCGTTGATTGATTTAATCTCAATACAATAAAAGGTAGAGTCAGAAAAAGGAAACTAAAAGCTAACAAGTATACGGATTTCTCAGGTTCATGTTCATCAATGAAGCAACATAAAATAGTAAGTCAAGCATTCTGATTAACCTTGCTTTTGTCCCTGAGCATCAATTAGATCCTGGATTCTATGCCTGTTGAAAGAAAAAAAAACTATTGGAGCTAATGTTCCTACTAAGAGAAGACGCTAGAGTGAAAGGGCCCGGCCCAACCTATAAGCAACGGGTAGTTAGTAGTACTTTGATTTAGAAGCGAGCCTAGGTAGGAGAGCGAGTTGTAACAACTGCTAGTTAGTGTTTCAGACGTTTAAGTCTCTTCCCTTTTGTGAAAGATCTTTCACAAAGACAACAACTTATTCTATGGAAACTGGTCTTAACCTTAGGATATCTATGGATGGATGAACTTTCTCCAGTTGTTAAGCTCCATCTGATGGACTAGCCGGGGGATCCGGTGGACAACCACCGCTTCCTTCGGACCCCTTTATTTCACTTGTTGCCCCAGAGAATCCGGAAGAGAACCCACCGGGGCAACCTCTTTTGAATCAACAGCAGAATGACCCGGCAACAGAAACTGGAGTCTCTTCTTCTGAAGTCCTTCAGACGCTATTGTAGAAAAAGAGAAGTACGTGATAAATACCCGCAACTGAATTCCACAGAAGTGAACTATCCTTATTTGGCCAAAAAGCTTGCCACTGACCAATTGGATACAGATAGGATGACCGACAGTGAAATGGCCCATCTTGTGGCTTATCTCCAATCTGCGATTTGTCCAGAAGAACTTGGACACAGTTGTGTGGACTCACAACTCCCCGTGGACGTAGGAGGTTTCTCTAAACCACGTAAATCTCTGTGTGCTAGTGTTTATTTTGTTTATTTCTTGCATTTTCAACTGACCTTCTAACCAGCATACAAACTGATCTTAGCATTATCAATTGTCTTGGTTTTTGACCGACCTTGCACAAAAGCGTGAATTGTTTTTCGAGTTGTTAATTTCCACCACATTCCGCACAGCACCACTCTTCCAGCTGAGGTTGCATACTCAGCTGTGAGATTCCAACTGAGTCTTTTTACTCGGTTGAAGTATTTTTCAGGAGTTTAGTTTTAAAATCCTAACTGGTGTATTTCCCCCCCCCCCCCCCATACATCAGTAACTCGTATCGGAACCATCATTAATTTTGAGTATTTTTATATAAATTTCAAGAGTAGAGTTATTTGAAAAGCGATGTGAGATACAAACTTTAATATTAAACATAATAGAATAGAGTATATGAACAAAAATACATTAAATGAGAATATAAGATAAATATGAATAATGAATAATTTCACTTCTTTAGTTTTGGAATTTAATTTGTTAACGAAGTATTGGCAATATCATCATTCCAAACCTATTTAATTAGAAGTTTCATTAATTTTAAAAGATTTATTTAATTAAAATCAACTGTTATTTAACCAAATAAAATATAATATTATTGGCCAAATAAAAATTTCAATAAATAAAATTATTTTTTTGGCCAACTAATTAATTAGTCAAATAAAAATGATTATTCAGAATAACTGCAAGAATAGAAAATAACACTGATCTTAAGTATTTATATCAGTATTCCTAAAATAAATTCTGATTGAAAAACGATATGGGATAAGAAATTTTACATCAAATATAATAAAATATATGAATAAAAATGCTTATAATAAAAAGTATAGGGCTCAAATTATGAGAGATTATATGCCAGATTTAATGAATGATAGATACCATAATCCATAAATATGAATAGACGTGTTTTTTTTATTTGGAAGATTTAAGAATATAAATATTAAATAGTAAAATTTATGAATAAAAAAAGGGTAATGACATTCGGTCACACTGTGGCCAGCCACACGCGTACAAAAAGGAAAGTTGACTGTAAAAATGGAAATAATCACCTTTCCCCCTTAGGGTTTATGTTTCCCAATTAGGGTATATTTCCATTTTTAAAAACCTATATTACCATTTATAGCTTGTGTGGTCGGCCACAGTGTGGCTAAATATCATTACCCATAATAAAAAATACATAAAATAATTATTTAAGATAAATATGAATATTGAATTGAGGTTGCATCACATATGACCTAAAATTAAGAAAAAATCTCGAATCCACAATAATTTGGTAAATTAACAAATTAATATTGCAACCTAATAAGTAGTCAAATTAATTTTATAATAATAATAAACTATTAATTATTTGGCCAACTAAGTATTAATTGATCAAATATTGTGCAAATAATTGCAATATGAAAAACTACACATTGACTTTGAATATTTATAAGGTTTTAAACAACATTCTCTTATTAAAAAGCAACGTGGGATAAAATTTATTTTGAATATAGACATATTAGATAGAAAGGTTAAATAATATATGTGATTGCTTTGAATATAATTGAGTCAATTTAATTAGTACTCTATATTGATTTAGTGCCAATTTAATTATTTAGAGGCAATTTTCGTTGTCTTATATGGGGGGCTAAAGGAAAGATTTTTTTGCCATATTTTATTATGGAAAACAACTAATTAATTAATCAAATAAAAATGATTGTTCAAAATAACTGCAAAAATAGAAAATAGACACTGATCTTAAGTATTTATATTAATATTCCTAAAATAAATTCTGATTGAAAAACAATATGGGATAAGAAATTTTACATCAAATATAATAAAATATATGAATAAAAATGCTTATAATAAAAAGTATAGGGCTCAAATTATGAGAGATTATATGCCAGATTTAATGAATGATAGATACCATCTCTATTACTTTTAAATTTTAGCACCTTTCATAATTCTTTAGAATTCTAGTACTTTTGGACTTTTTTGCCCCTCTTTCATCCTTTTTCACAAAGTTTTCAACGTGAATAATTGTATTGTCGATAACATTTTTATAAAATGTGAATTAACATATTATAAAACGTGAAGTGCCACTGCCACCGCCTTCCGGCCGCCGCGCCACCACCATCGCCGCCGCCATTGCCGTCGGCGGTGGTCACAAAAAAAATTTTGTGACTCACCACAACGGAGCGGCGGTTTCCTTTTTTTTTGGGTCAGTCACATTTTTTTTTGGTGAGTCACACAATTATTTTTGTGACCACCGCCGTCGGCGGTGGCGGCGGAGTGGCTGTTTTTTTTTTTTTTTGGGTCAGTCACACTTTTTTTTGTAGTGAGTCACAAATTATTTTTTGTGACCACCGCCGGTGACGGCGGCAGCGGCAGCGATGGTGGTGGTGCGACGGCCGGAAAGCTTTGGTAGTGGTGGTGGAAAAGGTTTGAATTTGAAGTAAAGAAATGTAAAATACTATTAAATCACCAAATAATTTAGAGTAGAGAATTTGGTATTTTTCAATTAGTAAGAAGGGTAAAAAAGTCACAAAGTGCTAAAATTATAATGAATTGTGAAAGGTACTAAAATTTAAAAGTAATAGAAAAAAAGTGCTATTTTAACTATCCTCTCAATTTAAATTGTCAAACATTTTATTATGCTATAGATAAAAAATTACATAAAATTAGTAATGCATCAATAAAAAAATTTAGACTCCTACCATAGAATTTTGACTACACTACTCAAAATTAATTGATTTACAAATATAATTAGGAGCAGTAGTCAATTTTTTTTCGCAAAGTGACAATATCCACCAGCTAAATATAACAGTAAAAATAAAAAATACCTCCTCCATCCCCGTTCAACTTGGCTAGTATTCCTTTCTAGGCATCTCATTCAACTTGGCTCGTTTCCTTTTTTGATAAAGATTACTTTACTATCAATAATAACGCAAATACTCATATATATACTCGCCCCCTTTTTTTTTTTTTATAAATTCCAGTTTTCTTAATTTCGTGTTTTCTGAATTCAGTTTTTTTTTTTCAATTTTTGTTTTTTAAAAATTCCACAATTTTTTCCACCTTTTTTTTGTTTGACTCTTCGTTTTTTTGTTTGTCGTTTCTTCTTTGGTCAAGATTCGAGCGAGAGAAGCCCAAGATCTCGGAGCGAGCCGAAAAAGTCTAAATTATTGCCCGACAATTATCCTTATATTAGTAATCGGAGCGAAGGCGGAGTCGTAAAATCAGAGCCAAAGGTGGAGCTGAAAAAAAATCTGAAAATTAAAAAAAAAAAGAAAATAAAAAAAAATTAATTTTGACCGGGTCAACCCAACCCGGACCCGGTTGCATGTGAGCTGCAACAAGTCGCATCAAAGTGCTGCTCCAATAATAAAATATTTTATACCAACTACACTCAACACACCATTTAGAGAACAATTAAAAATTATTATTTCAACTTTATTATCAACAATAGAGTATTCTTATCAAATACACTAAACAACCATTTACATTTAAGCCTTTTATTCTTAATCTCTGTGTCGAAAAAAATGAATCAAGTTAAACGGGTCGGAAGTAGTAATATAATATTTAACAATTAAATAATCTCACAACCATAGTCATTTGAGTAAAGCATACTTACTATTTATAACGTCACTTTTTTTTAGAGAGAGGGAGAGCGCATTTAAAATAGATGTAATAAAATACTCCCTCCGTTCACCTAAAAACGCCCTATTGTATGCTGGGCACGAGAATTAAGAAAGTTGGTAAAGTTGTTGTTAGTGGAATAAGGATCCCACTTGTTGAGAGTTGTAAAAGTAAAATTAATGTATAGCTAATAAAAGAGACAAGCTATGGGTGAGATGGATTCACGGATATTACATAAAAAATAATGACATGCTATCTATGCCAATCCCAAAGGTAGCTTTGTGGGTGATCCAAAAAATCCTTGGAGCTCGGCAATATCTTCTGCAGACAACAATGGGGACTGGCATTATAGAGCAAGAGAACGGCTCTATCAACCAGATATATAAAGCTTTGAAAGGAAGTACGGAGAAGGTAAGATGGGCTAAACTTCTTACTCAAAACCATGCCCCTCCCAAGTATGTTTTCATCTCGTGGTTGGCTGTGTTGGAAAGACTATCAAGTATTGATCAGCTATCCAGATTTGGAGTTGTGTGTGATCCAACTTGTGTTCTGTGTGCAACAGAAAATGAATCTCATCATCATCTTTTCTTCTTATGTGATTTTTCTGGAAAAGTTTGGAAGGCAATATTGGAGTGGTGTGGCACACAGTATTCTGCTCGTGGATGGAAAGACGAGAAGAGATACATGCAAACCCAATGTAGGTCAAAAATTGGCAACCAAATGATGTATCGAGTAGCTGTCTCTATAGTGTTGTATAATGTGTGGAAGGAAAGGAACTACAGAAGATTTCGGAATGAATCAAAAACAGTGGAGATGGTTGTGCGAGGATGTCAGCTCCAGATTGCAACTTGTTGCCAGAAATCTCCAAAGCTTATGAGAAGACTTCATAGCTAGATTTTATGTTTGTGTGGTTCTAGGTTTTGGTGGATGTAACGGTTTTGCTGTTGGTAATAAAAATCAAGTTTTGACAAAAAAAAAAATATATTGTGAGTGGAATAAGTGTCTCATTTGTTGTGAGTGAAAAAAGTAAAATAAAGTTAAAATTATTGTGAGCGGAATGAGAGTCCCACCTATTTTGAGTAAAAAAAGTAAAATGAGAGTGGAAGTTGTGGTAAATGGAATAAGGTCTCACTTGATGTGATGGGAAAAAGCGAACTAGGGCTCTTTTTGGTGAACAAAAAAAAGAGGGTAAGTGACAGAATATTGGTTTTCCTCAATTGAGGATTTGAGAGAGATTGACACTATTATATAACAGATTACAAGATACAAATAAGGGGAAAAAATCAAGGAAATATTTACACAGAAATTTGACTAAATCAAATCATATCTTGTGCTTCTAATATATCGCTGACACCCCCCCCCCCCCTCAAGCAAAGCGGATGCGGGCAAACGCAAAGCTTGGTGCGGAAAAACTCGAACAGCGGACGTGGAAGACTCTTCGTGAAGACATCGGTAATCTGAAGATTCGAGGGAATGAACTGAGTGAGCAATTTCTTAGCAGAGACGAGCTCTCGGACAAAATGATAGTCAATATCAATGTGCTTAGCACGTTTGTGCGCTACGCGATTTTGACTAAGGAATAGAGCGCTTTTATTGTCGCAAAGAAGAGTAGGCACAAATGATGGCAAGGCATGCAGCTCACGAAGAAGGTTTGTTACCCAAACAACTTCTGAAGCAGCATTTTCCATGGCCCGATATTCGGATTCACAACTAGATCGAGACACCCTAGGCTGCTTTTTGGCACTCCAAGAAACCAAATTCGGACCTAGAAAAATAGAATATCCATATGTGGAGCGACGGATGTCTAGGCATCGAGCCCAATCAGCGTCACAATAGGCAAGAAGAGTAGAGGGACCGCGAGAAAAAGCGAGGCCAAAATCTAGAGTGCCTTTGACATAGCGCAAGATACGTTTTACTGCCTGAAAATGATCCAAGGTGGGCTTGGCCTGAAATTGGCTGACGGTGTTGACAGCAAAGGAGAGATCATGAGGAGTTATGGTCAAATATTGCAATTCACCAACTAGAGAACGATATAGAGTAGGATCAGAGAAGAGAGTCCCGTCGACCCGAAGCAATTCATTTGGGGAGAGCGGAGTGGAGACGAGCTTAGAATCAAGGAGATTAGCACGAGTAAGAATATCATGAGCATATTTGGACTGACCCAAAAAGAGACCGTCATCGGAATACGAAGCTTCGAGACCGAGAAAATAATTTAATTTACCAAGATCTTTGAGAGCAAATTCTTTGCGAATACGAGCAATAAGATTAGTGACAAGAGCAGAGTCTACCGGTGACAATGATATCATCTACATATACTAATAGATAGACCATATGAGAATTTTGGCGATAAATAAATAGAGATGTGTCAGATTTACTCTCAACAAATCCCAAGGTGAGCAAGAAAGAGCAGAAACGTTGAAACCAAGCCCGAGGCGCTTGCTTGAGACCGTATATCGCTTTGTTGAGACGACACACATAATCTGGATGAACGGGATCGACATATCTCGGAGATTGCTCCATATACACAGGTTTGGTAAGAACACCATGTAGAAAAGCATCGTTGACGTCAAGTTAGTGAAGAGACCAATTTCGCATGACAGCTAGAGAAATGATGATGCGAATGGTGGAAGTCTTGATAACCGAACTGAAAGTGTGATCAAAGTCAAACCCAGGAAGTTGAGAAAAGCCGAGTGCTACTAAACGAGCTTTGTAGCGATCGATGGCACCGTTAATCAGGAACTTTGTGCGAAAAACCAATTTTGATCCGATAACATTTTCATTAGGAGGACGAGGAACTAGAATCCAAGTTTCATTGTTCTTAAGAGCACGAAGTTGAGTTTCCATAGCAGTTACCCAATGAGGAAGTTTTGCGGCTGATTTAATACCTTTGGGATCTTTAACGGAGCGTAATGTAGTAAGCAAAGCACTTTGAGCAACATGAGCAGTAGGTGGTGGATTTTTTGACTTGAAAATTCCATTTTTAGAGCGTGTGCGCATAGGATGAGTTGAGCGAGTAGCCGGCTGTTGAGCACGCACTTCAGCTGGTGAAGCCGGAGGATTAGGAGATGTGTGAGCCACCAACGGAACAGTATTGTCAGGCAAAGAAGGGCGTTGCACCGGAAGTTGAGGATCCGGACAGAGCGTACACAAGTCGGGGGAGGGGCGAGAAACTGTGGAAGCCGGAGATGGTGTGACTGAGGGATGAGGATCCATATATGAATCAAAATCAAGAGAAGCAGCTCCGGATGAAGTTGTAGAGTCAAGGAACGGAAAACAATTTTCATCAAATTGCACATGCCTAGTAACATAAAGTCGAAAAATAGTTAGATCCAGACAACAAAATCCCTTGTGCTTAGAACTATAGCCCAAAAATACACTTGGAATCGTTCGAGGAGATAACTTATTTGCAGCATAATCACGGAGGCAAGGATATACACGACAACCAAAAACATGAAAATTTTGATAGGTTGGCGGAGTAGAGAATAAGAGCTCAAATGGAGACTTATTTTGTAAAACAACCGAAGGCAATCTGTTGATGATGTAGACAGCGGTAGCAAATGACTCTACCCAAAATTGAGCAGGAACTGAAGCATGAAAGAGCATGGATAGGCCCGTCTGAAGAATGTGCTTTCGCTCTGCTCGGCCATTTTGAGCCGGTGTGTAAGGGCACGACATGGTGTGAAGAATACCACAATGATGAAATAGAGTCTGCAATTTGGTACTGGTAAATTCAGTACCCCCATCTGATTGAAACCTTTTAATTTTGCAGCTAAACTGATTTTCCACCAAATTCTTAAACTGAATGAATTTATCAAAAAAATCCGATTTTTTACGTAGAGGATAGAACCAAGAGTATCGAGAAAAATCATCAATAAAGAATTCATAATATCGAAAATCATCACAAGAAGTAACTGGAGATGGACCCCATAAATCACAGTGAATAATATCCAAGACATGAGCAACACGCTTATTATTCGAAACAAAAGATAATCTCTTGCTCTTTGCCAATTGACAAGAAGAGTAGAGAGAAGGGTTTGGTAAAACTGAAGTGACATACAAGAGACCTAGATTACTCAAGAGTTTAATAACATCAAAACTAACATGCCCTAGGCGGCGATGCCATAAATCAAATTAACCATGAACTTTACGAGTCTTTAAAGCAGCAATCTGAATTTCAAATAGTTCATCAGTAAAACAAACTTTTATAGGAAAGTCACTGGTCAGTTTACTCACAGATAGTAAATTCTTCGTAATATGGGGCACAACAAGAACATCCAAAAGAGAAAATTCTTTAGAAATAGCTTGAGAAACAATATGAGAAATAGGTAGAGAATTACCGTTTCCCACAATGACCTTGTCATTACCAGTGTATGAGGAAATGGAGTTGAGATTGGCTGAGGAATTGGTCATATGGGCAGATGCATCGGTGTCCACGTACCAATCCGAAACTGAAGGAGTAATGGAGCGGCCTTGACGAAATGACTCAGCTAAGTGGGCTTGTGAAGAAGTTTGCTTATATCGCTCAGGACAAGATGAAGCATAGTGCCCTTCAACACGACAAATCTGACAACGGGGTGAATAACGACCACGACCACCAGAGTTGTTATGCTTTTGAAAACCACGACCACCTGAATAATTGCCATAGTGAGGACGATTTCCTTGAGAATTACCACGATTATAATTACCACCACGGTTATGTTGAGGTTTGGTATTGACAGCAAAAGTCGTGGGCGCTGAGGAAGGTGAATTGATAGAAGTAACATCCAAAGATCGAGTGAAGAGATCATGAGCTTTAGCCTCGGAGAGAAGATCTGGAAAAGTGGGAATAGGGACAAGATTGATCTGAGACGTGGCAAATGAGAGGAATTCCGATCCAAGTCCCCGTAGAAACCAATGAGATTTGTCTGTGTCATCCAAGATACAGCCCATGGAGGCCAATTGGTCGCACAAAGATTTGAATTGCGTACCAAATTCAGAGACGCTACGAGAGCCTTTTTTGATTAACTGCAACTCATCCTTGAGACGGAGTTCGCGTGCTTTGGACGAGCGGTTGAAGGCCGTCGCCAAAGTGTTCCAGAGAGCAGCGGAGGTAGAGCAACCCACCACCACTGCCATAGTGTCCTCAGTAAGAGTGGACATGAGAAAAACGCGAACAATCTGATCACGAGCAAGCCATGCGGCGTATGCCGGATTCGGCTTTGTGACACTAGATTCAACGATGGTGGATGAAAGGGGAGGAGAGGATCCGTCGACATAGGGCAAGAATTTCTGACTTGCAAGAAGAGGATAAACTTGTGCGTGCCACATTAGATAATTAGTGGATGTGAGTTTAACGGCCACCATATGAGACATAGCTTGAAGAGTGAGCGTTGCATCGAAGGCAGATGGTGAGGAAGAGGAATCGCGGGTCATGGCGAACAAAGATCGATTTTAGTGTGAGGCTTGAACGGAGAGAAAGAAAGAAAAAGATATATTAGGTTTCTCAGCATAGGTTAGGCTGATACCATGACAGAATATTGGTTTTCCTCAATTGAGGATTTGAGAGAGATTAACACTATTATATAACAGATTACAAGATACAAATAAGAAAAACAAATCAAGGAAATATTTACACAGAAATTTGACTAAATCAAATCATATCATGTGCTGCTAATATATCGCTGACAGTAAGTAGGGCATTTTTTCGTGAACAGAGGGAGGAGGGAGTAACTGTTAGTTGAAGGCTTGAAGCACTCTACCAAAAAATCTCAACAAAAATACTGATTGCAAAACAACTGCTCTTCTTCGACTTGGGAATCCAAGGTTTGCATCGATTTTGTGGAATAGATCCATGAATATTCATAAAATTTTATTCTTTTTTCTGCAATTAATCATATTTGCAACATGTTTTCTTTCGATCATGTAGATACACATATTTATAACATTATATGCTCTCATGTTGCAGAGTTTGTGGATGTAAGAAGGTTTAGAAGCATAATCGTTGTTGATCTTGCTCTGTTCGGTGTCATTTTTGAACTGAACTCCACCCCAACTGCTGCACATCAAAATTAAAGAAGTTACACAATCTATCTCAATGAAGATGTGTAAAGAGAGAGCTGATGTTGTAATAATTTAATTACAAATTAAAATATGTAATAGCTTCAATGTAAAATCAAATGACAGAGAATTAACCGACATTGAAATATCAAAGAAATAGATAACTACACAGCTAATAATGAAAGAGAAATAAGGGCCAAATGAATATTTAGAGAGAGAATAAATGAAATTCTATGGAAATGCTACAAATGAGGAATTATATATATAGGCCCTGTTCGGTTTCATTGACAAGATAATAGTCAGATATAATATGGGACATGCCAAGATTGTATCATGGCTATAAAAAGTTGTTCGGTTGGACTGCCAATTTTTATATAGTATTAAGAAATCAGTTTGCAATACTGTATAGCACTCCCTCTGTCCCACCGAATACGATGTGTTTTTCATTTCCGGACGTCCTACTATATTTGGCCTGTTTCCTTTAAAGAAAACAATTAGTGTATATACATTGCCCATCATCCCATCTAAACCCTACTAACCTACTCCCACTACACTATTAATCATTCCATCTATAACTTTATTAACATTATAAAATATTGTATTCACACTACACTAAACACTCTCTTTATACTTAATACCCTTTTTCTTAGTCTATGTGCCATATGAACTAGGCCGTATTCGGCGGAACGGAGGGAGTACTAATTTTTATTCATTAACGCATATACCCCTAGAATTTTATCTTACCAAAACATGCATAGTGTATGTTAGTTTATGAAGTTCACAGTATATAAATTTAACTTGATAAATATTTTATTATAAACAAATTAAAAATTAAAAGTCAACTTAAATTAAATTATAAATCATAAAACACAAAATAATGATCATGAACACGCCAAGATAATGATCTACTCAAGTCACTGAAGAGTTAAAATAAATTTAGAACAATGATATGAAATTAATTAATGCACTTTAAGCATCCAAATATATGGATGTTACTCAAATTTGAACCACTGTTGTTTTATAGCAGTCTATCTAAGCTTAATTTCCAAGTATAAAAATAGATGCACTCATCATGTAAGTAGCAGCAAAAAATTTCCAACTCTAATTCAAAATCCAATGAGAGGTTCATAAAAAAAAACTGAGCAAGAAGACTAATTATGGATACGAACAGAGAGATATTCAACATTCCCAGATAAAATCCAATAAAGAGGATAGAAATACCCATTGACATCCAAGAGCACAAGGTGTCACTATTCCATAATTAAATAATAAATCCAGTCACATATAGCTAAACACAAAATACATCAATAGCATAGAGGGCCTATTATGTTCATTCATCAAAAATAGCAAAAAGTCACCAAGTCACTATTGTTATGAGAGTATCAAAAGTACAAAAAGATAATGGCCACACTTTTGGCGACAGAACGTGACTTACCATAACACAACTTTACTATATATGCATATGCATCTAATAAGCAACTCATGAGATTCATGACAACACGTTCTTGGACAGCATCATATTCACGAATGTGATGCGTCCCCCTTCGGAGAAATTGAGGAATAAGTCCATTATACTTGCATCTGTTGCAATTTCGAACGCAAAATATAGTCGAGTTTCCTCAATAAGAGTATCTATTTTGCTCAAGGCTTCAAGCACAAGTTTTGTTTTGTCAACAACTTCAGGCTTCTTGTTGGCTGAATGTTCACTCTCATATCTCCTATGGAGTTTATCGACGAGAATACTAATGGATGCATTCTGTTGTTTGAAGAATTCATCCATGAGATTAACAATAATTAGCTCATTCGAGGTTGAATCAAACTGAGTGCATTTTCTAATGGACTGAAATTTCTTGCCATCGTATTTTTTTTCATGTTTACTGAATTGCATTCACTAGGAGAATGGACATCAGGAATTTCCTTCTCAACATGTACAATGTCTTGGGGGAACTCACTGCGAGCACGTTCATTATGGTTGGACTGAAGTCAGTTTGTGCATTGTAGTGAGGAGAAAACTCATCTGCATCAAACTGAGGTATATACGGCTCCTGATATGCAGGATGCAGCTTTGGCAAGATCTTCTGGACCTTGTGCATTTTAATGCATACAACATCACTGCTTTCTATAAGATTGTGCAAAAAGGGTGTTTGGTCAGACATTCGCTTTACTACGCTATAACTAATTTCAATTTTTCCTTCACTTGGTACAAAAGCCTCTTCCCGTAGAAATAATAGGTAAGCAATATCATAAAAAAAAAATGAATTTTGCCACATTAAATTTTGCAAGAACATGACTACAGACAATATTTTGTATGAATCCATTTGTCACTACAACTGATTCTGAAGTCCTACACATATATTTCAAATATCAGAATCAATTAAGAGATAGACAAGATAATTGCACCACAATCACAAAAATCTTGACAAGAATAGAATAAACAACATCTGTATTCCTCCACTTGCAATAATTGAACCAAAAAGTACGAATTCAAGTATTAATTACTCTTTCCGTCCACGAATCAAATACATACTTACCTATATTAATTTGTCCACAAATCAAATACCTACTTACCTTTTTGAACAATCATACCCTCCTATTTTTTTCCTTTATATACTACAATTTGTCATTGATGGCCCCACCTCCCAACAACTTTATTCCTACTTTTTGTTCATCACAACAAATTTATTTCTACTTTTTGGTCAATACAACTATTTTTTTGTCATTACCACTGTTTTTTTTTTTTTGTCATTATCCTACTACCCTTACATTTTAACTTTTACCCCACTCAAAACAACTTTATCAGTTTTCTTAATCTCCATACCGGAATACAAATGGGTATTTGATTTGTGGACGGATGGAGTAGCTCAAAACAAGAAAAAGGTTACCCACCATGAAAAAGAATATTGAATTTTAATTATGCGAAATTATGCAAAAGATAAGAACCCTAGCAAAAGATTAAGTTTGTAGGATTCTTATTGAAATTTCAAGCAAACGATGAGATTTCGAGCGGCAGAAGATAAAGAAGTATCGAAGATGTAGAGGTGCAGAGATAAATATCAAAGATGAATAAATGGAGAGAAAGTACTAAAGGATAAAATGGTATTTTCTCGCTTGAGATTATTTTGTCGCTAGGGTAATGCTCCGACTTGAAATCGTGTTATAGTAAAAGGCCCGCTAATCATAGGATTGAGTATTGGGCTTCCCCGATTATGAATCTGACCATCCAAACATAATATTGTATCTAATATGGGGCTTAGTCTACCCCAATCTATAGAACCAAACAGGGCCTAGTGAATAAGCCTCGGCTCCAAGCATTGGGAGCCCAAATCTCGGTCAAATCTTAGTCAAAACACGTATAGTCAATGATCTGTCAATATATAGATTGAAGTGACAATACACTAATATACACAGTTTGAGGGTGGCAAAATCTAAAATAGTAGAATACCCATACTCATATGTAAAAATCAAAATTCTCATACTCTATTTTTTTTCTTATAACATAATGTCTTGTCATGCACTTTATATTAAATCATTTACACATGTGTAAGAGATTTGATATAAAGTGTATGACAAGTATGGTTGTGCGTGTAATAATAAGATGATTGTTTGGTCCTTAATTGACAATCATTATGCTATAATAATATGTTTAACTATTTTTTATTAATCATTTACGGATTAAGTAGTGTTTAGTATTCACTCGAAAAATAATGAATTGTCGTAAATGCAACCAAAATGATGATCCCGTTCGCATATAAGAAGATCCTGCTCGACACGTTCGAGCGGGATTTCACACTTGTCGAGCGGAATTTTCTTACATGCGAGCATGATCTGTCAGTAAAGTTGGTCAATATACAGATTGATGGCTGACTGGTGCATGGCATGACTTTCTCACTTGTGCAGACATGAGACATAACTAAAGTTAAATTCACTGCTTGTAAATGTACAATTTTCACGTGAATTGGAGAAAAATTCAGGTCATCTATCTAGATAGGTTGTATATATTTCACCATTCACCACTTTCTTTCACACACCCTCAAGAACAACCAAAATCACTGCGTAAAATTCATCACATTCGAGAAGTGGGCAACAATTTTTAATAACAACATCAATTGAGGTATGGATGAAACATTTCGTGGGCCCGACCCTATAAATGGGTAAAATTGATTGTAAAATTGAAGGGTGAGTATTTTAAATTTTACCACTTTGCTTTTGTTTTTGGGTATTTTAAATTTTCCCCCTAAATTGAAATACATTCTATAACAGCTTTAAGTAGACCCCATTAATATTTAGGCGGGAAAATGACATTTTGTAAATAAACTGAAAACTCAACTTTTATGGTAGTACTGATTAATAGTAGTATAGTGAACGTTAAATATTCCATTCCTTATCATTTTTCGACTGCGACGTCTCATTTAATTTAACGATGAGGTACATATGTTAATAATGTTTGTATGCATTGACACAAGTGACAACCCATGATTTTTTAAAATTCCAATTTTAGCATTGCCGTAGAGAAATGACGAAAATGTAATATAGTATTATACTATCTAGTATACAATTTATGGTGCAAGCGATGTCATATCTCCAAGAATTAATACAACTTTGTCAACTGTTAAAGAAGAACAATCCACAAGCCCATCCCGTTAAATCCCAAAAATGAATACCAAGAAAAATCTCCACCGCCACTGTGACTGCCATCGCCGCTGAGGAAATCCTGCAGAATCTGCTGGCTCGGCCTGCTTTTGGATGAGCCCTCTCGATAATGCGCCGAATGTTATTGCGATTGCGCCCGGCTTGTTCTGTTGTGTCCGCCTCATGCGAGATTTATGCATTAAAATAAAAAGAAAATTAAATTCAGCGGGCCAACCACTATTAAAATTTTAATAGGATGCCAAATCAAATACTCCGTGTTTAGTGGAGTATATAATTTTTTTTGAAAGAAAATTTCATTAAATAAAATCAAGAAACGTCAGACTGAACAATCTCCCTCAATCAAGTCGGGAAATCTTGAGTCTATAAATCGGATTAGAAATATGCGTAATGTACATATTGCGCTAGAAAATGAGCTGCTCTAATAGCAGTTCTATAAGCATGAGAGACCCCAACAACAAGCTTTGCTTGTGTATCCTTCATGATATCTTGGATTTCTTCAAGTAATAGCTCATCTGCCTCATCTTCATCATTTAAAACCCAAGCTACAGTGAAGGAATCCACAATACATGAAACTCATATATAACTCGAAACTGTGACACATAAATTAAAGGTGAATGGTCTTACCAACCGAGTAGCTCTTCATTTTATGTTTTGTACGTACGTATTGATAATATAAGTCAAGTTGGACAAATAAATATTATTTCAGAAAGAATGAATCAGTTATTTTGGGAGATATTGTGTGTATATACATTGAGCTAGGCTACAATTTCTATATACATCGTATGATTACCCTACAAATTCGGAATTCCTTATTAAAAAAGTTAATTAATTTAAGTGGGTAGGATGCACTCCCCAGGTGCCTTTCATGCCGGTTGTTGAGACTATTAGGCGAGTCTAGAGATCGCTTGCAGTTTTTTGGAAGCCACCGACACCTCCGTGGGTGAAGCTCAGCAGAGATGGCTCAATTGACAGGGGCACACTCAGAGCAGCCGATGGAGTCTTGATTCGCGATGCTCGCGGACAGCTTCCTTCAGCATTTTGCCTTCCATTTCAGGCCGTCTTCAGCTTTGATTCGGAGTTACTGGCCGTCTTCCACGACTTGCAAATTGCTTCACGGTTCTCCACACAGGTTTGGGTCGAGCTCGATGCTGCAACAGTTGTCTCTCTCCTTACTGCTGACCGCTTTGGTTCTGCCTTGACCTGTCACACCGTCTCCAAGATCCAACTTCTTCGTAACTTCAGGTTTGAGTTACCCATATCCACAGTGATAGTGACAAAAATATCTAGATCTCCAGGAAGACCTGAGCACGCAACCTGAACACCTGATCTGAGCACTCTAAATGGTTGCAATGGGGTCTCTCGTGGAAACTTACTCTAAGAGAACAGTCAGTAGGTCTCTTGTCAAGGCCTCGCCAGAGATCTGCATGAAGAGCTCTTAGTCAGGGCTCTCTCCTAGTTGAACACCTGACGGACAAGGACACTTTAATTAATGTTCATCCGGTACCGTCAGAGAATACGATGATGTCATAGCCAATAAGATGATAGAACGTGTAAAGATCAAGGAAAAAGGGGTGTCACCCTCAAGAAAACTCACGGGTATATATATATTAAAAAACACGACACACATACACACATTACTCTAAATCTTACTCTCTGTTCCATTAAACTTGCTCAGAGAGAAAAACCCAGAACGCTAACTTAATCTTCGGAGGTGGTTCGCCGGGAAACCTTCCCGGCCCTCCTTTTCTTGCAGACCCGCGCTCGGATTCTTCTACGGAGGACGATTCTCACCACTTGTAGCGGAGAAGAACTGTGGTATAGGTGAGTACTGGTTTTTGGTCATTCATTTGTTCTAATTTTACATGGTGTGCTTTTCTAGCCGTATCACACAGGGAAGGCAACCGACCGACGAACTTCATGGCTCGCCTCAGTCACCAACAGAAAGTCTTACTTCTTTTGATGAGGAGACTGCACCGAGACACTTTCTCGTCCTTGTTCGGATGGACCGGCTTGATTATCCAAACTTTAGATTACGTGTCTAGTTTTGTAGTCGTTTTTATTTTCTATTGTCTTATTTTCCTTCTTGTGTTGCTTAGATTTGATGTTGCATTTGTTTGGGTGGTCTTTGATGTATTTTTGTTGTTTAGGGACTCCCTCTTAGATGATGTTGTACCGTTATTCCTGCTTGGTTGATATTAAAAAAAAAAAAAAAAAAAAAAAAAAAAAAGAATTTCTTCATTTTACACGGGAAAAAGAATGATAATAATTTAAAGCGGATTTAACGTGTTAAACTCTCACAACCGGCGGCGGACATAGCACGAACAAAGCGGTCTAATAATAGACGAAATCCCACCCAAATTACTTGATCAAAATCAAAACCCCTTATCTCATCACACGTCCCCATCTTTGGATCTGCTGACTTGTGAGTTGTGACACATTTCTCATACGAGTGCCAAAACCGAAATAAGAAAAACTTGAGGGGTAATTTTTTATATTAAAAACTCTCTTGCATCAAATGACCGACCGACTCCAAGGAGAGAATAGGAGGAATTGAAGATCGTCGAGAAGAGAAACCCGTCCCTGTCCGTTAAGAAACCAGAACACACGACGACGACGCATTGAAAACCAGAGATTAGAAGAAATGGCGTTGCAATGGATGATTTTGGCTTACTTGGTGGCGGCGGAGGCCGCGCTGGCCGTTATCCTCACTCTGCCGTCGCCCAAAGCCGTACGGTCTCGGATCGTCTCGATCGTGTCGCTAATTCTCCAGCCATCGCTCTTCATCATACCCTATGCCGGTTTCCAGCTTCTCGGTATTGTCCTTCTCCTGTTGTCTGTTGATCTATCTTCTTCAAGGACGTGTGTTTGTGTGTGTGTAATTTTTGATTGATTATAGATATATACTGGAAGAACGAGCATCGGTTGATGTGCACTGGGGAGGTCTGCACTTCTGCCGAGAGGGATCGCTACGAGAAATCGGTAACTGATTTCGGCATTTGTTTTTATTTCTCTGATTCTGTTGGAGGTTTCCTGAGCAGTCTATTTTCTGGAATTTGAATTTGAAATGACGGTGGAAACTTCGATTTTGGTGATTTCGTTTCGTTGTTCTATATTGAATACGCTTGTTGATGTTGATGTTGATGTTGATGTAATTAGTGATAATCTACTGCATTAGACTATAGCCGTAGCTGCGTATACCTTGGTACTAGTTATAATTTGTTGTTAGTTTAGGGCATGAGGCATTTAGTGGAAGTGTGTTAATAAATTTGGGGCATGGTGTTTATACAGATGTACAAGTCTCAGAGGAATGCGGTGATGTGCGTTGGTGCATGCCTCCTTTATTGGTAAACTGCAACGTTATTATTTATGCCTTGATACTTTGTACTATTTATTACACATCCGTGGCTTTGAATTGTATTTGTTGGTTGCAGGTGCATCTTCCGCATGTGCAAGTATTATAGACACATTGAATCCATGGAGGAACTCGAGAAGAGGTACAAGGAACACTAGTCCGTTGCAGTAGATACGAGACGTCTCTATGGTTTTTGATATATTTGTGACTGCTGTTGTAGTGCTGTAATTTGTTCGAGTTCCTCTCTCTCTCTGTCCCTCTCTCTCTCTCTCTCTCTCTCTCTGAGTTGTGGATTCTGCTCATTCTGGAAATAAATATAGTTGTTAGACATATTACATTATTGAAGTTCATCTGACTTGGTATTGAATCTTTTCTGGTTTCGTATAAGTTCAATCTTTGTGCAGTCAAGCCAAATGTTGCTTTAGGGCCGTGGTCCTCATGTACAAAACAAAGAGACGCAATACTAACAGTCAGATATGAGGACTAGCCAACATTTTGCTAAATCATACTTTGCCTGAGACCTACGTGATGCATTATTCTAAACATGCTCGTGTTCCTGATATGTAGCCTGCATTTTCGAGAGGTCGATCGTGTTTATGCATCGTTTAATTGCACATTTTAAATACATTTTAAATACCAGCGTGCATTTTGTTTAGAGACAGCAGATCCTGCACCAAATGGAATAAAGACTATGCAAATTGGTTTGATTGGTTAAACTCTCACATAATACTTCGGAACTTTGATATATACTATGTAATCAGAACTGTGGAAACATCACAAATTCGGGCTGATTGCAAAACCTACCGTCGAGAAGCCTAGCCCAATTACAAAATAAGTAAATGACTTTCAACACCTTACATTCTCCCTTCGAAAATTATGATTTTTTTTATTCCCGCCAATTTATAAGGTTTTGAAAATCAAGAGTAAGAACTAGTGGTAGTCTTGCGATCATCCCTCATAAATAAAACTGAAGAAGGCAATGACTTCATTGCTGGGTGTTGGAGCTGGTTTCTGCACCAGACAATGAATCATCATCGCTCACGGCATAGATACCTTCAATACTGTGCTCCTCCCAGTCGAGGATTTCTCGCACATACCTATATGCTCCGTCAACCGATTGTTTCTCCTGGCCCTTTACTTGGCGTATGTAGAGCTTCCTTCCCGTGATGGAGGCATAAAGTTCCTTGAATTTCAAAGCAATGTAGTGAAATGCCTGATGCCCCCGGGTTTGGTTCTTGCCATGAGTCTTTAAAGGGTTGAAATCACTAAACCACTCACAAACAGTTAAAGGGACCTGCTCAATTTCATCCTCAAACACATCGTATTTTGTCAAGAGCAGGAGGAAGGGTGTGTACTCAAAACCAGAACGTCGAGCTACTCTCTCGAAGAATTCTCGGCTTGTCACCATTTTGTTCTGTTGAAGACCCGAACTGTGCGACCATTGTTGGTTATAGTCGCTCAAGGAGACGCAGAAGACAACAGCATTCATGCCTTCGAACATGTCAAAGTATTTCCAGCCATCATGTAGCCCAGGAGAGGTGAGAAGAATCAATTGGTACCTGCAAATCGAATAAGAAAGTTGGTTACTTGATTTAGTAGTCTTCAAGAGGGAGCAGATGATTTACGGAAGAGGGAGTCTTACTTCGAGAGGGGTCGTTGGTTCTTCGAGTCTTGGTTGTATAACTGGGAAACTTCACTGTGATCATCAAAAGAGAAATCAATGCATGCGAGTCCATTGGTGGGAGTAACACCTTCAGCAAACAAAATGTCCTTCTCTGATGGTTCGTACTCGTTGCTTGATATCTCGATCACCTGTGAAAATTAGCAACTGCTATCAAAACTCGCTCATAACTAGTGGCTGATCTGGAACTCCCAGATCAAATTAGCAATTATATATGAACTATTGTGGCACCTAAAAACACAAATGCATACTCAAGTTTAGAAACATGTGACCTCATTAACTTGATTGATGCCTACTTATCATTTAGTGAAAATTGAGAATTATCAGTGACAGGAATAAGGAGCGAGCTCTAGTTACCTACTCGCCAAAGAAAATTCAACGAAAAAAGGACAAATAGGGCTATAATGGAATATTTCAGGTGTAAGATGAAAATTTGAAGTATAGGAATTTACGTTGAGAACCCCAATAAGGAATTGTTTCGATTATAGTCATACCCGGTCTAAGAAATATTTAGCAACATTGGAAAGAGATGGTAGTTCCTCTTTTCTCTTGTAAGTTTCCTGTATGGCAGGATCCTTCCAAATTTCATCAATTAAAGGAGCATATTCACGTGCAGCAGCGGGAAAAAAAGTGTCCAAATCTCCTGAAGCCATGAGATCTAATAACCAGTCACAAAATTTATTGACTTTCTGGTTAACCGAATAGATGCATTCCCTGCTTCCATCACACTCCGATTCTCCTGAGAGTACCAGAAATACCGAGTTATTCTAAAGAATAATAATATTTTGGTCCAAATAATTAACATTGTCATAATCTAACCCTTCATTCAATAAGTCCATAAAAGGTATAAATTGCAATGATGCAAAAACAAGAAAATGAGAAAAGTCACCATGCCATATTTGAAGGTTATAGAACTTATAACTTATCATCAGATCTAATAAGTTAACACATATTGTTCCACTCCTTGATTGCATGTAAAATGGCATTTGTATCACATCTGGATCGGACAAATTATATGTTTTATCAAGAAATATATGTGTATAGTATCATCCAATTTTACCATTATATTGGTATCTGACATCATAATATGATATCTAGTAATTATTAGGTCTGCACCGTACGCAGTCACATTTATTTATATCATCATTAGCATCGTCATCAGTAATTATAGCACAACTAGGAAAAGGATGAAACATCACAAAGCATCTTATGTGTTAGAACATTCATTTATATGCTCAAGATTATGTCAAACCTAGCACAATGATGTAAATATAATTTATTGAGGAGAACCAATGCTGATCCAGAGGGAAACGGAGACAAACTTAGGCAAGTAATTAATAAAACCAAAGTAACTACCTGGTACAGACCTGTCAGCAGCCGGACCAACGAGAACATCTTTTTTCAAGGCTTCCTCTTCAAAATGCTCCCTCCCCTCAAGTAAAATACTAAGATATCTGTAAATCTTGCTCTGAATTATGAGCTTAACGTTCAGCAATTCTTCAGGGGTAAATTTGTTTGTATATAAAAACTTGGCCTGTTACGATAAAGATAAGCGCATAAGCAAGTGATGAGTTCATAAAGCAACAAGCGAAAAAGTAAAACAGAGTGCAACATGAAACATGTATTCTACAATGTGCAAGAGCTTAACATTGTAAATGATCTGGATACTTTGGTCGCACTGAGAATAACTTCATGGGAGAAATACGAGGGCTGCTTTCAAAGTACTGAAGTTATCAATTCACATCTTATCAATACGCACCTTCTTATTCAATCTAAATTATTAGTTGAATTTCTAATTTCTCTTTTAGGGAACATAAAATGGGTAGAAATCCATGATACCTGCTTAAAGATGGTACTTGTCCCAGAGCCCTGCAAACCAAGAAGAAGAAGTTTCTGGACCCTGTGCTGCTCCAAATACTCGGGGAACAATCTAGCTGATAATGAAGCAGATTCTTTCATTGTTCTTTTAGCACGTTCAGATGGTATGGCCAATGAGAACAATGAGCAAATGAAACGAACAGAGGCCTGCCTAACAAAATTCCAATTCAAACTCTTCAATGGAACATAATATTAGACACCAAACAAAATTCTAACCGAAATATTCAAACAACCTTTTCCCATATATTTCCTTTAATGTTATTCTGGCCTTCCTCCTCATATGATCCATCATCATATAGCCAAAAATGAGTATCGGGAAGACACTGAACTTTGGCCAGCTAAAAGGAAAGGCAAAGACAGAAATTTATCAACATGTAAGTCATAAAGATTTAGGTATGACCCGAAATCGAAGCAAAACTAAAGATAATAAGGACTACAGGAAAGGCAGTTATATAATTAACAGGCAATTCTCGACAACATATGCAACCAAACAACCAGCATATAGAGCATAGAGCAAACTGCAATCATGATCGCCTCAATCTACAAGAAACTGCATGCATATCAGAAAAGAAGATGAATTGCAAACATAGATATATCTGCAAAAATAAACTGCAAAATTTCCAGTTTCCAACTGTACAATTTGATCAAATGTTTAATACCAAGAACGTATCAATAGTGCTAACACCTAACATGCTAGGTTTTTAATACTACCATTTGTCCTTTAAATTCACTCAATTACATCAACAGGTATTGCAATTTACACAATCAACATATAAACAAGATATTATAGTGCTGAAACTATCAGATACAAGAAAAATTTCTACAGCTTAATCATGGAACAGAGCATCATTCCTCCACCATATAATTTCGGATTCATGACATTAGTTTTGTATTACCTTCAAGACTCTGAGCTCAACTTTGGTTATCTCACGGCCGTTCATGTAAACTCTAGTGTCGCCTTTGCTTGCACCAATCTGCAACTTCCCTCCTACATTCAGTTTTGAACTAATGATCCTTTGGGGTTTCTCTCCCTCCTGCAGTAACCAAAAGCAATATCCATGATCAATAAACACCGAGTCCTCAAATAAATAAACATAAACTATGAAACTAAATAAAACAATGAAGCCTACTATCCGACCTTCCCCCAAAGGCCAGAATCCTTATCATACCAATACCTCCCCGGCTTCAAATCCTTAGGCGGCACCAAACAACCCAACAATTCATCCAATTCCTCCTCCCTCACCTCCTTCCCATTCACAATAATCTGTTCTGGCCTCACCTGATTGGCCTTACATTCTCTCTCCACCTGCATTATCAGCTCAACCTCCAACCGGCTGCAGAGCTTGGACAACAACCTCGAACGCTTCCCCAATCGCCGCCGGTTCGCCTCATCAATCGGCTTTCCGATGCACCCCACGCACTTCCTCCCCTCCGGCATCGCCCCCATCGCCTTCACCACACATTTCTTACAGTACTCTGCTCCACACACAATACACCGCTCTCGCCTTCGTAACAATCCATTTCTCCCCTTGCCGCATCTACTACACCATGATCTACCCCTATTCCTATTACTACTAACGCTTAAATCACAATCTCGCCTTTCCACTTCCATTTTCTCCCCATCAGAATTAGAATTGTGGTGATCACCGGTATGTTGAGGTTGAGGTTGAGGCTCATGTTCATGTTCGATTCCACCCTCGCTGGCATTATCATCGTCGAAAGCGACGGAGCTGGCGCTCAGGCGCCGGTTATCGGAACTGGTTGTCTCGGAACTGGAACGGGACTTGATCCACGACGGATTTCTGGGAGTGAGGGAGGGGGCCCGTTTGGGGAAAGTGGTGAATCGAGACTTGGGAATCATGGGATTGACGTCGGGCGGCTTGAAAAATGGAGAAGGGCCCACGTAGTCGACGGAGATGGAGTAGTCGAGCTGGTCTTCGTCCGGCAACGGCGCGCCCTCCGGCAGCATCTTCCTCAGCAACTCCTCCCACAAATTGGGCTCCGGCTCCGGCTCCTCAGCTTCGGGAGCAGCCGCCGCCATGAGTGTGTGTTGCGTGTGAAAATGGAGAAAGCACAGAAGAGTGGAGAGAGCGATTTACGTGGAGGTTTTGGTCGAAGAAAATGGAGAGTGAGGGTGACTGGGGAATGGCGTGGATCAGTGCGTCACTGTCTCTCAGATTTTAACGTCCATTTTCATTTTTCGATTTTGTATTTTTTTTTCCTGTTTTCTTGTTTTGAGAAATTTTCATTTTTCAGTATTCAAATTTGATCCGTTGATTATCAATTCGGCATTAAATAGGCGTTAAGAGATTTTAATTCGAGTTTAAAGTCTAAAATATCTAAGCCACTTTCTTTTCAAAAAATAAACTAAACCAGTTTTTATTTTTTTGAATTATACTAGTATTACTTTTTTTAATAGGGAGAAAACTTTAAATGCACCATTTTGAATGGTGCAAAATGAAAAATACACCATCATATAATAAACAATGAAAAATATCCCTTTTAAATTTGGGTTCAGTAAACGTACATATCGTCATAACTTTTAGTCACATTTTGTTGACTCACATGTGAAGATTTTGTCGGCTATAACAACAAAGATTCGGCACATATTACCATGTGGCACCTGACATTAATAAATTAACCTTTTGACCTATTTTTTTATCCTTGTCGCCTCCCACTTTCAACCCCCACCTCATATTTTATAAACCGACATCCCCATCCCGCTCCACACCTTTCAACCTGTCTCACTCTCTCTACTCTCTTAAAACATATCCCGCCCCACTCTCTCTTCTCTGTGAATCAAAATATTCTGGCGGCAACAGCGTGAAGTCGAAGGTCCATTTTGATCTCTTTTTTTCCACATTATGGCTAATTATGGAGAGGTAAGTATTTTTTAATTTTTTCATGCATTCGAATTTGAATCTGAGATTTCATATACTAGTTGTTAAAATTATTTAGGATCCATTTATGTGAAATCCCGCTCGATATAGCACTATAAAACATTACATCCCGCTCGAGCGGGATATGTCCTAACCGAGCGGGAAATTCTTTATTCTCGTATTTAATAGTGTGTAACCTGCGTTAGATCCCTAATTTGCTATATTAATATTTATTTCGATTGTTTGATGTTGAATCTATACTAATAATTTTGATTTGCAAGACTGTTGATTTTTTTGAATGTGTAACTTACGCGTAATTTTTCCCTTAATTTTTACATGTTAATGACACTAAATCCCGCTCGAGTAATTGGAATAAATCCCGCTCGAGCGGGATATAGGTTTTCCGAGCGGGATATAGTTTAACCGAGCGGGATATTATTTTTTAACTGCCGAAATTATTGTGTATGCTTTGTATGTCATTTCCCGCTCGCTGTTGTCATATTTGGCATGATATCCCGCTCGAGCGGGATTTGCTAATCTCGAGCGGGAAATGTTTAGTGAACTGTTTAATACTGTGTATATTGTGATTTTATTATTTGTAGTTTAATTTAAATTTTTAATCGTGCAGATTATTTTCAAGAGGCCCGAGACTATTGACCGGAAGTCCACGGTTAGCACATCCTACAGGCACAACGTTTTAGAAGACGTTCAGTCTACATTGATGGCGGTTGGGGACAGGATCTCTTGGAGAGGTGGCTTGAAGGTTGTTTTGGTCACTTTACTTACTGACAGCCGGGGCAGAAGTGCGGTATGGGCGTGCATCACGTATTGTCCCGGCAGGTTTCGGTTCAATGGCGCGAGCCACACGACATGTGGTTTCATATCAACGGGACGAACCTTCGTTTTTCTTCTGCGGAGTATGCCCTGGTTACCGGATTGTCATTCGGCTCGTCTGATTTCCGACCTTCAGACGACCACGACTTACGGGGTGTGCAAGTGTATCGGCGGTTTGCCAACGGCGTGCCGATTAGTGTAGGGGACCTCCTCGATCGGTTTTCTCTGAGGCAAGTGACAGATCAGAGTGGACAGTTGTACCTGCAGGTCGCGCACGTGTTAGTTCTGTATATGTTGTTGTTTGGTCTTGAGCAGAAGAAGTTTGTTGTGGATTGGGTGTGGAAGCTGGTGGACGATCTGGACGCATTTTCTGGGTTTCCTTGGGGCGCACACACGTATTTGCATCTGAACCACTACGTGGACAATATGCAGCAGACGAAAAAGTACCACTTCTACGGTGCAGCCTGGGCTTTCCACTTTTGGTCGTCGGAGGTGCTGCCAGACTTAGCCGCTGCAGTTGCAGTCCTTGATAACCCGGATGCACGGCCCAGATGTCTAAGATGGAAGTTTAAGAAGTTAAGTGGAATAGAGTTGCAGCCATTATTTTCTTTGCTGGTAATTTTAATTTTTGCACTGTATGTATTTTTAAGTATTTTTTTATAATTGTATTTGTGTTTGATAAAATGTTTTGCGTTTCAGGTTGGTCGATTCAACCCTTTTGTACCGGATGATGCTGAAATGAAGACTTTCTATTTCCGGTCCAGTCAGTATCCAAATGCACTTGGAGTGAGCTATATAGTGCCGCGCAATCCGTTACGTGCAGGGGAACAGTTCCCCCGTCAGCCACGCCAGGCCATAGTAATTGAAGACAAAGACCAGGAAGAGAGACCTCCTCGAAGGAGAGCACAGAGACATCGGGGTCAACAAAGGCAGCCTGTTAGAATTGACCAGCGAGAGGCCGAGGCAGAGGGAGAGCAGAGGAAAAGGCAAAGGCAGAGGATCGTGATCCTGAGTACCGAGAGCCACCCCGCCGTCCAGAACATGGAAAGCGTGTTCATCAGTCAGGATCTTCATCCTCCAGTGGTGGGGCCGATCACGTCCTACGGTCCAGTGATCAACGCTGGATTCGATCAGAGATTGCTTTAGCAGAGGATCGTATTGTAGAGAAAGTGGAGCGGAGACTGTTCCCCAAGCTCAAATCTTGGATTGAGGGCTTGTTTGACAAAGCCCGATGTGGATCTACACGCCGATCCCCTGGATGTCAGCCCACCCCGTGGTCCATGCCCATACAGTCACCGCGGCCCTCAGTGCGAGACCCCACACAGGGCCAAGGCCAGGAACACTAGCGCCGCTCCTCAGTGCGAGACCCTGCACAGGGCCAGGGCCAGGAACACCAGCGCCGCTCCTCAATGCGAGACCCTGCACAGGGCCAGAGCCAGGAAGGCCATCGCACCCCCTTTTATCCAGCTCGTCATTCCTTGCAAGCAGAACGTTTTTTTTTTGCCCTCTTGTCCAGCTCGTCATTCCATGTACGAGCCTGGTTACCAGCCTGGATCATCGAGTGCAATGTTCGATCAGTACGGTTCGTTTATGCAAGAGGGAAATACCAATTTCAATGCATTGTGGGAGTCTCTGCTACGGTATGTAATTATGTTACAGATATTAGATTATGCATTGTTATGTTTTACGTAAGATATTGATATTTATTTTGTTTGTGTAGGGCCAGGGACAGAGTTTTGAGGCACGTCTAAACGAGGTGGCGTTGCCGATTCGTGCAGTCCCAATTAATCAGATGTCGTTGGTGGAAGAGCAACAGCAGCAACAGCAACGAAGAGGGGAAAGGATTCGGAGAGCTGCTGCAGCAATATAGACGCCCGTGCTTGCCCAAAGAGAACCACATCCACTTCCGCCGGGATTGACGCAATCGTTTCAACTATTTATGAGCGATGATGGGGATGGATTCATGATTATTCCTGAAAGCGGGGGATTTGTAGGCAAGCACTGGTGGAGGCAAATTATGCAGACTAACGCAGACATTAATTGTGAGGTAAAGACAACATTATTTTATCGATTATGTTAGATTTAAGTTTAATTAACAACCTTTTTTTTTGCCTTTTAGGTCGTAGATTTGTTCATCTCTTGAGAAAATGACTAATTGACCGAGTGCATGTGAAGCCCGATGTGACAAGCACAAACACTGTGTTATTGGAAACCGATGTCTTTGTAAGTTCAATTTCAATGAAATTATTTAATAGTGTGACTTATGAGTGTGTCTCGTGTTTATTGCAGCTTCAGCTCAGAGGTGATTGGTGTAATAAGATTTTGACCATAGAGATCGAGCGGGAACTTAGGGGATCCTGGGCCACTTATGATGATTATGAGCCTCCAGTTAGTCTACTATATGGAGCGCATGGAGCAACGGGAGGTGGATGACCGAGCTTCTTTGGTGCAAACCACGTAAGTGAACGTACTTCAACATTTACTTGATAATTCTCCTCCGAGTAATAATATTAATCGTTCCTTTGATGCAGATGATTGTTTTGTGCAATATTGACTTACATTACGTGGTCCTCCGAATTGATTGCAAGAAGTGGGAGGCTGAGCTCTATGACTCCATGTATCATTATATAGACCGACAGGCACAAGCGCGCCGACGCAGGAGCTTGGAGCCAATCCTGAAGCTTTTGAGTCGAGTTCTTACATGCTCGTTTTACTGGAGGCACAACACAATTGAAGCGAAGTATGATGACAGGCCCCTGTCCCTCACAGTCATTCCAGCTGTAGATCAATTCAAGCAGAAGGACAGTGTCAGCAGTGGTGTATTTGCAATGATGACGATTGAACGTCTAGTTAGTGGTTCACCCTCTATTCCGTGGGACAACACACACATAAAGGAATATCGGAGGAGAGTCGCCGCGGCTATATTTAGTATTTGTCGTGCACCAGATGGAGCGGATAGGTACAGATATGATTTAGAGCAAATGCGTAGACCATCAGCTGGGTGATCTCTTATTTTTTATTTTGTGTTATATGAATATTGAATATTTAATTTCAAGCTTTTTAAAACAATTTGAGTAGTACTTTTTATTAATTGAGTAATATTTGTTTGTTTCTAATATTACTTCAAGAGTCTCACGAAACATACATTCATCCTACATGTCGATTATGCATTGCACGAGTATGTCTATATTCATGACACACACTACATCTCCTACGTGGTTGGCTTTCTGTGTGAGCTCGACGACGGCTCAGTCTCGGGTGACCCGGTAGAGGCGTGATTTTTGGAGGCAAGACCAATATGTTATCCACAGCAGTAGGAATAGTCCAATCTTCAATGTGAGGAATAGGATTTATAGAATTTTGATAAACTTCGCTCCAAACTTCTCGTGTGTAGTAATACTGAACATAATCGTATATACTTTCACCATTTTTCCTGCAATTTTACATTAAAAAAATAATGGTATGAAAACATTAGTATTTTCAAATAAATAAAGGACAGATGAATGCATGTGAAGTGTACTTACAGTATTGTAGCAATGGCATGAGAACAAGGGAGTCCATCAGCTTGAAATTCCATGCAAGTGCATGTCTTTGTGGCAAGGTCCACTTGATGCGGTCTTTTAGAATCACGGATATTGAAGATCGACCCCATGGCCTTTCGTGCAGTATACATCAAACCCTTATTCATTTCCGCCGTCAATTTGGCTGCCACATTAGCAGTCAGTACAGTGTCATTGCCGTGAGGGGCATTTCGTCTCTCCTCGAACCACTCTTCGATGACATGTCTGATTGCATCAAGCATTGAACATATTGGCAGCCGTCGTGCCCACTCCAATCGCCCATTCCAATTTTCGGCTGCATTAGATGTCAACTGACTGTAACGCGGTAAAGGACAGTGAACTCGAGACCACTTCTCGGGTCCGACACTTATCAATTTTTCGTAAGCAGCTTCGCTCTCTCGGCGGATCATGTCCATTGCTTTATCAAAAATTGCTGGGCGATATGCAAATGTAGCTTTTTTAAACAATTCCACCACTGTTTTTCCGTAACGGTTAATCTTTTGCAGCAAGTGATAGTAGCATAAACCATGAACTGCATTCGGAAAAACCTCCTTCACAGCGTTATCTATCGAGGGATGGGCATCAGACACAATTAATGTATCATTCAATTCTCCATACGCAATTCTAAATCGGCTGAGGAACCACTTCCAAGAGATATCATTCTCAATAGGCCCAACGCCAATCGCTAGAGGAAAGGTATGCTCGTTGGCATCCTTAGTGACAGCGACAAACAAGATACCTCTATTCTTGGCCTGCAGATGAGTGCCATCAATTGCAATCACATGCCTCATATTCAGTGGATAAGCAAGTCTACATGCGCCGAAAGCTACAAACAAGTGTTCGAACTTCCCATCAATACCAACTTGCAAATCAGTAAATGTACCTGGATTCCATTGCTGTAGCATGTGAAGATAGCCTGGCAACATCCGGAAGGAATTAACATATCCCCCGTATATGCTTTCTATAGTTGCATGCCGTGCTCGCAGGGCCAAATCATAACGAATGGTGAACCCAAATTCGCTTTGCACCTCTGCCATAATGGCCTTTGGCTCTATTATTTTACACTCCCTTCGTATTTTCCGAGCAACGTAGGCTGCAATCACATTCATGCGAACTTTTCTACGACCAACACGTCCTAGCTGGCGTGAACATGCGTGATCGCCCGTAAACTTGGTAATTCTCCAAGCTTTTGATATTTTACTTGATCTTGCTTTCAGTTCGAACAGACAAGATTCCATACGCTTGCATATCCATCTGAGACGTAGGCCATCAGAGGCATCAACTTTGTATTCTGCTCCAATTTTCAGGTGCCACAAGCCTGTTGCTACATTTAGAGCTGCTTTACTTTTGAAAACAGAACCAACAGACAAATCACCATCTTCTAGCGGCCCTTGTTCATGTACAACGATTGAATTCGTTGCATTCACGGGAATCACTGGAACTAACCAATTGCTCCAATCACCGGCTTCGTCATCTTCTTCACCACGAATCAATGCTTCACGCTCCAACATAGCGTTATCTATCATGGTGTCCTCTGCCATCTCTTCGGACGCATCACTGTCGGTTTGCAGCTCATAGTCTTCATCTTGAGGACCAACTGCCTCTTCTTCTTCGTCATCACCATCTGCCTCTTCATCATCGTCAGCATCTTCAGCATCTTCAGCACCATCTGCATCTTCATCATCGCCATAACCCTCTGCTATCTCTGGAACTTGAGTCGACGTGGATCTGAAATAATGTGTGGATGTCGATGCATAATTACCCCCAGCGGGTATGCATCAACACTAAAAGTGGAGGAAAACATCTGTGTTTGGATACGATCTATTTCTTCATAATAATCAGCATCGAACTCAGGCACGTATACGTTCGTGTATTGGTGAGTCACGTACACGGTTGCTTCTGGCTGCGTCGCGTACAAAAGATAAAATTCAACGTCGGTGCTTAATGGGCACTTTACAGTACATCCCCTCTCATTCTTCGACAGATAATGTAACTCGTACTGTGTGCTGAAGGAGTTTGCACTCAATTGACAATCGATGTTGTACCTCAGGCCGGAGAGATAGTGATCGACATCTACGAATTGATATCCGCCCGAGTACGTACAACCAGACCATGTTCCTCCGTATTTGATAATAAAATAGTGATCCATCTACACAGAAGTACAAACACATAACAATTAATAAAAATAACACAAAAATACGAAATCTCGCTCGCCAACCACACAAATTTCCCGCTCGAGCGGGATCTAACCTCACGAGCTGGAAGTTCTGTTTTCGAGCGGGAAATGATACATATAGATACTAGATTTTTTTGGAGTCCTAATATACAAAATTTCTCTCGCTAGGCCTAAATCCCGCTCGAGCGGGATTTAAATTCACGAGCGAAAATTTACAATTTCGAGTGGAAAATGATAAAATTCACTTGCTATGCAAACTATACAGCATTAATATAAATTTCAAAGTTTTGATTATTAAGTGGACACTAGTGGAAAAATACCTAAAATAATGAATTTGAATGGATGTTACTTGAAATATTGCTGCCCACTATAGAATGTTATGAATTTGAAAGGATGTTACTTGAAAGATTGCTGCCCACTATAGAATGTGATGAATTTGAAAGAATGTTATTGTGGGTGTGTAAAAGAGCGGTGTAAATGATAAAATATATAGAGTTGTCAATGCTATACAGATTTTTTTCCGCATTTCACGTGAAAATGTACTGTCTCATATCTGCACAAGCAAATAAATCCATGATATGCACCAATCAGCCATCATTCTGTACATTGACCAGCTTTCTGCCATTTCCCGCTCAACACGTGTCAAATCCCGTTCGAGAGGGATCATAGTTCCCGCTCGAGCGGAATTTGACAAGTTTCGAGAGTGAAATTAATCTATCCGAGCGGAAAATTCATTTAGGTTCGTTTAGTTCTTATTAAAAAAAATTTGACTGAAATTTGTCCCTAATTAATCATGAGTAGTGATATATAAAATAATTAAATTATATAATTATTGGCTAATGATTGACAAATAATGACATAATTATCACTAAATCATTGCAATGCCATATACTTTATATCACATCTCTTACACATGTGTAAGAGATGTGATATAAATAGGTTGACAAGATGGCATATTATATTAGAAATATTCAAAGTGGTGTATTTTTCATTGTTGTTGGGAGGGTGGTGTATTTTTCATTTTTGCATTGTGAAAAAGTGTATTTTAATGGATTACCACTTTTTAATATAAATATGCAAATCGAGTAGCAGGACGAAAAAAATCCTCTATAACATAGTCATCTTAGACTTCCCGCAACGCGGGCTCGAAGAGGGGTCTCCAAGGGGTCTCGAGACCCCTCGCGCTGGAGACAGCCGCATTGCAAGTCCGATGAACTCGAGACCGGCTCGAACACACGGAACCGACTTGATGCCAGCGCGTGACTTGTACGCGCCTAACGGAAAAAAAATTAAAAATTCGAACGTTGGCGGTTCAACGGCTACAAAGCCGATTTATATATATATATATATATATTTTAATTCTTTTCCTCCACTATAAATTCAACCTCTCATCCTTCATTCATCCCAAAAAAAAAATTACAATCTCTTTCTCTCTCAAATTCAACTCTAAAAAAATGTCTTCATCGAGCATGTCATCATCGTCGGTGGAATATGTCGAGACCGGCACCAACGACGAGGTACTGGAGATGATGACGGACGTGGAACGAGCCCTCCGTGCACACTTATCGGAGCAGAAGAAGAAGAAGAAAAGGGCGAGGTCGTTGGTCGACCGCGACCGTGAAGCGGCGTGTGCGCTCCTACACGGCGACTACTTCGCCTACAACCCGACCTACGGCGAGCACTTTTTTCGACGCCGTTTCCGGATGCATAAGTATCTGTTCTTGCGCATTTGCAAGACGTTGGAGGACAACGTCTACTTCTTCACGCATCGACAAGATGCACTTGGCCGATGGGGGCTGACGTCGGTGCAAAAAATGCACGATGGCGGTGTGACAACTGGCCACCGGTGATGATGCGGATGTGTTCGACGAGTACCTGAAGATCGAAGATAGCACGGGCCGGCTTTGCCTCCGAAAATTTTGCCGAGCAGTGATCGACCTCTTCGACGAGCGATACTTGAGGAAGCCAAACGTTGCCGACACCGCTCGTCTGCTCCAAATGCATGAGGCGCGGCATGGGTTTTCGGGGATGTTCGGAAGCCTGGATTGCATGCACTGGGCTTGGAGGAACTGCCCAAAAGGGCGGGCGGGTGCCTACACGCGCGGCGATCAGGGCGTGCCTACCTTAATTTTGGAGTCGGTGGCGTCGTCTGATTTGTGGATCTGGCATGCCTTTTTTTTACTGTGCCGGCTACAACAACGACATCAACGTCCTCAACCAGTCGCCCCTATTCACCGACATGCTTGAGGATAGAGCTCCAACGTACAATTTCACCGTCATGGGAAGGCAGTACGACAAGGAGTACTACTTGACCGACGGGATCTACTCGAGTTGGCCAACACATATCAAAGCGCTGAGAGTTGAAACTGACCCAAAGACGGCGAGGTTCAAGAAGATGCAGGAATCGGCCAGAAAGGACAGAGAGCGGGCTTTTGGAGTTCTCCAAGCCCGATGGAAAATCATCCGGGCTCCGGGTCGGTGCTGGTATACGAGACATCTTCGAGATATCATATTCACGTGCATTATTTTGCACAACATGATCATCGAAGATGAGCAAGAGGATGCGGAGAATTTGAGAGACGATGCCGATTCTCTGTCCACTAGCGGGATATCCCAGAGGGTCACTCCGATCGCCTTTGAGGAATATCTCTGACGGGAAGCCGACTTGAGAGATGCTCGGAAGCACCATCGGCTAACCAATGATCTCATCGAGCACCTTTGGCGCAAATTTGGAGCTTTACTCGAGTAGTCCATATTTTAATTAATGTATTTTTTTTATTTCAATTAATGTAGTTTTTTATTTTATTTGAATCAATGTAATGTTTTACGTTATTTTTATTAATGAAATTTTATGAATTAATTTAATAGAAATGAGGAATTGTTTAATATTAAAGATAGAGACATCTTGAAGACCGTTGGGTTGTAGAGATAGGTGTTTTTAAGAAATCTCTAGTGAAAAATTGGTACTGAAAACCCCCTTGAAGACCACTAGTAGTCTCTAAGGATTGCAGATAGTCTTATATACAACTACACTTTCTATTATTTGTATCTTATATATCCATAACTTTTTTATGAATTCTTATCTCAAAATATATATATATATATATGAATTCTATGTATAATTTGCAAGGTTTAAACGGAATTCGAGTGTCATTTATTTGGCATCCAAATAAATTAACGAATCCTTCAATCTTTTGTACATACTGCTTTTTTATTTCCACCGGCCAAGCCACATGAATATTATCTAAGTTAGGAGGAATTAGGAAAGTTTTAACTGTAGCCGTATAATAAGGTAGATGTGATTTTACTTTGATTGACTTTATTAATTATCAGATTTATTATAACGCAAAAATATTTATATAAGACCGGTCGCACCCATACGACCGCGCGTGGAGCGCGTGAGGTGCACGCGCTTATATATATATATATATTTTCCTGTTTTCCAGTTTCATGTTTTCTGTTTTTTTTTTTAATTTTATTTTTAGCTTTTATTTTAATTTTTTTTTTTAATTTTACTTTTTTTCCACTTTTTTTTGTTTGTCTCTTCGTTTTTTCGTTTGCCGCTTCTTCTTTGATCAAGATTCGAGCGAGGGGAGCCAAAGGCTTCAGAGCGAGCCGAAAAAGTCAAAATTGTTGCCCGCCGATCATCCTTATATTAGTAATCGGAGCGAATGCGGAACAGTAAAATTAGAGTCGAAGACCAAAAAAAAAAGACCGGGTCAACGGATCAAACTCGGGTTGACCGGATCGACCCGACCCCACTGGGCGCATGTGAATGCGGCAGGTCGCAGGAGAATCCTCCTCTTAATATAATATTTACATATTTTTGCAATTTACACATTACTTTTCAATCATTTCAATTAAATCGCCACTTTACAAAAGATTCGATTCTTTTTTTCTTTTTCTTTTTTCCTTTTTTTTTTTAATTTTAACACTCATATAGTCATATTTTTTTCTTTTCGGCAAGAATAATTTGATGTGTGTTTTAGTAGAATTTATTGGGATTGTATTTTGCTGAATGTCATCTAGAATTTATTCTAATATTTGCATGAATTAAATGTGAGGAAATCTAAAGCTCAAATTTTGTTTTATCCACATGCGCAACTCAAGGGTTATCACTTATCGCAATCGTGCCCGAAATATTATTAGACCACAATGTTCTTCATAAACTTGAATCATCGCATCAAAAAATTAATTGGACTCTCCTCCAGCGTTTTTATTTTTTATTTTTTTGTTTATCTGCCTCTCTTGTCCGGTCATCGACTCACCATATCATATAAATTACAAAAATGAAATAAAAACTGCCGTTGATGCGCTTGATACTAAAATATCTTTCGCTAAAAGTCTATGAAAATTGACGTTATACCAAATACTTAACAGAAAGTGAATTAGCCATTGCAAATCTCTTTCTTTTCCTTGGTTTTCAAATTCCTTTTTTCTTTTTATTTTTTTTAATAGCTTTGCTATAAAAAGGTTAAAACATTTATCTTTGATACTAGCACAAAATTTCATTTATTCGCCATATTTTCTTATATCGATTGCAATGCCTTCTATGTTTTCGTTTTGAATGAAACTTCATTTGGTTTGTCACTAGAAGTGCATTCCGTGCATTAATAGAATATTTACAAAGGTAAAAATATTTATAATGATGAGAAATTCAAAATTAATAAGATTCAGTGGTACCAAATTTCAAATTAAATTACTCCCTCTATCCCGGTATTGATGACATTCTTCTTTTTTTTGGGTATCCTAATATTAATGGCTCCTTTCCTTTTTTGAAAACTACCATCTTTCACAAAAAACTATGAGTTCCACTACTTTTATCATTTTTATCCTTTAAACTACCCTCTCCTTACTTCCCGTGCCCACCGAACTAGGTCATGAATGCCGGAATGGAGAGAGTATAATTTTGTCTTGTTTAGATATACTAACATTTATCGAATTCATTTCGAGTATATCTTAAATTTTATTTTACGGTTGAAAGTGTGTGAGAATTTTTATTTAAAATAAGTAATAGATGTTTGCTAAATAATGTTCCTTCTTGTAAGATTTATCCAAATTAGCAAAACATATACACAATATTAAGTATTAATATATCTAATTTCACAAATGCATACTTGAAATAACTATAAATTGAGTTTGTTTTTTAGCATTGAAACTTCATTTACTATAGTCTAAGCATCTTCGTTTGCTATGAAAACTTAAAAGCAGAATAGTATAAATTTATTAATATAAGTAAACTTACATGAACTAAAATGGGTACCTCAAGTCGAAGCCCAACTAATTATAAAGAGCCTAAACACTATGATAAAGGAATATTTTGATGAATAAATATATATTTAATGAAGGAATATTAATTAGTCAATACATAAATATACAATTTATTGTATAAATATTAAATGAATAAATAATAATAATTGAGTTAATTAATTCGTACATAGAATTAATGAATAGGTTTTTGGTGTGAAAATTTTTCCAAAACTATTCTATTTAGTATATTTATATAGATTAGTCATACGAGGAACGGGTTACCTCGCTCTTTGAGTTTAAGTCTTAAATGTTTTCATTAAAAATAGTTTTCTGATGACGATGATAAATTGCAGCCTTTATAATTAAAAAGGGTACACTGCTTGATCACAAAAATTTGCGTGCGACTGGTCGCACCCATGCGACCGCGCGTAGGGCGCGTGGGGCGCACGCGTCTGACCCACGCGCGGCACGTGAGGTGCACGCGCTCAGATTTTTTTTTTTAATCTTCCTGTTTTCCTTTTCTGTTTTCAGTTTGTTTTTTTTTTTCAGATTTTAATTTAATTTTTTTTTAATCTACTTTTTTCACTTTTTTTTTGTTTGCCTCTTCGTTTTTTTGTTTGCCGCTTCTTCTTTGGTCAAGATTCGAGCGAGGGGAGCTGAAGGCCTCGGAGCGAGTCGAAAAAGTCCAAATTATTGCCCGCCGATTATCCTTATATTTGTAATCGGAGCGAAGGCGGAGCCGTAAAATCGGAGCCGAAGGCGGAGACAAAAAAAAAAACTGAAATTAAAAAAAAAAAATTACCGGGTCGACCCGGCCTGAACCCGGTCGTACAGCAAATGGGAAGTCGCATGGGAGACCTCCTCCTACTAGATCAACGTAACTCCAATAATGATGTTATTGTGGCCCGAAATACTAGAGCTTGATTGTGTGCTTAGGGTGTGTTTGGTAGGCTATATTAGGCCACACTATAATATTTAGGAATAATAGTTTGTAAAACCCCAATCATTTTTTAAATTTGGGAATTGTACACGAGATTTTTTTCGCACGGATAACCTAACCTGTCGTTTTCTTCTAATTTTGCTCTCGATCACCGGTTTTCCCCAAATTAAATTCTACGTGGAGGCCGGAAATGACATTTGGACACCGAAGTATCCAAAACGACGTCGTTTTGACAAAATTAAACTTAAAAAATAAAAAAAAATAACCATACTATATTCCAACTCATTTTATAAAACAATAAAAAAAAAATTCAACAAAATCTTCTTCCCACTGTTCTCTTTCTCTCCCCATCCCCTTTACTTTCTCCACCATCGCTGCCGACTCTCTTCCATCCCCTTTCTAAAATTGCATCCGACCTTAATCCCCCTACTCTCGCAGGAGGGGTATGATACAACACATCGAGATGGGTCTTCGGATCGGGTCGATCCGGGGCAGAGGGAGCAACGAGAGCAACGCAGACGACGGGAAATGGCTGTCGAAATTGATGGAACGGCCATCGGTGAGGCGAATTTCTTCGTGCGGAAATGGAATTGACAACGAGGATATGGAGAATGAGGAGGAAATGGACGAGGTGACATTGAAGGTGGAGTTGACGGAGGTGTCGGTAAGGTTGAATCTGAAGAGCTGGAACGAGGCGACGGAGAACGACGGCCGACCGATGCGGGTGGTAGATGAGGTAAAATACACCGCGTGCGGCGGCGGCGAGTAGAAGGATAAAGAGGATTAGAAAAGTCAGAGGCAGAGAGAGCAGCAGCAGCTCCGCCGCAACACGTCGTGTTGTAGAGCTGAGCTTTGCTCGCCGGGAATGTAAGGTTGGCACCACCATTGGCAGCGCCAGCGGTTGGCTTTGCTGCTGGATACACTTTGTCTGTCATTTGGAGAGAGAGAGAGAGAGAGAGAGAGAGAGAGAGAGAGAGAGAGAGAGAGAGAGAGAGAGAGAGAGAGAGAGAGAGAGAGAGAGAGAGAGAGTTAGTGGCGCTTTTTTTTCCGAGAGAGAGAGCTACTGGGAGGCGGCGGCGGCAGCGGAAGAAGGCCAAATGTTGCAGAAATAAAGAAATGTGGGAGGAAGAGAGAGAAGGAGAACATGAGAGATAGGGAGAGAGAAGAAGCAAGATGTTTTGTTTTTTATTAATTTTTTATTTTTGTATAAATTGAGTTGGCACATGATGTGTTTATTTTTTTTATTTTTAAGTTTAATTTTATCAAAACGACGTCGTTATGGGTACTCCGGTGTCCAAATGTCATTTCCGGCCTCCACGTAAGATTTAATTGGGGAAAATCGGTAATCGGGAGCAAAATCAGAAGAAAATGACAGGTTAGGTTATCTGTGCGAAAAAAAAAACTCGTGTACAATTCCCGAATTTGAAAAAAGGTTGGGTTTTTACAGACTATTATCCTATTATTTATCCGGCCTAATCAAGTGTTTGGTACGCAATATAAATAGTATCGTCAGCCCGATATTAACGTGAGGCCCGATGCTAAATCATTATTCCTCCAAGGTAAATAATACCACCCATACCCTGATATTATTTATGTTGAATATACAGTAACCCATGCTAAACATTAAAATGACAAAATTACCCTCCCATCTTCACCTTGTTCCATAATTTCCTTCGTCGAACACCACCTTGCTCCATAACCGCCGCCGGCTGAAGAAGTCGCCTTCGTCGCTGCCATTGTTGTTGGTGAAGAGCTTCCAGCGGTGCTCCTTGATGGTGATGGCCTTGCCCTCGTCGAGCTTGAGATAGTCGTCGCAGATGGCGTCGCGGTGGCAGCGGTGGAAGGTGAGGGAGAAGGATTTCTTGTCGGCCTCGCGTGGGCCCCAGGAGATGGTCTGGGTGGAAAGAGGGGTGGCGCGAGAGGACCACCAGAGATTGATGCCGTTGAAGTCGTCTGTGACCTCCTCGCGGTTGGCCATGGTGATGACGACGACGTCGGTGTCGGTGTCATAGGCCACCTGGAGGTGCTTGGCCTGGGAGGTGGAGTGGGCGTTGAGGTAGCGCTTGATGTAGTTGAAGGCTTTGCTCCGCTCGTAACCGGCATCGCCTTGGAATTCGAGAAAGGTGATCTGGATGTAGGGGTTGAAGAAGTTGATGAATTTGTGGGTGTAACGTTTGAGATGGACGGTGAATTTATGGGTGAGAAATGGGTGGTCGGGGCTGCACTTGGGCGGCGACGTTGGATTGGGCGGAGAAGAGGAGCTAGTGAAGGGGAATGGTTTAGGGGTGGAGTGGATAAGAAGGGTTAGAATAGGAAGATCAAAATTAGCCTTGATTTTAAAATAGGCTATCAAATAACAAATAAATTTAATACGTTTTTTAAACTAATGTACCAAACACCCAACATAAGATTATTTCTATAGCCTAACCTATATTATTTATCTTGATATTATTTATATGTTCTTATCCTAACTAACCTACCAAACACACCCTTAATATATTTGTGGGGTTGAGTGGCGTTATCAGTTATCACCCCGTATAGTATTTATAATAATTGCATCATATAAACATCATTTTTGTCTTCTTATGATTAAGTTGATAAGAGTTTTGAGGTAAAGAGTAGCAATGTAATGTAAGGGGTTAAGAAAATTTATCTATCTAGAGAGTTTCTCTCTAGAGGACGCCCCAACAAATCTGCTGCCTCTCTCTCTTTCTCCTTGCTCAGATTCATTCGAGTTAACCTCTGTCTTGTTCAATCTTGGCTGCCTTCACCTCTTCTCTCTCTTTTCTTGAGGGTTTGTTCCATTGTTGTTCGTGGGATTATGTCAAAGCTCTCCTTTTGCCGGAGAAACGTCTTCACCGGTGCAAGAAGAGCTGCCAATTGATTTTCCTGGGCGCTGCTCTCCGAACCACCAGCAACCCTCTTGCCGGACCTTTGCCGGTGAAGGGCGAGCTACCAACTCTCTACTGACTTCAGGATCTGCTCCTCAATCAGTTGCTACTTGCAAGATTCCAATTGTTTGGGGGCTTAATGAGCACCGTTTCCAACCACCTCCGCAGACACCTTCCACTAAGCTCCGGCGAAGGAGGAGTTTCTTGCACTGGCCAAGAAACGTCTCAGTAGCTTTCCCCAGCTTCAGTGGGTCTCTTGTCACCACCTCCTCGTACTCACAACCACTGTGGATTCCACCACCGGACTGTGAGTCAAGCTTTGCGTTGAAGTGTCTGGCTCCAGCCGGAGATTTCCGTCACCCTTTGCTGCACCCCCTCGGTGTAAGCCACCCTCTTTTGCGTGGAGCTTTTGAATGGAGCACTCACAGTCAGGTTGTCATCAGAGATGGAAGGCTTGTTTTCTGCTTCTCCAGGGTTTAGGATGGCCTGTGTGAAGTCGCTGCTTTGCTTGCGCCCAACATCTCCGGCAACACCTGCACGATATTTGTTTCAGTCCGACAGCCTTCCCCCACCCCTTTGCTGCTCTTTGGCTTCTGCCACTGGTCAGATTTTGATGTGTCCCCCTCGAGGAGCTCAATTCCCCAGTCGTTGGCTCACGTTAGCGCGGAGGTGCAGAGGCAAGTCCCTGTCCCCACTTTTGGGGCGAAGCTTGGGAGGGGCACTTTGCGTTTCCGACAGACTGATGCCGATATTGTGGTGGAAGAGGCTCCCCGACACCCAGCTGTTGTTCCTGCGCCGTTACAGTCCCAACATCAGATCCTTCTTCTTGCCAATGCAAGCTGCTCTCCGCTTTTGGGTGGAAGTTTGAGAGCTGGGCAAGCTTGGCTTGTCGGAAATGGAGTTTAATCGTTTCAGCCACAAGACAACCTTGTTTCCCACGTTTGAGCTTCTTTACCTCGTCGTCGGTGCCTATTGACATGGAGAAGCAGAGGTAAGTCCCTGTCCAGCTTTTGGACGGGAGCTTTGGAAGGGCACTCTTTGATTCTCCAGTCAACTGTAGTTGCTGCTATGGCGGCAAAAGAAGCTCTTCGTCGCCACCTTGCCCCTCACAGGGCTTTTTTTGCCGTTTGCCGTTTTTCCGCCAGCCTCCACCATGGACCTCTTTTCCGGCGGCTATTTGTCTACTTTCCGGCAGAGTTGACTAGGCTTGCTTGGTCAATCAAGTTTTGGATTTTGTGCTGACATTGCTGCCATGCCTGACCCGATAGGGACTGGTTTGTGCATTTTGGGAAAGATTCTTGCTGCACCAAGAAAGAGGCCTGCCTTCTTCCCACTTTAGGCCAGTCACATGGGCTATTTCACCTTTCCAAAGTTTGCCAACATGTTGTGTGTGTGAGGCTCAAGGGGGCAGGTTTCCTCCCACTCCCAAAAGTCTCTCCACATGCTCTAGCACCGAGACAATCACATGTAACCTTGGACTTGCTGCTGCTGCAACATTGAGAGCTTACCATGCGGGATTTTTGGCCATCCGGGCTTCGTATCGGGTGCGGGTCGGATGCTTGCAGCCTGACCCGACCCACTTATTTTTCGACCTTTATTTGGTCACGTGTTAGGCCTTGCTTTAGTGTTTGTGTTTATTTGCCGATGTTGGCACCGTATGTTTGCATTTTTCGATTGTTTGTTGTTTGTGGCATCCCCCGTGGACTGCCCGACCTTTGGCAGACGAGCTGCGTGTATTCCAATCCATCATATATATACAAATTTATTTACCAAAAAAAACAGATAAGAGTTTTGAGGTAGTGCAGAATTAATCCGTTGATAGAGCCTGTTGATTTTTTTTTTTTGATGTCGTGGGAACCCGCAGCCGCACCGCTACCTTCGGCGCGCACTGGGTAATCCCCCGTCCCTTGTGCAGTAGCATGTGCAGTAGCCTGCAAACCACACAGGACAGGTAAACCACACTTTCCAAGTACAAGTGTGATAAACTCGACCTATAAAGGCGTGTCATGGGATTCGAACCTGTGATCTTTCAGTCTCAAGCTCCCACTTTTACCGCTAGGTCATCCCAAGGGAACAGTCAGTTGATTCTCTATATATATGAATGCTGGAAGAAATACTATAATTAAAAAAAAAAGATAAAAACTCAATTGATTCAACAAAAATATCGGAATTCAATTTACCCAAGGAACAAACCCTAATTTCAATTCTCAATGCAACTCCCTTTTTCACCAAATACAAAGCAACGTATACATAAAAGAACTAAAGATAACCAAATCACATAACAATTCCTTTTCTAAACTTAAAAACATATAAATTATCAAATTAAAGATAATTAAGTAAAAATATATTTCCTTGCTAAGCACACGTTGCGACATTTGTGAATTGGCCTCGATAATATAATTATTTTATTTATACTTATATCCGAGTGAATGGTTAAAACAAGACTAGTAACTCTTAGTATTTTCAGAAAGATGACCATATGTTAGGAAGTTTGAAAATGAGAACTATATATAACTTCCGTTTTTTGCATTTGCACTCCTACTTCAGGCCAAAAATCAATTATTTAGACCTTTTAGTGACACCTAGAGCCCGTTGCTGACGTGACTATGTCATGCCACCTTTTTGGTAAATTTTGTTTTCCCCTTAATTTGTTATTATTGATTTTTTTGAGCATATTTGTTATTTTTGAAAGAAAAATAAGGACTTTAAAACCGATTATTTGCCACATTTGCAGTCTAAAATAAAAATAAGGACTTAAAATGAAAGAAATTCGTCATTTCCGTCCACCGGATAGAAACTCGTCATTTCCTTATTTTTATATTAGCCTGCAAATATGACAAATAATTGATTTTTTTTCTTTCTTTCGATAGTAACAAATATGCTAAAAAAATCGATAATAACAAAAAAGAAAAAAAAATTGTCAAAAAGGTGACATGGCACAATCACGTCAACATCGGGCTCTAGGTGTCACTAAAAGGCCGAAATAATTGATTTTGAGCCCGAAATAAGAGTGCAAATATTAAAAATAAAAGTAATAGTCATCATTTTTAAATTTCGTAACATATAGTCATCTTTTTGAAAGCACTGAAAATTACGGTCGTATTTTAACAATTAATTACTTGTATCCATCAAATCTATACCAAACACCTTGATCAAGGACAGATGATGTAACTGAAACAGGTACGTATCTTTAAACTTTTGGGAAGATGACAAGAAGTAAACATCTTTAGCCTATGATTTTAATGTCTTGTCATGATTTCATATATATACATTATTACATTTAGCCATCACAACAAGAACATGTAACTAACACAACAATGATATATATATATATATATATATATATATATATATATATATATATATGATAATATAAATAAGGTCCCTTTTAAGCTCGATAAATTGGTTTCTCAAGCTGGATTAAAATTTCTGGAAGAAAACATTATAATACGACATTCTTAATGGGAAAATGCCAATGCCTAACATGACATTTTTAGGTATATATACCGTAGTAATTGTTTTTCTAATAAATGATTTGAATTCGATAAAAATCGATTCTTAATGGATAAATAAAGGGCAATAAGATAAGATTAGGATCCTTTCACTTCTCTCTTTCTTTTTTACTGTTTGGTTGTATTTTCTAATCGTGAAATTAAATATTTCGTTTGTGCACGGTTTGGGAGGAGGGAGGCGGTTGGTGTGGCTTATAATATACTCTATGACTTACTATGGTGTTTTTAGGATAAATTTAAGTACAAAATATATTAATACAAATATTATGTTTACAGTGATCTAAGGAATTAGAGAGTGGTTTATTTAGATAAACACAAATTAAATATTCACGTATCTACACACTCCGGTCTAGCTGATAATGTCCTTCTTTCCTTTTTCGTATTATTTATTAATTAGTGTATTTTAATTTATTTACAAATAGATGAATTAATTTAATAAATGAAAATGGGGAATTGTTTAATATTGTGCTGGAGCACCCTTGGAGCACTCTTGGGATGCAGGGGTAAAGGTCTCTAAGAGTGCTCTAGTGCTGGAGCACCCCTTAGAGCACCCTAATGGTCTCTAAGGGATGCAGATAGTCTAATGTATTATTTCCACAAGTGAAAAATATTTCATTTCACCCTTGTTCCTTAATAAATATGCCCAAAAAATTGGGGATAAGTATCTTTTATATATTTTAGTGTATCTAAGGTTATAGTTAAAATTATTACATTTGGAATACTCTTATTACTTGAGTGTCAAAAGTTATATGACTGCTAATTATCTATTCCGTATTATATTTTGCATTACGTTTAGGGTGTCATTATAATTGATATCAACTATCAAGTCACCTGTCACGTGTAGTAAATAGCGTTATGATCATTTCGTTTAGAAAATGATTTATTACATAAAGGTGACACTGAAATATGAAACCAACACAAATATATCACCAAAGATCCAACTAAAGAAATTGACCCCCACGAAAAATAGAAAAATATAGCTTCCCATGAAGTAGGTGGAGAAAAGTATCGTCGAACTAACAAAAATAATACTACTCCAAATATAACCGGCCGCAACGGTCCAAAATTTATGGTTTGAAAGGTACGTTATTTAGCAGACCAACTATGCCTCTAGAAGGATAATTCTTTCACTTTTAAAATGACAGACAGTGATAACATGATTTAACTAATTAAATCATAAAAATACTAGTAATATTTATATACTCAACATTTAAGAAAGTATGGGAAAAAAATTATGTTGCGTTGATTAAAATACATTTGCATGCTTGATTATTCGTCACATAAATATAGCCCCCCCAAAAAGTTACTCTCTGTTTTAATAAAGAATTAAGAGTGGTCGCTATGTATGTTATATACTAATTAGAGGGTCTTTATTTCACTATATTAGAGTTGAAAACATGGCAAATAAACTAGTTAAATAACATTTGTATTTTAGTTACACGGTTACACCGAAGGACTATGTAAGAATACAAGGATGGAGCTGTGAATAGAATTGCCCAATTAATATACATTTACTCCGTCCTATTTTATGCAATTTATTTCTATTGATCACAAATATTTAAGAAAATAATAATTAAAAGAGTAAAAAGATAGAAAATTATGTAGCTTACATCTATCTTTATATGAGATAAAGAGATTTATTTTTGTTTTTATTGGGAACACATGTCATTTTAAATGACGATTCAAAAAAATATAGGCCGTTTTTAGTAGCACGGATAGAGTATTATTTAGTCAAAGGCATCTGCTTTTCTTTGTTTTGGGCTTCCAAATCTGTGCCCAACGAGGGATGAACATTCAAAACGAAAAATGATAAAAGGAGAAGCAAAACTAAAGAAACATACTTAATAAAGGGGTAATTATTTTGGAGATTAATAAATTTTAATTAAAAATTAATAAATTCTAATTGAGATTAATAATTTTGTTTTAGGTCGGAATGCTAGAAATCCTTTGAGAAATAATGAAAGGATTAAAAAAAAAAAAAACGCATATATAAATTTCAAGCACATTGTTTTTAGTCCGGGAGTAGAAAATACGTCTCCAACATTCATAAGTACGTGTACGCGTTTTAGCCTATCTTATGTAACGCTTCATATTTAAAAAGTGACATATTTGTCTATGTGGAGTCACCAATATATTTGGTTATCCCTTACAAATATAAATTATATGATTTACTTGTCATTATTAGATAACGCCAATTAAACTTGGTACGCAGCCTGCAGTGTGCTTACAAAAACATCGAAAATTCCGAGGCATAGATCGCCGCATGCATATATTGCTTGATTATAAAAAGGGTCCAAACAATTAAGTTTCACAAAAAACTCGATCGACACAACATTTAGAATTGGCAGAATTGTAGTGAGGGAGAGAGAAACCAAATGGCGAGTGTAGGTGTATTAAGGGCCATTGTCGCCTTAAGGATCTTGACTTTGCTAACCCTAGCTACATCGGTTGTGCTTTTGGGCCTCAACAATTTGACCAATTTTGACGGTTCCAAGATTAACTTCACAGATCTCATTGCTTACAGGTCATATATTTATATTAATTGCTTTTTTTTTTTTTTTTGTGAGAGATATATTGTTGTCTTTGATTTTTATGTTATGCATGCAGGTATGTGTTTGCTGTGGGCGCAATAGGATTTTGCTACACGCTAATTCAACTCCCCTTTGCGATATATAACGCCGTTCAAGAAAAGAGGTTCATTCGCAACGGCTGTCTCTCAGAATTCGACTACTTTGGAGACAAGGTCTCTAGCTATTTCCGATTTTTTACTCCCTCCTTCGCATTATTCTTGGCTCGTTTCTTTTGGATATGAGTATGAAGAAGAAGGGAATTAGCTAGGGATAGAAGAGTAGTATAATTTATTTGCTTGGTTGGTAATGGTACGGGTGTTATTGCAAGCTTAGCTAGGCTGGTTTAACATGTGATTGTTGAATTACATGCAGGTGATAGCGTTGTTATTAGCAAGTGGGGTAGGCGTTGGGTTTGGGGTATCATTTGAGTTTAAGAGGACTTTCGACGATCTGTTTGATCAACAAGTGAAGAAATATTTGGACAGAGGCATTCTTTCCACCGGAATTCTGCTGGCCGGAACTGTTTTCATGGCTCTCCTTCTCTCCTTTTCGTCGATGCGTCGTTCAACCAAAAAGGGCCTCTTCATTTAACAAATTTTAATTTAATGGATTAATAGTTTTTACTTATAATGTACCACCATTGTTAATTTGCTCTTATTAATTCTTTCCATGCATGTTTCATTCAAGTCATTGAATAAATTATTGAGTGTGATGTATTATTGTTTATCAATTTCTTGAATATATTGCGATTCTCAATATTAAACTTAAGCAAAATTATTTAGAATCGTAAATGTAACAAACTGTATATAGTGCATGTGCATGTATTATAGAATATTCCTAAATTTATATGTACCAGTACCGTACCACCCCCGGTCTCTTTGAAAAAATCAATCGTAATCAACTTTCCCCAACATTCTCCACCAAACATATATGCCGTCATAATTACTTCCGTCGCTGCTCTTAACTACATTGTCTAACTCAATTATTATGTTAATTACGGTAGTTATATAATTTCCTAAGATTATGCAAATTTGTTTTCCTATATTAGATCATTATCTCCTACAATTATTAATATTATTTTCGGTAGTTTTATTAATTGTTTTTTATCTTTTTTTTTAGATTTGATTTTTTATGAATTATGCAAACTTGTTTTCCTATATTTTTTATTTTTAATTTGATTATTGTTGTTGAAATTATCGGAATCATAATCGGAGGGGATTCCATCGAAGAGTGAAGTTAGAATTTCATTGGTTGCATCTTCAGAAGCCATATTTCGAAGTGTAGAAAAATTAGGACAGATTTAAGAATTAAGTATGGAATTGAGAAGATGAAGTTACGTGTGGCAAATTTTGAGAAAAATACCGAAAATTAAATGTATATGAAGATACGTATGGACCGAAAATCATGATGGATTGGGAGGGAAATATCATCCCATTATTTTAGGAACAAATTAGAGAGAGAGAGAGAGAAATAATAGTATATTATTGAAAAATAAATTCCACACATAATCCTACATGTTATTATTGACCGAAAATCTTTATAAATTGGGATGAAAATATCATCCCATTATTTTAGGAACAAACTAGAGAGAGAAAAATAATATATTATGGAAGAGAAATAAAATCCATATATTATACTACATATAATTATGGACGTTTAAGATTTGGAGGACTGTGATAGAAATATTATCCCATTATTTTAGAAACAAATTATAGAGAGAGAAAAATAATATATTATGGAAGGGAACTAATTATTAATTAGAGAAATAATTAGTGCGCATATGTGCATGAATCACGTTGTGGCCTATCCTGTTAAATCCAAAATATAATCCCTATTTTGATCGAAAATCATGATGGATTGAGAGGGAAATATCATCCCATTATTTTAGGAACAAATTATAGAGAGAGAAAAATAATATATTATGGGAGGGAAATAAAATCCAAATATAATCTCACATTGTATTTTGACCGAAAATTATGATGAATTGGGAGGAAAATATAATTCCATTATTTTAGGAACAAATTAGAGAGAGAAAAAATAATATACTATGGAAGAGAAATAAAATCAATTAAATCATAAATTATCCCTAATTAATATGATGAAATTTTCGTTAGATTCAAAAAATATTTAGTAAACATTTACCTTAATTAATCAAGATTAGAATTGACTTCCCAATAAAATAAAAAAAATCGGTCCAAATAAACAAATATGCTAAACCGGTTTGGACAAAGAAAATCGGTGGTAGCTGGCCACTAGGTGGCCGATTATCACTACCCAGTTAATATAGCAATTAGGTGGAGTAATTTTTAAGGAACGGCCAGTTAGATTTGGCTTCGTCAGAGATGATTAATACTCCCTCCGTCCCAGATTCAGTGCCTCATTTCATGTTGGACACAGAGATTAAGAAAGTTGATAAAGTTAAAATGTAAGGGTAGTGATATTGACAAAAAAATAGTTGTAATGACAAAAAGGTAGTAGTATTGACCAAAAAGTAAGAATAAAATTGTTGGGAAGATAAAAAGGTAGGAATAAAGTTGTTGTAAGGTGAGACCATCAAGGGTAATAATGTCCAAAAAGTAGAATAGAACACTAAATTAGGAATAATTTTTTAAGACCAAACATGTCACTAAATTAGGGACAGAGGGATTACTCCGTATTTAATGAATTTATAACGTTGAATTGACTGTCGAAATTTGTCCCTTTTCATGAATTCAGAGATTTTGAAAAAGTGTTATTTCAAAATTGGTGACTGTTTTTAAAGAAAAAATGGAGTCTTAGTTTTTTTTAAATGGAAAATGCAGCCTTCTTTTTGCGGTCATGTTAATCATACGACGTTCATAATGTAGTTAATTTGTTATTAGGCAAAACTAGAAGTTTGCAAGTTATTTAACCGCGCCCCTTGTGACCAAGAATTGCTTCTTTAATTTGAATATAATTAATTTTAAAGGCCTAATTTAGTAGTAATAATTTTTTTCAATTCAAGAATGGTCGACTATCTAATCACAGCAGCCGCCTCAGTTCTATAATAGGCTAAGGTTGTGTTTGGTAGAGTAGATAACCCCCCTACTAGCTTATTAGTTGGGGTTTATCTTGTGTTTGGTAGACCACACAAATAATGTGGAGAGCCCGTTCAAATTGCTCGGCCCGTTGGCATTTCACTATTCTCTCTACTCAAATAATACCACCACCACCCTCAATCTATTTTATATAGTTTCCACAGTTACCCTCTACTAAATCCCAAAAGACAGATCTACCTTCATCTACCATAACAAACACGAAACAAAGGAGTTCTTTTTTCTGCTCCAATTCTCGCGGTGCAGATTGATTGACCAGCAGCCATTGCAATGGCCGCCGCCACCGCCATTTCCGACGCCGAAGTTCCTTTTCTGGACGATGCCGTCGACTTCAAAGGCCGCCCCATTTACCATCCAAATCCGGCGGCTGGAGATCTGCTTCCTTCATCATAGGTATTTCTGCAAATTACTAAGGATTTGAGCTTCTAAACTCAATTCCCGCTCATACTTTCATGCTTTTGCGCTTGATTAGGCGTGGAGGTGGCGGAGAGGTTTGCTTATTACGGAATAAGCTCCAATTTGATAAGCTATTTGACGGGGCCGTTGGGGCAGTCCACCGCCACGGCGGCGGAGAATGTGAATGCGTGGTCGGGAGCGGCGTCGCTACTTCCGCTTTTGGGTGCGTTTTTGGCCGAATTAGTCAAGGCATTGTTTTGCTAAGTGAAGGTGTAATTAATGTTGATGTATATAAAAAAATGAAGTCAACTTCATGATAGACGTAAAATTTTCTATCAATTCTCATGAAATGTGATGATTTTGCAGATTGCATATTTGAGATTGGGAAAATTTTTATGAAGATAAATTGCAGATTTTTATGGAGAGAAATTGCAGATTTGCAGATTTGAGATTGGGGAAATTTTCTTCGAAAGAGAAATTGTAGATTTGAGGCTGAGATTATAGATTTTCTTCGATGATAGAGGTCACTTTGCGATGATACAGGTCACCATTGTAGATTTTCTTCGAAAGAGAAATTGGGTAACTTTTTTCAGCATCGAAGTGAAAGACGAGGTTTCTGCAACTTCACGATCTATATATACAAAGGTACAATTGTAATTTAAATATTAGGTTAGGAGTAAAATTGAAAATACGTAAGTTAGTGTAGAGTTTTAAGTGACGTATCAAACAATAATACAAGATAATCACATCTTTTATCTAACCTACCAAACAACCACACTAACATCAATCAATACACTTCTTTGTACTATTTTATCTTGAAATTATTTATCTAACACTAACTTTCCTACCTTACCAAATGAGCGCTAATAGCGCAAGATTCTCTCAAATTACGAAATGCATGAAAATCAGGTAATAATAGCTCAAGATTCTCTCAAATAATACCACATGACTTCGATAAAGCTAAAATTATTAAATTTTTGTCATTATTGTAATTAACTAGTAAGTATAACCCGTTGAGACTCGACGGAAATAATTTAATATTTTCATTATATGCATATACTTTAAAAATAATTTTTCTTTTTGGTTAATAATATTTTATTTCACCAAAGTAAATAAGGAAAGAAATACAAATATCTTAGAGAGGATAAGATAACCAAACAACAAACCACACTATTATAATTTCAAAAAAACTTGTCTTTCTCTTTCAACTCTTCTCCCTCACTCTCACTCTAAAATCATCTCCAAAGACTGGTTGATATTTAAAAATAGCTATATATCTTATTTAAAAGTTGTTAAGTTGTTTGCATTAATTGTAAATCAAATTTAAAAAAATAATTTTATTTCACGTATCTAAACTTGTAATTACGAATTAATAACAGTAAATCGGATACTCATTCATTAAGTATATTTCAAATCAAAATTTGTTTAAAATTTTTCTACATATTCTCGTCCTAATCTCGATTAAAATAGTGATTATATAGTATATGCCCGTCGCAAACATGTTAAAAAATACTCGATTAAAATGTGAATACTACAAAGTTAATACTATTAAACTAAATTAGTAAAAATTCTTTTTTTATGCTTATTTGAATCGTCTCTTTGGTTTATGCTAAATTGATATCGATAATCTTAGCCAAAAGGTCGAGAAATATATATTTACATTTTCGAGATTTACTTTTCTTTTTTAGCTATCTATCCATACATTAGATTCAATGTAATGTGAGTAATATTTTCTGGCTTGCACTAATCGAAGATTTTAGAGAAATTTGAATGAAAGATAAATAGAATTCCAATGAGATATGTTGATTAAATATATTTATTTAGTTTTCTTAGGGATTTTCGGTTACAAATTTTCTATTGGCCTCATAAATGGTAATTTGCTTTTCTTCTTGCTTTAAATGTAATTATTGACACTACTTATACTTTAAAAACCATTTTTCTTGGCAAATAATATTTTATTTCACTAAAGTAAGCAAGAGAAGAAATACAAACATTTTAGAAACGATAAAATAGCCAACCAACCAACCACACCATTAATTTAAAAAAAAAAAAAACTTGTCTTTCTCTCTCAACGCTTCCCCCTCACTCTCTCTTTAGAATTCCTCTTCAAAGACTGACTAATATTTAAATTAAGTAGTTGTATATCTTGTTTAGAAGTTATTATGTGATTTGCGTTAATTGTAAATCAAACTTAGGAACATATAATCTAAACTTATAATAATAAAGGACAATAAACCGGATAGTCATTCATTAAATATATTTCAAATCTAAATTTTTGTAGAATTTTTCATAACTATTAAATATATAATTACGAATGAAAATGGTTATATAATTCATATTAAGTATTTGAGAATATTACCTATTAAGAATTGAGATATAGTATATGATATTAATATTAATATTATGAATTAATAATATACAAAACTTTAAAAAAGTGTGAAAAATAAAGATAAAGATAGTAATAATAGATATACATGTGAGTGAGGCGTGATAAATTATCATATGAATATAAATTAATGTATGTGTATTATTAAGTAACAATAGAGAAAATACGAGAATAAAGAAAAATCGAAACGGAACACCGAGGAAGGGGCACCATTTATTTTCCTATTATAAATTTAAGTACACGTCAAGAGCTTCGAGCTTGACAAATACTTTCATTGTTAAATCATGAGTATGTGGGCAAGCTAAGCTATGCCCTTCTAGACTTGCCCAAACTAGACGGTCCGGGGGCCCTAACCGGAATCGGGCCGTCGATCAACGGTTTTTAACCGGCCCACCAGTCAAAGGCTGTAACCGTAACTAGAAACGGAGGACGAGGTTCCAGTTATGGGCCTCATGTTTTCCTAACCGTAACCGGCGTTTCTAGATAAATGTAGAAGGGAGGCATAACCTACGATAATTCTATCTTCCATAACACAACCTCTTTTCGCCGGATTTGAAGGAAGAGAAGGGATTCAACGATAATTTCAATTAGGGATCTAGGGTTTGGAATTTAGAATGTTATTTTGAGATTATTGATTTTTTGTCTTATGCCGATAGACCAAGGGTGGGTGATGATAATGGTGCGGCGGATTGATTAATTGTTGTCGGTAGATGAGTGTGAGAGAGAGGAGAGAGAGAGAGAGAGTTGGACGGCGTGAAGGGAAGAGAGGTGAAAGGTTGTATACTGAAAGCAAGCCTTTTATGTTTGTATACATTGATACCTTTTATCCACTCTTATTCTTCTATATGAAATATTGTTATTGCATACTCATATTATAGTCCAATTATCTCATACCTAGATTGTATGGTGTGTAGTTTATCACAGAAGATCGTATAATTAGTAAAGTTGAGATAGAAGTTGTGTTCACAGTCGAGACAGCTTTAGACGAGTTATCGGTTTAAACTGTAGCATAAATGGAAAATAATTTGTCTTGACTATTTATTTATGCTAGTACATTTATGTATTGAACGGATCACAGTGAGATGTATTCTTATATTCTGACTAATTAAGAATCAAGATCTTGGTGATTTTAGTAATCTTAACCTTAATTGAATTAATTGGTGTGAATAATTAATTGTCTATTGCTTTGATTTATCAAGGGTGAGAGCTTTGTTTGAAGCTCATGAATATACTCGATATTTTGGGTACTGATAGCGATTGTTATTTGATACGCGATTGAATTGCAATAAGGATCTGTATCCTACTAATTGCTAATAACAGGCTGATAATATCCTATCGAGAAACTTAATAAGCTTATCGTATTAAACTCTGGAGGTGGAATTAGTTCCGATACGATAATTTGTGCATTAACCGATAAGAGTGCATGTGGTTTCTATAAATGAATTTCTATATTATTCTCTCCCAATGCATATATATAATATGAATGTAAGTTATTTGAGACCTTATTAACTAAGTCGATGAGGCAAGATCCAAAGAAATCGAAGAGGACACTGATGTCTATTCCATCACCACGATCAGGAGTTCCTGGCTTAATCAAGTGCCTAATATCCAAATATATATTCATTGATTAATTAAGTTGTTGAAAATTTTGTCCTCAATGTAGTGGTGTGGAATAGATAAGCAAATTATAGAGAGAAAAAACATCACCTAATGCATATTATAATAATATTTTTAAAAGACATAGATTAGGTAATTAGCTTATCAAGACGTGAAACAGTTGAGCTGAAGAGTGGTAGAGGTAGAGGTCAGCCTCCACCATTTGCTATACATTACGAGCTGACTATGTGGCATATATGATGAAGCAAGAGAATATATATATAACATCAAAAAATTGATATTGCTCCACCACTTGAGTTGAGTTGAGTTGATACAGAGTAAAGTAAAACAGGAGAGACGGACGGCGCTGCAGGCTGAATCTAGCTAGCTAGCATGATTATTCATAGAGAAGTAGTAATTATATTCAAAAGATGTCCCAATATATATATATATATATATATATATATATATATATATAAATTAATTATTTACGCTTGAGCACAACAAAAACTTGATCCGGAGAAGTGTTAGGGGAACGAGCCTGCAAGCAGCGTGAAATCTCTTCTGTCTTAGCTGAAACGTTGTGGAACATTTTGTCGACAACGGAATTTCCAAAGTGTGCAGTGAAAACTCCCTCCAATCCAGCTCTCATGTGCTTTATCATAATAGCTGCATCAATCGGTTCCTCAAGCTTTGACCTTGGATCGATTAGCTCCATTCTCTCAATGCTGAAACACCCATTCTTCTCTATCACTTCCCTCATCTCCCCTACTTTCGGAAAATACATGGGAAACTTGAAACCATCTACTGCCCTTTTCTCAACAACTCCCTGCATCAATTCATTTGATTTGATTTGATTTGATTTGATTGAGAGATAATGAATAAAACAAGAGAGACACTCCTGTGCATACTTATGCACCATTTGCACACAACCCGCCCCGTCCACGACCCGCCACGCGCCGACCCGCCCCGCGCGTGAGGTCCACGCGCCAATTTTTTTTTTTTTTTAATTCCAAGTTTTTTTTTTTTAAATTTCCAGATTTTTTGTCCCCGTCGGAGCCGAGGCTCCGATTTTACGGCTTCGCCTTCGCTCCGATTACTAAAATAAGGATAATCGGCGGACAACATTTTGGACTTTTACGGCTCGCTCTGAGGCCTTCGGCTCCCCTCGCTCGCGTCTTGACCATAGAAGAAGCGGCAAACAAAAATAAATTAAAAAAAAACTGGAAATTATAAAAAAAAAAAAAAAAAAACTGGTCAAAGGGGGGTTTGACCGGGTCAAAGGAGGTTTGACAGGGTCAAACCCGGGTCAAACGGGTCGGGTCAGGGGCGGGTCGGGTTAAATGGGCGGGTATTCTACGGTGGAACATTTGCACCCAAGTTTTTGTCATAAAACAAATATGTATATAAGTAAATTTCATTTCAGACCTACCTGATTAACTAAGTCCATGAGGCTAGATCCAAAGTAATCGAAGATGACACCGAACTCTAAGTGGGGGATTGAAATTTCATCACCATCACCATGATCATGAGGAGTAGGAGTTCCAGGCAGGACGAGAAGCATAAGTCCTCCACTCACAATCTCCTCTGCTCTGGCACTTATAAAAACTCCGAAATCTGTCTTAAACTGATCCGAGTAGGCCCGGACCATGCCCTCGGACGCGCCTAAGCAGTGAATTCTGCCCTCATTAGGCACCCCTTGAGGCTGCTTGGAGAGCCAGTGGAGAGCGTGCGAGGAGTGTGCTATAGTGATGGAGCTGCGGGGGAAGAGGCGGCCGTGGAACGAGCCGGGCACCCCGACTGCGTGGTACTGCCTCTCCGCTGGGAGGGAGGCGAACAGCGTGTTGAAATCATTGCCGCTGTGGTCGTTGAAGAATACTTGGAATTCTATTTGGTCATTAGTGGAATCACAAATTTTGTTTTGGTTTAGCAGTGGTTGGATCAGATTTTTAACTGCCAAGAAGGTGTTTGGGCCGATTGAACACCCCAAATCTGCAATCCTAATTACTGCGCTGCTGCTGCTTTGCGTGTCTACATTCTCAATCACTGCTTCTTGGATCTTGTCCTTCACTGCATCAGTCGCTACTTTCTGCATTCATGCGCCATAATTCGTGCTAATTAATTTTTGTAAAAATCAAATACTAGTATGTTCTATGATTAATTATATACTATGAAATAAATATCCAAAATCTGGGATGATGATGATAGCTTGGTGTAAATTACCTGATAATGGGAGTTTTTGGCGTAACTGTAAGCACCATCGCCACCATTCATTGGAAAGCTTTCCTCCATTATATGATACTATTAATTGCCTCTTTCTACTTTGAGAGTTATAATACCTTTATAATGGTATATGATCTAATTAGCACTTCCAGCTGGATCTAGGAATTACGCAAGTCAGACTTGGCCGGCTTAACGTTTTTCTTCAGATATTTAATATTTAAGTGTATTTAATTTTGACTTGACCAAATTTCCAAACTTGAAGTTTCAACCAGATTGGAATTGGCTGCATTTCAACCTTGTAGCATGCTTTTTTTAAACAAAGTAATGTTTATTTTAAGTTATTGAATGGTCTTTTTTCCTGCTGTTAATTAGCAGCAAAACAAACGCAGGAGTTTTCTTCTTTGATCTATAGATATTAATGTTATTTTTTAAAGCTTAAATCCAGTACTTATATTAGTCTTATTTTTTTATTTATATTTTGCAAGAATCGTTGACTGTGTACTACACCTAATATTTATTCTATTTATTTTATCCTGAAAATCAAATGATGATATCAATAGCGCAAGATTCTCTCTACTCGAATAATACCACATGACAGAACTATAAAAAATGAAAAAACAACAGAGTATTAATCTATTGGCCCAAGAAAGAACAACCCACTAGTGAAAGCAAATAACAGCTAGCTAGCATAAATGTTGAAGCTAGAGAGTAATGAAATTATAACGAATTCGGATTTTCGAGTATTAATTTACGATATGATGAATGAAGAAGAAACAAAGCATAAAATCCAATCTTTTATTCTTCATTAAAAATTCATGCATGTAGAGAAATTGAAAACACACTACTCCCTCTGTTCCACCGAATACGAGCTGTTATCCATTTTGGAACTTCCCATTATACTTCGCTTGTTTCTTTTAAAGGAAACAATTAGTATATATACATGGTCCACCATCCTATCTAAACCCTACTAATCTACTCCCACTACACACATTCAACCATCTCATCTATAACTTTATTAGCATTATAAAATATTGCATTCACACTACACTAAACACTCTCTTTATACTTAATACCCTTTTTCTTAGTTTCCGTGCCCATATGAACTAGGCCGTATTCAACGGGACGGAGGGAGTACAACATAACATAGTTAGTTGTGGAGTATTAATTATTTACGCTTGAGCACAACAAAAGGCTGAGTAGATTTAGAGGCCGTTTGGATGAGTTTTTAAGCTTCTTAAAACAGCTTATAAGCTGTTCACTATTAAGGATTTAGGTACTTATAAACTGTTTTTAGGAGCTTTTAAGCTTAGCCAAACACCCTCTTCTAATAGGGAGCCTCCAAGCAGCGTGAGATCTCTTGAGCCTTAATTTGCTGAAACGGCGTCGAACGTTTTGTCGGCGACATGACTTCCAAATTGTGCGGTTAAAATTCCCTCCAACCCAGATCTGAAGCACTTTTTTTTTATCAGCGTAGCTACATTATTCGCCTCCTCAACTTGTGACCTCGCATCTATTAGTGGTGGAAGCACGGGGGAAGAGGCGGCCGTGGAACGAGCCAGGCACCCCGACTCTCCGGTGGGAGGGAGGCGAAGAAGGTGTTGAAATCACTGCCGCTGTTATCATTGAAGAATACTTGGAATTCGACGTTGTTGTTGGTGTGAGAGATTTTGTTTTGCAGTGGTTGAATCAGATTTTGGACTGTGAAGAATGTTTGGCCCAACGGAGCACCCAAAATCTACTATCCTAACAGTGGTGGAGAGGGTTTCTGCGTCGAGTTAGTCAGTCACAGCTTCTTGGATCATTTCCTTCACTGAATCAGACCATTCTTTTGTTATGAATCGGGTACTTGCTCGTGTAGATAACAATGGACAATACTTCTTTATTGATCGACTTGAACACGAACAAACTTATAAGTATTACAATGTAACTGAAGAACTAAGTTTAGAATAAACCAAAGATCGTCCGAAGTAAAACTTCTGCCCACAAGACGAGAATACGCCCCGGTAGTGCTCACGGTAAGGCGGCTCGTCCCCAAAGGTTAAAACGATCTTGACGTCTCGGCTGTAGTAGCACTACAAACAGAACCGAGCTCCGACGAACTGGACTAGAACGAAGACTGAACTCGTGTATGATATGCTATGCAATGAAGAGTGCAAATTGCTTTTGAAATGAGTACCTAACAATGATCGACATGCATCCTTTTATAGGCTTGAACCTCAAGGGGAAATTAACCACGCATTATTTGCACAAATAACTACAGTAATTAAGAAATGGTTGTTCGAATTATTCGATCCATTGGTATTACCAAATGACGTTTAGAAACATGCAAGTAAATTAGAATTTATTTGCTGTAATTCATCAATTGCGGCGGTTAGCTGAAAAGCCAAAAACCAAATTGGCTAAGAATGAAAATTACGCATAACTTTTCATTTAACAAACAAATGAATTATAAAATTCATTTCATGTATGTTGGGAAGATTGGGCCAACAATATAATTGTAATTAAACAAATACAATCGTCCAATTGTAAATTAAGAGAATGACAAGTGGGCCGAGCCCAATACCTATCTCAATCTCAAGGTTCAAACCCGTACTCGTTTCTTCAATTGTAAAAAAACCATGTTAATGAATTTGCCTACAACAAATTCATCTTCAACATACAACATAAAATATATCATTTCTTATTCACCAAATAATGGTTTTAAGAACTTGAATATATCGATTATTTACTCGACAAGTAAAATAATCCTTTATTATTTAATTATCAAAATTAAATAATTAACCGCCATAAAATTGTTTTTCTAACAAATAATGATATTCATACCATTATTTCCAACATCTTTCTGTAACAAAACGTGTATATATTAGTTAATTTGAGAGGAAGAAAGGATAGCTAGAGCCTAACGAGACTATCGTCAACATCTCAGAGTTGATGGATGATCATGAAATCAAGTTGGATTTGAAAACAAAAATTATTAGATTTCAAATTTAATTACCTGAAGTTGGGAGTTTTTGGTATAACTATAAGCACCATCCCCTCCATTGGAAAACTTTCCCCCATTGCTTCTCTTTTCACTTTGTGATTCTCTAAACTGTAAAATTATACTAGTACTGTATTTCTACAATGACTTTTGGATACATATATAGCAGCAATAAAAAAATATTTATTTGCGAAACAAATTCTAATTACTTAAATGACAATAGTAATAACCATATCGTCAGAGAGAATAATAAATTTGTAATTTGTTGTACAAGTTGTTTTCCTTGATGTAATTAATTATATAATTTATAACTAACAACATTCCGTCGTTGTTTCCGTCGTCATTTTGATATTTTTTTATAGTGACCGTATCTTAATTACGAGTGCGTGTACTTTGATGAAAAATAGTGAAAAATAAATATTTTTATACTTTTTCTATCATTTTCACATGTTTACTAGAATATTCATTTCCATCATTTTCTATTGTTTTTCATCCTTTTTACTCAACTAGTATAATTAACGTGCACTCACACGTTAAAAATAATAATAATTACAAAGTTCAAAATAAAGCTCATAATTCACACTAGTTAGCCATTTGATTTTAGAGTTTAAAATAAAATACACAAATTTTATCAAATACTTACTCTGAAAAAGAAACTATTCTCTTCAAGTAGATTGATATCGTTGTTTTTGCATTCATTGCATGAAGAAAACACATTCTAAAAAAATTATACTCCCTCCATCCATGATAATTTGCCATTGTGTGTTCGACACGGGTTTTAAGAAAAACTGATAAAGTTGTTGTGAATGGGATAAAAGTAGAGTTGAGGGGTAGTGAAATAAAGTTATTGTGAGTGGGATAAAGGTAAAAGTTGGTAGATAATAATGAAGGGTATAATGGTATATAAAGTGGAGTAGAGCACATTTTCATGGACAAAAAAAATGAAGTAAGTAGGGCACATTTTCGTGGATATAGAGAGTACATTATTATCATTGTCTATTTTCAAAATCTTTTATATATGTCAATTTATCATTCTATTAACTAAGAACATACAATTAATTTAAATCTCTTCATATCGTTTTAGCTGGCTTTAACTACGACACAATGTAGACCATAAAATTTATGAATTTGATGAAAAAATTAAAATTTATATATAAAAAAATTTAATAAAGTGGTTTTTTTAGTCACTGCTTCTTTGCATTAATAAAGTAGTTTCTTCTTGCTTTTGTCGAGAATAAAAAGAATATATTAACAAAAAAATAGATAAGTATACTGCACAAGTATATATAGAGAAATTACTTTGATATGGTTTATCATGAATATACACTACATGTTTTGAAATATGCAGATGTAATAGACCTTTTTGATGGACCATGAGTGAGAATAGAATCAACGCCAAGTTTTGGTACCTCGAAAAAATAAATAATTTACACGGATTGGTTGAACCTCAAAAATATTTAAGAATTTTAAGTTGCCCTGTTGAAAGATTGGAGGCAACTTGAAGTTGCAAAAGTAAAGGAAAAAAATGATGCACAATAACGTGAGTAAAATCACGTATAGACGAAATAACAAGATTGGTATCACATATTAACAAGAATATAAACACATGATAGATATATTAATAATATATTGCTTTCCAATCTTAATATTATATAAGATGAATAATATATATTATCAACAAGGTAAGTTTGTATTTCTTATGGCGTATTATATATATATATTATATCTTATATTACGCTATTGCCTTTAATTTTAATAAGTAATAAGGATATTTTAGGCGATTCAAATTTTGTAAAATAAAGCTCTTTTTATATAAGAATATAGATTGTGGAAAATATTAATATGGAGGGAGAGGTGTAAAAATATTTTCCAACCTTTCTTTTCCTTCATTTTCCTTACTACGTGATGGTCCCGATACGAGTTCTGGTGTATGGGGGGGAGGAATACACCATATAGGAATTTTAAAAATAACCCCCTGATAAAAACCACAGCTGAGTAAAAAGACTCAGCTGGAATCACAATTGAGTAAGAGAACTCAGCTGGAAGAGTGGTGCTGTGCGGAATGTGGTGGAAATAACAATAACTCGTATAAAACAACTCACGCTCAGATGCAAGGTCGGTCAATAACCAAATCAGTTGAAATGCAAAGATGCAGAATTGAGTGTTGGTTAGTTGGTCAGTTGGATATGCAAAAAGTAACTGAATTGAAAACACAACACACAAAGGATTTACGTGGTTCGGAGAGAACTCCTACGTCCACGGGGAGTTGTGAGTCCACACAACTCAATCCAAATTCTTTAGGACAGTTACCACAAAGCTTACGCGGGCTTTGCAACCCTTCAGATAAGTTTGCGGGTACTTATCAACCTTACAGATAAGTTTACGGGTACTTATCAACCTTTCTACTCAATTTCGGGAAGAGCAGGATCCTAACAACCTTTTTAAGGGATGTGTATAAGGGTGGGTTTTCCAACTGATAGCTCTAACAAAGAAGTGAGCTAGGATCTAAGCTTGAACAAATGAAGACGCAAACTAAGATCGAAACATCAAGACAAATTCTAACACTCTATGAACTCTCAACTGGTGATGTTCTTAAAGATTAAATGCAGTTTAGCTTGTGTGCAGTTTTTCGTTCTTTCGCTCGTTTGTCTGCTCTCGCACTTGTCTGTTCTCTGTGTGCTCTATCTTGATGAATGAATGAAGGCCTCTATTTATAGGCGGAGAGAATCAACTAGCCGTTGGATGAGCCGTTGATCTCTGTTCTGTGAAAGCGATGGCTTGTCTCTCATCTCTGCAGATTTTTCCGATTTGGCAACTGTGAACTTCTGCTTTTCATCTGAGACAACCTTGTGTTGGGCCAAATGAGGTAATGACAGAACGTCAAACCTTCACGTGACTTCTTATTTGAAATTCAAATTTCAACCTTTGTCTTTCAACATTGATTAGTCGGTTGAGAAGTTTGATCTTCATCCGAGTGGTCTTCAGCTGATGTTCCATCTGATCGCTACTTTCATCTGACCTTCTGTCTGAATAGGAACAGTTGAACCCTCAGCTGCCTTGAACTTCATGTTGTCGATCTATCAGATTGAGTCTTGCAACTGATGTTCCATCTGAACAGTTGGCTTAAATGCTCAGTTGTTTTTCTTACATCTGATGTTCTATCTCAGAACAGTTGGCTTGAACGCTCAGTTGTCTTTCTTACATCTGATGTTCTATCTCAGAACAGTTGGCTTGAATGCTCAGTTGTCTTTCTTCCATCTGATGTTCTGTCCGAGTGAAGCCATGTTGCCGTCTTCAGCTGGAGTCCTATAAAGATAAAATCTCAACATTGCTCAAACAGCGAGCCTAAATACTAACATTAGGATATGACAACATCTACTCGGTTGGGGTCAGTTGGTTCTGAAATCAGTCAAAACTTTACTAAATTTCCCAACACTACGTACCAAAGTAAACGCTTCCTAAATTGAATAAATATACGATAAAATGCTTTAAACTCAACATATTGACATATATTTTTGCATTATATAATTAAATACAGTAGAACCTCTTTAAATTAATACTCGATAAATTAATAACCTCTCTAATATAATAATTTTCTCCGATCCCGAGTTGGGCCTTGAGCGTAAATTAATAATTTCGATAAATTGATAAGATAATAATTTTTCGGAAGATCCTTATATAAATATAAGGCCCCAATAAAATCATAAATTAATAATTTTCTAAAATTACATACTCCATCCGTTCAGGAAAAAAAGTCCCATTGTGTGTTGGGCACGGAAATTAAGAAAGCTGGTAGATTTGTTTTTTAGTGGGATAAAAATTAAGATATAGGGGTAGTGTTAATAAAGTCATTTAGTTTCTTAATCTTTTTTACTTTTTTGGCTGCATCATTAACTTCTTTAAAAGGAAGTTCTCGTTTTTTTTTTGTTGGTAAGTAGCAAGGATTTATTTTTCCATGTACTGCTTTTAATTTGAATTTATTTATGGAGCATTTTTTTTTGCTGTAATTTTTTTTGAGAGCGAGAGAGAGAGAAATTGAATGAATTGATCAAAAAAACTGGAGGGAATTCATTTCCATTAATTTACTCAATGTATCAGCTTTATACAACTTCAAATTTTCCACTAAATCTGATTTGGGGGAAATGAAAAGGGGGAAATTCAAAGAGAATCTAACACTATATAAACAACATTAAAAGCCAGCATTGATTACATAATTCATTACCAAAAATTTCAATCTACAAAAACTCCAACAATAGGCAAAATGACAGATGCAAGAAGCAGACCAAATCTGTCAGATGAAGAAAGGAATATTGTAGCACAGTGGCTCCTTCAAAACAGTGACAATGGTTATCTTCACGGTGCCAAAAAGGAAGCTTCTCAACATTTTCAGATTGATTTGAGGACAGTTTATCGCACATGGAAGGCTGTAACTGCCCAACAAGCTTTGGGTAAACCTATCAATGTTGTATCCATGAAAAGATGATCAAAACATAAGGATAAACAAGTGCTCGATGAAGAAAAAGTCACAAGCTTATCAGTTCTAGAGAGGAGCAGCATTCGAAAGTTATCAAGTAATCTTGGAGTTAGCATTGGTTCAGTTCATGCTTGGATTAAACAAAAAAAGGTCAGAGCACATACAAATGCAATTAAACTATTTTTAACTCCTGAAAACATGATTTGTAGGCTGAAATGGAGCCTTAGTATGCTAAGTTGCATCAGTTTGAATGGAAAAATCCGTTTTCAGCCTATGTACAACATTATACACATAGATGAGAAATGGTTTAATCTGACTAGAACATCACAGAGGTACTACCTTTTGCCAGATGAGGTTGAGCCTCACAGAACATGCAAATCCAAGAAGTTCATTGAGAAAATTATGTTTATTAGTGTTGTTTCCAGACCACAATATGACATGGATGGAAAGGTTATTTTTGATGGCAAATTTGGTATATTTCCATTCATAGTTCAAGAACCAGCTGCCAGGAACTCTAAAAACAGAGACGAGGGTACCATCATAACAAAACCAATTCAAGCAATCACCAGATCAGTTATGAAGTAATGGTTTATTGAGCAGGTAAGAGTTTACTGTGTTTATAGACTGAAATCACTATCAGAATGTACTTACATTCATCATATAGTGTGTTTATAGACTGAAATTTCTTGCAGATTGTACCAATAATCAGGCAAAAGTGGCCAAAAAGTGCAAGTAAACACATATTCATTCAGCAAGATAATGCAAAACCCCACATTGATAACAGTGATCCAGATTTTCAAGCAGTAGCCCAAGCTGATGGATTCAACATCCAACTGATTTGCCAACCATCTAACTCACCTGATACTAATGTGAATGATCTAGGCTTTTTCAGATCAATACAATCACTAAAAGATCAAAAGATGGCACTCAATGTTGATGATTTGATTAAGAATGTGACAGAAGCATATGAAAACTATCCAACATACAAGTTAAATGATGTATTCTTAACTTTATAAGGATGCTACAATGAGATTATCAAGGTGAAGGGAAGCAACAATTATAAGATCCCACATCTGGGAAAAGATAAACTCAGAAGAGAAGGAAGACTACCAGAAGTTCTAGAGGTTGAGGAGCAGCTAGTTAGGGACAGCTTTGAATACCTCAAGCTGCAGGAAAATGAAGAAGGGCTGGTGTACAACCTTGACACCCTAGTTAAAGGAATGCAACAGATGTTTTTGACATAATTACAACTATTTGTAAGTGTCTTTAGCTAGTGGTTTACAGGGACAAACAGAAAAGCTTTATTTTGTTGTTTGGAATGTAAATTGTCCTTATTTTTTGAACTATGTAGTCTCAACATCTTAAATGAATTTAGCTTTTGCATCATTGACTTGTGAATATCCTATTTCAACCTCCTAAACCAGGTTTTACAACCTAGTGGTGGCATCAATAAGATATGATCAAATATAGACAATTCACAACCACAGAAAAAGGCATCACCAGCCCACACACCCACAGAAAAAGGCATCACCAGCCCACACTATCAAGGCAACAAATAGGCTGAAGTAGTGTAGCATCTTGTTCTATCAGATTCAATTTGGTAAGACTTAAGTGAGCATCTTGTTCTATCATATTCCTCAGACAAAGAGAAACACACAAAAGATCAAAATTTTGTCATCATAGGTACATTCAAAATTACAGGGGCATCACCAGCCCACACCCACAGATAAAATCACTCACAAATTAATCAATGCAGCAAAATATGAGCTAGAGAGTGGCAACGAAGAGTCGACTGCTGTCAATAGTGTTTCAGGCACTATTTCGTTCGAACTACTCTCCAACTCCCATGAAAATATAGGAATCGGAGAAAAATGAGTTGCAATCGGGCAATATATGTTTTCATAATTCAAGGTCGAATCGAAGTCAAAGCACTCATGAGAGGGAGGTAGATGAAGGGGGTTCGACATCGAAGAGATTGAGGGAGAAAGAAGAGCAAATTTCCAGAGAGATGGTTTGGGCGAGAGCAATTGATGGCAAAGCGGCGATATACTTCAATCTAGGGCAACGGAGAATAGACAAATGCATTTTGGGCTTTTGGGATGTCTTCCAGATTGGGGATATAAGGTTGGATTAAGTTTAGTTATTGGGTTAATTAAGAATAGGATTAATGGGTTAAATTTTTGGACTAATTAAATAAAGGTGGGTTAATAATGGCAAAGGGTAGTAATTTTAGGAACTTTAAAAGGGTAGTATTGTACAAAAAGTAGAGTAGGACTCTTTTTCACGAACAAAAAAAAGGGGTAAGTAGGACTCTTTTTAACGAACGGAGGGAGTAGATAACTAGGATAACTTAGTAAAATATGAACTAATTGTTGTTTGTTTCTATTGAAATTTATTTCAAATTAATTTCATCTTTAACTTTTCTCACGTAACTTAAAAGCTCCACTGTGGCATTCTGGAACTGCATTAAAAAATTGTGAAGGGTTATCTCTTTTGTACTCGCATAATGCCTTGTTTTTTAGATTCATTTTAGATGAGAAGTCATTGAATTTTTTGGAATAATTTTAAAAACCTTCTACTATTTTGTTTATATAATAATTCTTTCATTAATACGGAACATCGAAAGTCAATATGCATATAGTTAAATGTTCTATGAATTAATTTAAGAACTTACATTCCTTGAATTAATTTTGAATTGTACTAATGCAATACATGCATCTAGTTTTCTAATACATTGCACTTAACCATTCGATGAATTCATGTATTGTAATTCATCTCAATTCACTTAATACGAGGTACCTCCTTTAATTAATAAATTATTAATTTATTGATTAATTAATACCTCTCTAAGATAATAAAATTTCACGGTTCCGAGGGTATTAATTTATAGAGGTTCTACTGTATAGTGAACAAAATTAAGTTTGATTTCCAATCATTCATTATATTAAAAATTATATTTAAATAAAGAAATATTCTAAATATAGGAAACTAAATTGTTCAAATTTCATATTTCATATAACAATGTCCTCATCTTTAGATGGTAAAATACGTAACTTTCACAAATTTTATTACTTCTCACTTGAATTTATTATTTAATAAATGATTTATCTATTGTGATCTCCTTGAATATTCAGTCTCCTTGAATTATATACTTTAAAGTCAGTAAATAAAAAAAAATTATATATTTGGGTTGTTGATTTTCATCTTTTTTTCTATTCTTTAGACATATAAACTTGATAATATTCAGTGGAAGTTATATATATATATATATATATATGTATGTATGTATATATATATATGGATGGTTTAGTATAAAAATATTTTCCGACGTGAGAACGTGAGAACATGCTTAAACTAATATGTAGTCATGCTTAAATTTATAAATTGTCGTGCTTAATAAGATTCGTGCTTTTTATATAAACGTTAGTGCTTATATAAGATCATGCTTGAATCGATATATATTCATACTTCAAATAATCAAAATCATACATCATACAAATATAATGTTTATATAAAAAGACATGAACATATAAGCATGATAATATATTAATTTAAGTATGATTACAAAGTAATTTAAACTTATTCTCACGTTCCCACACTAGGATTAATTTTTATATGAACCAATCTATATAACTATATATATATATATATATATATATATATATATATATATATATATATTTATATATGGGATGGATCAAATAAAAACTAGAGAAATTCTTGTGCAGGTGTACACGCACCTCTCACATGTTAATATTTTAATAATATAAATTATAATATTAAAATAATGTTATGTGAGAGGTGGATTTCTCTAAAAACCATTCCCCATGTAGAAACTAGATTTTACATCGAAACCATTAAATTAATTTAATCAATGGACGAGATTGATTTCACTTATTTGTTGATTTACTTATACACGTTTATAGCATAAGGATTTATTTGTATTTTGCTTTATTGTTATAACCGTGACTTCCTAAATATTGGCATCCATTATCCAATAGATTAGTTATTTATGGAGAACTATTTTTGGTATATTGTTTTTATGTTAATCCATTTCCAACCATTGTCATCGTTTTTCCGGAAAAATTTTCTCCAATTTCATGTTGTTTTTACTCAATATTAATACTTTCAATATTAAGCACAATTTTTTTATCCGAATGATATTATTAAAGTTATTTGAAACCAATGTCTTTTTTAACTATACAAAATGATATAGGGTTCTTTATTGCTTACTATAATGTTTCAGTCGTCACCTTGTAATACTTTAGTACATTTTGTTGCGAGTACATGTTAACAAAAAAGGGAGTTGGTCTCAAATCGAAGATGAATTAAAATGTTGGGTCATATTATGCCAATATCAAAAGTGTGGCTCATTAGTAAAAAATTGATAGCCTATGATCTTTTTTTTTTCTTTTTAAAAGGAATAACCTATAATCTAGAGACTGTAAAGATCCGAAAATGTGTTGATATGTTAATAAATGCTTTTAGTATTTTATATAATGTTTTTGCTAATTCAACGTAATGTTCTTAAGTATAAATTGCAATGCTTTTTCTTTAATTTATACAATCCTATACCATATAAATTTGTAACAATAATTAATAGAGTTCTTTCAGTTTACAAATAATGTTTTCAAGTATAAAACATAATGTTGTAGATCTTGAGAATTTTGTTTTTACTGTAATTGGGAGACAACAGAATTTCGAAAATTGCTTCGCCAATATACAATTAATGCCAAATATCAAGCAACTCAAACTCACATAATAGCAATTATACAAACCATCCAAAGAACATTAGTATATAAACTATCGTTTAATTAATTACAGTTCATACTATTGTGTACATCATTTTTGCACAAACTATCCTTTAATTTCGTCAAATATTATACAGATATATAAACTAAACATTATAATACCTACAATAAAGCATTACACTATAGATCAATGATTCTTCCACGAACTCCCTCGAGACCTGCAAAAAACATACGGATTTTTCCACGAACTCGAAAGATTTAATAGATTGATGGAGCCGTAGATGATGAAAAAGAGAGGTTTTCCGTTGGGAGTTGTAGGTGAGAGAGGTTTATTGGATGGTGACGACGACGAAGCATGATCAACAAGGTCCGGTAGTTGCAGCGGTGTACGAGGAGGTGGCGACGACGTTCATGTCATTTGTAGATTAATTTGGTGTTTGAGAGGTTTTGGGTAGCATTATAATTGGTAGGTTATGATTCGCTAGCGTGATTCTGGGACGTGAGATGATTAGGATTTTTATTTGCACAGTTATACCCTTCTTAATATTGTAAGATAAAACATTTTAATGGGATTATTATTTGAACCGTTGATTATACTATTATCAATGGTGTAGAAAGGGTTTCTAGTTTCCACATAAGCGTTGATTTTCACCTAACCCTATCCATATATATATATATATATATATTATAAAAGAGCAGATTCTTACAAAATTTGATTTGATTAATATATCCCCCTTGTTATATTTATTTTAAGGGTAATAATGTAAATGTCTATTTATTACTTAGAAGATATCCAATAAAAAATTTATAAAACCCCAATGAAATATATTAAAGGAGGAATTCTAATTATATTAGACTTCTATTTGGAGAAGGATAAGAACAACAAAAAAATAAGTAATTATATATGTATAAGAAAAGAAAAAATGCATGTCATGTCTCTATATGATCATATTATAAACTCAAAATTATTCTATCCTAAATATAATCAATCTGACCATAAAAAGTTATCAGTAATTTTATATGTCGTCCTTCAAATAAAATCCTATGATAAATTTAATAAACTCCTAAGATATATAATGAAAAAATATATGTATTCATTATATACACGTGTATAATGAAGTTATCATATAAACTATTGCAATATATAATATGGTTAAGAAATTTTAATAAATTTTGACGAGGCACGATAATTCATAACTAGAATGAAAAAAAATCAATTAAAATTAATAATTTTCTATTGGAATTAATTTATTCAAATTGGATTAAATTGAATATTATTTAATCAAATTTGAAAAATTTAAAAAATACAAGGTCTATAAAAGATGATACAGAAGGTTAGAAATGTTGGTGAATGATATCCAAGTATATATACATTAAAAATGAAAATTTAGTAGTATTGAAATAAGCCAAATTATAATTTGTGGTCCGAACTTTTACCACTTTATGATTTATGACTTGAATTTTAAATTTTGCTGAAAAAACACCATGACCTTTGAAAAAATATTTAAATAAGGTATGCCTTTTATTTCGACTGGTAGAGATGGTGTTTGAATATTATTCTATCTTCTATTCGATTAAATGCTTTAATGAAGGAAGAAGGTCTAGTATTTGAAAACATAGTGTTAAATATGATCTAATCCACCTCGATTTTCACTTTTTTCTTACAATTATTCTGTCATGCATAACAGCGTAAAACACCTCATGGCTGACAATAAATTATCCACATCACCTCCACCCGTTAGTTTAGTCAATGTTTGAGCGACGAGAAAAAGACTAGCCTTATTTAAACAATATTGTAAAGTTAAGGGTCTTATTTAATAAAGTTAGAGGTACTATACTATTTTGAAGTTCAAAAGAATAGAATCAAATCTTAAAAACAAATCGGTAAACCTCTACTAATTAAATATGTTTGCTTTGTTGTTATCTTTAACTAAATTGTATATTTCTTGTTTGTAAACGGTGTGTATTGAAGTTTTATGAGAACAGTTAAGGTGGTAAAATAGTAAATTAAAAAGTACATTTGCAAATTTAGAATTGTGCGCAACATAATTATAAACATGGAGTAGGTTATTTATTTAATGTATCATTTTCTTACTTATTTAATAAATATTTATTTAAAATTAAATTTTATATTATCATATTTTTAGTCATAAATAAAAGTCATTTTTTATATATACATATCTCAATTTACAATCACATTTAATTGGAAGGATATAGCTATGAAAAGATAAGCTAGAATAAATCAGTGTTGGACAAGGCCAATCATAAATGAATGTCATTATGAAAAAATCATTTGGTGAAAGATACATTATTAAATATTTACTTTATCAAAATCATACTAGCAATACGAAGTGTATTATACTTTTTCCTTTCACCATGTTTTGGTACATTTGAGTGAGTGTAGTAAGGTCCCCCATGTAGTGAAAGGTAGTAATGACCAAGCATGAAAATTCTCAATTTTTATGGACATCCCAAAATGAAATACTATATCAAAATATAATAGATGGAGGAAGTAGTATATGTCAAGTCATTTACAATTACAAACTATGACAAGTATCAAATTAATTTAAGAATATGAATATTATGTGGTGGTTGATGTATAGAAAAGTGATGAAAATAGAATGGTGATTAAAGAATTTCTTCTTAATCTAATGACATGCATAGTTCTCTGTTAGGAATTGTCGTTATTCATAGGAACGATGAGTAATTTCATAAGTATGCATTAGTCACTTCTCTCTTCCTCCTTGATATTACGTAATTTTAATTTTAAGGCAAGTATGAAGTTTATAATTATGTTGACAAGAACATACATTGATTGAGATGACACGAGTTTCAAGAATTATGTAAAGGATAGTATAAATGGAAAATACATGTTCTTCTAGGAAGGAGGGAGTTATTATTATTATTATTATTATTATTATTATTATTATTATTATTATTATTATTATTATTATTAACAAATATTTAAGAGGGAAATGAATTTTTGAGGAAATTAAAAATAAATATACAATTGATGTTTTCATTTGTTCATTTTTTATTATTTGTGTATACAATCTTAAAGAATATCATTCATTATTGACATACTTCATGCTAACCTTCAGAGACATTTCCATATTTTTCAGTGAATTAAATATTTTGGATTCAATCTTTTATGTTGATGACTTTAGACTCATATTTATATTTATATTCATATTCATAATATATTCATGTGGCTTAAAAATTATATACGACTTGATAAAAAATTCACTTCCCAAAAATAATATATACAAACACACACACACACACACACACACATATTATAGTTTTTTTATTAATATCAATCAATATATGTACGTAGTATGTTTGGTGGATAAGTATAATTCACCAATTAAATAAGTAAATTTTATTACAATAGTTATTTATATACATTATCTACTTTAAAATTATAATGGAGATTTGAATGATTTTTAGCTTTAACAAGTTCAACGAAAATGAGTCTGCAAACTAAATAGAGATTTGTGTGTATAAAATTCAACATAAAATATCTTAATTCTTATAGCTCAATTAACTCGATGATTTGTAATGCTATGATACACCACAATTTTGTATTAACACCATTATTTTGTTAGTCATTATGTTTTTATTATCAATTTTCTAATTATTACGGTGTTTAGATCCATAATTAATTAGTTGTACATAGATAACGTCATACATAAGTTACATCGATATTAGTACATAAGCTTTTGATAAAACTTTTAATTTATTTCTAAATCAATGTTAACAATTATTAAGTCTTAAAAGTGATAATTGGAGGAGAAAAACAATATAATAATATTGTATGATAAATGAATTATCTTTATAATGTACAAAACAAAAGAAATATAATGAATAATTGTCAATATTATAATTTTAAAATTATCATAAAACATATTATTATTTATGATAAATTTCATATTAAATAAGAGGTTATATGTGGAACGCACGTAATCTCCCCGTTCAAATTATTCGATCCGCGTTCTTTATTGCTCCAAGTTTTATATGTTTTTCAAATTATTTAGGCGTAACTGTAAGCACCATAGCCACCATTAATTAGAAATTTTTCCTCCATATTATATTGCCTCTTTCTCTACTTAATTTGAGAATTTTCAAAATTGTAAAATTGATAGTGGTATATATGATCAGTTCTGGCTCTGGGATCAAGTAATTAATTTTTAAGGAACCCAAGTGAAGTCAGACTTGGTTGGCTGCTTAGCGTAATCTTCAGACAATTGATAATTAAAATAATGAGTATTTTTACTTTGAAATTTCATTTTTGTAATGTACACGTCATAGTTAAATTAATTAATGGATCATGACTTTATTGATGGTATCAATTAATTATTTAATAAGAAGATGCATGAGATTGAAAGAAAATAATTTTGAACACATAATACTCAATTCTCATGTGACTCCGTTATTAATTAAGGTAATAGAAGATGAAACACTGTAAAAGATTCGATTTGCAATCGTGAAACCTTAGTGGTGCCATAACATTACAATAGCATAAAATGTTGAAGAAGCTAGTGACTACCGTGGAACTTTCAACCAACATAGATATAGTGATGCAGAAACTGTAAATGGAGAAACTGAAAATGCAGAAACCGAAAATCATACATGTATATGAATCATTTACGCTTGAGCACAGCAAAAATTTGAGTAGGTTTATAATCGGGACTGCCGAAGCAGCGTGAAATATCTGGAGCCTTAGTCGAAAGGTTGTCGAACATTAGGTCGACGACACGAGTTCCAAAGTGTGCGGTGAAAACAGCCTCCACTCCAGCTCTCAAGTGCTTCAACAGACTAGCTACATCAATCCCTTCCGTAACTTGTGACCTCGCATCTGTTAGCTCCATTCTCTCAATGCTGAAACATCCATTCTTTTCTATCACTTTCTTCATCTCCCCTACTGTTGGATAGTAGATGGGCAAGTTGAACGCATCTACTGCCCTTCTCTCAACAACTCCCTGCATCAATTCATTTCATTTTATTCACAACTTTATACCTTTTATTACAAATTAATACGTGTTTGCAAATTAATCAACTAAAACTTTTGAAGATACCTATTAACATAATTTTTTGCATTTACTCATTTAATATAGTGGACCAAAGTAAATTTGATTTTCAATCATCAAACTCATTGTTATCTTTCTGAAGAATTTAAATCAAAACATATATACTCATACCTATGTATTATGTGTGTCCCCCAAATAATTGGATGAAAATGTAACAACAGTCTTGATTAAATTGGCTCAATTAATTGGAACTCTTTTCATTAATATAAACTTACATATTAGAATTATAAATTTTAGATTGTTGATTTTCATTTTTATGTTTTTTCTACTCGTTAGACGTGCTTGATAACATTCGATTGATCATAAAAATTAATAATAATAATATAATTTTAAACTTATCATGTTATATGAGAGATTAAATGCGCAACACACGTAGTCTCTGTTAGTATTGTGCAGTGCATGTATGTATGTATGCATGTAACTTTTTGTTTCGGACCTGAAGAACTAAGTCGATGAGGCTATTTCCAAGGAAATCGAGGAGGATACGGAGGTCTGAGTTGGAGACTCCATCGCCATCAGGGATTCCGGGATGGACGAGAAACATGAGTCCTCCCCTCACAATCTCCTCTGCTCTGGCACTCATAAAATCATGTAAATCCCTGTTGAACTGATCCGAGTAGGCGCGGACCACGTCCTCAGACGCGCCCGAGTAGTGGATTCTGCCCTCATTAGCCACTCCTAATTGAGGCTGCTGGGAAAGCCAATGGAGAGCGTAGGAGGACTGCGCCAGAGTGATGGAGCCGCGGGGGAAGAGGCGGCCGTGGAACGAGCCAGCCACCCCGGCTGCATGGTACTGCCTCTCCGCTGGCAGGGAGGCGAAGAGCGTGTTGAAGTCATTGGCAGTGTAATCGTTGAAGAATACTTGGAATTCGAGCTGCTTGTTTTGCAGTGGTTGGATCATATTTTGGACTGTGAAGAATGCGTTTGGCCCAACGGAACACCCAAAATCTACTATCCTAACTGTGTTGTTGAGGATCTCTGCGTCCAGTTTCTCAACTATTGCGTCTTGGATCATTTCATTCACTGAATCAGACCATTCTTTCTGTAATAAATAGTGTGTATTGATTAATTTGGAATGGATGGTCATAATATTAACTAGGACATCTATATGAAAACCAAAAATATGCATATGACGAGATTTAAATTTACTTACCTGAAGTTGGGAATTTTTGGTGTAACTGTAAGCACCATCCCCTCCCTTCATTGTAAAACTTTCCCCCATTGCTTCTCTTTTTCTGTGAAATTGTAGTATTTGAACAATGCATTTTGGGATCCTTATATAGCAGCAAAGCAATGAAATAATTTTCAAACAACTAAGGCCAGTCAAGGCTGCCTTTGTCATTGCAGCTGGGAACTTGGCTTTGAATTCTTTAAACGAACGTAAGCAAACGTTCATGTGAAGGAGTGGGACCCTGTCACTGGACAAAGAGTTGAATGGTCGATCAGTATATGTTTGATTTCTCCACCTTTTTCTTTTTCAAATCTCAAAACAGAGAAATTTTCCGTTTCACAACAGTACTCGTCTTATTTTTCAAAAATAGACAGTAGTATATTTAAACAAGGATAATCAATACACCAATCCTGAAAAGATATTAAAAAAGAAGGATAGGAAAAAGCTCACATATATCTCCCATTGAAAATAGCGTCATTTCTAGCTTTCTAAATGCTCCAACAAACACATTACCAAATGACATTCAAAATCTTCTTGTTCGTCTTTCCCCATTGGATGCGGCAACAAATTTGGTGAAATAAAATCTAACAACATTAGAGTCAACCACTTGAAAATCAATCCATTCAAAACTTCTATCTATCATAAGAGGGGAGTAACATACACTCACAAGAGCACAAAAGATGATCAATGTCTTCTAATGGGTAGGAGCAAAATTTACACAATATCTCGGTTTATCCAAATCAATTTTCCTTTCTACCAAATTATCTCTAGTTAGAGCTCTATTTCAAATTGCCCTCCAAATAAAAGAAGGGTTAATTTTATGAAAATACATAAACTTTGATTTAACTTTCATTTTTTCCACCAACTTTCAATTTTTTGTGATAATACACGAATTTTGAGTTAACTTTCAATTTTACCACGAACTTTCAACCTTTTGTAATAATACACAAACTTCGATTCAATTTTCATTATTCTCACGAACTTAAATTTTGATCCAATTTCGATTTTCCCCATGATCATTTTTCGCCAAAATTGTGGCGATCAAGCGTAAGTCTTTTCGTCAATCGGCTAAATTAAACTACCATATTTTATTATCTTGCTAGAGATTAGGGTGATATATAGAACAAAAATTTATCCATATTTCTCCTATAAAGACAAGAGTGTCATTTTCTTCAAAATTTCTCCATATTTCTTTTTAATTTTTTAATTTTGCCATTAATCTTTTTGCTAAAATAAAAATTCATACACTAATGTGTTTTTCATCCCAAATGACTTGATTGGATAAATAGGAGAAATTATAACACCAAAAATACTAGCATGACTATTAAATAGGTCAGTTAATTAGAGATTAAATGATGAAGTATGAGATTAAAAGAAGATATCAATTAATATAGTCGTTGGACGAAAAAGACTACACACTCTTGATTTTCACATGAGCTGACTCAAAGTTGGACCAAAGCTGAAGTTCGTGGGAATAATGAAAGTTGACACAAAGTTCGTGTATTGGCACGAAAAATTGAAAGTTCGTGGGAAAATTGAAAGTTGACTCAAAGTTCATGTATATTGTCACAGAAAATTGAAAGTTCGTGGGAGAAATGAAAGTTAACTCAAAGTTCATGTATTTTTATGATATGAATCCATAAAAGAATGACACCTTTCTTTGCACATCTTTTGCACCACAATGTTATCGTCCTTGTGTCAACTATTTCCTCTGCCAAGAACACCTTAAAAAGTGAATTGTACATTCTCTGACTTCCATGCAATTACTGATGAAATTGATTAATGGCACATCCTAAAAAGAAAGTTAGCGGTTGCAGGTCATGCAAGTTCTAAATGAGGGAAAGTTACATCTCACTCAGTCTCGTCCATCTTAATACATTTTTCTTATTTGGTTGTCTTATCAATCTTGATACATTCTAAAAGAGGAAATAATTAACTCTTTAAAATTGACGGGACCTTCCCACTTTTTATTTTCTATCATTCTCCTTAATTATCGTATCGAACACTCGAGACAGACGGAATATTATTTGTTTTTCTTTAATCATTCTGCTTTCATATAAGTAAGTTGACCGCAATTGTTCTCTTCTGAAACTAATTACTCCCTAAGTCCACAATTTCTCTCAAGCAAAAAAAATATCTTAATATTTTAATAATTTATATTATACCCAGAATAGAATTTCTCAATAGAAAAAAGTAGAAAATTGAGTCAAACTTTTTATAGACACCTGAAATGGAGAGATTGGGGCAAACTTTTGGTTGACTGCAGGGGAGTAACTAAAAATACCCTCCCTTCAAAAAAAAATAAAAGATAAAAGAAACTAAAAATACCCTGTTTATTTTACTCTCTAAAAAAATATTCCCTGTTTATTAAATACTCTTTCTAACCTTTATGTACAGTATACAGTTTTCAAGATTTAAAAGGAAATAATACGTTTTTATATTAATTATTTATAAAAGAAGAATAAAGGCTATAATTCTCAAGTATAAACAAATTGAATACACTGTATTCCACAAATAAAAATAAAAATAAAAATAAAAATTATATTGCTTTCTTAACTTAAGAACCGATTCAATTGTTAAAATAGGACTGTAACTTTCAGTGTTTTCAGAAAGATGATTATATGTTACGAATTATGAAAAAAAATGACTGTAACTTCCATTTTTTGTATTTGCACTCCTATTCGAACCTAAAACCAATTATTTGGGCTTTTTTATGACACCTAGAGCTCGTTGCTGACGTGGCGTATCATGTCACCTTTTTGGCAATTTTTTTCCCTTTATTAATTATTATCGATTTTTTGAGCATATTTGTTATTATTGAAAGAAAGAAAGAAATCAATTATTAAAATTCATTATTGGCCACATCTGCAGCCTAAAATGAAAATAAGGACTTAGAATGAAAGAAACTCGTCATTTCCGCCCACACGAAAGAAACTTGTCATTTCCTTATTTTTATTTTAGGCTGAAAATGTGGCAAATAATTGGTTTCTTTCTTCCTTTCGATAACAACAAATATGCTCCAAAAAATTGATAATAACAAAAAAGGAGAAAAAAAATGTAAAAAATGTAACATAGCACAGCCACGTCAACACAAGCTCTACGTGTCACCAAAAAGGCCAAATAATTAGTTTTTGCCCGAAATAGGAGCGCAGACGCAAAAAATGGAAGTTATAGTTCTCATTTTAAAAATTCGTAACATATAGTCATCTTTCTAAAAACATTAAAAGTTACGGTCCTTTTTTTAACAATTAGCTCCTTAAGAACCGGAAAATTCTATTAAGAATATACATGTTCTATATTCATCTCTCACATGCAAATTTTTCTTTTAAATATGGGGAAGGAGCAGAGGTAGAGCTTGAACCTGCATGCCATGTGAATTTACATAAAGTAAACTCAGACCTTCATTTCTGTTACGACCTGGACGGTTCATTCTTGGACCGGCACTGGATTTGACGCATCATTATTCCCTCAGACACATTTTTCTTTTTTTTGCCTGGCCTTTATCATTGCGTCAAGTCCTACATTGTGCCCGTTCTTCCCTCCTTCTCTCACCAGAATATGTTCGGCCGAACACTCAATCAACAACTTTTTGGGTTGAGTCACTACCAAAGTTACGATTATACCTATAGAACATAGGTTTGAATTACGCTATAGTTTCTTTACAGACGTTTTTGCCCCTTAAATATAGAAGAGCATCCATACCCCTTGAGACATCAAGTGTCTCAATTTCTTGTGGGGTCCAGATAGAGACAACTACATGTACCGCATGTTATCTCTATCTATCATGTCTTAATAGAATTAATTTATGAAATTGATTTTTGAATTAATTTTAATTGAAAATTAAACATTACAATAATTTAAATAAAAAAATTACATGCATGATTGAAATAAAAAAAAATTACATAATTGAAATCCTAAGCCCTAAATTAAAAATTAAATATTTGGCGCGTCCTTACTGATCCTTCAAGTGTCCAAGAGCTTGAATGGACCCCCGAAAATGGCTTCGTACTTAGCTATAACCGTCACAAGGATAGTTCGGCGATAGCATTAGGAAGTCGTTGTGCAACTTCCTGGTGCATACCGTGAACAAGAACATGTACTCGTCGTCCGATTCCAATGGTGGCGCAATTGATTGGCATTTCTGACCACCGCGACTTCGGGCCTAGTAGATTATTATCGATCTGTAATGTATTGTTATAATTGACATGCACGTCGTTCACACTTTATTTCGATCCAAACTCGAGCAAGGATTTCAGTTTCGACCTCAGAGTATGCATAATGAGGAGGCATTGAGAGAAGTCGAAGAATAATTTAGTAGCATAGAGAGAGATTGAAGAATTTTAGTAGAATAGACAGAATTGAAGAAAAGAATTTGAAGTAGAAATGAGAAGAATAGTAGGAAATGGTATGAAATTTGAGATGAAATGAGGGATGTTTATAGATGAAAATAAATAAATAAAAATTAAAATGGCCGTTGTTTGGCCCGTTGCCGGCAACTGCACAATTGAATTAATTTTTTGGTCGTTGGAAGCTGCATCCATTCATCAATTCCAATTCTTTTTCGTTTTCTTTTTTAAGTAAGGCGTGTGCCGGCTTGGGATAGAGACGGGATAGGGACGCCAGTTGCTGCACTGCGGGGGGCACGAGGATAGGCCGTCTCAAGACAGCAATCGAGCCTGACGTTGTAGACTCTCGAATGCTTATCGAAATCTAGTCATCGTCATCATCAACAACTAATATAAAATGAACAATGACAAACAAAATTTCCTGCAAGAGAGATATCATTTTCTGTTAGTGACAAAAAAAAAAAGGTAAGGAAAAGTTTGACCTTTGACTATGATGAAGACGACTATCTCACACCGAACCACTTCAAGGCCGAGGAGTTCGAACTCAGAAAAAGTGATGCGCAACGTGTACATAATCACAACCGAAAACCTACAAACTCAAGATAGCAAAGAACGTTGATACTCAAGGTATGCCGTAAATTGCTAGAGAGAGAGAAATCTCAATTTTGAGAACTATCCAATTTCCACCGTCTCAAAATCCCAACAAAGTGTTTACATATATGCAATATGAAGGAATTACAAATTAGTCCTCAAATAAATAAAATTTAACAGAAGTAAAGATTTGAGATAAAAGCTCACAACCATAATTAATGTTGTAGTCAATCAAGCTTCTCCAAGAGTTATTTGATCTACATCACAAAGCCAGCCACTCTCTAAAGGATTTCTATGCCAGTTCTTCGTCCCCCGACGTGAGGGAAACTCTCCGCTATCAAAAAAGGGCTTTGGAGCAAGAACGATAAATGTTGTCCGTGCAAAGGCCAAGAATTTTTCAGTTGGCTTTTTTTGCCCCTGAAAGAAGATTTTAGACCCAATCGGCTTTCCAAACAACGATATAAATAATCTTTTGTTGCTAGTGATTTTCTTCTTATTTAAGTATTTTCTTTAGTGTATAATTAATTCGAAAAATACAAATAGACAATTTGGATAAATTGCATACAAATTCCTCACATTTTACTGATTTCTTGTTTACATCTTAACCTTTTTAAATTAGGTGACAATTCTCCAACTTTTAAGTTTTGCAAATCGATACCTGCAGCCATTTTCACCCAAATTAGCGCTGACATTGAAATCCAGAAATGTTAATGTGGCAAAGCCCAACAATTAAACAAACAACGTAGAAGTGAATGTGGTCTGATGTATCGAATTTTTTAGCCGCCGGGTTTTGCCATGTAAGCATTTATAGATTCCATGTCAGCGCTAGTTTGGAGGAAAATAATCGGAGGTATTGAATTGCGAAAACTTAAAAATTTGGGAATTGTCACATATTTTAAAAAATATGGGGATATGAACGAAAAATTGATAAAGATTGAAAATTGGGGAATTGTCACTCATTCGCCTTGAGCATGGAGAACAGATTATCAGTCTTCATCGAGCTGAGGTCACTCCAATATGGACGACTCTGTATACCGCCCAATGTTCGCCTAGTGCGGAGAGAACTTTTAAACTCATCTCACGCTGAGAGTATTTGTCTTTCCTTATACTCTCGATGTCCATTATTATATATGTGGATCTCAGCTCCATTTTGTCGATGGACTCATCCGTGAGCTGAGTGAAGTTCTCGTATTTCTGACAAGCCAGGGTGAACTTGTTCTCCTTGATCTCATCAGATCCTTCACAGAAAAAAGCTAACGCTTCCCACATCTCTTTGGATGTTTTGCAAGAGATGATCTTTGGCATGTAAGCTTTGCCGACGGTGGCTGAGATGACACTTTTTGCAATATCATCGAGCTTAGCTATGTCTCTTTCTTCTTTGGTGTATCCCTCAGGATGCTTCAACTCAGTCTTCGTGGTGATAGTTCCATCTCCTAGAGTAGTAGAGGGAATTGTGACTGACTAAGTCACACGAATTGAGACCATTTTCAATGGTTTTCCACATCCGATGATGTTTGGCGTTCAGCGCCATCTTCAGTCAAAATTCAACGTTGGATAATCATCCACACTGAACTTCAGTAAGCTTTCTAGCAATGTCGGGTTTAGGGCTGCAAATTCGGATCCCGGATACCGGGTGTACCCAGACTCGACCCAGCACCCGGGCGGGTAAAGGGTGCCCGAATACCTGGAAAAAAACGGGGCGGGGCAGGACCCGAGTACAATATTTTCAACAACCCGGGTATTGGGTATACCCAGACCCGATACCCGTTACCTGACAATACCCGGATTTTTATTAATAGTTAATTTTTTTATATAATTAATTAATATCCAAATATTATTGAGTATTCTACACCGAATTACAAATTACTACTGCTACTCTTTCTCTCTCTGACTCACACACATACCTCACGCAAAACCAAAAATGTGAAACCCTAGTCCAAATCGACCGCCGTCATCGTCCATCCCTCTCTCATGTTCTTGTTCCTGGCCACTCCCTCGCTGGATGCGAACTTGGTAGTCGTCCCGTCGCGGCCGCACACGCCCTTCTTGTCCCCTTCTCGCGGTCTCTCTTCTTCCTCTCTCCGCGACTCCGCCTCTCGAGCCTAGCAGTCGTCGCCACTACGTCGCTGGTATCACCCCGTTTCGGCCAGCCTGAGTTTGCATCCCGCCGCAACCTTCAGCAACTCCGTGCTCCAGCTCTGCTCCGAGAAACTCCATGTAATTAATAAATTTCAGGGCTCGAAATTGAATGAATCACTGAATAATGATGAATTGAAAACTAATTTTGTGATATAGTACTTCAGTGGTGTAAAGTCGATTACTTTAATTTGTTATTTGGCATTTAGGAAATGAAATTTGGGCATTCGCTGATTCCCAATTTGAATTGGGGATATTTTCTTTTTTGAGAATCTTGTATTGGGGATCTTGATTTGTGGTAATCAGCCATATTTATTTGGGTCTCAATTTTTTTTAAATCAACCGGATACCCGCCGGGTATACCCGGCCTGACCCGGCCCAGGTATAGGGTATTCGGACATTAAATTCGGGTCGAGACCGGGTTTAATATTTTTAGTATTTTTGGGGTCGGGTACCCAGTTTTTTTAGGTAGGGTATCCGACCCGGCCCGAATTTGCAACCCTAGTCGGGTTCATGATTCCTGCATAAGCACAAGAGAGAAATAAGAAAATATGCAACACTTTACACTAAGAAGATTTCAAAAGATCTGTTTAGTTGATCACTGAAAAATCTCGACTCTTACCTAGTGAACCAGAGTCAGCAGCCTTTTGAACCACTGTAACTGGTGTATGGAGGGAATACACTAGTAGCAATTTTCGATCTTTAAAGACTTTTTCAAAGAACTGATCTATTCAGTTCAGTTAGCTCAACAACTGAGACAGACAGTTAGAGATGATCACACAGTCAGGTGCGCAGCTGACTTCTTTGGTTGAGGGTTCGCTTTATAATCTAACTGAAGTTTCAAAGAGTTAAGTAATGCGGAAGTTGGTGGAATTTAAAGCTCAATACTTAAACCTGAAATAGGGGAAAGTTAAAAGGACCCAGTATTTTTACGTGGTTCTACGTCCACGACTTACTTTTCAGGAAAATAATTCACTAGATAAGCTTACGCGTGCTTATCAAACGTTCAGTTTGGTTTGCGGGCACCAATCAGCCTAACCAGTTCAATTACGGGTTCAAACAAAATCTTACAACACTTTTGCAAACAAGTGTACTGCCTAGCCTTAGATTACAAGTTCTAAGGGACCTGGTTTCTTTGATTACGGATTCAAAGAAAGATCTGGGGTGGGGGTTTGGGGTTTTTCCAACTATGTAGCGTGCTGCACTTAGAAAAGTGTAGGCTTCTTCATAAAGCTTAGAGACTCAAATCTTACACAGAGAGTCTGCTTAGAATTATGCAATAACCTAAGATTCTAGACTCAATCAAAGAATGCGGATTCTAAGAGGCTAGAAGGAAGAACATGGGGAAGAATTGACTCTCTACTTCTACTGGTTCGTCAACTGAATTGTTCTTGCTTGGAGAGCGTAATTCTGCTTGAATTTTCTTCTGCTTCTTTGTGCGTGTATGCGCTCTCTTTTCTTGTCATTTTCTCGCATTGTGGAAACCTCTATTTGTAGAGAGATCAATTAGTCGTTAGAAAGAGTCATTTGACCTCTGCCAAAAAATATGACACTCCAACTACTCCACAGTAATCTTTCCTGAAATGGTAACTGCAACACTTGCTTTATGCAAGTTCTCTTGGTCGGCCCATTTATGAAAAGTTACAGGTTGTCTTGCACTACCGAGCAGATTTGAATTTGAATATGAACTCTTCATCCTTCAAAATCTTCTAAGTCTTCTCTTCTGACATTTGGGACGTCTGACTTCAACGTGGCTTCTCGACATGCATGAATTACATAGACCAACTCTGGAGTCAACTGAGTTCAACTTCAAACGATCAAGTTCTTCTCGAACTATCTTCTTCAGTCTGGCTCACTTCTTCTGCCTGAATCCTGTAAAGATAAAATCTCTACGCTCAAATAGTGAGCTCTAGCTAAGTTCAAACTGATGACTTCATCTACTCAGTTGGAGTCAGTTGGATTTTGGGATAAATCAGAACTTTTACTAAATTTTTCCAACACGGCCTATATTTAAAAAATCGCACAAGCCTACGTCTTTTTAGCCCCGCCCTGTAAAAAAAAACCTAGTGCATTAACTAATCTCTGCAAAAGGAAAGGTGGTGAATGAGGCCAACCACCGACTACTGCAGTTCTCATATCTAGTTCCCTTGATAAGAAAAATTGTGCCAAAAATATACTCCCTCCGTCCACAATATAATTGTCATATTGTGGACGGCACGAATTTTAAGAAAGCGGTGAATAATGGTGGATGGTAGTGAAAATTATTGTCAGTGGAGTAAGGGTTCCACTACAAATGTGAGTAGAGTAGTGAAAAATATAGGATTAAATATAATGTATTATGTGGATCTTACTATTATAAATGAAAGTGACAACCATATTGTGGACAGACTTAAATGACAAAAGTGACAACCATATCGTGGATAGAGGAGTAATACTTCCTCCATCTCGCTTATTATGTTTATCTTTTCTTAAATAAATGTCCCACTCATTTTGTCTATATTCAAATAAGGAAAGAATTAAATTTTCAAAACAACTTTAAAAGTGGAAAGACCTACCCACAATCAATCTTTTTACCCTTTATTTTTAATTTTTGTGCCCAATACGACATAGACATAATGAGTGGGACGGAGTCCCTTTGAGGATAGCCAAATGGTTTCCTGAAAGTGAGAGGTCTAGATTCAATCCCCACTAACGCCTCTATAAGTTGAGCATGTCACACATATACTTGAAAGAGGAAATGCACTCATATGTCATTAGCTTAATTGTAATATCAAAAAAGGTCACTTGTTCAAATTTTATTAATTTTTGTCATATGTTTGCTTTTTGGACATTTATACCCTTATTTTTCTACTTTATTCCATCTTTTGACACTCTCTCTCCTACTTTTTGACTTTTATTTTCTCCTCTTCTTTCTCTCTCCTCTTCCCTCACCTCACGTCTTTCTCTCTCTCTCTTTTTTTTCTGTGATTTTCCTCCCTCAGTTCGACTTCTGTGATCTCGTCCATCTTTTTTCTTTATTGTCGTCATCGTCCTCTCCGTCGTCGCAAGTTCGGATGAGCAAACTTGGTACGCATTTACAATTGCGTACCAAGTTTACTTATCCGAACTCGGTACGCCGTTACGCATTACCCAATGCGTACCAAATTTTCAAGTTTTGATGCGATACACCTGGTACGCAGTTATAATTACGTACCATGTTTTCCTTCGACGAAGTTTTAATTTTTACACATTTTTAGGTTTAAGAAGGAATCCCCACTGTCATAAAGATTCGTGGTGTGTGCCGCCATGGCGTGAGATTTATGCTGATGATGTGATGCTTATTCCGGATAAAGATTCGTGGTGTGTGCCACCACATGTTGCTTCAAGGATTGTTCTTACACCTAAGGAACCTAAGCAAGCTGGACGACCGCGTACAAAGAGGATTCCAACTGGATCTCATACCAAACGCAGTCAAGGGTGTTTGTGGTGTCATGAGAAAGGTCATTATATGAGTACATGCCCTTTAAGACGCTGCTTGATTAATCCGGAAGAAGAAGGGAGTAGCAACCAACCAAGCATCAAAACGAGAACCCGCAAAACGAAGAAATGTGGTATTTGTAGTGTTGCGGGTCATACTCGCCAAATATGTCAAAATTCACATAAATTTGGTTGATAATTGGAGATTTATTGAATTCTATTAGATGTGTACTGTTTGTCATGGTTTTTGTTTGAAATTTTTGACATTTTTATTAATATTGTGTCAAATAATATTGTAAATATTGGTATATTTTTACATATATTGTAACAGATATGTAAGGAAATATTGGTACGTTTTGTTTAATTGCTTACCTTGCGTACTAGAAAAACTGTTACGAACTTGACTAAAAACGTACCGGCGTACCAAGTTCGGATGCGGTACACCTGGTACGCATTTACAATTGCGTACCAAGTTTGCTTATTAGAACTTGGTACGTCGATACGCATTATCCAATGCGTATCAAGTGTTCAAGTAAATCTTGGTACGTATTGTTTAATTGCTTACCTTGTGTACGAGAAAAACTGTAACGAAATTATATTTGCGTATCGTGCGTACCATAATGCAAGTACATAATTATCTTATGCATAATACCAATAAAGATAAAAAAAATATACATAGTATCAGTAGCATATGCTAATATTTATCAAAAATACACATTCAAAATATACTAATTTTTATGAATTCACAAAATAATATCCATCATGCCCAAAATATTAACAACAATTCACTGTTCATTCATTGTCTTAATCGAAATTCATAAGGACTGCCGGATTGCTTCAGCTTCTCCATGACAGAGTTGGCACTTGTGTTGAGACATCCTCGAATGTCAGAAATAAGTGACTCATAACCATGAGTCATCACCTTGTTTTCAAACTTGCGAGTTCCAGCCTCTTGTGTGTCCAGTTGGTTGCAATAAGACCTAAAACAATTCAATAACAAATTAATATTCACTATTTAGTAATAATCTATTTGGTAAAAGTGGTAAATTTTTACAAATACGTACTAAAATTCCTGGTACACTCGGTACGTTTTTGCTAATGCGTACCAAGTGTACTAGTAAAGTAGGTACGCTTTTGCAAATACGTACCTACATGACAATAAAATACTGGTACACTCGGTACGTTTTTGACAATGCGTATCAAGTGTACTAGGAAAGTAATTACGCTTTTGCTAATACGTACCTAAATGACAATGAAATACTGATACACTCGATACATTTTTGACAATGCAATTTATATGCTTTGGAACTGAGTAAGCATTTACAAAATCGTACCAATTTTAATTATACAATGACATATTCAAATCAACCGAATACGTACCGGTACGTATTTCACAAAACATACCGGTACGCCTAGTACAATTTTCCCCCAAATTTGTCCGAACCATAATTCATATTCTACTCCACAAACTAGGTACGTAATTGAACATTCAAAACATTCGAAACCCGCGAAATTGAAGAAATCAAGTGGTAATCAAACATGCAACAAGCCCTAACTTTCAGATCTGGAATTTGGAAATTAAAAAATGAGAATAGTTACCGGCAAATTTGCAAAAATGTCTTGGTCACCGGTCAGTTCGTGCGGCGGCGGCGACTGTGCTTCTTCCTCTTGGTGCGGCGGCGACGACACTTTGGTGCGTTTACTTCTCGGCCTCATCGCGCCGGTTTTTAGCTTCGTCGCTGCCTTTTTTGGCTTCGTCGCGACAATTTTTGGCTTCGTCGCGGCCGTCTTTGGTGCTTCGCTCGTCGAAGCGGCGGTTGATTTCTCCGCCGTTGGTTCGGCGTTTTTCGCCCTTTTGGTGCGCGGCGCCATCTAGCAAATGGATGTAGAGAGGTGGAGAGAGGTGACGGCGGAGTGAGGCGGCGTGAGGCGGAGATAGGGTTTTGAGAGGAAGAGGATGCGTCGCAGAGGAAATGGAAGAGAGAGAAAATCGGGAAAAGAGAATGAGAGGTAAGAGAGAGAAAACTGTATTTAATGTTTACAAACTCACTACTCTATAAGGGTATTTCAGTCAAATATGGTACAATTTTACCCATTTTTTGTCAAAAGTAAATTTTTAACAAAATTTGTTATTACGATATACCCTAATAACATATCACCATTTGCCTCGAAACTACTTGAAAAGTATGGTTTACGTGACTTGTATAATTTATGGGCTACTGCTCAAAAACGAGGATTTACTTAGTGCACACCAAAGATAGCGACTGTGGATTCCTACGAAAATAATAATAATAATAATAATAATAATAATAATAATAATAATAATAATGTGGGGGACAGGGGTAGTACTTTATATAGCAAAAGATTACTAATACGTACCACATCCAATAGTTTAAAATTATTTATTTAATTAACCAATTAATCACTTCACCTAATAAGAACATGCATGAGATGAAAGCAATGGCAAAAAATGCTGGATCTACTGACTAGTGTGGAACACTTTCAATATATATATAGACTTGGTGACAAACACATGAGTGAAGGAGAAAACAACAAAGCTGAATGATATTCATTATTGATGCAGAAACTGGAAAAGGAGTAAACAACAAAGCTGAATGATCTTCATCCATCATTCATGCACATACTGTGCATTAATCATTTACGCTTGAGCACAACAAAAAGTTGAGAAGATTTATAATTGGGACCCTCCAAGCAGCGAGAGATCTCTTCAGCCTTTGCTGAAATGGCGTCGAATGTTTTGTCGACGACACGACTTCCAAAGTGTGCGGTTAAAATTCCCTCCATTCCAGCTCTGAAGTGCACTAACAGATTAGCTACATTAACCCCCTCCTCAACCTGTGACCTGGAATCTATTAGCTCCATTCTCTCAATGCTAAAACAACCATTCTTCTCTATCACTTTCCTCATCTCCACTGCTTTCGGAAAATAAATGGGCAAGTTGAAGGCGTCTACTGCGCTTTTCACAACTTCTCCCTGTTCACATATATATAAATATTATTCAAGACAAAACACTATTATCATCATATTGAATGATGAATAAAACAAGTATGTATACTTCAGGTCTGAGTTGGATACTCCATCGCCATCAGGGATTCCAGGTAGGACGAGAAACATGAGTCCTCTCACAAACTCGTCTGCTCTCGCACTCACAAAAACTTGTAAATCCCTCTCAAACTGATCCGAGTAGGCCTGGGCCACATCCTCGATCGGATGCACCCGAGTAGTGGATTCTGCCCTCATTAGGCACCCCTTGTTCGAGCCGGGCACCCCAGCTGCGTGGTACTGGCACTGCCTCTCCGGTGGGAGGGAGGCCAAGAGCGTGTTGAAATCATTGCCGCTTTCGTCGTTGAAGAATACTTGGAATTCGACCTCGTTTTTTGTGCGAGAGAACTTGGTTAGCAGTGGTTGGATCAGATTGTGGACTGTGAAGAATGTGTTTGGCCCAACGGAACACCCGAAGTCTACTATGCTAACTGTGTTGTTGACCATTTCTACGTCGAGTTTCTCAATCACTGCGTCTTGGATCATTTCCTTCACTGAATCAGACCATTCTTTCTGTAATAAAACAAGGCAATTGGAATGGATGATCATAAAATGAAGTAGAAGAAAACTGAAAACCAAAAGATGAGATTTAAAATTTAATTACCTGAAGTTGGGAGTTTTTGGTGTAACTGTAAGCACCATCCCCTCCCTTCATTGGAAAACTTTCCCCCGTATTGCTTCTCGTTTCACTTTGCGATTTTCTAAACTGTAAAATTATACTAGTATTTCTATAATGACTTTTGGATACTTATATAGCAGCAATGAAATATTTTTTATGGTCAGACTAGGCTGGCCTAACGTTTTAAAATAATAGTAATGAATATTGTTTTTATAAATTAATACAAAAACGTGTGAATATTCAAGTATATTATTAGAGGGGGGCGGGTTGACTTTGGTACCTACTATTTGCAATGTCATTAAGGGAATCTTCAATTTATTAAGTGTGATTATGTAAGCTAGGGTTTTTCAAAGAAGCCAAATTCACTGTTACAAATTTTGGACAACTCCAAAATTTGGAGATTGGATTTGTAGCATTCAACCATAAATTATACAAAAAAATATATATCAATGAAAAGAGAGTGTGTAAAGCTGCATTATCCTCTGCTGTTTTCCCCTAGCATAAGGTATTGAACTATTTTTATATAAATTTATAAGAACATACAAAAATCCGATTTTTTATATCAATTATTAAAAATATTGCAAGCCGACATTTTGAAATTAAGTGAGCATCCATATATATATATATATGAAAGATCAAGGCAAGAAGGGGAGAAATGATCAGTGCATTTTGTTTTTACAATGAAAGGACCAATTTGTAGTGATACGGAGTAGTAAATCATACTAAGAATTAATCTTCTTCCAGCTGAGTGAAATCTTCTATTACACCATCTTTGGCACGTTGTTCATTCAGCGACCGTATTTCATCGATTTCCATCAGTAAAAAGGGGTCGCACAGAACTCTGTCTGCCTTCAACCTTTTAGGGCAACCTGAAAGGAGATCATCACATCCAATCACACTCTTCTCATCGAAGGATAATTTCATCAAGTGGCCAAAGTATACCTGTTGCCGGACAACGGCCCTGTGGGTCCTTTGACCTCAGATGTTGCATGATAGCCTTCTTCTCATATATGTGCTTGCAGTCCATGCTATCAAATATTTAAGATGTATGGGAAAAGAATTAATGTAGATATTCGAATACAGAATCCAGTTTCTGCTGAGTCAACTTCTTTACCAAAGATAACCAGGTTATTAAGAAATAGGTTGATGGGGTTTTAAAATTTTCAGAAAATGAAAAGGCTAGCATAATTTTGTTTCATAATATTACGTGGTAATAATATTTGAGAGAGACAATTGTAGAGCTGAACTTTTTCAAAGAGAGAAAACTGTAAATGCTGCTAGTGTCTTCTTTATTAGAGACTAATAAAATGGAGAAGCTGAGTGATCAAACCGATGGTTATACCTTCTAACGGGGTCTTCTAGTTCGGTGATAGGTTTTCCAGTTATTGGACAGGTTGTATTCAGAAGATTACACTCTGTGCTGGTCATTACTATGTCCTCTTGCTCTTCACCTGGCATAGGTTGTCCTTCATGATGAACTTTCTGCAAATTACATCGAAACCCAAGTAAATGGGAAGTTTTGAATACCTAAGTTCAAATATCTCGACTTACTGTTTGAAGTGCATATTAATTCCTGGAGTGCTAAAATATAGCAATAAACACAAAAGTATAGACAAAACATGTGCATAAGAGATCGAGAGGAAGGGAAAATAATATTCCTTGATTTCGAAGCGATATGCAACCATCTCCTATTCAGGCATACAGTGACATTATTTCACTGCCTGGCGCTATTAGTGTTGGTAAGTATTTATGTCCAATAAACATACCCAGATAGCTTCACGGAACTGTCGTAACCATTGTTGGCTCTGTGAGACAGATGATGAATGAGCCTTTGATCTTTTAATTTTATCATCAATCAGCTTACCGAAGTTGGTTAGCTGGAGCCCCAAAAACAGTCAAAACAAACAAAATCAGCTATAATCTACAGCTTAAATTAAATAAAGTCAAGACCCATAGGAAAGACTCCATAATATTGATACCTCAGCTGCAGGCTGGTATTCGTTTCCTATAGAATGGATAGCACTGGAAAGATGAGTACACTCATCCGAAGCTTTCACTAATTCAACAACAGCATCTTCAAGCTGCTTTACCTGCAGTTCCAATACATGTTTGATACTTTGAATTTTTTTTAATATACTTACTAACAATGATGGTTTTGGTTTATGCATATATGCAAACGATTCACCGTCACAATGGGGTAACGTGTGACGAGTTTATGTAGGTAAGCAAAAGATTCACCATCACAGTCAGCTTGTATTTATGTATATACCAAATTATGTTCATAAGCAAATCAAACTGGACCATCACCATAAAACATCTTGAATGGACACTATGGATTTCCACCACACTCAAGAATGGGAAATCCAACCTCCACAATCAAGAGAGATGAAAATTAGAGTACTTATTACCTCCCATAACATACAAAAGGAAAACATTAACATTCCTGACAACACAGACAACTACTAAGAGCTGACACATGAAAATGCAAAGCAAAAAAATAAAGCAACACATGCTGGAGGAAGAAAAACGAAGTAGTTAAATACTCTCAAAGATAAAATCAAAAGTTAGATGTCATGTTACGGTCAAAGTTCTCATTCATTAGATATAAATTACAAATTTAACTCTAGAAAATTATTACAAAATTCAACTTATCACAACTTTTGTGGCTGGAGCATATCTCATGGCACAAAACAAGCCTATCTCTCAAATTCTTTAGACTACTTATGTATTTTCATGCACCCATGTCTGGTTAATAATATGAGATGCTCTATAATTTTCATGGAGACACACTGCAAAGTGCAAATCCTCTAAGTTTGAGTGAATAAATACTCTATTAGTACCACTAAGCAAGGAGAAACCGGTATCCCCAAATGCAAAATGCACAATCGGAAGGGGTTGGTATTCAAAAAGTTAAGCCCGTTTAACTTTTTTGAGAAATAAATAAAGACTCAAATCCCAAAAGGTCTCAAATGCTTCAAAAATATGGTAGGGTTTAAGCACTGAAAATACCATATGCGATTCGTTGTCCCTCTCAAAATCTACTCCAATATCTTTCATCATAATTGTTGCCCTTCTAATCTCCTGAAACAATTGAATAAGGATATATGGATAAATAAAACAGACGCGCGATATGAAAATTGTTAGTATTTGAGAAAATTGGGCGAACGAAGCTTACAGCAATGAGATTCTGGTTCTCGGCGTTAAGCGTCGAAGCCGCCGACTCAATTCTTCCATGTACGGCGCTGTTGCGCGGAGCGGAGGTGGACGCCATTGCAGATTTTCGATTTTTGATTTTCCTTTAAAGTGGAAATATTTTTGGCTCGCTATATTGGAGGGAATGGAGGAACGGTGCATACTCTGCTATGTGCAACCTTGGAGACCATTAAGTATCTCTAGAAGGTCTTCAACTCTTCTTTTTCACTATTAAATAAATTCAGAAAATTATATAATAAAAAGAAAAATATATTAATTGAAATAAAAAAATTATATTAATTAAAATAAAAAGACTACGCTTGTACATATCTAAAACGGCGTTAAAGGTGCTCGATAAGATCATTGGTAAGCTCGATGAAATAAAAAAAATTGCATTAATTAAAATAAAATATTACATTAATTGAAATAAAAAAAATTACATTAATTAAAATAAATTACTATTCTTGTAGAGATCCAAATTGGCACCAAATTAAGATAAAAAAAAGATTGTTGGGATCCATTTTTATAAGAAAGGAAGAGATGAAGAAATGAGACTGAAAGATTTGAAGAATGAATAATAGTATGAAGAAGAATGGGGTGAAAATAATGGTAATTATAATAAATAAGATTATATATATATATATATAGGGAGTGATTCTCATGCAAACTCCCCTTAAAGTGAGAAATAGAAATTAATCTCCACCACCATTGATCTTATCTACATGAAGGGTCAAGATTTAGCTTGGTCAAAGCGGGTCAAACCCGGGTCAACCCGTTGACTTTTTTTTCGAATTTTTTTTTTTTAACTGTCACACAAGATGCACAACTTCACATATTCAGATACACCAATTCACATATTCGGATGCACAACTAAATGTATTGAGATGCACATGATTTTAAGTTTTTTTATTGTTTTTTTTTTCGCTTTTTTTTAAGGTTATGTCATATGCACCACATCATGTATTCATATGCACCACACTATATAATGAGATGCACCACTAAGTGCATTAAGATGCACTAGTTTTGTTTTCGTTTTTTTTTTATTTTCGTAAAACATTGTGCATCTAGTTACACTATGTGGTGCATCTAGTTACACTGTGTGGTGCATCTGGTTACGCATTGTGGTGCATCCAATTTTTTTCAGTTTTTTTTTTTTTTTTTTTTTACAAATTCGGTGCATCTCACTACACATAGTGGTGCATCTCATTATGTATAGTGGTGCATCCGAATATGTGAAATGGTGCATCTTGGGTGACTGTTTTAAAAAAAAAATGAAAAAAAAAATTAAAATCTTGTGCATCTAAATGCACTTATTGGTGCATCTAGTTATATAGAGTGATGCATCCGAATATGTGAAGTTGTGCATCTTGGGTGACAGTTTAAAAAAAAAATTGAAAAAAAAAATGAAAATCTTGTGCATCTAAATGCACTTAGTGGTGCATCTAGTTATATAGAGTGGTGCATCCGAATATGTGAAGTTGTGCATCTTGGGTGAAAGTTAAAAAAAAATCGAAAAAAAAGTCAACGGGTTGACCGGGTTGACCCGGATTTGACTCGCTTTGACTTGTCCAAATCTTGACCCTCCATCACCTATAGATCTATGGTGGAGATCTATTCTCATTTCTTAGGATAAGATCTATTCTCATATGATCTATTTCCTATATATAAGATAAAAGAAGAAAAAAACAAGCAGCTCGAGACCAGCTCGACATCATGCTTTGCAATGCATTGTCTCAAATTTTGAGGGGTCTCGAGTCAGGAGATGGAGACTGCGTTGCAGGCAGTTAGGGATGGCAATAATACCCGCGTACCCGATTTTCCGTGGGTACCCGTCCCTAATGGGGCGGGTATGGGGGTCAGTAATTCGGAAACGGAGAGGAGACGGGTATTAATTTCTATACCCGATAGGATTTGAGGCGGGTACGAGAATATAGATATCCGCCTCGAATAATTTTTATAATTTTAATTTTTTTTAAATGATACTAATATTAATAAATTACAAAATATATTAATTAGTATGGAAATTCAAATTTAATGACTCGAAAAACCACATTCAGTAGACACATTAACACTATTTTCTCTCACTCTTTTTATATAACGCAATTCTCTCTTTTTCTTATATCCATTTTCAATGTGGGACAACTTGTTTCTATTAATTTCTTGTCGATCCCCTCTCACTATTTTTAATCCCACATCGAAAATGAGAGAAGAGAGGAGTTGGCTTATAAATTAGATTGTCTTTATGTTTTAACTTAGTTTACTATTTTTTCCTTGATTTTTAAGAAATAATAACTTCTTCATTCTTATAAAAGTTTTAAATTAGATACTCCATATATACTTCTAAATGGGTACCCGATGGATACTTTTCCCCCGCAGGATAATCCCCGACCCGAACTCGTTCCGATTTAAACGGGTATAAAGACGAGTATGGAGATTAATTTTTTAGGCGGATATGAAGATCGAAAAGCTATTCCCGATCCAAACCTACCCCATTACCATCCCTACAAGCATTGTTACAGTTATAACCTATTTAAATTAGAGTGAAACTTCAAAATAGTCATTCTCAAATTTAAATAGGTTATAACTGTAATTTGTTTAACCTATTTTGAGAATGACTATTTTGAAGCTATTTTGAGAAAATAGGCGTAAAATAGTCATTCTCAAATTCAAGAAATTATTTTGAGAATTTGAAAAAAAAATTTCAAAATAGCTTCTTGAATTTGTTTAGAACTTTTATGTCCTTCATGTATATAAAAAGGTTGCATTTAATTTGTATCGAACACGAAGATTAACTTTTTGTATGAATCCCCGACGGTAAAATTTTCCGATGCCGATAATGGAGCGGTGGTGCGATCGCCGGCGAATTTCTGACAAAATTTTCCAGCGAAAATTTGAATCATACACAAAGCTTAACGTCATGTATTCATCATACATGAAAACTTATCTTCGTGTATGTATCATACGTGAAAACTTATCTTCATGTATGATACAAATTTGAAATTTTTGAAAGCAAAAATTTTCGTGTACGATGCATACATGAATTTAGGCTTCGTGTATGATGCATACATGAAAGTCAGTCTTCTTGTATGATGCATATGTGAATGTTAGTCTTCGTGTATGATGCATACATGAAATAAGACTCTGTGTATGATTCGAATTTTCGCCAAAAATTTCGCTGGAATTTTTTTGCTGGAATTTTCCGTGTATGATACATACATGAATGTTAGTCTTCATGTATAATGCATATATGATGCATGCATAAAGTTAGACTTCGTGTATGATTCAAATTTTCCTCGGAATTGATGGTCGAAAATTTTTCGCCGGAAAATATAGTCAGAAGTTCATACAAGAAATTAGTCTTCGTATATGATTCAAATGAAAGTTAGTCTTCTTGTATACTCATTAAGGGTATAATAGACATTTCAAAATTCAAACTGTTATTTTGAAACAAAAAAACTCAAAGTGGCATTTAACATTTTTTGTTTAGAAAAAGCGTTATTTTACAATATTTTTTCTTTAAATTAATACTGGATAAATTAACAAGCTCTTTAAAATAATAATTTTCTTCGGTCCTGAGTTGGGCGTTGGGCGTAAAGTAATAATTTCTATAAATTGATAAGATAATAATTTTTCCAAAAGGCCTTATATAAATATAAGGCCCCAACAAAATCATAAATTAATAATTTCCTAAAATTACATAGATAACTAGGACAATTTAGTAAAATACGAACTATTGATGTTTGCTATTTTCTATAGAAATTTATATCAAAATAAATTTCATCCTTAACTTTTCTCACGGCACTCAAAAGTTTGTGAAGGATTTGTTATGCTATTATTACTTCCTTTCGCGTAATTGATTCTAACGGCACTGTATCATTTTGAGCTTCATCTTCAATTGGATTGTCAATTATGGTATCAACAATTTTCTCTAAGCTTTGAATCTCCGAACATGCTTCATACTTAGAGGACCTCTTGAGTGTGTTTGAGATAGTACCTTGATTAACCTTCAAATGGAAATTTTCATCTAGCCAAAGCTGTAACTCTTTTTGGGTGCATGTGGGGTTATCTCGTTTGTACTGCACAATGCGTTACATTTTGATTTGTCATGGTTGTTTTTCAATTCCTTTTAGATAAGAAGTCATTGTATTTTTTAGAATGATTTTAAAAACCTTCTATTTTGTTTATATAGTAGTTATTTCATTAACATGGAACATCGAACGTTGATATGTATATAGTTTTAATGTTCTTAGAATTAATTTAAGAACAAATTAATTTAAATTGTACTAATGCAATACATGCATCTAGTTTTCTAATACATTGCACTTACCATTTATTGAATTCATGTATTGTAATTCATCTCAATTCACTTAATATGAATTACCTCCTTTAATTAATAAATTATTAATTTATTAATTAATTAATACCTCTCTAAGATAATAAAATTTCATGGTCCCGAGGGTATTAATTTATAGAGGTTCTACTGTATTTGCGGAATGAAGTATTGATAATGGCAAAAACTTGGTGCAGATTCTGCGCTGTGCAGAGGTGCACCCCATCCGACTGGACCCAGCCTGACCCGACTCAATCCGGTCAACGATCAACGCTGACTGTTGATTTATTTTTGTTTAATTTTTCAGTTTTTTTTAATCTTTTGGTTTATTGAGTTGAGCGAGAGGAGCCGAATGATTCAGAGTGAGCTAAATGACATGAATGTTATCACTACGATTATCTATAAATTGAAATCGAAGAAAAAGGCGGAACCGAAAAAAAATATAAATTAAAAAAAATTAAAAAGTCACCAGTCAAATATTGACTTTTGACCGATCAACGTTGAGTGGGTCAGGTAGCGGGTAGGATCTGGGTCGGGGCGGGTCAGGCTCCAGCTCCACCATGGAGACTGTCTCCATTGGAGACCAACACATTGAGAGTTTCTTAAGGAATAAAGTAGAATTTTCATTTCTTACCCTTGAAAACTGCATATATAAAGTTGTATTTATTTTTTATATCTTTATTTAATGAATGGGTAAATAAACGTTTCAATCTTTAAATTATTTTTTCTTTCTTAAATTTCTCTTTTGCATGCCATCACATAGAAAATATTATCACTCTCATTTAGGAAAGATTATATTTTCTATTCTTGTGATGGTGGAAATAAAAGATTTTTAAGAAATAAAACATGATTTAAAGGATGAAAAAAAATTATCTTTCTAAATATTTTTAAATGGAGGTATAAAAAACAAATGTATCCTAACGGCATTCACAATGGTAACGTGCGACCCTTTAGGAGGCGTGATGGGCTATGAGCCCCAAATAGAGCCACTATATTGTAGTGAAAGAGCTTGATAAGAAGGCACATACAATTAGTTTTGAGATATTGAATTTTTCATTAATTTAGAAAATAAAAATATTACCATATATAAATATTATTGATATATAACTACAGTTTGAAATTTAAAAAGCATAAGAAAATAAAAGAAATAATTTAATATAAATAATTTGAATATTAAAAATAATTAAAAAATATCCCAATACAATTAAAAAGTACTCCAATATACTTAAAATTTACAAAAGCCCAATACAATTAAAAAACCCTACCCTAACCAGTGGCGGAGGGAGCGTGGTGCATTAGAGGTGTAACACCCTATTCTAATTAAGGCATTAAAATAATATTTTAAAAAATAAATTACAACGGAAAAATGAATATATATTTTTTCCTTGAATAAAAAATAATAATTAACTTAGTTTAAAGAAGGCGCAATATCTTACTTAACCAAAAGATGGCGAAAATCCCAAACAAATCACATGCAACAAGTACGGAAAGAAATAAAGTAAATGCAGAATATAGAATTCTAATGTCTTAGAAAAATAAATAAAATTCCAATTTATTTAGACTCGTCATTCGACACATCCACACCTCCGACTTCAATTACCTGAAAAGTTTAAGCTGGGGATAAGTATACGCGAATATACTTAGTGTGGACAGTTATACCAAATATTGTCCAATTTAATAAAACAGATGCTCGTAGTGAATATTAAAGTCAAATTATACGCAACAAGAAGTGAGAGCAATTTAATGGACAACTTAACACGGTCCATTCAACACTAAATGTCAACGTACAAGGCGTCAATAAGTAAGAGCAAAGTCAATGGACAACTCAACAGGTCCTGCTCATCAAACGATATCAAGTGTATTGAACGCAAGTGAGAGCAAGTTAATGGACAACTTAACACGGTTCGCTAACACTTAGTCAAATAATCACATACAGCAAATCACATCGTATTAAAAATGACAAAATAAGTCAAAGGTATAAAGTTAAGTAAGATCACACACCTTAATTTTGAGCACAAACGATCCAAACAAATCAAATAGCAGACGAGGGTCCTAATTGCGCCGCACCTAATATAATTGAAATTAACACAATAATCCTTCACACAACTATATATTTACTTAAAATTGACTTCAATTTAATTGAACCTAAAATCAAACTTAAAAAGAAATTCGAATAAGATAGAAATCTGGAATAAAACTCTAAATTCTGGAAATAGTCTAAATCATAAAGAAGTCCTCAGCCTGTATTATTATAAATTATAAAGTGTAGAGGTTTAAAGATTGAAACTTAAAAATCCCTGACAAAGTTAGTTTATTAGTTTATTAATACATTTTGCTAAAATCTTTTTACATATACATATGCATTGAATTAATCCGAACCAAAACGTAGACTTCCTATTCTTTCATATATGATTTTCTATCAATAATACTATGATTAGATTAAAAGAAAGAAGAAAATTCTGATCCTATATACTTACATTATAATATTAATAAAGAAAAATGATGTTTAAAAAATCTTTCAATTTCCTATTTTATCAACTCTGATCTCTCGTCTGACAACCAACAATTAATTCATTAACTTAGAGAGCACAAACCCCAAATACAAAAAAAAAAAAAAAAAAAAATCCCAGAACCCACTATCTAGCTGGATAGAAATACGAGGTAAAAGAACCTCACATGTCAGACCCTATATCAGATCCTTTTTTGATATCTTTTTCATTTTTTTTTCTTAATCACTTCGGCGGTATATACATCTTTGCGCGTATGAAATCTGAGGCACTAAATTTCTAACTAAAAATTACAAATTCCAAGTCCTTACTCCCCTAAAACTGCACCGACTTGAAAATGAAAAAAGACAAACAAAAGTTCTCCTATAATTTGGCTATCTAGTATATTACTCGCAGGGGTAGTTTGCTAATCTCTGAAAATATATATAAAGAAACAGACAGACTCGTGCTATAGAATATATATATATATATATATATATATATATATATATATATATAAGCACAACTTGAATCGAAAAATATTACCGAACAAAAAACCGCTGAGTTTTATTGCTACTAATGCTGATAAATGCAAGAACGATTCCCTTGAAAAACCGCCGCCAATAAGAAACCTTGGGTGTGAGATAGAAACTTTGAAAATCTAATAAGTGATGAGGTTGGTTATGAGTAGGAGGTAGGGTTTTTAAAAAGATTTGAAAGGAGTTTGAGATGAAGTTGAAAACGTGTAGAAGTGGTGTCTCACGTAAAATTCGGATTCTCGTTTCACATCCTAATCCCCATACGTATTCTTGCTGAAAATTTGATCAACTTTTAACATTCTAAAACCTGTTTACGTGGGCTTTCTTTAATTGGGCTTCACTACTTAAATTAATATATATTTTACTAGCCCAAAATAATAACATTGGCCCAAAAATATAAGAAATAAAATTATATAATAGAGCTAGATATTTTTGGTCCAGACTATTACTCGTACATAAATAAGAATTATATGTCAACTTTATAAAATAAAACTTATCCTTTAACTATGGCGCAACTACAGACTGCCTCAAGTCCACAACAAATAAATTCGAGCTAAATTCGAAAAATTTAAACATTTCATATAATAGACGAAATAACAAGCCATATAAAATAAATTAAGCTTATTGAAAAAAAAATGCGGGGTATTACAGGGGCCCAACAATTTGTAAAAACAGTCGGGGTATATATTGTAATTTAACAAATCTTAATTAGAATTAGGAAAAAAAATATAATTATGGAGTGAATTATAATGTTTTGGTTCAAAACAACTAGTTTATGAGTGGTTTAGATTAAAGTGCTCGTTATATATTGGGAGAAAAAAAATTAAAGACTTAATGTTATTTGCAAGGATAAGACACATTGATAATGTTCTTATAATATGTTTGACATTTTGCGTAATTGGTTTGAATTTATAAATATATAGGAATTGATTTTATTCAAATCAAAAGAATATGTGACAAAACTATTGATTCTATTGTCAAGGGATGTAACTTGTTTATTATCGGAGTTAATTTTTTATTTTATTGTTGTGATGTAATTTAATTTGTAATTAGTTATTTCTAATTTTATTTTTACCTTTCTTTTCTAATTTATAAAGTTATGATATAGTAAAAAAATTATTGGACCACCGTGAAAAGTCTGGCTCCTCCACTGACCCTAACTTAAGCAACTCTTCTTCTCCCTCTTTCACAACAGACGCCGCATCAACCTCAAAAAAAAAAAAAAAAAAAAAACCGCGCTTCTTCTCCATCTCCTACGTTGTCTTCTTCTCCATCTCCTCCGCCATCTTCTTCTTTTCTTTTTCTCCTCCGGCCACACATCAAGTATGTATTCTCCATAGAGCCGGCTCGAGAAGGCGGGATGCGGCGCGATATTACCCTCTCGTCAATGGGGGAGCTCGACGCTGGAGCAGCTCGAGGCGGCGATCGAGCCCCCACTGTAAATGTTCTAAGGTTTTAAGGAGTATTTGATAGACAAATGCAGGGTCCTTTGAGTTGGTAAATCTAAATTTGCAAAGAAGCTAATATACTTTACTTGTATAAACATTTTGATAAGTAATTCACTCATAATATACAAGTCCAATATTTGGCGATGAAATACTTTTCTATCTTCATTGAATTAGTATTGCACTTGTGTGATGCAATGCACGTAACGTAATGACAATAAATAATTTATATAATTATTATTCAAGCTTTGATGAAATATTCTTGATATAATATGATATTGCACTCCAGTTAAGGAGTAGTTATATTCACAAAATCTTAAATTTAAATCATTGAGTTAAATTTTAGACGGCATACATGTACCTATATAAGATCAGTTCCAACAGATCACTTAAAATCATATTTTATTTTATATTTAGGCTAAAATGATATAAATTGATATTAAAATTTCATCCAACAGATATTCTAAATAAGTTGGGTTCACAAAGATACTTATATAGTCCTATATTTTTCCTTAAATTAATAACTCCTTACTTTCATCTCATAAATTGAGTTGGCCCATAATTTTTACAATGGCTGATGGAAAATATGAAATTTATTGTATGCATTTGTAAAGTAAAAACTGGACATTATATACAATAAGTTTTAGGAGCAAAAATAAAAATTTTGCTGGAAATACTCTCGTATATTTTGTTATACTTATAAATTGAAACTTTCCCCAATTGCCATTGAACATTCAAATTCTCAAATCTTAACGGAGCACAAGAAAAGTTGTTACGATGGGCTTAAGCCCGCTTTGTTAGGCTAATGTTAAAATAAAAGGGAGCTTTGTTAGGTTAATGTTAAAATAAAAGGGATTTATTTTGTCTCAAATCAACATCATAGATAGAGCTTTTTAGTGTTATTTAAGATGCTAGGTATCTTAGAAGTACGTAATTGTAAGTTTTACACTTTAATCTTTTGTTTGACTCTAGATTAAATTCATTGTCTCGAATTATGAGGAAAGATGAGAGTTATTCAAATACTTATAATAGTATAAGGTTTCGAGTTATATTGCTTGGTGTGGTGGGTCATGCTTTTTCCTCCGATTTAGAATTTCTACATTAAAGTCTTGTATTTGTGATTGTTCTTTATTTTTCCATCTTATATCTATTATCATTTCCCTTAGTTATGATAGGGACGTGATTTCTTAACACGCAACAGTCCAAGCTTAGGTCCGTCAAAATTGAAGAAGAATGACAACATCGGGATTATTTATTACGGATCTTGTTTAAAACCATGATCTAAAAGAAATTGTGTTATGGATTTTTATAGTATTTTCTTAGAATAGGAAAGTTCATTTGTTTTATATTGAAAAAATGTACATACTATTATGAGGTGATTGGTATAATGGAATGAAATAAGATAGGAATGTAATTGGGCTAAGAATGAAATAGAGCTAGGAATAGAATGAAATGGATAAGTTGATTCCTATGCTTAGTATACATAAGAAATAAGTAAAAGAATGAAATCGATATTTTTTTTATGCATTGTGTGTATATATGTGTGTGTGTTTGTGTTGTGTGTGTATATACGTGTATATGCGTAGTGTGTGGATATGTGTGTGCACTGTGTGTATATGTAGTGTGTGTGTTGTGTGTATATATATGTGTGTGTATGTGTGGAGTGTGTGCATATATGTGCAGTATGTGTGTGTGTGTGTGCACGCAGTGTGTGTATATATGTGCAGTGTGTGTGTGTATGAAGTGTGTATATATGTGTGCAGTGTGTGTATGTGTGTTGTGCAGTGTGTATATATAAGTTAGAATTGATGGAAATAATTCTTTGATTTTTTGGGGTAAAATTGAAAAAATTGTAAAACATATGAGGGTAAAATAGTCAAAATATAAAAATATGAGTATTAGGAATGACTAATGCCATGGTTTGACTAAGGAATGACTAAACCCTTGAGGAATGAAATGACGATTTCTCCTCGTAAAACATACCAAGCAAAAGAATGAAATAGCGGTAGAAATGAACATTTCATTCCACCCTTTATTCCATCATACTAATCACTACCTTAGTAATTACTTTTCTTTATCTAAATAGGAAGGCTGTTTTTGTTTTTCATTTGTCCCAATAGTAAGATCTCTTTCCATAAATTGAAATAATTTATTTTCAAAAATTGTAAAACTTATCACTTTTTATCTTTTCATTTTTATTTCTTGATAATTATATCTAAAATAAGGAGAACCTTGATATTGAGACCGATAAAGTGAGAAGAGGTTTATTTTAGGACGGTAACTTTAATCATTTTTCAATTATAGGCCAAAATTTTGCGGGCTTTCAATTTTAGGACAGTATTTAAAATATTAATCAATTTTAAGACAATATCTAAAATATTGATCAATTTTAGGACAAAATTGAGCCCGATCGGGCTAAGTCGTACTTCACTCTCACGTGAACTCAAATCTTTGGCCCGATTCCCACTTCACTGCCAGCTAGGCGGTCCATTCATCAATTGTATATATTATTATTACAAATAAAAATCAATTATTCACCCTACAAAGTAAACTCGTCCAGAAAAAGAAAATAAAAATACACAACAACCACCCCAAAGCTGAAGAATCCTAGTCACAATCGATTGCCAAACAGAATTTTTACTGCCCAAACTAAATGTAATTGACATAATCGACTCTTGGGGCGGCTGCGGTGTGGTTTTATTTTCTTTTTCTGGACGAGTTTACTTTGTAGGGTGAATAATTGATTTTTGTTTGTAATAATAATATATACAATTGATGAATGGACCACCTAGTTGGTAGCCAAGTGAAAATCGGGCCGAAGATTTAAGTTCACGTGAGAGTGAAGTGCGACTTAGCCCGATCGGGCTCAATTTTGTCCTAAAATTGATCAATATTTTAGATATTGTCCTAAAATTGATCAATATTTTAGATATTGTCCTAAAATTGAAAACCCGCAAAATTTTGACATATAATTGAAAAACAGTAAAAATTACCGTCCTAAAAAAAGGTTCTTCTCCGATAAAATAGTAAACTCAGTGTATGTGTGCTCTAAACATGATTCATTTCTCTCTCCTCCTCACACACTTTCCCGCCGTTTCTGACGACATCGCCCACTCCACTAAGCCATATTTCTTTCCCTCACCTCGTCGCCGACCACTTTATTATCGTAAGCTTCTTCTTTCTTCCCCGTAGAACCACGCTTCATATAACTTTTTCTCTCTCTCTAAACTTCATCCATTTCTCTCACTCCCCGTCTCATATTGCACACAAGTTAATGATTTTGATACGATAGATTGCAGAATTTCTGATGTTCCCTACTTCTAAGAGAGAAGTACATCAATGTCATACATGTTTGTTATAGCAACACCGAAACATCGATAACATAGATACTAATTTCAAAATAAAATCAATGTCAGTATTCCATTTTTAATACATCTATATCTATATATATATAAAAACAAAGTAAGGAGAGAGAATTCAATTGTAAAATCAATTTTGACCGATTCCATTCTTTTCAAAACAATTTCTACGGAAATTCCAATTTTTAAATCAGTTTTCATATTTCTTTTTCTTTAATCTCTCTTTTATTTTATCTTCTTTCCAATATTCGTGTAATGTAGTCGATTAAAAAATAGCGAAAATGCATCTTAAATTAAACATCTCATCGAAATCTTTAATTTGATATAAAAATTGTAATTTATGGATATTGAACAAATAAGTTATGATACTTTAAATATAAAAAAATATATATAATTTTCTCTCTCCTCTTTATCTCCAACAAATTTTACACGATTTATTTTCAATTTTTTTTATCCATTTCATTTTGTTTTTTGTAAATTATAGTTGTTTCATTTATGTATTTAATGTATTTAAATTTTATTTTTTTTGTATAATAATACGAATATTTCTTTTAGGTTAAATTGCACAAAAATACCTCACCTTTAGTTCTATTTTGGTTTAATTCTCAATCTTTCCAAAAATAATACTCACCTTTTATTTTTTCGCAATTTTCTCCCACCCGTGTATTCCGGTGAAATTTTAGTTGATGTGTTAATTTAATTTGCTTACGTGGTATAATTGATTCTCCGTGGCTCTAACATGGCAAATATTACTCGTTTTCGGCATGAGAAAAATGAAAGTATTTGTTGCTCAGATTCGATTTATGCCCTAAATCCAATCAAGATAAGTGTTTGATGCACAAAAAATGACGTCATTTTGGTGGTTGTTAAACGACGTCGTCTGTCTAGCCGGCGCGGATTGCCAACTCATCATTTCCGGCTTCCAATTGAGCTATAATTTCGGGAAAAACAGAATGCTGGGGAAAATTGCTAAAAAATAAAAGGTGGGTATTATTTTTGCAAAAATTTAAAAGTCGTGAATTAAATCAGAATTGAACTAAAGATGTGGTATATTATAATCGATGCATATCCCCACGCATCGCGTGAGTGGGTAATTCTAGTATCTGTATTAAAACTAAAGTGAGGAAAGAGAAAATCCTAAAATCAATTTTGACCAATTCCAATTTTTCTTTCTTACGAAAGTGGTGCAGTTTTTTTTCTATTTTTTTTCTTTTTATCTTTCTTCTATTTTATCTTTTTTCTAACATTCGTCTAATTTAACTAATTAAGAGCATGTACAATGGAGATCGATCATCGGTATCTAAACCGGTATCGATCCCCCTTGATATACCCTCACTCGATATAAGGTATATCGAACGCCATTCTGGAGGTGGTATCTAAGCGGTAGCGATGGTGTGGAGTCGATGGTGGTATCGTTTTTGCGATACCGGCTTCGATACCGGTGGGCACCCTTTCAGGGACACGTAGCGTGTCCCCATTGGTCCGTTTTTTTTTTCTGATGATAGATACTGGTATCTAACTCAATACCCGTAGTAGAAATTTTTACCAGTATCTTATTCAATACCACCAATCATTGAAATCACACTTCCCAGCGATAGACCCAATATCCAACTCAATACCCGCTGTGAATGCTCTAAACTATAGTGACGATGCATCTCAAATTAAAGATCTTGATGAGATCTTTAATTTGATATAAAAATCATAATTTTTGGATTTCAAACAAATATGTTATGATAGTTTAAATTTTAAACATATATATATTTAGAGTCAACTTCTCATCTAGCCATATTGAGCAATAAAATCCAAATTTTAGCCTACCCTCTTCAAAAACACAAATTTTAACTATTTTTTTTTTTAATTTGAGACAAAAATACCGTTTATGAAGGGTGCGCGGCTCAGGTCGGGGCGCGGGTCGGGTCGGATTCAGGTACAAGGGTCGAGTACTTATGGCACTAATATGGTCATTAGTGTTAAAGTATCAAATTACTTAATATTTTTTTTTGTACTTTCTGTTGGTACTTTTAGCACTAATATGGTTATTAGTGCCAAAGTATCAAAGTATTTAGTATTTTTCTTTGTGCTTTCTGTTTGCACTTTTGACATTAATATTGTCATTTGTGTCAAAGTACCAAATTATTTTTTTTTGTGCTTTATGTTGGCACTTTTGGCACTAATATAGTCATTAGTGTCAAAGTACCAAATTATTTATTTTTCTTTGTATTTTCTGTTGGCACTTTTGGCACTAATATTGTCATTAGTGCCAAGGTACCAAATTACTAGTATTTTTTTTGTGCTTTCTTTTTGTATTGTTGGCACTAATATGGTCATTAGTGCCAAAGTACCAAATTTTTACAATCATTATATTTCGTCACGACAATGTCTACTTTTGAACATGACAAATTATATTGTTCCGATTTTGGATTCGGGTTACTGAGGGTAGTTAAGTCCTAAAATACAAATAATGACTATATTACAGAGGGTAGTTAATCCCCATTGTGGCTATTTCACTATATATTCTCATATATTTATGTAGTAAAAAAAACTCTAAGAGAGGAGAGAGAGAGAGAGATGGGATGAGTGGGTGGGATTTTTCTTTTCTTATTATTTTGGTTTAATTTTTTATTTCTTTTATTGAAAAAAATGAGATGAAGTATTTTTTATTTAATTTAATTTTTATTTTATGTAAAACGACAACTGAGCGCCCATCGTGTAATTCCGGGAGGCCCATCACTTTTAATTTGTGAGAAATTGGTTGTGGGGAAAATTCGTGAAAAATTAATAGGCGTTGGTTTTTAAAACCAAAATCTTAAAATTGTATGCAAATTCAGAATTAGCCAAAACGTTGTGAATTTACATATAATTTACACTTCTTATAAACAAAAACATCTAAGTAACAATCAACATTCATAATCAAATTTTCAAAGCGATTTCATTTTATGCACGAGTATTGAGGCATACTTTCTATTATTTGTCATATTTAAAATTTATCTTTTTGTTTATAATATATAAATAATTTGTTCTATTTATGTATTTTAATTTATTTAAAACAAAAGTGTTGATAGTGAAATTGTAATCAATTTTGACTCTTTAAAATCAATTTTGATTATCAATTAAAAAGTAATTTCTTATAATATGAAACAGCTTTATTTTATTTAAGAACATGGATCAAAACATCGACTAACAAAATTTTCATAAATTTCTGTAGTGATACTAATATCAATAAATAAACATATTTAACCTTAAAAAATAATACAACCAACTATATTTAATTATTTTTATCACAGTGATGGAGAGGGAGTATAATTTGTATTGTAATTTTAATTTTAAATTTTTTATATATTGTAACTGAAGTAATACTTATTTTTACTTTTAAGTAAAACAAACTTACAAAGTACTTCCGCGCATTGCGCGGGCCACAGTACTAGTTTATATTAAAACAAAAGTGAGGAGAAAGAAAATCTAAAACTAATTTTGACAAATTTGATTAATTTTGACTAATTCATTTTTTTTTCTTTTTATCTCTCTTCTATTTTATCTTATTTCTAAAAATTCATCTATTTGACTAATTAAAATATAGTGAAGATGCATCTTAAATTAAAGATCTTGATGAGATATTTAATTTGATATAAAAATTATAATTTATGAATTTCAAACAAATAAGTTATGATAGTATAAAATTTTAAAAATATATATTAATGAAGTAAAAATATAGTATAATTTTCTCCATCAGAGAGATGAGGAAGAGTGGGTGGTGGGATTTTTCTTTTCTTTATTGTTTTTGCTTAATTTTTTTATTTCTTTATTGCGAAAAATGAGATGAAATTTATTTAATTTAATTTAATTTTTTATTCATGTAAAACGACATCATTTTGTCGATATGGGCCACGTGGCATCCAACATGTAATTCCGAGATACCACATCACTTCTAATTTGGGGGAAATTAGTTGTGGGGGAAAATTCGCAAAATATTAAAAGGTGTTGCTTTTTAAAACTAAAATCTTAAAAATTGTGTGCAAATCCAAAATTTGCTAAAATGTTGTGAATTTACAGACAATTAACACTTCATATACATCAAAAGATCTAAGTACAATCATTATTCATAATCGAAGTTCCAAGGCGATTTCATTTTATGCACCAATATTGAGGAACACTTTTAATTATTTTTGTAAAATTGTCATATTTAATATTTATCTTTTTGTTTATAATATATGGGAGTATTATTTATGTATTTTAGTTTATTTAAAAAAAAAATGTTTGACAGTGAAATTGTAATCAATTTTAACTCTTTAAAATCAATTTTGACTATCAATTAAAATTTTATTTTCTATAAATATGAAGCACTTTTATTTTTTTATAAAAATATGGATAAAAGATCGACTAACAAAATTTTTAATTAATTTCTGTAGTGATACTAATATCAATCAACTGTACAAACTAAAGGAAAACATAAACCTAGTATTATGTAGATATATCTAAGAAATTATCGAAAACATCGAGAAAATATTCAAATTATTTTGTATCTGAGTCAAAATCAATATTTCTACCGAAATTTTAGTTGAATTCAAATATCGATTTTTGAATAAGGATCAATGATTGTATGAAGATTAGTACCTTATTAAGGTATCGTGCTTTTATATATATATATAACTTCATAACCTTTCTGACACGTTTTCAGCGTTTGAGAATTTTACCTTTAAATCAAAATATTTAAACATATTTATTTATTTAACAAAATCAGTTTATTTGCCATAAATTTATCAAATGCATGCAAATTTAAGGTAAATTTATCTTCAAGTTTTCTTCAAATATTTTAGAATATGCAAATTTAATTTTTTTTATTGTCAATCTACGTTTTAGGAATTTTCAATTTTCATAGTTCTTTTCTTCCATTTCTGAATTCAAGAAGTCTCAGAATTTACATTTTATTGGAGTAATTGAGTAATGGATTTTAATATAAAATATTAGAAATTAACTTTTAGTTTTTACAACTAAAAAAATAAGAATAAAAAAAATAGAAAATTTGTAGTACTCAAAACCCATTACATATATCTTTTGGAATGCCCTATTTCCATAAATAAATATATTTAACCTTCAAAAATAATGGAGCCTACTATATTTTAATTATTTTATCATAGTGATGGATGAAGTATCATTTGTTTGTATTTTTACCTTTCAATTTTTTATGTATTTTAACTGAATTGACATAAATTTTTATTTCTAAGTAAAATAAAACTACAAAGTGCTCCTCGCGTAATGCGCGGGTCACAGTACTGGTAAAATAAGAGAAAAAAAATAGATACGGCAAAAACGGTTCTACAAAGTTGGGGGAAAAAATGAAAGTGCATACAACGGTTTTCAATTGCAAAAATAATGTCATTTATTGTATTGAATGTTACATATTAGCGTATTTAAACCTAAAACCTCATTGTATACTGACTGAAATTGCACCGCTTAATTTCTAAGATGTTTATTGATGTGAAGTTTTAATGATCACACGATTACATTATCAATAAGAAAAAAAATGCAAAGAAAAATGTAGTATATACTTCCATAAAATCTGAGTTTTCAATTTATTTATAATATTGTCATTTTCCTTCAAGGGTCATTTGAATTGTCCAACACATTTTCAGCATTGATTTATTGTAAGAGCATCCACAACCCTCAAGCCCCTTAGGGGGGTTTTGGACTTTATAATGTGTCCTATACCTACAATGGGGTGACTTGATATGGGGCTTGATGGGTTTGACTTTTTTATTTAATTAATTTATTTGAAGAAATCGAAAATTACATTAATTTAAATAAAAATGAAAATTACATAATTTAGAAATTAAAAAAAAAATGGAAAATACAATTATATGTGATGGTCCCGATACGAGTTCTGGTGTATTGGGGGGGGGGAATACACCAGTTAAGAATTTTAAAAACAACCCTCGAAAAATTATCACAACTGAGTAATACGACTCAGCTGGAATCACAACTGAGTAAGGATACTCAGCTGGAAGTGTAGTATTGTGCGGAATGTGGTGGATAAAACAACTCGTATAAAATAACTCACGATCAGATGCAAGGTCGGTCAATAACCAAGTCAGTTAAGAATGTAAAAATGCAGTTTTGAGTGCTAGTTAGTTGGTCAGTTGGATATGCAATAAATAACTGAACAGAAAACACAAACACACAAAGATTTACGTGGTTCGGAGAGAACTCCTATGTCCACGGGGAGTTGTGAGTCCACACAACTCAGTCCAAGTTCTTTAGGACTGGAACCACAAAGCTTACGCGGGCTTTGCAATCGTTAAGATAAGTTTGTGGGTACTTATCAACCTTACAGATAAGTTTACGGGTACTTATCAACCTATCTACTCAATTCCGGAAAAAGCAGGGTCCTAACAATCCTTTTTAAGGGATGTGAATAAGGGTAGGTTTTTCCAACTGCTAGCTCGAACAAAGAAGTGAGCTATGATCTAAGCTTGAACAAATGAAGACTCAAACTAGGATAAAAAAAACCAAGACAAATTCTAACACTCTATGAACCCTCAACTAGTGATGTTCTTAGAGAATAAAAGCAGTTTAGCTTGAGTGCAATTTTTCGTTCTTTCGCTCGTTTAGACTCTTATCGCACTTCTCGATCTCTATCTCTTGGTGAATGAATGAAGGCCTCTATTTATAGGCGGAGAGAATCAACTAGCCGTTGGAGGAGCTGTTGATCTCTGTTCTGTGAAAGCGATGGCTTGTCTCTCATCTCTGCAGATTTTCCCGATTTGGCAACTGTGAACTTCTGCTTTCCATCTGAGACAGCCTTGTGTTGGGTCAAATGAGGTAATGACAGAACGTCAAACCTTCACGTGACTTCCTTTTTGAAATTCAAATCTTCAACCTTTGACTTTCAACCTTGTTTAGTCGGTTGAGAAGTTTTGGTCTTCATCCGAGTGGTCTTCAGCTGATGTTCCATCTGATCGATATCTTCATCTGACCTTCTGTCTGAATAGGAACAGTTGAACCCTCAGCTGTCTTGAACTTCATGTTGTCGATCTTATCAGTTCGAGTCCTGCAACTGATGTTCTGTCTGAATAGTTGGTTTGAACGCTCAGTTGTCTTTCTCACATCTGATGTTCCATCTGAACAGGTGGCTTGAGCGCTCAGTTGTTTTTCTCACATTTGATGTTCTCTTATATCTTCCCCAATGAACGCTCAGTTGTCTTTCTTACAACTTATGTTCTATCTGAGTGACGCCATGATGCCGTCTTCAGCTGGAGACCTGTAAAGATAAAATCTTGACAATGCTCAAACAGCGAGCCTAACTACTAACAATAGGTTCTGGCAACATCTACTCGGTTGGGGTCAGTTGGTTTTGGAATCAATCAAAACTTTACTTAAATTTCCCAACAATTTCCCCCTTTTTGATGATGCCAAAACCCTACTGATCTAAACCCTACTGACTTAACTAAAATCTCAGCTGAAATTCTAGACAGTCTATAAGATTAAAACATCAAAGGGTTAGCACAGTTATAACATGGTATTGAAATAACTTTGCGATTCAGAGCTTGGACAACTAGAGATTGTACGTCAAGGTGAATCGGATAGCTGATGAAAGTTTTCATTACAACTGATGGTTACAAAAATTATGCACAAAATTCAAAATACATTAGTTGCTCAAAAACTCTAAACATGGCTAATACTTCAGCCCATACTTTCCAAAAATTCTGACAAAAATTTCTCTTTTCGCATCTGACTCCTTCGAAATGTCAACTCCATGTTCCTGGCAAACTTTCCTTACTTCAGCTGCTATCTTTTGTCGGTTGGGATTTCTTGAGTCTAGAAGGAATGAAGGAAGGTATGTGACTTTCTGAGGGACGGGGACAGTGTTCATATCCAGTTTCGCATCAATCATTGCTCGCCTGAACTGGCTGAACATGCCCGGATCCCCAGAGTGTAGCTCGGTCAGGGCTTCCTTGAAGGCTCTTCTCGGATCGTCAGTTGAGTACACCTTCCTATAATAGAAATCATTCACAAACTCTTGTTTGAATGATTCCCAGTCTTCATTCCACTCAGCTGACATCCACTTGTCCACATGCCTGAAACGACTTTGAAGTTTGATTTTTCCAGGCAGTCTTTGTTGTTTCAGCCTTGCCTCAGCCTTCACTTGGTGTTTCTCTATTCGTCTTCGGCTGCGGGAGGCAATGTTCCTGTCTAAGTTCTTGGTAACCTTGGCAAGCTCCTCCTCGAACTGGTTGACTCTCGTTGCTTGGCTGGCTGCAAACTTCTTAATCCAGTCAGGATTCATGTAGTCCTTTTCTGCAACATCCATAGCCTTAGCAGCAGCAATACACTCTTCGGCTGTAATACCGTCGAGTTCCGCATCAAGCTCGGCTGCAATCTCGGCTATGGAGTTGTAGGAAACTCCATACTCCTCTGCCTGTTCCAAGTCCTTCGCCATTTCATCTCCGCCGACATCGGTTGGCTTTGGAACGGACTTCTTCTTCGGAGTCTTCTTCGGCTGGGATTTCTTCAGCTGAGATTCCTTTTCAGCTGGCATTTCTTCTTCAGCCTGGGTCTCATCTACCCCAATCACATCTTCCCCCTGCATCTCATCTTCCCCCTTTTTGGCATCAGCAACAAGGCTTGCGACTGAGCCATCCAGGGAGGTGAGTTGCAGTTCAGCTTGTTGGATTCGGTTGAAGAGCTCATCAACCGCGCACTCTACTTCAACCTTCTTCGCCAGTTCAGTGTCAAGGCGCTCTTGCTCGGCTTTCTTCAGTGCAGCGAAGTTTTCATTGACTTCGGTCTGGAAAGCGACGATCTCAGCCCATCTTGACTCGAACCGAGAATCCCATTCTTCATCCTGTGTCTGCTGAGATTTGGCGAGGTTGGAGTCTGAAATGGATTTGAAGACGTTCAGTTCGAATTTGATTCCCATAACGGTTGACTTCAGATCAGAGATGTCTTGGCTGGTGGATTTTGAGAATTCTTCCAGCTTCATCTTCATTGCAACATGTTCTTCCTGCAACTTCCTGTGCTTCCATCAACCTCAGTTGTTCATCTTGATTGAGCTGGAAGTTGGCAAACATCTCCTTTCTTAGCTGATTAACCCTCTCAGCGATCAGCTCGTACATTTCATCTGTCGAGGGTGCTGGCTGATCAGCTGGAGCGGGTTGTTCAATGGGTGCTGACTGTTCAACAGTGACCATGGCTTGGCAGTTGGCCAGGTACTGTTTAAGCTCCTCTTCTTCTTCCTTTGCTGCGGCGGCTGCGTCCAGGTCATCGATGAACTCAACCGACTTGATTAGCATGTTATCAAGGAAGGCGACACAGTCTTGTTCGGCTGTCTCCCTTGTGTCTCTTCCTTCAGCCTTGCTGATGTCCAGACGACGAGTCAGCAGCGCAACCTTGTTGTTGTAGGCAACCTCAAGGTTGGTGTAGTTGAAGTAATCCCTTATGCGCGACTCATCTGCCTTCAGCTGGTTCCAGCTGTGTATCCTGATGGTATCTTCCTTCACATACCAGTGACTGAAGATGATGTTGAACTGATACAGCAGCTCGGTTCCAAGCGTGGCAAAAGTGGGCATATCGCGTGCTTCAGGGAACATCCCGATCAGCTTCTGGAAGCAGTAGGCCAACTTGCCTTCATGCTCCAGCGCGACAGCTCGACGGTCGGCTTCTTCATCGATGGGGGAGAGAGAGAGATTTTCATATGGAATCGGTTCAAGGGTTTCCTCAACATTGGCCAGAGAAGTGGTCTCAATGTTGGCATCGACCAGGGAGCTCGGAATTTCTGATAGTGTGGGGATGTTGGTATCAATAGGTTCCTCAATATTGGCCGAAGAAGCGGTCACAATGTTGGCATCAAGCGGGGAGCTCGGAATTTCTGGCTGTGTGTCGGTTGGGATAACCTGTTCGGGCTGTACGGCATCAGCTCCTGCCATGGGGGAGGTTGGAATATCTTCGGTTTCCTCAGATGAAGAAGATGCATCCGAGGAGATAGTCGGCTCATCAGCTGGTTTAGTTTCCATCCCTTCCATCACGTCTCTGTAAGGAACAACCTCGAAGGCAGCCGCGTCAACTGAGTGACTCGACTGAGATGGCTCCTTAGCTGGTATCTTCTCAGCTGGTGCGTCCTCAGCTGGTGAGGCAGCTGACTTCTTCTTGAACCGAGGTCTCAACTTCTTCTTTGCTGGTTCTTCCTCTTTCTCCTTTTCCGACTCAGCTCTGTGTTGGCGTGCGGTTGTAGATTTGGAAGTGCGGCTAACAGCTGGAGGTAGCTCCTCAGCTGTATCTTTTTCTTCAGCTGTTTTCACAACTTCCCTCTTGTCTTTAGGAGTATAAACACTCCTAATCACATCCTGAGCCTTCTTGGCGGTTGGGAAGAGCATCTATCTCTTGACAGGGGTCTCCTCACAGTCTTCCCAGACCATGTTCTGATCCTTCGTGGCGAGAAGGATCAGGGCAGAAATTTTAGCTCCGAAGTTGAGAGTTCCCTTGACACTCAACAACTTCTCTCCCGAGTCGATTGTGGTTTCGGAGATCTTCTGCCTCTCCAGTGTCAACTGGTGTTCGAAATAACTAAACCAGTTGATGTCATGTTTGTGCTTGTGCTCCAAAGCAATCAGCTGCTTGAGCTTCGGTCGGCTGATGTCTCCAAAAGCACCACTATATCCGAAGATGACTTTGGATACAACATCGAACAGAAGTCGATGCTCGGGCTTCAACTTCGTTCGTTGCATATTACTCCTCAGTTTTTCTGAGGTGATGAGAGCATTCTCCAGAAATCGATCGGCTTCCACGTCGGTAATGTTCTCAACTGTGTCTGTGGCGGTCAGGTTCGGAGGGATGATGGAGCGTAGCAAATCGGAAACTGGAATGAGAACGGTGACACGGCAGATCGTTCTGGCAGGAACATCGCGTTGTCGACAAGATATTTCTGTAACGAGGCCATCTCTGCTGTCGATTAGAGATTTCAGGTTCAAGTAAAACTCTCCGACTTGATGCCTGAGAAGGTGGGTGGGGAAGAGCGTCGCCCAGTCCAGAAGGCCGTTCTCCCTGAGAAGATTGGCGAGGGGAGACAACACCGGCGAGTCCAGTGCTTCGTCCGATAGAATCTGCTCAAAATGAATCTTGGATAGCATCATGTCAAAAGACTCCTCGTACGAAGACGGAACAAGAGAAGGTCCTGAAGAAGCCATCTTTCTTCCTTGTGAAGCTTTAGGTGCCATTTAGTAATGCAGTGAGGATTATATATATAGAGAGAAATTTGCAGAAAATGGTGAGACAAAATCGGAGACGAAAATGAACAGTTACCGCAGATAAACACAAATGTAGAAGGTAAGAGATCACTTCCTGATTTTCCGCCTTTTATAGGTTATTGAGTCATTTGAAATCGACGGCCAGGGTTGAATGGCGCGAATCCATCAACGGTTGAGATATCGCGACTGTTGACTAGCTTTGACTTGACGTTGAATTCCGAGTTTTAATACCCGCGCGTGAGAAGGTGAACTGTGTTCATGTCAGCCCAGTCGCACTATAAAGTAGGCTATTGATGTTCAGCCGTACTTTACATTAAATGCGCTATGATGACTATTTTAGTCTAACTGACATGCTCAGGAATGTTTCTCATTTAAGACACAAACACCTTCAGCCATAAATGTTACCTGCCAGCTGATGTCGGAATCAGATGTGTAATACCTGCCAGCTGATGTCGGAATCAGCTGTGTTCCAATGTTGCGGCATACCATCAGCTGACTCGAGTTCGTCTGTTCAGCTGACGTCTGATGTCTTCGGTTAGCGATCCGCATCTGAGATTCCTCCTTCATCTGAGCTTCCCCCTCAGATGGATATCTATCTCTTCATCTCACCTGGTTCCTCATCTGATGGATCCAACAATCCAAGGAGATCGCATAACATCTTGAACCGTGCTTCGGCAAGAGGTTTGGTGAAGATATCAGCTCTCTGAATCTCAATTGGAATTTTCTCCATAGATACTTCCTTCTTCTCAATATGATCTCGGATAAAATGATGTCGGATGTCAATGTGCTTTGTCCGAGAGTGGTGAACAGGATTCAAAGAGATAGCAATGGCACTTGAGCTATCACAATAAATGGGAACCTGTCCAGTTGCGACTTCATAATCTCTCAGCTGTTGCTTGAGCCACAACACTTGCATGCAACAACTACTGGCAACCATGTACTCTGACTCGGTTGTAGAAGTAGCAACACATGCTTGTTTCTTGGAAAACCATGAGACTAACTTGCTTCCCATGAACTGACAATGTCCAGATGTGAACTTCCTGTCCAACCGATCTCCGGCTAGATCCGCATCTGAGTATCCGGACAGTTGGATATTGTCGTCATTTGGGTACCACAATCCAACATTAACAGTGCCCTTCAAATACTTAATGATGTTCTTTGCTGCCAACATGTGTGCTTCCCTCGATTGAACTTGGAACCGAGCACACACTCTAACCGCGTAAGATATATCTGGCCGACTGGCGGTTAGATATAGCAAAGAACCGATAATCCCTCTATACTTACTCGGGATCCGTGTGGTTTTACTTGACTGCAAACCGAACTTTGTGATGAGCTCCTTTGTATATTTGGACTGATTAATAAAAATCCCTTTTGATGACTGCTTCACCTGTAGCCCAAGAAAATAATTCATCTCGCCCATCATCGACATCTCGAATTTCTCCTTTATGAGAGTTGAGAATTTCTCGCACAGCTCCTCCGACTTGGAACCGAATATGATGTCGTCAACATAGATTTGCACAACAAGTATGTCTTCTCCAACTTTTATTGTGAACAGGGTTTTGTCAACTGACCCTCGTTTGAACCCCGAGTTCAGAAGAAAACCACATAGAGAGTCATACCAAGCCCTAGGTGCTTGCTTCAATCCATAGATCGCTTTCTTCAACTTATACACTCTTCCATCTCCAGTCTCAAAACCGGGTGGTTGTTCAACATAAACGTCTTCCTTGATATCACCGTTGAGGAAGGCACACTTCACATCCATCTGATAAACCTTGAATTTGTGAAATACGGCATAGGCTAGAAATATTCGGATGGCTTTCAGCCTTGCAACAGGTGCGAAGAAGTCCTCGAAATCAATTCCTTCTTGTTAGCAATATCCCTGAGCTACCAACCTTGCCTTATTCCTCACGATGAATCCTATGGCGTCTCTCTTGTTCTTGAAAATCCACTTTAATCCAATGACTTTGACACCATTTGGTCTTTCTACCAACTCCCATACACATTTGCGTAGAAATTCATTCAGTTCTTCTTGCATGGCTGTTGTCCAATGAACACAGTTGAGAGCTTCCACAACATTCTTCAGTTCTGGCACATCAGCTACGAAACATGAAATCATGGCAACATCTCCTGCTTGTTCGAACTCTTCCAGAACTGCTAACTCCTCAGCGTATTGAGCGTAAGTGTTGGAATCTTTCTCAGCTAAGTCTGGATCTGCAACTTTGCTTCTAGTACTCACACCTTTGGCTGGATCTCCAATGATGTTGTCCTTGGAATGATCTTTATACCATCTCTTGTTGCGTCTTTTTTCTTCTTCCAACCGTGGTTGTTCCGTGATTTCAACTGATGGGATAACCTGAGCTGTGAGAGATGCTGGGATCTTCAGAACTGGTGATTTATCAGTTGTGGAGTCTGGATCCTCAACATGGACAATATTTTAAACCGGGCTCGGTTGGGCTTCAGATGCTGATGCATTTGGAGTGACATCAGCTGAAGTTCCCCCTTGAGATGAGCTGGGGTCCTCACATTCATCTTTAGAGGAACAGAGATCAACATCCTCGGTTGCCCATACCAATGGTTCAGCTAGATTCTTCTGCCTTAGAACCTGCGATCTGGTGAGAGCTGGTGGAACATGTGGATCAGCTTGTTGTCCTTTAGCCTGTTCCCTGCACTCAAAGGTAGATTCATCAAAACTAACATGAGGTGTTATCTCTACAACACGAGAGCTGTTGTTAAAAACTCTATAAGCCTTGATCCGAGCGGCATATCTGAGAAATATGCCCTTCGAAGCCTTGGCGTCAAAAGTTTTCAACTGAGTCTTCCCATTGTTGTGAATATAACACTTAGAACCAAAAATGCGAAAATATGAAATATCAGGCTTTCTGCGTCTCCATAGCTCATATGGAGTCTTTCCCAACCTCTTGGTTAGAAGAGATTGGTTCTGGGTGTAGCAAGCTGTGTTGATTGCCTCAGCCTAAAATCGTTTTGGCAGAGCTGAGCTTGTCAACATGGATGTTGCAGCATCCTTCAGCGTTCGGTTCCTTCGCTCAGCTACACCATTCTGTTGTGGAGTACGCGCAGCCGATGTTGGATGAGTGATTCTGTGCTTATCGCAGTATTCGATGATGGTTTCATTTAGGAACTCGGTTCCACGGTCTGATCGAATGGAAATAATTTTCATCTCTTGTTGGTTCGATATCCGATCTATCAGCTTGGGTAGCTCATCTCGGGTTTCACTCTTGTGTCGCATGAAAATGGTCCACGTGAACCTAGAAAAATCATCAGTAACAACAAGTGTATACTCGTTACCATTCATGCTCTTGGGTGTAACTGGCCCGAAGAGATCCATATGGATCAGCTGCAATACTCGGTCGGTTGAGGGAATCGTTTTCAACTGAAAGGAGGATCTAGCGAGCTTTCCCAACTGACATGCACTGCAGTTATGTGTTGTTGAAAACACACGGTTCGGAATGCCCTTTGCATGTTCCTGTCTCGCAAGTCGGTTCATTGTCTTGAAATTCAGATGGTTGAGCTTTTTGTGCCACAGCCAGCTCACATCTGAACTGCTCTTCGAAAACAGACAGGTTTCAGGAGGACTACTGTTCCAATCTGCATAGTAGACATTCCCGATTGGGGATCGATTTCCCAACAATATGACTTGCTTTGTTTCAACATTTTTAACCCTGCAGCCCTGCGCATCAAACTTGACAGAGAAACCATTATCACAGAATTGGCTGATGGAGAGCAAGTTATGCTTCAATCCATCAACATATGAAACATTGGAAATAGACACGTGATTGGTTTCAAGGGTACCGTAGCCTTTGGTGTGACCTTTTGAGTTGTCACCAAAGGTAACTGATGGTCCTTCCTTCTCCACGAAACTTCCAAGCAAATCCTTCAGATTTGTCATGTGTTTCGAGCATCCACTATCCATCACCCACATGGTGTGTGATGCTTTATTCTTCCTCAGTTGTTCCTCCTGCTCATGCACAGAGAAACACGCTTAGGTCCCCAATTTTAGTTGGGTCCTGGAGGGTTAGAACCAGTTCCCCCTTGAACTGTGGGTCGCTTTTCCCTATATATTCGGATAAATTTATCATTCCAAATTATCTTTCCTTCTCCATCAACTATAACAACACCTCGGTCATCCTTAGGCTTGTTGTTATTATTGATGTTCTGTTTCTTGGGAGGAGATTGATTTCTCCCATTGTGAGCTTTAGGAGGAGAGGCATTCCCCCTGTTTTGTTGGCGTTTCTGACCCTGTTGGTTTCGCTGATGAGGTCGGATGCCATTTTGGAATCTGTGTGGCTAAGTCTGATTCCATTTTCCTGACTGTCGACTCCAGTTGTTCATGCCCGGCTGTTGATTCATGTTGTGGCATGAGTATTCGCAGCTGTTGGAGTTGTTCCACATGTGTTGACTCTGTTGGAACCTCTGGTTGTTCTGATGATGGAACCGATGTTGATTCTGATGGTTGAATCCCTGTTGGTTCGGTTGATTCCATCCCTTCTGAGGTCGGTTCTGAGGTCGGTTCTGTGGTCAGTTCTGATTGTATTTCCGACGTCTCTGATTTCTTTTCTGAGTCCTGGAACATTCCCTCTCGGTTGTTGTCCCAACCGATGAATTCTTCAGTTCTCCAACCACAGCTCTTTTTCCTTTCTCAGCTGCAGTTTCCTTAGCTAGTTGTGCTTGCTGTGACGTGGAGGTTGGAATAATTTGTGGAGTTGCAGACTCATCGGATCTTGTTTGGCAATCGTGACCTCCACAGCCTTGACAAAGGTTGCGGGTGGAATTTCAGAGTCCTTGACCATGTCGTAACCGAGTCCAGACACGTCATCCATTTGTCTTTGGTAACTAATGAGATTTTCGATGATTTTGGATGATTGATATAGCTTTATCAGGTTGTCCTTCTCAGTTTGCAAATTCTTGAGGAGAACAGCTATATGCTCGGTCTGTGCGTCTGATTTCTTCATCAGCTGGTCGATCTGTGCCTCTTTCTTGTTCAACTGCTCTTGCTGCTCCTTGATCTGCTCCTTCAACTCCTCATCGATTGGAGCTTTAGTTTGGTTGGCCTCATACAGTTGACTTTTGAGATTATCAATCTCTTCGATTTGACTTTTAATCAGATCGTCCTTTTCAGTTAAGGATTCTTCAAGTCTGGCAAACTGTTCTTCAAGATTCTTAAACTCAACCGATTGCTGATGCAGTTTCTCACTGAGTTCTAGAAAGTTACCCCAAGAGGGTTCCAACTCTTCCTCTACTGTTTCCTGCATGTTAGTAGCAATAGAAGAATTTAAATTAACTGAACTAGAATGTACCTCAGCATCATCCTGGTCAGTTCCAAGTGCCATGAGACATTGATCCTGTCCGATAGCGTTGTTGGTGGAAGTCAGCTCGTCCTCATCTTCGGTGTCGGTGAAGATGTCCATGTCGTCAGCTGCTTCTTCTGCAACCATGGCCTTGTTCTTTGCATTTTGCTTGGCCCTCAACGCTTCTCTATCTTTCTTTGAAAGATCAGGAAAATCAGCTTTAAAGTGTCCCTCTTTGCTGCATTCAAAGCAACTGTTGGTCACAGGCTTTGAGTTATCTCGAGTTCGGTTGGATTTATAGAACCTCTTATATTTTCCGAACCGAGTATCCATGTCAGCTAGCTTCTTTGACAGGGCGGCTATATTCTGTTGCAACTCTTCTCTGCTTGGCTCCTTCGAAGCTGTATCCGCAGATCTTGTTGCCCTTGATGTTCGCGGCTTGAAATAGTCAGCTCGAAGTGCTACTGTCTTTGTTGCTGAACCAACATCCTCATGTCGACTCGTCTGCACCGAGGACTGAGTTGATCTTCGTCGGTTCACCTTGTACTCATTTCCTTTCAGGATTGAGAACAGTCTGTCAGTTCCCATTTCTCCAAGATCAGCTCGGCTTTCATGAATGTTGGTGAAGGTGTCCCACTCAGCTGGTAGGGCTTGTAATACTTTGAGGTTGATCTCTCTCAAAGTATACTTTCCTCGTCGGATAGACTGAATCCTTCGGATGATATCCATGAACCGAAGCTCCAGCTGATTAATGGTTTCATCAGCTCTTAGACAGAAGTTGTCAAAATCTTGACAAGCATGGGAGAACTTGTTCTCCTTGGTTTCATCACTCCCTTCGCTCAGAGATGCCAAAATATCCCACATCTCCTTAGCTGTGTTGTACTCTTCTATCCATGGAAGATAGTCTTGTCCAACTGTGGACATGATAGTGCTCTGAGCCCAGATATCCAGCTGGCTTACTTTCGCTTCCTCAGGAGTGAAGTCTTCTGGCTTTTTCTCAACCATCACCTCAGTAGCATCCCCATCATTGGGATTTGTAGGAGTGCGTGTAACTTTTTCCATGATGGTGATCGGTCTGGATGTAATCACTTGTTGCATTCGATGATGCTTTGACAGTAGAATCTTCTTCATCCGAGTCTTCCAGGATGTATAGTTCACAACCGAGAACATGACAACAATCTTGTCTTTAACATCCATCTGCACACAACAAACAGAAAACAGATGCAAGCAGATATGCACTAGCGTGAAAAAGATCTGTTCAGTTGACCACTGAAGAAAACACCTCGATTCACACCTCGTGAAACAGAGTCAGCAGTCTTTTGAACCACTGCTCTGATACCACTTGATGGTCCCGATACGAGTTCTGGTGTATGGGGAGGGGGGAGGAATACACCAGTTAAGAATTTTAAAAACAACCCCCGAAAAATTATCACAACTGAGTAATACGACTCAGCTGGAATCACAACTGAGTAAGGATACTCAGCTGGAAGTGTAGTGTTGTGCGGAATGTGGTGGATAAAACAACTCGTATAAAATAACTCACGCTCAGATGCAAGGTCGGTCAATAACCAAGTCAGTTAAGAATGTAAAAATGCAGTTTTGAGTGCTGGTTAGTTGGTCAGTTGGATATGCAATAAATAACTGGACAGAAAACACAAACACACAAAGATTTACGTGGTTCAGAGAGAACTCCTACATCCACGGGGAGTTGTGAGTCCACACAACTCAGTCCAAGTTCTTTAGGACTGGAACCACAAAGTTTACGCGGGCCTTGCAACCGTTAAGATAAGTTTGCGAGTACTTATCAACCTTACAGATAAGTTTACGGGTACTTATCAACCTATCTACTCAATTCCGGAAAAAGCAGGGTCCTAACAATCCTTTTTAAGGGATGTGAATAAGGGTGGGTTTTTCCAACTGCTAGCTCGAACAAAGAAGTGAGCTATGATCTAAGCTTGAACAAATGAAGACTCAAACTAGGATAAAAAACACCAAGACAAATTCTAACACTCTATGAACCCTCAACTAGTGATGTTCTTAGAGAATAAAAGCAGTTTAGCTTGAGTGCGATTTTTCGTTCTTTCGCTCGTTTAGACTCTTATCGCACTTCTCGATCTCTATCTCTTGGTGAATGAATGAAGGCCTCTATTTGTAGGCGGAGAGAATCAACTAGCCGTTGGAGGAGCTGTTGATCTCTGTTCTGTGAAAGCGATGGCTTGTCTCTCATCTCTGCAGATTTTCCCGATTTGGCAACTGTGAACTTCTGCTTTCCATCTGAGACAGCCTTGTGTTGGGCCAAATGAGGTAATGACAGAACGTCAAACCTTCACGTGACTTCCTTTTTGAAATTCAAATCTTCAACCTTTGACTTTCAACCTTGTTTAGTCGGTTGAGAAGTTTTGGTCTTCATCCGAGTGGTCTTCAGCAGATGTTCTATCTGATCGATATCTTCATCTGACCTTTTGTCTGAATAGGAACAGTTGAACCCTCAGCTGTCTTGAACTTCATGTTGTCGATCTTATCAGTTCGAGTCCTGCAACTGATGTTCTGTCTGAACAGTTGGTTTGAACGCTCAGTTGTCTTTCTCACATCTGATGTTCCATCTGAACAGGTGGCTTGAGCGCTCAGTTGTTTTTCTCACATTTGATGTTCTCTTATATCTTCCCCAATGAACGCTCAGTTATCTTTCTTACAACTTATGTTCTATCCGAGTGACGCCATGATGCAGTCTTCAGTTGGAGACCTGTAAAGATAAAATCTCAACAATGCTCAAACAGCGAGCCTAAATTAACATTAGGATATGGCAACATTTACTCGGTTGGGGTCAGTTGGTTTTGGAATCAATCAAAACTTTACTTAAATTTCCCAACAATATGTGTATATATATAAACCCGACTACCATCCTCGTCAGTTCTTCACCTCCTCCACCATCTTCATATGAATATAGAATTGATCGGCCGTCATTTTTTACGTGTCCTTATGGACGATCTTCATGTTGAAAGAATATTATTTCACTCGAGCAGTCTCATGCATAGCCTTGACTTCTGCTGCCTTCTCTCCCGCTATCGAGGCGAGGTCAGCGTTGGCGGACTCCATCCATGCTATTGCGTCGGAATGCGCCGAGTCCGAGCTTTACTTGTCCTTTCCTTATGCCCAATAGGCCGATTGGAGGAAGTCGTCGGGTAACTACCTTTCGCCGTATTCTTAGCCTGTTTTATGGAGTGAACGTCTCCGGGTTTGAGGGCCAAAAACTTTGGGTAGTTGCGCAAAATCTCTCAAGCCTTGTAGTTTTGAATGGTAAGTCATTGTGCTATTGATGATATATCCCGTTGGGCTTTCTTCATGACCATGTCATCGCAAGTTCCGCTCTCACGTTCGTCGTTCGCTCTTTGGATTGCAAATATCCAATCCTTGCTTTCGCCGGCGAGCCTTTGGAAATGACAATTGATTTGCCCTATATTGAGAGGTGGGTCGGCGCGGACTAAGGCATTGAAACGGTCCGTCACTCAGTCCTAATATTTTTCACCCGTTTGGTCGGCGCCGCGAATAGAATTGCATGTCTCCTCCTTCCAAATTTGAGTGATCACGTCGCTCTCTCGGTGGTGTAACTGTGTCGCTTCGTTCTCTCTATTTTAACTTCGGCGGCTTTTCTTTTTCGTTTGCTTTTGGCGATGGTCGGCTCCTACTCCTAGACATTGGTATCGGTTGCGAAGGCGGCCCACTCTTTGGATTGAGCCTCGTTTAGATTGATTGAATCGAGGCCGACCGAGACAAAGTAAGGTTGTGACATATCGCGGCACCAATTTGAAGATTAGGGATTGTTAGCATCGTAGGGATCATTTTTGGTGTGAAATGAAAATTGAAGAATAAATTGAAGAAGAATATGAAATGGTGTGATTTTTGAGTGGGTATGAATTGGTTTTATATAGATTAAAATAAATTAAAAAAGATAATTGAATATCCGGGATCATGCCTTTTAGCCGTTAAACATCGAATTTTATTTATTTATTTATTTATTTTAATAGGCGCGTGCGTCGCACATGCCATATCCATCAGCCAAACGAGCTGGCATGTTTCAGCGAGCCCCGACTCGATCTCGGAGGCGCGGCATCCCAAGGGCACGACGTCTAGTCGGCTCGATCGATCGATCGAGTCAATGGTTGCGCATGGCCTAAGAGTTGTTGTCAATTGTACAACATATGTTTTAGTGTTGATTTATTGAGATAGTTCTATATAAAGTACATATGTGCAATTTCTAAAGGCTCATGATGGTCCCGGTAACGAGTATCTGGTGTATGGGGTGAGGAATACACTAGTCGCGATTTTGGCTTTTAAAATCTTTTCACTAAGGAAACTGCTCAAGTCAATTCGCTCAACAACTGAGAAAGTCAGTTAGAGTTGATCACAAAGTTAGGTGCACATGTGACTTCTTCTGCTGAGGGACAATTGTGTAATCTAACTGAGGTTTCAAAGAGTTAAACTATGCGGAAGTTGGTGGAAATTAAAGCTCGATACTTAAACTAAAACCTTTATGAAAACGGGGAAGGTCACGTTCCCAAATCTTAGTGCAGTTTGTAGATATGTAGTTTGTATGCAGAGTCAGTTGGTTAGATAACTGAAATGTAAATATTGAAAGTAAAAAATACAGTATTTTACGTTGTTCAGAGATTGACCTCTTACGTCCACGACTTCATTTTCTGGAAAGTAATCCACTAGATAAGCTTACGTGTGCTTATCAAACATTCCACTTGGTTTGCGAGTACCAAGCAACCTAACCAATTCGATTACGGGTTCGAACCAAACCTTACAACACTTTTACGGATAAGTGTATAACTTGGTCTTAGATTGCGGGTTCTAAGTGAAGGGTTGTATACGAAAGCAAGACTTTTGTTTATATACAATTGATATTTATTTCACTATGATTCTCCTATCTGAAATGTTTATTATTGCATAATTATTATTTGTCCAATTATCTCAATATCATAGATTATATAGTGTGTTGTAGATCACAGAAGATTATATAATCGGCATTTTATGAGATATAAACTAATATTCACAATCGAGACAACTTGGACGAGTTGTTGGTTTAGATTGTAGCATAATAGTATTAAATAGTTTATCTTGACTATTTATTTATGCTAGTACGTTAATCGTATTGAAAGGATCACAGTGAGATTAATTCTCTGTTCTGAATTATTGAGAATTAAAGATTTCGGTGACTTAAATAGTCTTAACCTTAATTGGGTTTATCAGTATGAATAAGTGTCTGACTATTGCTTTGATCTATTATAAATGAGAACTTAATCGTGGTTCAGAATTTCGTATTTTGGGCAGTAGCAGTTCTTATTTGATATTGATAGAGCTGCAATAAGGATCCGTGTCCTATGAATAATGGGATGATGATATCCTCTCGCAGAACTTAATAAGTTTGTCGTATTAAACCCTGCAGGTGGAATTAGTTCCGATACGATAATAAGTTTAAGTGGTAGCACTCGAGATAATTATTTATTAGTGAATAATTAATTGATTAATTAATTTACTGTCAGAAGTATTTAATTAATTAATGGATATTCGAGAATCTTAAACACGGAGATTAATTAAGTCTAATACTAGCCCCGACTCAATTAATTAAATAAGAGGGTAAGTCAGTATTAATTCTTTAGTGGAATGAATTAATATTTATATCTGATTTATATTTCTGGGCTGAATGGATTAAATCAGATATTATTGGGCCAATCTTATTTAAGCTAGTAGATCCCTGAACTGGCCCAATGGCCTGTGTTTCTAGTGGGCTAGGCGCCTGTCTCCTACGGCCCGTGAGGGCTGTCTAGGTTCAATGAATGTGAGCAGTTATTTATCTATAAATACAAGGCTCATAAGACTCATTACTTACTTGCATTTTAAGCAATTAAAACCTAGTGAGAGAGAGAGAGAATCGGCGCCTACCCCACTGTGAGAAAGAGAGTACGAGGTCGATCCCATCCATCGTCGTATTCTAGCCGGGAACAGTTCAGAAGATCAACTCTGGAGTCGTTGTGCATCAAATTTGCAGGTATATCGTATAAACATCCTATGATTGTAATTAAATTCATAGGAGCATGCTAGGTATGGATTTTGTATGTGTTTGTTAGATATCCATAATTGATCCATGGGTAAAGAACGGATTGGTTATCAAAAACCGGTTCCAACACTAAGGGACCTAGTGTCTTTGATTGTGGGTTCAAAGACGGACCTGAGGTTTTGGGGTTGGGGTTTTTCCAACTATTTAGCCTTCTACACATAGAGAAATAGAGGCTTCTTCCTAAAGCTAAGAGACTCGATCTTTTGGAAGAGAGTCTGCTCTAAATAAAGCAAGAACCTAGATATTAGACTCGATCAAATAAAAAGCTTTTTGAGAGGCTACATGAAAGAACATGAGGGGTGAAGACACTCGACTTCTACTGATTCTTCGACTTGGTTGGTCTTACTCTGGAGAGAGTGGTTGTCTGCTGCTTTGCTTGAATCTTTTATTCTCTCTCTCTCTATTCCTTTCAATGGGGAGACCTCTATTTATAGAGGGAAATCTAATTAGCCGTTGGAGAAAGTCGTTTGATCTCTGCCAAAAGTATGACACTTCACCTGCTTTACTGCAAACTTTCTTAAAATGGCAACTGCGATCTTCGCTTTTTGCTCGTCTTTGTTGTCGGTCCATTTATAGTAAGTTTCTAGACTGACTTGTGCTTCTGAGTAGATTTAAATTTGGACTTCAACTCTTCTGCCTTCAACGTCTTCAAAGTCTTCTCTTCTCAGCTTTATGACGTCAGACTTCAACACAACTTCTCTTCATGCTTGAGCTGCATGGTTCAGTTATGGAGTCAACTGAGTTGTGGTCCAGCTGAACAAGTTCCTCACGGACTGTCTTCTTCAGTCTGTCTGACTTCTTCTGTTTGAAACCTGTAAAGATAAAAATCTCTACGCTCAAACAGTGATCTCTAACTAAGTTCAGACTCATGGTTTTCATCTATTCGGTTGGGGTCACTTGGGTTTTGTGATAAATCAAAACATTTACTATTTTTCTCAAAACAGTGAGCCCTGTAATCATGATATGTTGGTCTAAGGATTTAGGCGTTGATGCCAAGTTATCCATAAGACAACTAGTCATGGTGTTATCCGTATCATGTTCCGCCTAGAGGGTACGTGATTACAGGGCTCCCGAGCCGATCGATTGAGGGAACATGATTACAGGGCTCCCGAGCTGATCGTGGTATCAGAGCCAGGTCGTGTTCCGACCCGGCGGCGGGAGAAAGTAAATATTCTTTGAGGTTATCTTGAGTGATGAGTAGGGAGGCGGATTCCCAATCAATGGATTCATCTTCGTCTTTGACCTAGCAAATACTTACCCAATCCCGAGCACTCTCACTTCCTAAACAGTTCACCTCTAGTATAGAACACCTTGTAGAATACACAACAATACCTAGCGATGCTATCGTAGAAAAAACAATTCCTCCTCTTGTTAGTCCTTACAATATCTACCGTAAATACGGAAGTCTTACCAAAAGCATAAAATCTCTTGTTTCCTCTAAAGATCCTCCCCTTCAAGAATATGTTCAATCTTCTAAAATGGATCAGTGCGGTTTGCCAGCAACTTCACAAGAGCAATATGTTACTTTGGCAATCCCACTAGAATATATTGAAGCATAGCGCAAAGATGGATACACTCATCTTCATCTGGGTGCTGTTAGTCTAGTCCTTTCATATAATGGAAGGAAGGGACTTCCTGTTACAGCAAGAATTGCTCTGTTGGATACTCGATATCTGCACTATGAGCATGCTGTAATCGGAACGGTTCTTACAACTCTTAATTTGGGAAGTGTAGTCATCACTTTCTTCCCTAATTTTGCGTTGTCCCTCCGAGATGCTTCATTAGAATCCGCATTCAAGGTCCAGATCCAGATATCAGGGGCAGATCAATCTCCTAACAGCTTTATGGCGACCTTGCACCACCAAATCGTCTACAGGCTGCAGAATCATAGCCTTGATCTTAAAAATCAAGGTACTCCTGACGCCTTGATGATCTTGGCCGAAGCCGGAAATGAAGTTCCAACAATCATTCAAGTCCTGAGACAGATTAATAAAGAAGATCTCAAAAAATTGGTTCCCACCGAGTGGATTACCAATTATGAGTCATTCCATCAGACGGTGGAGTCAATTCAAGCCACGGAGTTTAAATTCTCAAAAACAAAGGATGGGAAGACCAAGACCATCTTCACGCCAATCAAAGAAGACGGTCCATCCAATCTGATGTTTCAGCTCATGATCCTCCCCGTTCAAAATGTCATACAAACCTTATCTGATGGGGTTCCTCTCCCTATTGCTTCATTTAAGGCAGATGGGAAGGAAATTTATACGGATAGGATTGACGGCCATTTTATTTGGGACTGCGATCCATCCATGTGCGATCCAAGATGTACCTGCCAAGACGATGATTCCAACGATGATGATAGTGATGGCGATGATGATGAAGATGGCTACTATGAGTTTGGGTTTGATGATGATGAGTACATACTTCCGCCCAAACCATGCCTAATGTTAAAAGGTTATGATGTTGAATTTCCACCACTTTCTCGACATGAAGATTCCATCAATAATATCATTTCCAGACCGTATGTTCAGAGTACAATTATGGAGCCTGGTGGTCAACGAAAACCTTTAAATCAAGGAGAAGAGGTTTTGAACTGGCATACTTGTAATGCTAATGCTCAGAACAAATCTCTTCGACTTATTGATTCAAAGGTTTCTCAAATATTGGAAAAGGTGCAAGATTCCACCGACAAAGTGAATTCGCTCGAGACGCAACTACAAGAAATCGAGAAAAAGCTTTCTGAAAGGATTTCTCAACTGGATGCAGAAATTCAGACCCTAATTGCAAGCCGTCATTTTGGAGCTGAATTCTCACAAAAAGAAGCAGAAATAAGAGCGCTTAAAAAGGAGTTGCAAAGGATCGAGGATGACAAGAATCGAGCCAAATCTCTTTTCATCCCTCAACCAAGCTTCATTCATTCCCCACCAGATTCACCAGAATATTCTAAATATTTTAGGATGGTTTCAAGTATTCCTCTGGATGTTCCCAAAAGAAGTAAGAAGAAGGAACCCCGACGGAGAGAAGAGATTGAAGAAGACACTCAACCTGCAGAAGCACTTATGGTGGATGAGATACCAAAAATCAACAATATCACAGGGTCATCAAAGTCATCTAGCTATTCTCTTAATAGCACGGATGAAGAAGATATAGGAATAACAGACCTTTCTGTTATTCTTATGGCGGACCGATCGGACCCAGGATACGGCCAGCCATTTACCGAACCAGTCTCAGAAGATTCAGAACCTGAGACCACCGAAGGTCCGTATATCAGCCAACCAAATGAAGGACGGACTCCAAAACCAGCGACAGGTCCATGGTTCACCTTTGATGACATCCCAATCCACAAACGAAGAGATCGCATGCACACCTTTGCTGCCTGGATAGACAATCAGCTCAATAGAGATGATGCTGATCTCAGGTTAGTCCTTAAGGAATTTACATCTAGATTCCTTGGGACCTTGAGAGAATGGTTTCTTAGCCTTGGAGAATATCGACAACGTCAAATTCTTGGTGCTCAGACTCCAGGAGAAGCTCTAGGAGAAATTCATCGTGAATTTATCGGTGATCCCTCTCTTTACACCAAAGCAATATCTCAAGAATACTTCTCTATGAGATGCTGCTCTCTTTCAAAAAACAATTTAGACTGGCATTTTAAAAGAATGTCAGAAAGATTCTACTGCCTGAATGGATTCAATGATCCGAATCTGAAGAATGTCTATCTAGCTTCTCTTCCCAAAGAATTGCAACCAGAAATGGCACGAATGATGCAGGCCGCCAGGAAAGACGTCGCAAGTACCAGCATGGGACAAATCCATCAAATTTGTCTAGCTGCACTTGACAAGCTTTGCGAGCAACAAAATCTTTTCAAAGAAATGATGGAACGAAGGAAGATTCCCAAGTCCGTGTGCGACAAATCCTATATGGAAATCAAATGCAAAGAGCACGATTGCAAGTGTTCATCTTCAAAGAAAAAGGGGAAGAAGAGCAAATTCCGGAAGAAGGAAAATAAGAAGAAGTACAGATTCTTCCGACGAAAGCCTTTCCGACAGAAGAGATCTAAAAGGTGTTTTCTTTGCCATAAAGAATGACATTTTGCCAAGAATTGTCCCAATAAAGCAGGCACAACTTCCAAATTAGCTTCACAGGCTTTCTAATCTCATGAAGCCAATCTCGCAGATGCTGATATTGAGTCCCTTTACTCAGAACAAGAAGAACAAGATATAGATACTGCATTTATTTTGCAGGAATCTGCCACCGAAGATGAACAATCAGAGACCGAAGATCCCGAAGATAATATTCCAATTTTCATGTTGCAACCGATGACATCTCAGTCCAACATGATGATCCAGGAAGGCATTCTGTCTCCCCATCTTGAAGTTCGAATTCTACAAACCAAATATGATAAGTCAATCAAGGTGATTGGAGTGTTGGATACTGGAGCAAGAAGAATCATGTTGAATCCTGATATCCTTCCGAAAGAAGCATGGGAAATACATCATCAATATTTCTATGCAGCTGACGGTCAAACCTTTCTTATATCATTAATCTCCAAGCATCCAATTGGAATCCAACTTTTTCCAGATTGTATCATCTGGATAAAAGTTATTGGAAGCAAACTACATGGGCATGATCTCTTGATGGGCTTTGATCTATTTTTCAAAGCACAACGTCTTCAAATACTTCCACAAGGCATAAAATACAAAAGGAGATTTCAGGCCTATACAACTGTCCAGAAGTTATTCTCCCTACAAGAAACTCCTAATGAGTATGGTCGCTTCTCAAAAGAGCTGAAAGGATGTTGCGCAGACTCTCATGCTGAATTCCAACATCCCTATCCTCTCTGGAAGAATGAACAATTCTTTGTTCAGCTACCATTCAAAAAGAACGAGGATATCAATGCCACTAAAGCCACTCATCCCAGAATGAATCCTGAAGAATTAGCTTTGGCAAGACAAGAATGTCAGCAGCTGTTATCCCTTAGGCTCATCGAACCAACCAATTCAAATTGGGCATGTCTAGCATTCTATGTCAATAATCGGGCTGAACAAGCTAGAGGGAAAAAGAGGTTAGTCATCGATTACAAACTCTTAAACCTTTTTCTTCTTGATGATAAATTTCCTTTACCAAGAACCCAAATGCATTTTTCCCAACTATCTGAAGCCCGCATATTCTCCAAATTCGACCTTAAGTCTGGCTTTTAGCAATTGGGTATTGATCCAAAAGATAGATATAAAACAGCTTTTTGTATTCCCATAGCCCAATATCAATGGAAAGTCGTTCCATTTGGCCTAAAGGTTGCACCCTCCTTATTCCAAAAAGCCATGATCAAATTGTTTTAGCCAATATTATACTCTTCCTTGATTTATATTGATGATATTTTGTTATACTCAAAAACCAAGGGAGAACATTATGTCCTGCTCAAAAAATTTCTTAAAGTGGTTCGCACTTTTGGAATAATGCTATCTGAAAAGAAAAGCACGATTGGCCAGTCTTGTATAGACTTTCTTGGAATGAAGATATCAAATGGGAATTATGAACCAGGCCCATACATTGCTCAGGAACTTCTTAAGTTCCCAAAAGAAAAGTTGTCTGTGAAGGAAATTCAACAGTTCCTTGGAATTGTGAATTATGTCAAACACTTCATCCCAAGCTGCTCCCGGTATACCTGCCATCTTTCTAAACTTCTTAGAAAGAATCCTCCACCTTGGGGAAAGTCGCAAACAGAAGCTGTTCAACATCTCAAAGACATCTGCCAGAATTTTGCACCTCTGCGAATCCCAGGTGATGGCCAAAGAGTCCTACAAACTGATGCAAGCGATGATCATTGGGGAGCAATTTTGCTAGAAAAGAAAGACGCAAAGATACACTATTGTGCACATGCCAGCGGCCAATTCAAAGACTCTAAAAAGCACTACCATGCCATCTACAAAGAAATATTGACAGTAAAGAATGGCATCAAAAAGTTCGAGTTCCATCTTGTCGGCTACGAGTTTATTGTCCAACTGGATAATACATCTTTCCCAGCCATAATAGAGCTCAAGCACAAAGGAGTACCTGAGAAGCAACTTCTTCGTCTCAAAGATTGGTTTTCCAAATATCAATTCACCGTTCAACACATCAAAGGTAAAGATAATATTGTTCCTGATTATCTTTCCCGAAAACCAACCTTAAAACTCATATCTTCTACACAAATTCTCCCTATAATCTTCATGGTCAAGAAAAAGAAACCACGACAGTCATTCATCTGTGTAGGGAGAAAGGGAAAAAATCCATTTCTTTCAAACAATTCCTTGGTTGTTCCAAAACCACCAGATCTCACTTTTCCTCCTTATGTTAAACCGTTCGAAACCATTCATGAGATCCGTTTATTTGCAAGGCAAAATATGTTCAAGTTTCTCTCTAGTTATATCCTAGAGACCAAGTTACCCTTAGAAAAAGCATGTTTTGATATACATAAACCTTTTCTTATGATAACTTATCTCAATCTTTCAACCTCTGTCATACCCAACATGTTCTGGTATCTTTGGTGTTTATCCTCTATTTATTATCATGCCATCGAACTCTGTATTGAAGAAATGATATCATTCTTTTGCAACACCGAGAATGATAACACTCTGCAATGGAACCTCTTGACATGGTATGCCTCAGCAGAAGAATGGCTATCCTTACTCTATCATGAATTACAAGATGCTAATGAAGGCAAACCAAATCCACACCTAGTCCTGATGTGTCATAGACCTTATTCCAATGACATAAAAGGACAACTGGTCCCTCTTCCAATGTACTATAAATGGAAGACTACAGCTGGCTCAACTGGAGATAATTTGTTTGAACAAAGGCAGATGTATATCCACTTATGTCTCACCAACAAAGTGACTCCTCTGGATCATCCCGAAGGACTTATCTACACCTCTTTTGTCCTCGAATCAATACGGGCCAGCATTTACTCTTCTGACGATGAAGGAACCAGCCAAGGACCAAATACCAACAAAGAAGCAAGTTCCAAGATGCCTAATAAAGCCATCCAGCCTAATACCAACAAAGAAGCAAGTTCCAAGATGCCTAATAAAGCCATCCAACCTAATGCAGACAAAGAAGCGAGGAAGAGACACATCATTGAAGAAGATGATAAGATCATCTTGGAATACTTCATCAAATTACAAATACCATGGTCCTCGGAAGATGAAGACAACCAAGGCAATCACATGGATATAGATAAAGATGACAAGAGCTTGCCACCTCATGCTACTTCTTCATCCATGCAGCCATAGATACGTGTCTTTCATCCTAGATACGTGTCCTTCATCTTGTAAATACGTGTCTACCTTGTTGTAATAGAGATAGAGATGCATGTTGCAGCCATAGTCCTATATATAGGCTTGGTGCATGCTGAATGTAAAAAACGAAAAATAAAAATAAAACCTATCTCTTTACTTATGAATTCCAACTAAACCTTCTCTTTCTCCCGAAAGTCCTCTAGATATCTTCATAGATATTTATGATCTCTCAAGGTCTGTATATACACACAAAGTATGCTCTGTACTTGCCTTTGTTAAAAGGATCCTGTACATCAGAAAAGTGTTAGCTACGGTCCCTGTATTATGTACGGTGGATTTTGGTAAAGATTTCATCATGATATGTTGGTTTAAGGATTTAGGCGTTGATGCCAAGTTATCCATAAAATAACTAGTCATGGTGTTATCCGTATCGTGTTCCGCCTAGTCATGAGGTTGTCTTGAGTGATGAGTAGGGAGGCGGATTCCCAATCAATGGATTCGTCTTCGTCTTTGACCCAGCAAATACTTACCCAATCTATGGCTGCATGGATGAAGAAGTAGCATGAGGTGGCAAGCTCTTGTCATCTTTATCTATATCCATGTGATTACCTTGGTTGTCTTCATCTTCCGAGGATCATGGTATTTGTAATTTGATGAAGTATTCCAAGATGATCTTATCATCTTCTTCAATGATATGTCTCTTCCTCGCTTCTTTGTCTGCATTAGGCCGGATGGCTTTATTAGGCATCTTGGAACTTGCTTCTTTGTTGGTATTAGGCTGGATGGCTTTATTAGGCATCTTGGAACTTGCTTCTTTGTTGGTATTTGGTCCTTGGCTGGTTCCTTCATCGTCAGAAGAGTAAATGCTGGCCCGTATTGATTCGAGGACAAAAGAGGTGTAGATAAGTCCTTCGGAATTGATCCAGAGGAGTCACTTTGTTGGTGAGACATAGGTGGATATACATCTGCCTTTGTTCAAACAAATTATCTCCGGTTGAGCCAGCTGTAGTCTTCCATTTATAGTACATTGGAAGAGGGACCAGTTGTCCTTTTATGTCATTGGAATAAGGTCTATGACACATCAGGACTAGGTGTGGATTTGGTTTGCCTTCATTAGCATCTTGTAATTCATGATAGAGTAAGGATAGCCATTCTTCTGCTGAGGCATACCATGTCAAGAGGTTCCATTGCAGAGTGTTATCATTCTCGGTGTTGCAAAAGAATGATATCATTTCTTCAATACAGAGTTCGATGGCATGATAATAAAGATAGGATAAACACCAAAGATACCAGAACATGTTGGGTATGACAGAGGTTGAAAGATTGAGATAAGTTACCATAAGAAAAGGTTTATGTATATCAAAACATGCTTTTTCTAAGGGTAACTTGGTCTCTAGGATATAACTAGAGAGAAACTTGAACATATTTTGCCTTGCAAATAAACGGATCTCACGAATGGTTTCGAACGGTTTAACATAAGGAGGAAAAGTGAGATCTGGTGGTTTTGGAACAACCAAGGAATTGTTTGAAAGAAATGGATTTTTCCCCTTTCCCCCTACACAGATGAATGACTGTCGTGGTTTCTTTTTCTTGACCATGAAGATTATAGGGAGAATTTGTGTAGAAGATATGAGTTGTAAGGTTGGTTTTCGAAAAAGATAATCAGGAACAATATTATCTTTACCTTTGATGTGTTGAACGGTGAATTGATATTTGGAAAACCAATCTTTGAGACGAAGAAGTTGCTTCTCAGGTACTCTTTTGTGCTTGAGCTCCATTATGGCTGGGAAAGATGTATTATCCAGTTGGACAATAAACTCGTAGCCGACAAGATGGAACTCGAACTTTTTGATGTCATTCTTTACCGCTAATATTTCTTTGTAGACGGCATGGTAGTGCTTTTCAGAGTCTTTGAATTGGCCGCTGGCATGTGCACAATAGTGTATCTTTGCGTCTTTCTTTTCTAGCAAAATTGCTCCCCAATGATCATCGCTTGCATCAGTTTGTAGGACTCTTTGGCCATCACCTGGGATTCGCAGAGGTGCAAAATTCTGGCAGATGTCTTTGAGATGTTGAACAGCTTCTGTTTGCGACTTTCCTCAAGGTGGAGGATTCTTTCTAAGAAGTTTAGAAAGATGGCAGGTATACCGGGAGCAGCTTGGGATGAAGTCTTTGACATAATTCACAATTCCAAGGAACTGTTGAATTTCCTTTACAGACAACTTTTCTTTTGGGAACTTAAGAAATTCCTGAGCAATGTGTGGGCCTGGTTCATAATTCCCATCTGATATCTTCATTCCAAGAAAGTCTATACAAGACTGGCCAATCGTGCTTTTCTTTTCAGATAGCATTATTCCAAAAGTGCGAACCACTTCAAGAAATTTTTTGAGCAGGACATAATGTTCTCCCTTGGTTTTTGAGTATAACAAAATATCATCAATATAAATCAAGGAAGAGTATAATATTGGCTAAAACAATGTGATCATGGCTTTTTGGAATAAGGAGGGTGCAACCTTTAGGCCAAATGGGACGACTTTCCATTGATATTGGGCTATGGGAATACAAAAAGCTGTTTTATATCTATCTTTTGGATCAATACCCAATTGCTAAAAGCAGACTTAAGGTCGAATTTGGAGAATATGCGGGCTTCAGATAGTTGGGCAAAAAGTATTTGGGTTCTTGGTAAAGGAAATTTATCATCAAGAAGAAAAAGGTTTAAGAGTTTGTAATCGATGACTAACCTCTTTTTCCCTCTAGCTTGTTCAGCCCGATTTGACATAGAATGCTGGACATGCCCAATTTGAATTGGTTGGTTCGATGAGCCCAAGGGATAACAGCTGCTGACATTCTTGTCTTGCCAAAGCTAATTCTTCAGGATTCATTTCGGGATGAGTGGCTTTAGTGGCATTGATATCCTCGTTCTTTTTGAATGGTAGCTGAACAAAGAATTGTTCATTCTTCCAGAGAGGATAGGGATGTTGGAATTCAGCATGAGAGTCTGCGCAACATCCTTTCAGCTCTTTTGAGAAGCGACCATACTCATCATGAGTTTCTTGTAGGGAGAATAACTTCTGGACAGTTGTATAGGCCTGAAATCTCCTTTTGTATTTTATGCCTTGTGGAAGTATTTGAAGACGTTGTGCTTTGAAAAACAGATCAAAGCCCATCAAGAGATCATGTCCATGTAGTTTGCTTCCAATAACTTTTATCCAGATGGTACAATCTGGAAAAAGTTGGATTCCAATTGGATGCTTAGAGATTAATGATGTATGAAAGGTTTGACCGTCAGCTGCATAGAAATATTGATGATGTATTTCCCATGCTTCTTTCGGAAGGATATCAGGATTCAACATGGTTCTTCTTGCTCCAGTATCCAACACTCCAATCACCTTGATTGACTTATCATATTTGGTTTGTAGAATTCGAACTTCAAGATGGGGAGACAGAATGCCTTCCTGGATCATCATGTTGGACTGAGATGTCATCGGTTGCAACATGAAAATTGGAATATTATCTTCGGGATCTTCGGTCTCTGATTGTTCATCTTCGGTGGCAGATTCCTGCAAAATAAATGCAGTATCTATATCTTGTTCTTCTTGTTCTGAGTAGAGGGACTCGATATCAGCATCTGCGAGATTGGCTTCATGAGATAAGAAAGCCTGTGAAGCTAATTTGGAAGCTGTGCCTGCTTTATTGGGACAATTCTTGGCAAAATGTCCTTCTTTATGGCAAAGAAAACACCTTTTAGATCTCTTCTGTCGGAAAGGCTTTCGTCGGAAGAATCTGTACTTCTTCTTGTTTTCCTTCTTCCGGAATTTGCTCTTCTTCCCCTTTTTCTTTGAAGATGAACACTTGCAATCGTGCTCTTTGCATTTGATTTCCATATAGGATTTGTCGCACACGGACTTGGGAATCTTCCTTCGTTCCATCATTTCTTTGAAAAGATTTTGTTGCTCGCAAAGCTTGTCAAGTGCAGCTAGACAAATTTGATGGATTTGTCCCATGCTGGTACTTGCGACGTCTTTCCTGGCGGCCTGCATCATTCGTGCCATTTCTGGTTGCAATTCTTTGGGAAGAGAAGCTAGATAGACATTCTTCAGATTCGGATCATTGAATCCATTCAGGCAGTAGAATCTTTCTGACATTCTTTTAAAATGCCAGTCTAAATTGTTTTTTGAAAGAGAGCAGCATCTCATAGAGAAGTATTCTTGAGATATTGCTTTGGTGTAAAGAGAGAGATCACCGATAAATTCACGATGAATTTCTCCTAGAGCTTCTCCTGGAGTCTGAGCACCAAGAATTTGACGTTGTCGATATTCTCCAAGGCTAAGAAACCATTCTCTCAAGGTCCCAAGGAATCTAGATGTAAATTCCTTAAGGACTAACATGAGATCAGCATCATCTCTATTGAGCTGATTGTCTATCCAGGCAGCAAAGGTGTGCATGCGATCTCTTCGTTTGTGGATTGGGATGTCATCAAAGGTGAACCATGGACCTGTCGCTGGTTTTGGAGTCCGTCCTTCATTTGGTTGGCTGATATACGGACCTTCGGTGGTCTCAGGTTCTGAATCTTCTGAGACTGGTTCGGTAAATGGCTGGCCGTATCCTGGGTCCGATCGATCCGCCATAAGAATAACAGAAAGGTCTGTTATTCCTATATCTTCTTCATCCGTGCTATTAAGAGAATAGCTAGATGACTTTGATGACCCTGTGATATTGTTGATTTTTGGTATCTCATCCACCATAAGTGCTTCTGCAGGTTGAGTGTCTTCTTCAATCTCTTCTCTCCGTCGGGGTTCCTTCTTCTTACTTCTTTTGGGAACATCCAGAGGAATACTTGAAACCATCCCAAAATATTTAGAATATTCTGGTGAATCTGGTGGGGAATGAATAAAGCTTGGTTGAGAGATGAAAAGAGATTTGGCTCGATTCTTGTCATCCTCGATCCTTTGCAACTCCTTTTTAAGCGCTCTTATTTCTGCTTCTTTTTGTGAGAATTCAGCTCCAAAATGACGGCTTGCAATTAGGGTCTGAATTTCTGCATCCAGTTGAGAAATCCTTTCAGAAAGCTTTTTCTCAATTTCTTGTAGTTGCGTCTCGAGCGAATTCACTTTGTCGGTGGAATCTTGCACCTTTTCCAGTATTTGAGAAACCTTTGAATCAATAAGTCAAAGAGATTTGTTCTGAGCATTAGCATTACAAGTATGCCAGTTCAAAACCTCTTCTCCTTGATTTAAAGGTTTTCGTTGACCACCAAGCTCCATAATTGTACTCTGAACATACGGTCTGGAAATGATATTATTGATGGAATCTTCATGTCGAGACAGTGGTAGAAATTCAACATCATAACCTTTTAACATCAGGCATGGTTTGGGCGGAAGTATGTATTCATCATCATCAAACTCAAACTCATAGTAGCCATCTTCATCATCATCGCCATCACTATCATCATCATTGGAATCATCGTCTTGGCAGGTACATCTTGGATCGCACATGGATGGATCGCAGTCCCAAATAAAATGGCCGTCAATCCTATCCGTATAAATTTCCTTCCCATCTGCCTTAAATGAAGCAATATGGAGAGGAAACCCATCAGATAAGGTTTGTATGACATTTTGAACGGGGAGGATCATGAGCTGAAACATCGGATTGAATGGACCGTCTTCTTTGATTGGCGTGAAGATGGTCTTGGTCTTCCCATCCTTTGTTTTTGAGAATTTAAACTCCGTGGCTTGAATTGACTCCACCGTCTGATGGAATGACTCATAATTGGTAATCCACTCGGTGGGAACCAATTTTTTGAGATTTTCTCTATTAATCTGTCTCGGGACTTGAACGATTGTTGGAACTTCATTTCCGGCTTCGGCCAAGATCATCAAGGCGTCAGGAGTACCTTGATTTTTAAGATCAAGGCTATGATTCTGCAGCCTGTAAACGATTTGGTGGTGCAAGGTCGCCATAAAGCTGTTAGGAGATTGATCTGCCCCTGATATCTGGATCTGGACCTTGAATGTGGATTCTAATGAAGCATCTCGGAGGGACAACGCAAAATTAGGGAAGAAAGTGATGACTACACTTCCCGAATTAAGAGTTGTAAGAACCGTTCCGATTACAGCATGCTCATAGTGCAGATATCGAGTATCCAACAGAGCAATTCTTGCTGTAACATGAAGTCCCTTCCTTCCATTATATGAAAGGACTAGACGAACAGCACCCAGATGAAGATGAGTGTATCCATCTTTGCGCCATGCTTCAATATATTCTGGTGGGATTGCCAAAGTAACATATTGCTCTTGTGAAGTTGCTGGCAAACCGCACTGATCCATTTTAGAAGATTGAACATATTCTCGAAGGGGAGGATCTTTAGAGGAAACAAGAGATTTTATGCTTTTGGTAAGACTTTCGTATTTACGGTAGATATTGTAAGGACTAACAAGAGAAGGAATTGTTTTTTCTACGATAGCATCGCTAGGTATTGTTGTGTATTCTACAAGGTGTTCTATACTAGAGGTGAACTGTTTAGGAAGTGAGAGTGCTGAGGATTGGGTAAGTATTTGCTGGGTCAAAGATGAAGACGAATCCATTGATTGGGAATCCGCCTCCCTACTCATCACTTAAGACAACCTCACAGAATATTTACTTTCTCCCGCCGCCGGATCGGAACACGACCTGGCTCTGATACCACGTCGGCTCGGGAGCCCTGTAATCACGTACCCTCAATCGATCAACTCGGGAGCCCTGTAATCACGTACCCTCTAGTCGGCTCGATCGATCGATCGAGTCAATGGTTTTGCATGGCCTAAGAGTTGTTGTCAATTGTACAACATATGTTTTAGTGTTGATTTATTGAGATAGTTCTATATAAAGTACATATGTGCAATTTTTAAAGGCTCATGATGGTCCCGGTAACGAGTATCTGGTGTATGGGGTGGGGAATACACTAGTAGCGATTTTGGCTTTTAAAATCTTTTCACTAAGGAAACTGCTCAAGTCAATTCGCTCAACAACTGAAAAAGTCAGTTGGAGTTGATCACAAAGTTAGGTGCACATGTGACTTCTTCTGCTGAGGGACAATTGTGTAATCTAACTGAGGTTTCAAAGAGTTAAACTATGCGGAAGTTGGTGGAAATTAAAGCTCGATACTTAAACTAAAACGTTTATGAAAACGGGGAAGGTCACGTTCCCAAATCTTAGTGCAGTTTGTAGATATGCAGTTTGTATGCAGAGTCAGTTGGTTAGATAACTGAAATGTAAATATTGAAAGTAAAAAACACAGTATTTTACGTTGTTCAGAGATTGACCTCTTCGTCCACGACTTCATTTTCTGGAAAGTAATCCACTAGATAAGCTTACGTGTGCTTATCAAACATTTCACTTGGTTTGCGAGTACCAAGCAATCTAACCAATTCGATTACGGGTTCGAACCAAACCTTACAACACTTTTGCGGATAAGTGTATAACTTGGTCTTAGATTGCGGGTTCTAAGGGACCTAGTGTCTTTGATTGTGGGTTCAAAGACGGACCTGAGGTTTTGGGGTTGGGGTTTTTCCAACTATTTAGCCTTCTACACATAGAGAAATAGAGGCTTCTTCCTAAAGCTAAGAGACTCGATCTTTTGGAAGAGATTCTGCTCTAAATAAAGCAAGAACCTAGATATTAGACTCGATCAAATAAAAAGCTTTTTGAGAGGCTACATGAAAGAACATGAGGGGTGAAGACACTCGACTTCTACTGATTCTTCGACTTGGTTGGTCTTACTCTGGAGAGAGTGGTTGTCTGCTGCTTTGCTTGAATCTTTTATTCTCTCTCTCTCTATTCCTTTCAATGGGGAGACCTCTATTTATAGAGGGAAATCTAATTAGCCGTTGGAGAAAGTCGTTTGATCTCTGCCAAAAGTATGACACTTCACCTGCTTTACTGCAAACTTTCTTAAAATGGCAACTGCGATCTTCGCTTTTTGCTCGTCTTTGTTGTCGGTCCATTTATAGTAAGTTTCTAGACTGACTTGTGCTTCTGAGTAGATTTAAATTTGGACTTCAACTCTTCTGCCTTCAACGTCTTCAAAGTCTTCTCTTCTCAGCTTTATGACGTCAGACTTCAACACAACTTCTCTTCATGCTTGAGCTGCATGGTTCAGTTATGGAGTCAACTGAGTTGTGGTCCAGCTGAACAAGTTCCTCACGGACTGTCTTCTTCAGTCTGTTTGACTTCTTCTGTTTGAAACCTGTAAAGATAAAAATCTCTACGCTCAAACAGTGAGCTCTAACTAAGTTCAAACTCATGGTTTTCATCTATTCGGTTGGGGTCACTTGGGTTTTGTGATAAATCAAAACATTTACTAATTTTCTCAACCGCTCACTACACATTAATTACCAGTATAATATAATGTGACAATCTATAAAAATACACCCTTTCACAATGTAAAAATGAAAAATACACCATAGTCTAAAAAACAATGAATTTGACAATCCATAAAAATACACCCTTTCACAAAATCCCGCTCGCCACGTGTCAAATCTCGCTCGAGTAGGAAATATGATCCCGCTCGAGTAGGATTTGACATGTGGCGAGCGGGATTTTGCTCTGTCCAAGCGGGAAATGGGAGAAAAGTTGGTCAATGTACAGAATGATGGATGATTGGTGCCTGGCATGAATTTACTTGCTTGTGCAGACATGAGACAGTACATTTTCACGTGAAATGCGGAAAAAAAATTGTATAGCATTCACACGCCTCTTTTACACACCCACAATAACATCCTTTCAAATTCATCGCATTCGAAAGTGGGCAACAATCTTTGAAATTTATCATTTGAGGTATTTTTCCGACCTTATAATTTTCCTCTAGGGTCCACTTAATTTTGATTGTACGTGGGACTCTTTAATATTCAAAACTTAGAAATTTATATGAATGCCGTATAGATTACATAGCAAGTGGATTTTATCATTTTCCGCTCAAAATTTAAATTTCCCGCTTGTGAGTTTTAATCCCACTCGAGCGGGATTTAGGTCTGCTGAGAGGGATTTTGTATAATAGGACTCAAAAAAATTATAGAATTTCAATTTTAGCATATCTCGCTCGAAATATCAATATCCCGCTCGAGAAATGTAATCCCGCTTGTTGGGAAATTTAAGTAAAGTTTTGATTGATTCCAAAACCAACTGACCCCAACCGAGTAAATGTTGCCAGATCCTAATGTTAGTATTTAAGCTCGTTGTTTGAGTATTGTTGAGATTTTATCTTTACAGGTCTCCAGCTGAAGACGGCATCATGGCATCACTCGGATAGAACATCAGTTGTAAGAAAGACAACTGAGCGTTCATTGGGGAAGATATAAGAGAACATCAAATGTGAGAAAAACAACTGAGCACTCAAGCCACCTGTTCAGATGGAACATCAGATGTGAGAAACACAACTGAGCGTTCAAGCCAACTGTTCAGACAGAACATCAGTTGCAGGACTCGAACTGATAAGATCGACAACATGAAGTTCAAGACAGCTGAGGGTTCAACTGTTCCTATTCAGACAGAAGGTCAGATGAAGATATCGATCAGATGGAACATCAGCTGAAGACCACTCGGATGAAGACCAAAACTTCTCAACCGACTAAACAAGGTTGAAAGTCAAAGGTTGAAGATTTGAATTTCAAAAAGGAAGTCACGTGAAGGTTTGACGTTCTGTCATTACCTCATTTGGCCCAACACAAGGCTGTCTCAGATGGAAAGCAGAAGTTCACAGTTGCCAAATCGGAAAAATCTGCAGAGATGAGAGACAAGCCATCGCTTTCACAGAACAAAAATCAACAGCTCCTCCAACGGCTAGTTGATTCTCTCCGCCTATAAATAGAGGCCTTCATTCATTCACCAAGAGATAGAGACCGAGAAGTGCGATAAGAGTCTAAACGAGCGAAAGAACGAAAAACTGCACTCAAGCTAAACTGCTTTTATTCTCTAAGAACATCACTAGTTGAGGGTTCATAGAGTGTTAGAATTTGTCTTGGTGTTTTTTATCCTAGTTTGAGTCTTCATTTGTTCAAGCTTAGATCCTAGCTCACTTCTTTGTTCGAGCTAGCAGTTGGAAAAACCCACCCTTATTCACATCCCTTAAAAAGGATTGTTAGGACCCTGCTTTTTCCGGAACTGAGTAGATAGGTTGATAAGTACCCGTAAACTTATCTGTAAGGTTGATAAGTACACGCAAACTTATCTTAACGGTTGCAAAGCCCGCGTAAACTTTGTGGTTCCAGTCCTAAAGAACTTGGACTGAGTTGTGTGGACTCACAACTCCCCATGGACGTAGGAGTTCTCTCCGAACTACGTAAATCTTTGTGTGTTTGTGTTTTCTGTTCAGTTATTTGTTGCATATCCAACTGACCAACTAACCAGCACTCAAAACTGCATTTTTACATTCTTAACCGACATGGTTATTGACCGACCTTGCATCTGAGCGTGAGTTATTTTGTACGAGTTGTTTTATCCACCACATTCCGCACAGCACTACACTTCCAGCTGAGTATCCTTACTCAGTTGTGATTCCAGCTGAGTCGTATTACTCAGTTGTGATAATTTTTCGGGGGTTGTTTTTAAAATTCTTAACTGGTGTATTCCCCCCCCTCCCTATACACCAGAACTCGTATCGGGACCATCAAGTGGTATCAGAGCAATGGTTCAAAAGACTGCTGACTCTGTTTCACGAGGTGTGAATCGAGGTGTTTTCTTCAGTGGTCAACTGAACAGATCTTTTTCACGCTAGTGCATATCTTCTTGCATCTGTTTTCTGTTTGTTGTGTGCAGATGGATGTTAAAGACAAGATTGTTGTCATGTTCTCGGTTGTGAACTATACATCCTGAAAGACTCGGATGAAGAAGATTCTACTGTCAAAGCATCATCGAATGCAACAAGTGATTACATCCGCACCGATCACCATCATGGAAAAAGTTACACGCACTCCTACAAATCCCAATGATGGGGATGCTACTGAGGTGATGGTTGAGAAAAAGCCAGAAGACTTCACTCCTGAGGAAGCGAAAGTGAGCCAGCTGGATATCTGGGCTCAGAGCACTATCATGTCCACAGTTGGATAAGACTATCTTCCATGGATAGAAGAGTGCAACACAGCTAAGGAGATGTGGGATATTTTGGCATCTCTTAGCGAGGGGAGTGATGAAACTAAGGAGAACAAGTTCTCCCATACTTGTCAAGATTGATAATCTCAAAAGTCAACTGTATGAGGCCAACTAGACTAAAGCTCCAACCGATGAGGAGTTGAAGGAGCAAATCAAGGAGCAGCAAGAGCAGTTGAACAAGCAAGAGGCACAGATCGACCAGCTGATGAAGAAATCAGACGCACATACCGAGCATATAGTTGTTCTCCTCAAGTGTTATGTTCACAACAATGGGAAGACTCAGTTGAAAACTTTTGACGCCAAGGCTTCGAAGGGCATATTTCTCGGATATACCGCTCGGATCAAGGCTTATAGAGTTTTTAACAACAGCTCTCGTGTTGTGGAGATAACACCTCATGTTAGTTTTGATGAATCTACCTTTGAGTGCAGGGAACAGGCTAAAGGACAACAAGCTGATTCACATGTTCCACCAGCTCTCACCAGATCGCAGGTTCTAAGGCAGAAGAATCTAGCTGAACCATTGGTATGGGCAACCGAGGATGTTGATCCCTGTTCCTCTGAAGATGAATGTGAGGACCCCAGCTCATCTCAAGGGGGAACTTCAGCTGATGTCACTCCAACTGCATCAGCATCTGAAGCCCAACCGAGCCCGGTTCAAAATATTGTCCATGTTGAGGATCCAGACTCCACAACTGATAAATCACCAGTTCTGAAGATCCCAACATCTCTCACAGCTCATGTTATCCCATCAGTTGAAATCACGGAACACCCACGGTTGAAAGAAGAAGGAAGACGCAACAAGAAATGGTATGAAGATCATTCCAAGGACAACATCATTGGAGATCCAGCCAAAGGTGTGAGTACTAGTAGCAAAGTTGCAAATCCAGACTTAGCTGAGAAAGATTCTAACACTTACGCTCAATACGCTGAGGAGTTGGCAGTTCTGGAAGAGTTCGAACAAGCAGGAGATGTTGCCATGATTTCATGTTTCGTAGCTGATGTGCCAGAACCGAAGAATGTTGTGGAAGCTCTCAATTGTGTTCATTGGACAACATCCATGCAAGAAGAACTGAATGAATTTCTACGCAACTGTGTATGGGAGTTGGTAGAAAGACCAAATGGTGTCAAAGTCATTAGATTAAAGTGGATTTTCAAGAACAAGAGAGACGCCATTGAATTCATCGTGAGGAATAAGGCAAGGTTGGTAGCTCAGGGATATTGCCAACAAGAAGGAATTGATTTCGAGGACTCCTTCGCGCCTGTTGCAAGGCTGGAAGCCATCCAAATATTTCTAGTCTATGCCGCATTTCACAAATTCAAGGTTTATCAAATGGATGTGAAGTGTGCCTTCCTCAACGGTGATATCAAGGAAGACGTTTATGTTGAACAGCCACCCGGTTTTGAGACTGGAGATGGAAGAGTGTATAAGTTGAAGAAAGTGATCTATGGATTGAAGCAAGCACCTAGGGCTTGGTATGACACTCTATGTGGTTTTCTTCTAAACTCGGGGTTCAAACGAGGGTCAGTTGACAAAACCCTGTTCACAATAAAAGTTGGAGAAGACATACTTGTTGTGCAAATCTATGTTGACAATATCATATTCGGTTCCAAGTCGGAGGAGCTGTGCGAGAAATTCTCAACTCTCATGAAGGAGAAATTCGAGATGTCGATGATGGGCGAGATGAATTATTTTCTTGGGCTACAGGTGAAGCAGTCATCAAAAGGGATTTTTATTAATCAGTCCAAATATACAAAGGAGCTCATCACAAAGTTCGGTTTGCAGTCAAGTAAAACCACACGGATCCCGATGAATACTAACTGGAAGATTGAACCCGGATCTGAGGGAAAACTCGTGGATGCCAGTAAGTATAGAGGGATTATTGGTTCTTTGCTATATCTAACCGCCAGTCCGCCAGATATATCTTACGCGGTTGGAGTGTGTGCTCGGTTCCAAGTTCAGCCGAGGGAAGCACACATGTTGGCAGCAAAGAACATCATTAAGTATCTGAAGGGCACTGTTAATGTTGGATTGTGGTACCCAACTGACGACAATATCCAACTGTTCGGATACTCAGATGCGGATCTAGCCGGAGATCGGTTGGACAGAAAGTCCACATCTGGACATTGTCAGTTCATGGGAAGCAAGTTAGTCTCATGGTTTTCCAAGAAACAAGCATGTGTTGCTACTTCTACAACCGAGTCAGAGTACATGGTTGCCGGTAGTTGTTGCATGCAAGTGTTGTGGCTCAAGCAACAGCTGAGAGATTATGAAGTCGCAACTGGACAGGTTCCGGTTCCCATTCATTGTGATAGCTCAAGTGCCATTGTTATCTCTTTGAATCCTGTTCATCACTCTCGGACAAAGCATATTGACATCCGACATCATTTTGTCCGAGATCATATTGAGAAGAAGGATGTATCTATGGAGAAAATTCCAATTGAGATTCAGAGAGCTGATATCTTCACCAAACCTCTTGCCGAAGCACGGTTCAAGATGTTATGCGATCTCCTTGGATTGTTGGATCCATCAGATAACGAACCAGCTGAGGTGAAGAGATAGATATCCATCTGAGAGGGAAGCTCAGATGAAGGGGGAATCTCAGATGCGGATCGCCAACCGAAGACATCAGACGTCAGCTGAACAGACGAACTCGAGTCAGCTGATGGTATGCCGCAACATTGGAACACAGTTGATTCCGACATCAGCTGGCAGGTATTACACAGCTGATTCCGACATCAGCTGGCAGGTAACATTTATGGCTGAAGGTGTTTGTGTCTTAAATGAGAATGTTTGAAATAAATTCAAACATTCATGAGCATGTCAGTTAGACTAAAATAGCCATCATAGCGCATTTAATGTAAAGTACGGCTGAACATCAATAGCCTACTTTATAGTGCGACTGGGCTGACATGAAAATAGTTCACCTTCTCACGCGCGGGTATTGGAACTCGGAATTCAACGTCAAGTCAAAGCTAGTCAACAGTCGCGAGATCTCAACCGTTGATGGATTCGCGCCATTCAACCCTGGCCGTCGATTTCAAACGACTCAATAACCTATAAAAGACGGAAAATCAGGAAGTGATCTCTTACCTTCTACATTTGTGTTTATCTGCAGTAACTGTTCATTTTCGTCTCCGATTTTGTCTCACCATTTTCTGCAAATTTCTCTCTATATATATAATCCTCACTGCATTACTAAATGGCACCTAAAGCTTCACAAGGAAGAAAGATGGCTTCTTCAGGACCTTCTCTTGTTCCGTCTTCGTACGAGGAGTCTTTTGACATGATGCTATCCAAGATTCATTTTGAGCAGATTCTATCGGACGAAGCACTGGACTCGCCGGTGTTGTCTCCCTTCGCCAATCTTCTCAGGGAGAACGGCCTTCTGGACTAGGCGACGCTCTTCCCCACCCACCTTCTCAGGCGTCAAGTCGGAGAGTTTTACTTGAACCTGAAATCTCCAATCGACAGCAGAGATGGCCTCGTTATAGAAATATCTTGTCGACAACGCGACGTTCCTGCCAGAACGATCTGCCGTGTCACCGTTCCCATTCCAGTTTCCGATTTGCTACGCTCCATCATCCCTCCGAACCTGATCGCCACAGACACAGTTAAGAACATTACCGACGCGGAAGCCGATCAATTTCTGGAGAATGCTCTCATCACCTCAGAAAAACTGAGGAGCAATATGCAGTGAACGAAGTTGAAGCCCGAGCATCGACTTCTGTTCGATGTTGTATCCAAAGTCATCTTCGGATACAGTGGTGCTTTTGGAGACATCAGCCGACCGAAGCTCAAGCAGCTGATTGCTTTGGAGCACAAGCACAAACATGACATCAACTGGTTTAGTTATTTCGAACACTAGTTGACACTGGAGAGGCAGAAGATCTCCGAAACCACAACCGACTCGAGAGAGAAGTTTTTGAGTGTCAAGGAAACTCTCAACTTTGGAGCTAAAATTTCTGCCCTGATACTTCTCGCCACGAAGGATCAGAACATGGTCTGGGAAGACTGTGAGGAGACCCCTATCAAGAGACAGATGCTCTTCCCAACCGCCAAGAAGGCTCAGGATGTGATTAGGAGTGTTTATACTCCTAAAGACAAGAGGGAAGCTGTGAAAACATCTGAAGAAAAAGATACAGCTGAGGAGCTGCCTCCAGATGTTGGCCGCACTTCCAAATCTACAACCGCACGCCAACACAGAACTGAGTCGGAAAAGGAGAAAGAGGAAGAACCAGCAAAGAAGAAGTTGAGACCTCGGTTCAAGAATAAGTCAGCTGCCTCACCAGCTGAGGAGGTACCAGCTGAGGACGCACCAGCTGAGAAGATACCAGCTGAGGAAATACCAGCTGAGGAGCCATCTCAGTCGAGTCACTCAGTTGACGCGGCTGCCTTCGAGGTTGTTCCTTACAGAGACGTGATGGAAGGGATGGAAACTGAACCAGCTGATGAGCCGACTATCTCCTCGGATGCATCTTCTTCATCTGAGGAAACCGAAGATATTCCAACCTCCCCCACAGCAGGAGCTGATGCCGTACAGCCCGAACAGGTTATCCCAACCGACACACAGCCAGAAATTCCGAGCTCCCCGCTCGATGCCAACATTGTGACCCCTTCTTCGGCCAATATTGAGGAACCTATTGATACTAACATCCCCACACTATCAGAAATTCCGAGCTCCCTGGTCGATGCCAACATTGAGACCACTTCTCTGGCCAATGTTGAGGAAACCCTTGAACCGATTCCATATGAAAATCTCTCTCCCTCCCCCATCGACGAAGAAGCCGACCGTCGAGCTATCACGCTGGGGCATGAAGGCAAGTTGGCCTACTGCTTCCAGAAGCTGATCGGGATGTTCCCTGAAGCACACGATATGCCCACTTTTGCCACGCTTGGAACCGAGCTGCTGTATCAGTTCAACATCATCTTCAGTCACTGGTATGTGAAGGAAGATACCATCAGGATACACAGTTGGAACCAGCTGAAGGCAGATGAGTCGCGCATAAGGGATTACTTCAACTACACCAATCTTGAGGTTGCCTACAACAACAAGGTTGCGCTGCTGACTCGTCGTCTGGACATCAGCAAGGTTGAAGGAAGAGACACAAGGGAGACAGCCGAACAAGACTATGTCGCCTTCCTTGATAACATGCTAATCAAGTCGGCTGAGTTCATCGATGACCTGGACGCAGCCGCCGCCGCAGCAAAGGAAAAAGAAGATGAGCTTAAACAGTACCTGGCCAACCGCCAAGCCATGGTCACTGTTGAATAGTCAGCACCCATTGAACAACCCACTCTAGCTGATCAGCCAGCACCCTCGATAGATGAAATATGTGAGCTGATCGCTGAGAGGGTTAATCAGCTAAGAAAAGAGATGCTTGCCAACTTCCAGCTCAATCAAGATGAACAGCTGAGGTTGATGGAAGCTCAGGATGAGAAGCACAGGCAGTTGCAGGAAGAACATGTTGCAATGAAGATGAAACTGGAAGAATTCTCAAAATCCACCAGCCAAGACATCTCTGATCTGAAGTCAACCGTTCTGGGAATCAAATCTTAACTGAACGTCTTCAAATCCATTTCAGACTCTAACCTGGCCAAATCTCAACAGACACAGGATGAAGAATGGGATTCTCGGTTCGAGTCAAGATGGGCTGAGTTCGTCGCTTTCCAGACCGAAGTCAATGAAAACTTCGCTGCACTAAAGAAAGCCGAGCAAGAGCGCCTTGACACTGAACTGGCGAAGAAGGTTGAAGTAGAGTGCGCGGTTGATGAGCTCTTCAACCGAATCCAACAAGCTGAACAGCAACTCACCTCCCTAGATGGCTAAGTCGTAAGCCTTGTTGCTGATGCCAAAAAGGGAGAAGATGAGATGCAGGGGGAAGATGTGATTGGGGTAGATGAGACCCAGGCTGAAGAAGAAATGCCAGCTGAAAAGGAATCTCAGCTGAAGAAATCCCAGCTGAAGAAGACTCCGAAGAAGAAGTCCGCTCCAAAGCCAACCGATGTCGGCGGAGCTGAAATGGCGAAGGACTTGGAACAAGCAGAGGAGTATGGAGTTTCCTACAACTCCATAGCTGAGATTGCAGCTGAGCTTGATGCGGAACTCGACGGTATTACAGCCGAAGAGTGTATTGCTGCTGCTAAGGCTATGGATGTTGCAGAAAAGGACTACATGAATCCTGACTGGATTAAGAAGTTTGCAGCCAGCCAAGCAACGAGAGTCAACCAGTTCGAGGAGGAGCTTGCCAAGGTTACCAAGAACTTGGACAGGAACATTGCCTCCCGCAGCCGAAGACGAATAGAGAAACACCAAGTGAAGGCTGAAACAACAAAGACTGCCTGGAAAAATCAAACTTCAAAGTCGTTTCAGGCATGTGGACAAGTGGATGCCAGCTGAGTGGAATGAAGACTGGGAATCATTCAAACAAGAGTTTGTGAATGATTTCTATTATAGGAAGGTGTACTCAACTGACGATCCGAGAAGAGCCTTCAAGGAAGCCCTGACCGAGCTACACTCTGGGGATCCGGGCATGTTCAGCCAGTTCAGGCAAGCAATGATTGATGCGAAACTGGATATGAACACTGTCCCCGTCCCTCAGAAAGTCACATACCTTCCTCCATTCCTTCTAGACTCAAGAAATCCCAACCGACAAAAGATAGCAGCTGAAGCAAGGAAAGTTTGCCAGGAACGTGGAGTTGACATTTCGAAGGAGTCAGATGCGAAAAGAGAAATTTTTGTCATAATTTTTGGAAAGTATGGGCTGAAGTATTAGCCATGTTAGAGTTTTTGAGCAACTGATGTATTTTGAATTTTGTGCATAATTTTTGTAACCATCAGTTGTAATGAAAACTTTCATCAGCTATCCGATTCACCTTGACGTACAATCTCTAGTTGTCCAAGCTCTGAATCGCAAAGTTATTTCAATACCATGTTATAACTGTGCTAACCCTTTGATGTTTTAATCTTATAGACTGTTTAGAATTTCAGCTGAGATTTTAGTTAAGTCAGTAGGGTTTAGATCAGTAGGGTTTTGGCATCATCAAAAAGGGAGAAATTGTTGGGAAATTTAAGTAAAGTTTTGATTGATTCCAAAACCAACTGACCCCAACCGAGTAAATGTTGCCAGATCCTAATGTTAGTATTTAGGCTCGCTGTTTGAACATTGTTGAGATTTTATCTTTACAGGTCTCCAGCTGAAGACGGCATCATGGCGTCACTCGGATAGAACATCAGTTGTAAGAAAGACAACTGAGCGTTCATTGGGGAAGATATAAGAGAATATCAAATGTGAGAAAAACAACTGAACGCTCAAGCCACCTGTTCAGATGGAACATCAGATGTGAGAAAGACAACTGGGCGTTCAAGCCAACTGTTCAGACAGAACATCAGTTGCAGGACTCGAACTGATAAGATCGACAACATGAAGTTCAAGACAGCTGAGGGTTCAACTGTTCCAATTTAGACAGAAGGTCAGATGAAGATATCGATCAGATGGAACATCAGCTGAAGACCACTCGGATGAAGACCAAAACTTCTCAACCGACTAAACAAGGTTGAAAGTCAAAGGTTGAAGATTTGAATTTCAAAAAGGAAGTCACGTGAAGGTTTGACGTTCTGTCATTACCTCATTTGGCCCAACACAAGGCTGTCTCAGATGGAAAGCAGAAGTTCACAGTTGCCAAATCGGGAAAATCTGCAGAGATGAGAGACAAGCCATCGCTTTCACAGAACAGAGATCAACAGCTCCTCCAATGGCTAGTTGATTCTCTCCGCCTATAAATAGAGGCCTTCATTCATTCACCAAGAGATAGAGATCAAGAAGTGCGATAAAAGTCTAAACGAGCGAAAGAACGAAAAACCGTACTCAAGCTAAACTGCTTTTATTCTCTAAGAACATCACTAGTTGAGGGTTCATAGAGTGTTAGAATTTGTCTTGGTGTTTTTGATCCTAGTTTGAGTCTTCATTTGTTCAAGCTTAGATCCTAGCTCACTTCTTTGTTCGAGCTAGCAGTTGAAAAAACCCACCCTTATTCACATCCCTTAAAAAAGATTGTTAGGACCCTGCTATTCTCGGAATTGAGTAGATAGGTTGATAAGTACCCGTAAACTTATCTGTAAGGTTGATAAGTACCCGCAAACTTATCTTATTAGTTGCAAAGCCCGCGTAAGCTTTGTGGTTTCAGTCCTAAAGAACTTGGACTGAGTTGTATGGACTCACAACTCCCCGTGGACGTAGGAGTTCTCTCCGAACCACGTAAATCTTTGTGTGTTTGTGTTTTCTGTTCAGTTATTTATTGCATATCCAACTGACCAACTAACCACCACTCAAAACTGCATTTTTACATTCTTAACTGACTTGGTTATTGACCGACCTTGCATCTGAGCGTGAGTTATTTTATACGAGTTGTTTTATCCACCACATTCCGCACAGCACTACACTTCCAGCTGAGTATCCTTACTCAGTTGTGATTCCAGCTGAGTCGTATTACTCAGTTGTGATAATTTTTCGGGGGTTGTTTTTAAAATTCTTAACTGGTGTATCCCCCCCTCCCCATACACCAGAACTCGTATCGGGACCATCACCGCTCGAGCGGGAAATTGATGTGTTTGGCGAGAGAGATTTGATATTTTTGTGTTATTTTTATTAATTATTACGTGTTTGTACTTCTGTGTAGATGGAACATTATTTTATTATAAAAAACGGAGGAACATGGTCTGGTTGTACGTACTCGGGCGGATATGAATTCGTAGATGTCGAAAGAAATCTCGTCGGCCTGAGGTGCATCATCAATTGTCAATTGAGTGCAAACTCCTTCAACACAATACGAGTTGCATTATCTGTCGAAGAATGAGAGGGGACGCACTGTAAAGTACCCATTAAGCACCGATGCTGAATTTTATTATTTATGCCGCAACGCAGCCAGAAGAAATTGTGTACGTGACTCACCAATACACGAACGTATGCGTGCCTGAGTTTAATGCTGATTATTATGAAGAAATGGATCGTATCCAAACACAGATGCTTTTCTCCACTTTTAGTGATGATGCATACCCCGCTGGGGGTAATTATGCATCGACATCCACACATTATTTCGGATCCACATCGACTCAAGTTCTAGAGACAGCAGAGGGTTATGGCGATGATGAAGATGCAGATGGTGCTGACGACGCTGAAGAGGCAAATGGTGATGACGAAGATCAATAGGCAGTTGGTCCTCAGGATGAAGAATATGAGCTGCAAACCGATAATGATGCATCGGAAGAGATGATAGAGGACACCATGATAGAATCAGCTATGTTGGAGCGTGAAGCATGGATTCGCGGTGAAGAAGATGACGAAGCCGCTGATGTAGGCAGTTGGTTAGTTCCAGTGATTCCCGTGAATGCAATGAATTCAATCGTTGTACGTGAAAAAGGCCCACTAGAAGATGGTGATTTATCTGTTGGTTCTGTTTTTGAAACTAAAACAGCTCTAAATGTAGCAGCAGGCTTGTGCCAAATGGAGATTGGAGCAGAATACAAAGTTGATGGCTCTGATAGCCTACGTCTTAGATGGATATGCAGGCGTATGGAATCAAGTCCGTTCGAGCTGAAAGCAAGGTCAAGTAAAAGATCACAAGCTTGGAGAATTACCAAGTTTACGGGTGATCACTCATGCACACGCCAGTTAGGACGTGTTGGTCGTAGAAAAGTTCACATGAATGTGATTACAGCCTACGTTGCTCGGAAAATACAAAGGGAGTGTAAAATAATAGAGTCAAAGGCCATTATGGAAGAGGCGCAAAGCGAATTTGGGTTCACCATTCGTTATGATTTGGCCCTGCGAGCATGGCATGCAGCAATAGAAAGCATTTACGGGGGATATGTTAATTCCTTTCGGATGTTGCCAGGCTATCTTCACATGCTAAGGCAATGGAATCCAGATACAATTACTGATTTGCAAGTTGGTATTGATGGGATGTTCGAACACTTGTTTGTAGCTTTAGGCGCATGTAGGCTTGCTTATCCACTGAATATGAGGCCTGTAATTGCAATTGATGGCACTCATCTGAAGGGCAAGAATAGAGGTATCTTGGTGATCAAATATACGATTACGTTCAGTATTACTACACACAAGAAGTGTGGAGCGAAGTTTATCAACATCCTATAAATCATGTTCCTCACATGGAAGATTGGACTATTCCAATAGACGTGGATTACATATTGGTCAGGTCGTCCGAGACTGAGCTGATGTCGAGCTCCCACAGAAAGCCAACCACGTAGGAGATGTAGTGTTTGTCATGAATATGGACATACTCGTGCAATGCATAATCGACATCTAGGATGAAAAACATGATTGTAATGAGTGTATGTTTTTTATGTGCTTCAAGTAATATTAGAAACAAGCGGATATTATTCAATTAATATAAAGTCCTACTCAAATTGTTTCAAATTATTACAATTAAATACTCAATATTCATACAACATAAAATTACAAAGAAAAGATCACCTAAGATTCGGTCTACGCCTCTCCTGTAAATCATATATGTACCTACCGAGATGGAAATTGAAATTGAAATTGAAATTGTTATTTCCCTCTTGCATTGAATGCCGAGATGGATCGGGTATAAAAGTACCGTACTGATCGAACATTGCACTCGACGATCCAGGCTCGTACATGGAATGATGAGCTACAGTGAACGGCGACAAAAATTGTTCTGCTTGGGGAAGAACTTCATCCGTGTGATGTGCATGTTGATGTTGCACTGAGGGGCGGCGCTGGTCTTCGTGGCCCTGGACCTATGAAGGGTCTCGCACTGAGGGGCAGCGCTGGTCTTCCTGGCCCTGGACCTATGGAGGGTCTCGCACTGAAGGGCGGCGCTCGTCTTCCTGGCCATGGACCTGTAGAGGGTCTCGCACTGAGGGGCGGCGTGGTGTCGGTATAGGCATGGACCGCGGGGTGGGCTGACGTCCAGGGGATTAACGTGTAGATCCACATCGAGCTTTGTCAAACAGGCCCTCAATCCAAGATTTGAGTTTGGGGAACAGTCTCCGCTCCACTTTCTCTACAATGCGATCCTCTGCAAGGGCAATCTTTGATCGAATCCAGCGTCGATCACTGGATTGTAGGACGTGATCGGCCCCACCACTGGAGGATGAAGATCTTGACTGACGAACACGCTTTCCGTGGTCTCGACGGCGGGATGGCTCTCGGTACTCAGGATCACGATCCTCTGCCTCTGCCTCTACCTCTGCCTCTACCTCTGCCTCTCCCTCTGCCTCTCCCTCTGCCTCCGCCTCTCGCTGCTCATTGGTAGCAGGCTGCCTCTGTCGACCCCGCTGTATCTGTGCTCTCCTTGGAGGAGGTCTCTCTTCCTGGTCTTCATCATCAATTACTATGGCCTGGCATGGCTGACGGGGGAACTGTTCCCCTGCACGTAACGGATTGCGCGGCACTACAAAGTTCACTCCAAGTGCATTTGGATACTGACTGGATCGAAAATAGAAAGTCTCCATTTCAGCATCATCCGGTACAAAAGGGTTGAATCGACCAACCTGCACGCAAAATTTTTTATCAACCACAAATACAATTATAAAAACAAATACAGAAACATACATACAATGAAAAAATTAAAATTTACCTGCAAAGAAAATAATGGCTCAAGCTCTGTTCCACTTATCTTCTTGAACTTCCATCTAAGACTTCTGGGCCGTGCATTCGGGTTATCAATGATCGCAACTGCAGCGGCTAAGTCATGCAACACCTCCAACGACCAAACGTGGAAAGCCTAGGCTGCACCGTAGAAGTGGTACTTTTTCGTCTGCTGCATATTGTCCACGTAGTACTTCAGATGCAAATACGTGTATGCGCCCCAAGAAAACCGAGAAAATGCTTCCAGATGGTCCACCAGCTTCCATACCCAATCCGCAACATACTTCTTCTGCTCAAGACCAAACAGCAGCATATACAGAACTAACACGTGCGCGACCTACAGGTACAGCTGTCCACTCTGATCTGTCACGTGCCTCAGGCAAAACCGATCTAGGAGGTTCCCCACACTAATCGGCAAGTCGTTGGCAAACCACCGATACACTTGCACATCCCGTAAGTCGTGGTTATCTGAGGGTCGGAAATCAGACGAGCCGAATGACAATTCGGTAACAAAGGCATACTCCACAGAAGAAAAACGAAGGTTCGCCCTGTTGATGTGAAACCACATATCGTGTGGCTCGCCCCATTGAACCGAAATTTGACGGGACAATACGTGATGTGCGCCCATACCGCACTTCTGCCCCGGCTGCTAGTAAGTAAAGTGGCCAAAACAACCTTCAAGCCACCTCTCCATGAGATCTTGTCCCCCAACATGCATCAATGTAGACACAACGTCTTCTAAAACGATGTGCCTGTAGGACGTGCTAACCGTGGACTTCCGGTTAATAGTCTCGGACCTCTTCAAAATAATCTACACGAATAAAAATTTAAATTAAAAAAGAAATATTAAAATCAAACTATACACAGTATTAAACAGCACACTAAACAATTTCCCGCTCGCGATTAACAAATCCCGCTCGAGCGGGATATCAAGCCAAATATAACAACGGCGAGGGGGAAATGACACACAAAGCATACACAATAATTTTGGCAGTAAAATAACAATATCCCGCTCGGTTAACCTATATCTCGCTCCAGCGGGATTTAGGCCACCAACAATTTATTCAGCGGGATTTAACATAATTAATATGTGAAAATTAAGGGAAAAATTACGCGTAAATTACACATTCAAAAAATTCAACAGTCTTCCAAATAACAATTATTAGTATAGATTCAATATCAAACAATCGAAATATGAACAATTTAGCAAATTAGGGATCTAGGGGACGTTATACACTATTAAATACGAGAATTAAGAATTTTCCGCTCGGTTATAGAATATCACTCTCGAGCGGGATGTACATTTTAAATTGTTATATCGAGCGGGATACACTAGGGCTTCACGAGCGGGATTTCACATAAATAGATCCTACATAATTTTATCAACTAACATATGAAATCTCAGATTCAAATTCGAATGCATGAAAAAATAAATAAAAATACTTACCTCTCCATAATTAGCCATATTGTGGAAAAAACTAGGTGAAAATGGACCTTCCACTTCACGGTATTGCTGCTCGGAATTTTTTGCTTCAGAAAGAGAAGAGAGTGGAGCGAGATTTGTTGAGTTAGAGAGTAGAGAGTGGGGCGGGATGGTAGTGTGGAGCGGGATGTGGGATTAAAAATATGAGGTGGGGGTATAACCGTGTATAAGGTGGGAGGCGACAAAATAGGTCAAAAGGAATTGATTGATGTCAGGTGGAGTTGATGGGCTGAGATTCTTATGTGTTAGCCGACAAAGGTATGAGAGTTAGCAAGATTTGACCTATTTTATCAATTAAGTGGGCCTTTTAAGCAAAGTGTACATTTTTCATTATTTTTCAAGTCATGGTGTATTTTTTTTTTTCATTTTGCACACTTCAAGGGGTGCATTTTAAATTTTCCCCCCTAATATAATTATATACATAAAAAATCATAAAAGTTGAACGAATTTTGCAGATGTTTATATACAATTCTTTATGATCATAGATTTATTTATAAACATGTTACACAATCAATAGAGCAAATTCATTTTGATGTAAATGAAAATTTGTTTGTATTTAAATTTTCTAATTACTCTTTGTTGGGACCTATTTTATATTAAAATCGTGTAATATTATTTGAATTGCTAATAGCCCATTAATGTTATAAAGTTTTGTGTCTCTAATTTAGATTTAGAATTTAGATAAATTATTTTACACCCTTTATATATTGGATTGTTAAGTGATACATTTCCTAAAATATAAGTAATTATCTCTTTAAAAGTTATGATTATATTCTTCGCCTTAATAACTAAAATTTACTTTAAACATTGCACGGTAAATCTTAATTCAAATTTAGTGCGAGATTTATCTATAAAGTCGTAGAGTGAGGATAATTGGAGTACTATATTAGGTAAACCAGTTTTTTGTATTCTTTTTTAATAATACTTTTATATATTATAATTCAATTATAGTACTTTTTAACCTAGGGCAATTTTCTCCCATTTATTTATAATTGTTTATTCAAGGTAACTTTACATGAGTATGAGTAGTGTTTTCTTTTAATTTTATTTTCTATTATGTTTTAATTTGAAAAATTTCATTTTCGTAATATAAATACTGTTGCACGTGGGTTATATATACTAGTACTAATATAAATAAAGCTTATGATTTTATAGTGTTACACGTCTACCTACCGCCTTCACCACACCAAAAAAAAAAGATGGTCCAAATGCAACCACCACAATTCAGGTAAAACGAAAAAATCTGAACCAAGAGAAAGGGAAATTGAATTGAAGAAGTTAAATGGGCCCGGAATGTCCAAGTGGGGCCCAGTTCCTAAAATCCAGTACTCTCCACGAAATTCTAGATCCAGTCGCAAAAGATTTTTGTTTCATACGTTAATTTACAACGTTAACCTTTTAATACGCCATCCCCATTTATGTTTTTGTTTATTTTAGATCGACTGTATATTTTATTTTTGGTCTAAACGAGTAAGAACGACTATGAGTATCAAATATTGAATGCTATATATTGATTATACCTTTTCATATTCAAATCTAACAAGTAATACAAATTCCAAATATGCACAAACTTAAAAACATTTCAATTCAATCAAGTTCAAGTAAAATTGTATTTTTATAACCCTCGAGGTAGATGATCTACGAATGGAATAAGATAGCTTGAAATAAAATCTCAAATTTGATTCATATACTAGTACATATTTTATAACCTTTTGTTTAGTTTATCAAGCGTGGCGAATTTTATTATAAGTTTACTCAAAACTTTGATAATTAATACCTTTATCATGAGTTAATTATTAAAAGAATATACATTTGAGATTATTTGAAATTGTTTATATATAATTTCACCAAAAATCAACAATTGTATTTGCGACATGTTTTTATGAGAATGGAGAGTAATTATTTGGTATTTTGATTACTTAAGTAATTTTTAGAAATAATTATATGTTGTTTTCAATATGTTTTTTAATCTACAACACACGCTCACATGATTTGAGCTCTCTTGAATTTATTTTAGAAAATTTATAAGGGTGTTTGAAATTATATGAGCGTTGACTTTAACAACAAAGGCTTGTGACCTGCGTTGCAGGTGGGCATATCACAAATTTTTTAAATAAAAATAGTACTACTCAATTATTTTATATTAATTGTAAATATTTTATATAATATATTTAATAGATATTAATCAATTATATTATTTATACGTAGGAAAAGGTGATTGATCCAGAAAATTAGACTTGTGAATCTTCGCTGACATATATTACCTATGAAATACATTGTTTTTTTTTTAATTCGTGGGAACCCGCAACCGCTACAATTGGTGCACATTGGTAAACCCCCGTCCATGTACAGTAGCCTGTAAATCACACAAGGCAGGTAAACCACACCTTTCAAGTACATGTGAGACATGTTCGACCTATAAAAGCATCAATGGGGATTGAGTCTGAGACCTCTTAGTTCCAGACAGCTCACTCTACCACTAGGTCATTCCCAAGGAGACTATGAAATACATTATTTGTATATAGGAAATGAAAAGATCACAAGAAGTAAATTTTGCACTTTTCGAGAGAATGAATACAATTATAAACCAGTCATTTGAAGTTTCCATAAAGAATGAAAAAAAAATTGGAAATACGAACATGTGCCTAGGTGGAAAATAATCAAAATCAATGAAAAACAATAAATTAAGACATAAAATTGAAGGTAAAATTTAGGCGAAAAATATTTTTTCAACTTCTTTCCCTTAGTATAAAAATATAGATTAGATGTTGTATATCATGAATTATTATTCAAGTCAGACATACACATATTAATTAAATGTAAATATTTAAATATGGGCATTCACTTTAAATGTAGAGTCAACTTTTCATATAGCCATATTAAGCAATAAAACACAAATTTTAGCTCACGTTTTTCAAAAATACAAATTTTAGCCATTTTTTTGAATTTAGAACAAAAATACCCTTAATAAAGGGCGCCCGGGTCGGATCGGATTCGGATATAAGGGGTCGGATACTTATGGCACTAATATGATCACTAGTGCCAAAATACCAAATTACTTAATTTTTTTATACTTTTTGTTGGTATTTTTGACACTAATATGGTCATTAGTGCCAAAGTACCAAATTACTTAGTAAATATTTCTCTTTGTGCTTTCTGTTGGCACTTTTGACACTAATATTGTCATTAATGCCAAAGTACCAAATTACTTTTCTTTTTGTGCTTGATGTTGACACTTTTGGCACTAATATGGTTATTAGTGCCAAAATACCAAATTTTCACAATCATTACATTTCGTCACGACAATGTCTACTTTTGAACGTGACAAGTTATACTGCTCTGATTTTGCGGCTCCGCCTTCGGTCCGATTACTAATATAAGGATAATCGTCGAACAATAATTTGGATTTATTCGACTCGCTCCGAGGCCTTCAGCTCCCCTCGCCCGAATCTTGACCAAAAAAGAAGTGGAAAACAGAAAAACAAAGAGACAAACAAAAAACGAAGAAGCAAACAAAAAAAAGAGGCGACAGAAAAATTGGAAATTAAAAAAATATGAAAAAAGAAAAAATCTAGAAAATAAAAAAAGAAAAAAAAAATGGAAAATAAAAAAAGAAAATAGAAAAAAAAAGAAAAAGAAATCTGGAAAATAATAAAGAAACAAAAAAAATAGAAAAAAGAAAAAAATAGCATCATGTATATTAACCGTATTTATGTACATCATTTAAAGAAATCGATCGTGTATATGATATAATGAAGAGCAAAGTAGATGGTACGACACTTTATTTCAAATTTCAAATTAGGATTCGAATCATATATGCGTAAGTTGTAAAATAAAAAAAAAGATATTAAATAGCTAAAAATCATCTTTCGAAATTGTTTAAAGATATCGAAAAAGAATCAATAATTCAAATAATACTTGCACAATATTTTATTATTGATAATAAAGTAAAAAAGGAAACGAGCCAAGTTGAGTGGGACACCCAGAAAGGACTACGACAAGTTGAACGAGATGGAGGGGTATTAATTTTATGAAAGCGGTGTTTAAATATGATAGTCATTACTAATACTAGTAATAAAATTTTACTTCAATTATAACAAATGGACTAGAGGTGATTCAAAGTGAACAAATGAACTTCAATTACGTCCATTGCACTAGAAGTGAACAACATAATTGAAATCGAATATCCGAACGAATCCAATAAAATATTGAATGAAGTTCGGATTTTTTGGACTTTCGGTTGTTTGACATTTTCTTTTTAATTTCATCTCTCAGATCGGTTTGGTTTGGTGTTTTTAAAATCGAATAAATCAAAATCTAACTTATATATTGTAAGTTTATTTAAATAATTTAACATATTTCTAAAACAGGAATGACAAATTGACAAATACATTTTCAATTTATAATAAATTTATCAATGATAAAAAAAATCAATTTTAAATTTTTCTATTTTTTCGTTTCTGTTCGACTCCAAGTCAAATTTTTTGAATTTTTCTATTTAGATTTCCGAATAATTATGTTCGGTTGTTTAAAAAAAATACTAGTAATTGTGTTCGGTTCAATTCTGTTCGACTCTAAGTCAAATGCATGACTTTACATTAAATATCAATTTCAATTATGTTCTGAAAATATCAACATTCAATGAAATTTTTAGTTTCAATAAACATATATTTATTACATTAAAATTATGGAATGAAAAATATATAAGAATAAGATGGTCTTTTTATATTGAATGTATGACTAATTAATGCATTTGATCCGGATCAATTTGATCCAAATAGCATCACCCTATTAATTAATGTATTAATTAATGTATAGATAAAATTAATGAATAGAGTTTTTGAGGGAAATTTTTTCCAAAGCTATTCTATTTTAGTATATTGATATAGATATAGATTGTACTTGGTGACTGTTCATATATAACAATGTTATTGATTCAAAATATCGTAAATGATTTTCTCGACTCTTTTGATTGTGTGAGTGTTTTTCATAACAACACTCAACATTGTTACAAAAAAGTTTAATATGATTGTGTGTTGTATTAAATATGAATTATGCATATTTGGGACACTTAAATCAAGTGATTTTTTTCTCTTTTTTTTGTTTTAATTTAATTGGAGACAAATTGGTTTTAATTCTTGTGGACAAAAATTTACTGATACATATTACAAGGACAGTTTTGTAATTCGACACCGTTCAACAAGTTGGGTGCGGACACGGAGCATGAGCAGTATAAAAACGTGGGAATCCCGTGAAATTGGATTAGGTAAAAGCTCATACTGTTTCGATTACATCAATTTAATACTCCTCATTTCTCAGTCAACATTTGCGAGCAACAGTTGAGTTGAGAGGCACAAGTACATCTTTTGAGTTTGAGACCATTTTCTTATCGCGGATCAACTTGATTTTTTGGGGATTTAATAGTTCAGAGGTGATTCAGGATGGAAACAGTGGCTGCTTTTCGGGCTTCTATTTGCAGTATTTCGCCCAATTGGGCGGCCCGATCCGGCCCGACCAGAACCGATCTGAGGGCTGGTTCGAGGCCCGTGCTTTATAACGCTTGGATTCAGGTAATGATCGGTCGTTTCACCTGCGCCGTGATTTGTTATTATTTTGGGAGTCATGAAATAGGGTTGGGATTTGGTGAAGAATTGAGGTGGAGCGAATTAGTGAAGCTTGCTGTGTTATGTCCTTAAGGATTTTCAGCTATTTTGGATTAATAATATATGATAATCGTACGAAAATTCGTTGAAAAAGTTTCAATTTTTTGTTCGAAGAAGATAAAGCTGATTTCTTGGGTCAAAGGAGATTAACTTGCTCTTTATTTTTGGGTTAGAATTGGGGATCTATATGGTATTCCTATTTTGTAAAATTAAATCTCTAATATAAAACCAAACCTTGAGAGGACAGCGATAAATTTATGGGCTGAGCAGAAGAATTTGCTAATTATGCTTTATCCAGCCTTTTTTATTAGATAATTGTGTATACGCAGTGATAAGAGTAATCTATCAGTCTACTTGGTAATCTGGCTCTGTATGAGAACTTGATCATTAGGTGCTTAATTTGTTCTCTGTTAAGTCAACTTTGTGCAATAACTCTTCAAATACGTGTATTCGTTTGCAGTCTTGCTATTCTTTTCAGTTGATTGATGAACTAGTTTACTTTGCGCTAAAATAACTTATTTGTATTTGGATGGTGAACTGCAGCAAACACCATTGGTTTCTAAATTCAAGATGGGAAACAGAAAGGCGAGCTATTTGAGCAGGAGGCATACTGCAACCAGAGCTTCTATGCAACCTTCTGATTCCGGTAGTTCGGAAGCTCCTATTGCTCCACTACAGATGGAGTCTCCGATTGGGCAATTTCTCTCTGAGATATTAGTAAATCACCCACATCTTGTTCCTGCTGCTGTAGATCAGCAGCTCGAACAGCTGCAAACTGCCCGTGAGGCCGAGAAAGACAAGGAAGAGGCATCTGCTGCTGGAACTGATCTTGTTCTATACAGGTAACAGTTAGTTTACATCACATAAGGTTATCCATGTATTGATAGAGCCACGTCTTTGTGTAGGTGGGTCTGTATTTAGATGATGCACAAACCATACCAATCAGAGTCTAAGAAAGCATGGGGAATATGGATTTCTAAGTTTAAATAGTTTTCATGTGTCGAAGTCATTGTTATCCTTCCAGTGAAGACTGGAGTGGAATGTCCATTATGTCAATTGTTAATTGTTATACCGTGTCCTTTGAATTTTAGGAGGATTGCAGAGGTTAAAGAAAATGAAAGAAGAAAGGCCTTGGAAGAGATATTGTACGCACTAGTGGTACAGAAATTCATGGATGCCAGTGTATCCCTGATTCCTACAATCACTCCATCATCACCTGATAGTTCTGCTCGTGTTGATATTTGGTCCAGCCAAAATGATAAATTGGAAGGCCTCCACTCTCCTGAAGCTTATGAGATGATACAGAACCACCTGTCTCTCATTCTTGGGAATCGTCTAGTTGATTCTCACACTGTAGCTGAAATAAGCAAACTGAGGGTTGGCCAGGTTTATGCAGCTTCGGTGATGTATGGATATTTCCTTAAACGTATAGACCAAAGGTTTCAGTTAGAGAAGAGTATGAAAATCCTTCCCCCGGGAATTGACCAGGGAGAGAATAATACTGAACAAGTTGCATGGGAGGATGATGCCAATAATAAGACTTTCAGGAATGCTCAAACTCACCCAGAAATGTCGTCATTTTCTGAAGGCCCTGCTGTTGGTGCTGCTCAGCTAAAGCCATCTCGATTGCGAACTTATGTCATGTCATTTGATGGGGAGACACTCCAAAAATATGCAACAATCAGATCTAAAGAGGCTATTAGTATCATTGAGAAACATACAGAGGCATTATTTGGTAGGCCTGAGATCGTAGTCACGCCTGAAGGAACCATTGATCCTGAAAAGGATGAAGCCATCAAAATTAGCTTTGGTGGGCTGAAGAGAATTGTTTTGGAAGCAGTGACTTTTGGTTCCTTCCTTTGGGATGTTGAGAGTTATGTGGATTCAAGGTACCATTTTGTTGCAAACTGAGCGCCTGTCTTGATAGGGAAGATGTTGTGCTGGAGCTTTCACTGATGGTCTCGATAGTGGTTTTACTTGAGAGGAGATGCTATCTTTCTTCTCTATTTGACCTGTATATAGTAACCTTGCTCTCAATTAATTGAATGTATTGTGAGATTGTGTAGAAGCTAAATACATATCACCTGTTAGTTTTTGTGGATTCAAGTTCTGAAATCTCAGTTCAGTTCTTTCATTTCTCCCGACTAAAAGTTCATCGCATGGAATGAATATGTTCAGGAGTATTGTCGCAATACAAACGTGTATTACTATTATTATTTATGTTCTGAACATGCTGTTGCTACAGATGATGGCATAATACACGGAGAATTATTCATACATGTTGCAGAGATATGCCTTCAATTTTAACTGGCCTTATTTTCTTAGCTTAAAGCTGTGCAGGGTTTTGCCAGAAACATCGTATAAAGCTACATTCTCGCTTCTTGTAAGTTGAATTGATACGAACCCTTGCCCGTCATAGTAGAATTTCAAGTTGTTTTTGTGTCAATCAATAATTAGGGGTGAACGTCGTTTCGGGCTTGGTCTAACCGACCCGTTTATGCTTCCAAATACCGACCCGCATAGGAATTCAGTTTACCCGGGCTTGGTCTAACCGACCCGTTTATGCTTCCAAATACCGACCCGCATAGGAATTCAATTTACCCGTTAACCGATTCAGTTAACTAGGTCAGTAAACGATTAGTCGAGTTAAATTAAAATAATTAACTAATAAATTTATACTTAAAATGTCAAATGTAAAGCAGTTATCTAAAAAATTTAATTAAATTTCAAGAATAACCAACTTGTTTATTATATTCAAATTCAAATGATCGAACTTAAATGTCAAATGTTTGTCTTCTTATTTATAGACTTACATTCCCACTCATCTTCCTTCAACAGTCGATGTGGGATAATGTTACAATTAATTCATATGTCTCACCACTATCTGAATTAATTCATATATCACTACCCTCTATCCTTAATGTGTGACATTTTCTCCACTCACAACAAATTCAATCACTTTTTCTCTACTCATAACTAACTCAACAACCTTTTTCTCAATACCCGTGCCACACTAATAACTATGGTATGTAAGGATCTTTTTAGGGTTGATTATCTTTACATTCCATTGTTGTTGATGTGTTCCAGACACTGGTCATGTTCATTTATGTAGATTGGAACTCTGTTTTCCTGTACAAGAGAAGTTTGCTGTCATAAACCTGTGAATATGATATTTCTGAAACTAAGTGCTTATAATAGAGTTAGACTGCACCTATAGAATAGGCAGGATGTGCTGTAGAAGTTCCTTGTCGTCTTCTCGTTCTCAAATTGCACACAAATTTAAACTTATGTTTCTAAAACACACAGCATTTCAATTTTCACCAATTTTACTCCGGTGCACATTTTCGCTCAAATTAAATCCCCCGTGGCACCCGCACTTGCCACGCTGGACTCGTCGGACGCCAACGCAACGACGGTGTTTTAGCGCATGAAGGAAACGACGTCGTTTCATGCTCTTTCACAATGAAGAACACAATGTTTCCTTTCTCTAAAATGACATCGTTTTTTTTATGCACTAAAACGATGTCGCGTTGGTCGTCCAGCGAGTCCAGCATGGTAAGTCTGGGTGCCACGCGGGATTTAATTTGGCCAAAAACGAGCACCGGAGTAAAATTACTAAAAATTGAAACGTTGTATATTTTAGAAACATAATTTTAAATTTGTGTGCAATTTGAGAATCTTGTGAAACATTACGAATTTATGTTCAATTAATCCAAAACAAAAACATATGATGATTCATAACTTGTATATTCTTACACTTCTAGCCACAACAGATTAATTGAAACCTCCCCTTCTTCCCCAGTCTCCCACGACCAAAAAGTTCACTTGGTTATCATTTCTGACCCGATGTCGAATCTGTACGAGGTTTGCTGTAACATGTACTTGGCTTAGACATAGCCAAAACATCAACAGAGGAATACAAAATCTGTATGATTCCGACATTATGCTGCTAATTCTAATGCAGAAACATGTGACATGGGATATTTCAGCTATATTTCACTTTATATGCTTATAAAAAACTGGGAATAAGGCTAATTAATTACTGACTGATATATTATTCAGGAATTTTTCGTTTAATGTTTGTAGAAGATGTGATTTGCATCATCAAGTTTTAAGATGCAGATATTACTACATTTTTATTGTTTTATGTATCAGTATTTCCAACCTTTTCTTCTGGAGGTGGAAGAAAGAGTTGCAATTATATTTTCCCTCTGCCCAATAGCAGATAATTTCTTACAGTTTTTGACAGTTCATGTGCTCAAATCGATGCTTAAAAAATCGGACCGGTTTTCAACAGGTCGAATCGAGAACTGGGATTGGTTCCGGTCCGATTAGTAGTAAGAAAGGTGGTTAGTAAAAATTACTGTCAAATTGTGAAATAGGATGAAACTGGTGAGAACCGGTCAAATCACAAAATAAGAGGTAGTTCCGACACAATCAAATAAACAAGGGGCAGTTTTCGAAAACTGTCTGGTCTTTTACTTGTGCTCAATAATAAAATTGTGATTGATGATTTGTAGTTTCAATCTCAGGTCTGATGTTTAAAATACTGGTTGATGATAGAATTAATTTCATATCCCTTTAGGCTTTTTTCTCCCCTTTTAAATGAAAGTATGCAAATCTAGTTTATCTATTGTAGCTTGCTTAAGATAAGATTCAAACATTACTCCAATTCAGATGTCACAAACTTCTCTTATTACAAACAACATGAGGGAAACTAGTGAGCCTTAACAATTTGTATCATTACTACCATACAACAACATTACATGCCAACCACCACAACTACCATACATCACATTCTTTTTAACAACAGTTGAAATCTCTTTCAACTCCTCCTGGTGAATAACTTCATCTTCTTTCCCTTTTCTAGTTTGAGACGATGAAGAGGGCTCCCGAAAACGTCGTAGAATGCTAACTTCGCTTTATCCTGAGTAACCTCCACAGACAAGAAGCCTTGTCCATCATGATAGAAGTGCATGCTCTCATTGTGCACCCCATAATGGATTATATTCTTCCATGCCTTTGAACCACCCCCACTCGTTAAGAATTGCATCGAGCTGCATCATAAAACTGTTATGTATGCAGTGTTATGTATGTGTAAATTTCTAGTAGCGAGAGTAGGTTGAAGAACGTACCCCCGCTTGTTGCTAAGGTGTTGTAGGCAGTGATCATGTCCATTTATGTACATATCCACCTTGTGAGCCTAAACATGTCTCAAAATATTATTTATTGAATGTTTGAACCTTGTATGTGTGTGTGTGTGTTTGTTGGAGAAAGTACCTCAAGAATTGGGAGGAAGTGATCTAACATTTCTTGAGTGTCGCCATGATATCCAATGCTTCTCATTGTGTGGTGTCCAACAACAATTTTCCAACTAGACTTGGATTTTGCCAGTGACGAATTCAGATTCTAAAACATAATCAAAATATAACCTATCAACATCAGATAAACATCAAGAAATTCATGCTGCATAAAAACCAGACTCACTTTTAAGATGGAAGAGATATATCTCTCTCTTGGCAACACATTGCTCCAATCAAATTTCTGCTTCTTAGGATTGTCAAAGTATTTTTGGACAAACGGTGTCGTATCAATGAAAAAGATATCCACGAATCCTAGCCACACGAAGACGAGTTAGTGCTTGTAATTAAGATCAAGATTGAGCCACAGAGAAGCACAAACAATCAAGTATGTACCTGCTTCAACTATGAAGTTTCTCTTACAAATCCATCTGCTGTCGAGTTTCTTAAGTACCGGGCTTAACTGAGCCTCGACGTTCCCCTGATAATCGTGGTTTCCCAACACTGTTCTCCGATGCAAGGATATAAATATAGTATCATAATGTACGAAGATTGAAGGCAATGGGCCTTTAATATCAGATCAAGATATTTCTTTTACCTGTGTACCATGGCTTTCGAAGGCTTTTGGCAGTGTAGATATTAGTAAAAGATGTTCGAAAAGCTGCATCATCGACACCCTTCAATCCATCATCGTAGAAATTATCTCCAACGGAGACAACAAAATTTATTCCCAGCTTCTTCCCAATATTTCCCATCTGTAACACATTAATGTTTAGTAGTTTTTATATATTGATACCAAAATCTTGCTAAATATTTTTAGCTCTTCACATCACACATGCATCTTCATCTATTTTAATTCCTAGTTTGGACAACAGTTGCATCTTAATCAGTTTTTTAATTTTTTTTTTCCTGAAACATTTGCAGTTTTCTATGACAAGGCAAATAAACTAAGACAAAATCCATTTTTTGTTTATTTCATGTTGTAACATATCATCGTTGAAGCTCAAAATAAATGTTATACAAAAAGATACTACAAAATTTTAGGCCGAAAACTGAGCATTATATAAAATGACCTGAGTAGCAACTCTAGATTGGTTAAAATTCCCATCTCTCCCCCAATCTCCCACCACCAAAAACGCAGTCGTATCATCGTCTCTCTTGCTAAGGTGATGTATTCTGGAAAACTGCACCACATAGCTTGGAAGTTTGAGAGAGAAGCAAGAAGTCATTAATAATATTTTCCATATCAATAAGGAATTATAAAAATAATGAGCCATTATGATTTTTTGGAGGATTTACTCAAACATTATGTAACAAGAGTATATATAGAAGAAGCAATGGCCAAAAAAGCACATCAAAATGGATTCATTTCAGAAAAAAAGGGAAAAAGATTGCAATTTTTCTACGTCCATCATAAATGAAAACTAACAACACAAGCAATATAAATGAAATAATTGTGGTCGATGTACTTGGACGCATTCATTTTGAAAAAGTAGCAAAATAAAATAATTATTACTTATGGCTCCATTCTGTTTTAATTTGTCATCAAGTCAAATTTGGGGTTGGGATAAAGGGATGATTGAAGATCATGAAACACTTTACTTCATTTTGTTGGCTTGTTTGAGGTACTACTAATTAAAAACCAATAATATTATTCCTTCCATTCCAATTTAATAGGCTAGAATGTTTCGAGGCACATGTTAAGAAAATAAATTATTTAATAAATTTGAATTGAAAAAACATAACATTCCCTCCGTCTCATAAAAAGTGGTTCGTTTTCCATATCGGGATGTTCCATAACAAGTGACTTGTTTCTAAATCAGGAAATAATTATCCCTTCAAAAATTGTGGGTCACACCACTTTAACCAATTTTTACCGTTCACCTTAATACTCGTGTTCAAAAGAAATGAGTCATTTGTTCCGAGTCGGGGTAGCTTTTTTGAAGGTATTTATGTCAAACCAAGTATGAAATTTTTTTTAACATAGTGCGTAATATATGATTTATGAAGGTGCTTATTACGTATTGTAGGTATTGTAATTTGTATTTTAAGAAATGAGTCCTATTAAACTGAGATGTTTGTAAAAGAGTAATGAGTCTATTGAATTGAGCACGAGAAGAGCACTTGTAGCATGGGAATCTATGTGCAATCCAAAGAGTGTTGGGGTTGGAACTTTATTATGGTTCAAGATTGGAATAGAGCGGCTATTTGCAAGCTGCTGTGGAATCTAACTCAAAAGCAAGATAAGGTGTGGGTGAAATGGGTACATGAGTACTACATTAAGGATCAAAACATTCTGGATATGCCCATACCTAGCCAAGCATCTTGGGTTATTAAAAAAAAAATTCTCAGTGAGGAAGTACTTGGTGGCAAATCTAGAAGGAATGGAAGCCCTCCAGCAAAGCAATTTCTTAGTCAGAAAGATTTATAAAAGCTTGAGAGGAGCAACCCAGAAAGTGGGGTGGAGAAGAGTGACATGTAATAATTTTGCTCCTCCCAAATGCATCTTCATAACATGGTTGACTCTTATGGGAAGACTAGCTACTTGTGACAACTTATTGAAAGTGGGAGTGACATGTGAACAGCAGTGTTGCTTATGCAACAAAGAGAACAAGAGCATTAACCACCTTTTCTTTGCATTAAAGTTCTCAGAGCAAGTGTAGAGAAAACTGATTAGTTGGGGTCACATCCAAGGCAGAGGTCGAAGTTGGGAAAAGGAGAAGGAGTTCATGAACTTGCACTGTAAAGCAAAATCAGGGAAAGCGGGCTTATACAGATTGCTGGCAACGGTTGCTGTATATGCGGTGTGGAGAGAAAGAAACAAGCGAAAGTTCCAAGCAAAGAAAAGCGAGGTAGAAGTGGTGTTAAGGCAGTGCCAAATTCTTATTGCAACATGCAATAAGAAGGATGTTAAGATAGCTAGACTATTGCTAAGCTAGGGCTTGTAGGAGAAAATATGAACGAAACGAACAAAAAACCGGATTCTCTGAAAGGCGTGAGAATACTTCCAGATCGAATCAATTCGACGGTTCTATCGAATTATTCAATCGGATACAATTCAGAATATATCAAACTTTAGTATGGATTGTTTGAGAATGCAGAACCAGAAAATGATAATTGATCAGCACCACAAAAACTGATTCGAATCAGTTTTTATGTAGTTTTGCAACTTTACAAAAAATTGCAAAATAGTCCCTCGAAATTTCGAAAATTAAATTTCCGATGAATTTTCTACACAGCGATTTAATCGGAAATAAAAAATTTCCAAGCTCCCCAGCCAGGGGCTCTGCCCCTTGGACCCCGCTATCGGGGGCGCTGCCCCCGAACCCCCATCCTTTAGGGGCTTCGCCCCTAAAATCATAATAAATTCATATAAGCGTGCACTCCGCACCACCAAACTTATATGATGTATTATTATAACGATACTGATCAAACAAGTCAATCCAATTACACTAAAATATCCAACAGGATTTACTGCTTTGGATTGTTTTAGTTGATGGTTGGTGAGCCGTGTGTACTGTTCCATTTCCTAGTTTGGTAATAAAATATCTATTTTACCAAAAAAAAAATTGAGACGAGGAATGATTTTCCATATTTCAAAAATTGAGACGAGGAATGATTTTCCATATTTCAACCGATTCGATCTCAAGATGAATCAATAAATATAAAGACCATTTAATTGTCAGTGCTTCTTACGTTAGTGGGCTAGAAACGCATCGGCACGTCAAGTATGAATCTTTTCCAAAATATAAAACATGGGCTTGGGCTCCAATTATAAATTCTTATTGAGGAAAGTGTTGATGAACATTTTTGTTTTTTTTAAATTAGTACTCCCTCCATCCCCCATTAGTATGGTGCGGGAGTCGTGCATAAATTTTAAGAAAAAATAGATAAAATATTTGATAGGGAAAGTTTAAGTGGAGGAAGGGACCCACTTATGATGTGTTGTTAATTTTTTAGTGGATGAAGAAACTTTATTGGAGTAAATATATTGAACTTTTAAGGATAAAAATGTAAAAGGTATGTCTTAAAATGGAAACACCATACTAACCAGGAACGGCTAAAAAAGGAAAGTAATCATACTAACCTGGGACGGAGGGAGTATTAAATTCTAATTTAAATTTAATAAAATATAATTAACGCTAATAAAAATATAAATGATCAATAATAAATTCTAATAACAAGATAGTTAGTTGGCCCTAGTCCAAACTAAAAACTTAGAAATTTGAACTACCTCCATTCCATTTATTTTGTGTATCTTTTCTTAAATGGACGTCTCACTCATCTTGTCTACGTCCGAATAAGGAATGATTCAACAATAAATTAGGGTCTTAACTAAAAATAATGGGACTCACATTGAACTAAAAAAAACACAAAAAATCCTACCCAAAGTAGTTCGAATAACTTTATACACTAAACAATTTTTTTTAATTTCTGTGTTCAACCAAAGTAGACAAGATAACAAATGGAGTATAAAGTATCAATCTTAAATTTGAAATATATTTATAGCTTGAGTATTCAATAGTCAATTCCAAGCCGCCATTACTGATTTGAAATAATGAGATGCATTTTGTAAATGAGATAGTCAGGTTAATCCCTCTTTTCAAAATTTAAGCCTAAATCGTGACTAGTTGGATTAGAAAAAAAAAAAAAAAAAACAAAAAAAAAAAAAACAAAAAAAAAAAAACAAAAAAAAAAAAACAAAAAAAAAAAAACAAAAAAAAAAAAAACAAAAAAAAAACAAAAACAAAACAAAATCGTTACCGTACACATCGAATTATCATCGTCATAAAATAATAGTACAAAAAAATGTATGCAATAATTGTAGATGGAATGGAACAAGATGAGAGTTGAGATACTGACTAACCCATGTACTGCTCATATGATCCATCTTACAAAATGACAAATGCAATCTGCCCCTTTTTTGTCAATTTAGCGTTTGATTTTGATGTGACTAATGTGATGAACCGATTTTATTCGAAATGAATATACTAGAAAATAATGTCACAAATTATATTATCGTCATATTGTATTATTGTTGATGGGCGGGCATGCATTAATGTGCCATTGATTCTCACATTTTACCCAAATAAAAAATAAAAAAATGTGCCATTGATTCTCCTTCTTTTTTTCTTTGTACACGACTATTCGCTTTAATGTTATAATATAGAACAAAATTATTCCTAAATTCACATACTTTACTCGAAATTTGATATTGCATTCAAACTATTAATTTGTCTGTAATTTTCTTTTTGTTTTAGAATTGCATTCAAATCAACTTTTCCACGAGATTTCACATGTGTGTTATGCATATACATAATTGTTGATAGTTGTAACATGTTTTGCATCTCTTGTTTATTTTTCTTCCGACTGAGAAATGGGGAAGCGATCAGAATTAAACTCGAGATCCTTAGATGTGGCGTCCCCAAGACATATTCCATGCTATTAAGTTAAAACTTGCAGACATTTTATATTAGAAAAAATACCACAAAAGGCATAAACTTTCCTCTATTTTGCAATTTACACTGTACTTTTTAAACTTTGCAATTAAAAACTTGATGTTTTGATTTTTTGTAATTAGGACTTAGTCTTTAATGAATTTTAAATTCTAAACAAAATACTTCATCCGTCCTGGGTTAGTATGCCTACTTTCTTTTTTTAGTCGTCCCAAATTAGTATGATGTTTTCTTTTTAGAAAATGTCTTTTACCTTTTTACCGTTAAAAGTTCAATATAATTTTTCCTAAAACGTTTCTTCATCCATTAAGAAATTAATAACACATCATAAATGAGTCCCTTCTTCCACTTAAAGTATCCTACAAAACATTTATCTACTTTTTTAAAAAAATATGTGTACAGGCCCCATACCGTATTAAGTGGGGATGGAGGAGTATTATTTTAAGGGAAAATATCACTTTATGTCCCAACGTTTCAGCGAATTTGCAATAATGTCCTAATCTATCATTTTTCTTCAAAAATGTCCCAACGTTTCAAATTTTTTATATCGGTATCCCACAATTAATTTCCAGCGAGTTTGTCCACGTGGCTCGCCGGATTGTACACGCAAGCAACACACGTGTAATTACACGTGGAAAATAAAAAAAAACTTTAAATATTCCTATTTCTCTTTTTCGTTTCTTCTCTATTTATTCCCCTGATCCCCCTACTCTTAAACCCTAACTTCTAAATCTGCTCTGACCCCAACTTCGTGAGAGATGAGATTTTTCGACAAATATAGTTGAATCCAACACTAATATTCAAGGATTTGGACTCGGGACAAATAGAATCGAAGCAGGAGAATCCCAATTACAGTACCAACAAACCAGGTGCAACATGATTCACAAGACTGAGTTTTTAATTGAGTTTATCTACTGGTGTGTATATTTTAGATTACTTTTTCATTGTTTCTTGTAGAAAATTAATAAAATATTTCAGAACACTAACTTTGCTGCATTTTTTTATATTGTGCAGGATGTTGGGTCTTGGTTCTGTAAACATTAAGATGTTTTATTCTGGAAAATTTGTGGGTAATCGCGATTATGTGGGTAAGAATTACTTACTGATTAAGAATTACAATATACCTAAGTTGGGTGATTGGTATATTGATGAACTTGTGGGTCTTGACGACTTTGAGTATAGTGAAGTGGTGAAATATGCATTTAGAAAACCTCATGAGTTGGAGTTTGTATTTGTTTGATATTGGTATTGATGATTATGAGGCTACTGTTATGGAATGTATTAATAAAGAGAAGAATTTGTTGGAGGTATTTGTTGAGTGTTCTAATGAAGTGGAAGAGGAGAATGGAGAAAGGGAAACTGAAAGGGAAGCAAGTGAGGGCAGAGATAATAATGAAGAAATTGAAATGGATAAAGATGATGACTGTGAGTTTGATTTTGATTATTTGATGAGTGATAATGAAGATGGAGATGGTTTGTCTGATGATAATTTTTCTGAATAAGATGAGGAATTTTTTGAAGCTAGGGCTAAGCTGAGGGAAGACAGAGAAGCACGAAGACAGGCTGTTAGAGATGAAGCTAAGAAATGGTTAGAATGTAAGTCTAAAATGAGGGAAGGCAGAAAAGGAAGAAGACAACTTGATAGAGATGCAGGTATAGAAGTAGAAAGAGGTACAATTGTACTAAATGAACCACTTGTTGATGAAGCGGACTCTGATAATTCTTCATTGGAAAATTTTGAAGATGGCCAAAAACCATCTTACTTCGGTAGGAAGCTATATTCAAGCTCATGTGCTCCCAAAGATATAAAGCTGGAACTAGGGTTGAGTTTCAAGGATACTGATGAATGTCAGCAACTTGTTAGAGATTGGGCTATTGGTAATGGTTATAATATTAGGTGGTCAAAGAGTTCAGCAGGTAAGCTACAAGCTGTGTGTAGAGATGGATGCACGTGGAAGTTATATGCAAGTAAGCTGAATGGTGAACCAACTTGTGTCATAAAGACACTGATAACCCCCCATAAATGCATTTTTGCAAGAAAGAACAGACAAGCAAATGCAAATTGGTTGGCCAACCATTTCTTACCAAAAATTAAGAAAAATCCCAATTACAGTGCCAAGGAGATGGTTGAAGATATATACCTATCACATGAGCTGGTAGTTAACTTGGCGATGTGCTATAGAGCAAAGGCCTTGGCATTGGAGCGTATAAGAGGTACGTTCTTTGAGCATTACGCAAAAATTTGGTCATATATGGAAGAGTTGAGGATAAATGACAAAGATGGTAGCTTCAAAGTAAAGACACACCTCAACGATGAAGGGCTGCCGGTTTTTGAACGTATTTATATTGGGTTCTCAGCTCTGAGGAATGGGTTCGAAATTGGTTGCAAGCGATGCATAGGCTTTGATGCATGTTTCTTGAAGACAATTCTTGGGGGCGCTTTAGTTGCAGCAGTCGCAAATGATTGCAATAACAAGATGTATCCCATAGCTTGGGCAGTGGTTGAGAAGGAAACTGAAGAGACTTGGAGCTAGTTTTTTAAGCAATTGTTTGAAGATTTGAAAATTGGTAATGGACTTGGATGGACATTCATGAGTGACAAACAAAAGGTAAGAGTTTATTGTGTCATATAATTGCTTATTACACTTTAATTGAATATTGACCCAAATATATCTTTTACAGGGATTGATAAATGAGATTGCAGCTCTTGCTCCTCTTGGTGAACATAGAAACTGTGCCAGACATATTTTTGCTAACTGGAAGAGGCGTTTCTCAGACGATAAGTTCAAAAAGTTATTCAAGAATTGTGTGTATGCCACTACAGCTTCTCAATACACTTTAGCCTTGAACAACTTGAAGGCAGAATCAGCAGATGCATGTCATGATTTTGTAAGTAAAGGGCCTCCAACATTTTGTAAGTCTTTACTCAACACTTGGACAAAGTCTGATATAGTGACTAACAACATTTGTGAGACTTTTAATGCTTACATATTGAAGGCTAGAGATAAGCCATTGATTGATATGCTTGAGGATATTAGGACTAATCTGATGACTAGAATTCAGACATTGGGAGTTCAAATTGAGAAAAGTGCCGACGTACTATGTCCTAACATTAGGAAGAAGTTGGATAAGATAGGCAATTCTGTTAGATTTTGTCAAGTGGTACCTTCAAATGATTTTAAGTATGAGGTGCATACTTTTGATGATTCATATGTTGTTGATATTGAGAAAAGGGAATGTAGTTGTAGAGAATGGGAGTTAGCTGGAATTCCATGTTGTCATGCTTTGAGTTGCATCTTTCATAGTAGGAGGGATCCTGTGGATTACGTTGACAGCTTTTACTATAAATCAAACTTGATTGAGTGTTACAAGCACTGTATACCCCCCATTCTTGGTTGTAAAGAATGGCCCGTTGTTAATCAAGCCCCCATACTGCCTCCACACTGTTCAAAGCTAACTGGCAGACCTAAGAAAGTTAGGAAAAGAGGTGCTGATGAACCCTGTAAAAAAGGATCAACCAAGTTATCTCGAAAGGGCATGAGAATGACATGCGGTTTTTGTGGCGGTTTCAATCATAACAGCCGAAAATGTGAAGAGCGTAAAAAGAATACACAGGTATGAATGTTTACCTTGTTACAATAAATATAGTTTCAAAATTCTGATTGTTATGTTCCCAAATATTTAAGGAAAACCATCAAAGATCTCGAAGCGTTAAGCAGGCAAACGCTCCGAATGCAAAGCCTTGTTCATCTACTAGTGGTGCAAAGACTTCGACATTTATGAGCAGTGCAAGGACTTCATCTGCAAGTGGTGTTAATGTTAAGACAATAAGAAAAGAGGTACAGAGTGCAAGAAAAGGCTATGGTGCATACACATCAACTGAAACTGGAAATATATATTTCAGAGTAAGTATTTTTGAATATCCGAATGATTGAATTAGACTGTCTAATTAATTGCTAAATTGATCTATTTCAATGTATGTCTCAGCAACATGGGTCGAACCGAGTGAACTTTGTGAGTGGGTCGCGTGCTGGAGTTGAATCAAGGCGTAATCAAAAGCGCACTAGGGTTGAAGAGAGCAGCAGCCAAGTGTCTCAAATAATTGACAAGTAGTCTATTGGCAAGGTGTTCCCATTTTGTAATGAAAGAAACTACTGATTACCATTTCGTATTTTGATGGCAGTCTCCTATTTTGAGTATCATTTTGTAATGACACTATGAGTTCGTAGTTGAACTATCATTTTGGTGCACTAAGGATTGCAATATAATTTGATTCTACGCTTTCTATTTATTTCTTTTGCATCTAAGTTGCACCAGTGGAAGTAATTTCTTCGAAAGAAAGAAATCTGGGGAAGGGGATAAATGGAGAAGAAAGGAAAAAGAGAAGAAAATAAAGAAAATAGGAATATTTTAAGTTTTTTTTTATTTTCCATGTGTAATTACACGTGTGTTGCTTGCGTGTACAATCCGGCGAGCCACGTGGACAAAACTCGCCGGAAATCACTTACGGGACACCGATATAAAAAATTTGAAACGTTGGGACATTTTTGAAGAAAAATGATAGGTTAGAACATTATTGCAAATTCGCTGAAACGTTGGGACATAAAGTGATATTTTCCCTTATTTTAAGGTGTGCATTTATATATCTAAAGTTATCCTTCTGGTTTCTGCAAGTTGGGTTTCTAGAATAAGAACACATTCTTTGGATTTTCCTATAATTATTGGACTCGTTTTTCTTCTACTGGGTAAGTGTACAGGGATATATTTTCAATTTGTTTTCATCATGAGGGGAAATTTATCCCTATGGTGAAGGATATCGAGGGAGTAAAATAAGTAGGAGTAATGAGTTATATGGTGAATAAATAGGTTAGGGTTCTTTGACTTGGTAGAAGAAGTATTGAATTGGGATATGCCAGTTGGGACTCATTGCGGTTCCTAGACCTTCTTATTGTGTCCTACATAGAGGTGGACAGAAATACCGAATTTACCGTATACCGAAGTTATTGTATCGAAAATATACCGAAAATATCAATATACTGAAAGTTTCGATACGGTATGATACCGTATCGAATATTTTTGGTACAATAACAATGCAACTTTTTTTATACTGGCGGTATACCGTACCATACCGACTTTTCGGTATAATTGAAACGGTACATACCGTAAATTAACGGTATAGACCGAAATACCGTTAAAATATCTCATTATATATAAAAAAATACATTATAATTATTATAATTTATAATACCTAAATTTTGTGTTAATTATTTGATTTTCGATATATTATTTAATTTTAGGTATGTTATTTAATTTTCGGTATATTAGTTAATTTCGGTATACCGAACTAAGATATGGTATACCGACAAACGGTAAGGTAACAATATGATTTTTTCCATACCGAAATTTTCGGTATGCCGAAAAGTGGTATATCGAAAGGTACGGTATGGTAACAGTATGATTTTTTTCATACCGAAAGTTTCGGTATGGTATACAGTATGACAAAAAAAATTCGGCATACCGTACCGGTCCACCCCTAGTCCTACAAGAAGTAGCATCTGACAGTGAGATTGTTTAATTGTTGGCTAAAGTTGGTATTAGTTTCTTGTTATTTTCTACAAAATATTATTTGTGTATAGTTCTATTTGTTTGCATGTAGTACGGAAAATATTGACATGCCGTAAATTGTTTCGTACGTACCCGTAAAAAAAGGCTGCTCAAATCTTCTGTTTTAAAATATAAAAAAAGAAAATTTAAAAAAAAAATGATTGTCCAGGTGGCAGCATACGTGATATGTACACGTGAATAAAGAATGTCACGTAAGATGCTTCGGTTACAGGAAAGAGAGTTGAGTCCTAATTGCAAAAAAAATTAAAACATCACGTCTTTAATAACAAAATTTAAAAAGTCAAGTCTAAATTACAAAATAGAGGAAAGTTTATGCCTTTTTTGGCATTTTCCCCCATTATATTCACCACCAAAAACTTAAATTTTCATTGAGAATAAAATTTTGAAGTCTTTGAAGGATTGGTGAAATTGAATTCAAAATAAAAAAATATAAAATGGAAGACTAGGCTTTTATACAAGATCTATAAAAATAAAGAAAAATACGAACGCTTTGATTATAGTAGTACTCGAAACAATCGGATGATTTTAGAAGCCTGTCCAAATCCTATCCGGACATGTTCTTTAAATCGGGTCAAGATCCGATAACCCGATATAAATCAAGCAGATGCACCCGAATATCCGGAGAATCTTCCTACAATTGAAAATATTCCGTCGAATATTGGCCTCATCCCATCCGCATATTCGCATAATTCCCACCAATTATTCATCGCCATTATTTTATATTATTCCCCAAAAACAATTACTCCTAATATTTCTTTGTTTTATCCACACACACACACACACAGTCATTTTTACGATTCCCATTTCTTTTCCTTGAAACGAGACTGTCGTGCATGATTCCTTTTGCTTAAAGATTTGATAATAACAATTGTTTCAGCTTTATTAATCCAATCTATCCGCAAATTTCCACATAGAAAAAAATTAAAACATCTTATAGTGGTTTAAAAAAAAAAGAACAATCTGATATTCTATTTAGAATAGAACACATATACACGTCAGAGGTCAGACTATTATCCTGACACACACACACACACACATATATAAATTACTATGATTTTGATAAGCCAATCCCGAATAATTGCTTATAAAAAACGCCCCTTCTCATAAAACTAATGCTCCATAGAAATTAACAAATAGTAGTACTAGTGTCCGTTCCCTGTTTTCCTCTTTATTCGTTATATCTGGTTTTTGGTTCTCTCTTCCAACAAACTTGTTCTTCTAAATTACTAAGAAACGCACACACGCACACACACAATTAACTGAGAGAGCCATGGGCCTTTACAAGAAAACCATGGTTCTATTAGTTATGGTGATATTATTATTTAGTTGCAAAATCTCAGCGGAGTTAGAAAGATTCGAACAACCCACAAAAGGTGATGGAACGCTGAGATTGTTGGTCGTCGGAGATTGGGGAAGAAACGGTGATTTCAACCAATCACAAGTTGCTTTTCAGGTATCCATTCTTTTTTTATCTATTGATTATAAGTATATTACATTTGTTTTTTCTTTTAATAGATGAAGATGATAATTCTTTTTTTTTTTTTTTATAATTTGCAGATGGGAAGAATTGGCGAAGAGTTGGACATAGATTTTGTGGTATCAACTGGTGATAATTTCTACGATAATGGGTTGAAGGGAGTGGAAGATCCTAATTTTGTTGATTCTTTCACCAATATTTACACGGCTAAGAGCCTCCAAAAGCAGTGGTTTAGTGGTAATTACTGCTGCTAATTTTTTTCTAATACTTTATACTTTGTTTTCGTTATTTTATTTTCTGAAAAAATGAGTCTTGATTTCATACTTCGATGTTACTGTCACCTTAATTAAATGACAACGCGATTTACTTTCGTAATTTTTGGAATATACTAGTACTACTAATATTTATATCATCTTGCTCACAGCATGCAGTAGCCTTGGCTTCGATTGCATTTTATTAGTTATATATACAATAAATCAAAAGCCATACATACATAACTTAATTTGAGCTATATCTAGATAAATATTGCCCGTTACAGAGATATATAGTTACTAACTTAGTAATTTTGTTCTTTTTTAGTGGAAAACTAAAAGTAATTATAAATTGGAATTTCTTGTTTCTCTCTCTAGAAAACAAAAAATTGAATGAATTTTGTTCCTTGTGATGCAGTTTTGGGGAACCATGATTACAGAGGTGATGCGGTGGCCCAGTTGAGTCCATTCCTTAGAAAAATCGACAGTAGATGGCTTTGCTTGAGGTCCTTCATTGTCAATGCAGGTAACTAAGCTTACTTTTTATTTCATAAATCACTTTTCAAATCAATATCAATGTAATTTAACATTTTCAACATTCAATTATTGTTGCATTGCAAAATAAATATATACTATTCTTCTTTCCTTTAAACAGAATTTGCAGAATTCTTCTTCGTGGATACCTCTCCTTTTGTGAATGAGTATTTCACAGATCCAGGTGATCATGTCTACGATTGGCGTGACGTGTCCCCTGCAAAAACCTATACTGCCCTCTTACTAAAAGTAAGTTTTATCTTATCTTAATTATCATTATCACATCTTATTTAAATTGAATTTATCAATTTGCTTTTGATTGATTTGGTGACGTCTAAGATAAGAATTTCAATTTGAATTGATAACAGTAGAAACTGGGAATTATTAGCACCATAGTAATGGAAATAGTGTTTGATTCATGCTTGGAAAAGGAGTTCTATTTGAAATAAGGATGTTTAGAATATTATAACAAACATAAAATAGTAGAGTTTTGTTTTTTTTCCACGTAACAGAAACCATAAAATAGTTAACAGTCTCATTCTAATTTTCTTTATTTTTCTGATTAATTAACTGACACGAAATTACAAATCCAGCGTGTTGCCTGTAATCTGCGAATCATCAATAGACAATAAATATTGTTGTGTTTATGAAATATGAAACTGGTAATGAATGATATCCAATTTCATTGACAATATATTGTCATCAAAATAAGTGTGGGAGTATGAATAGCACAATTATTTCAAGATAATAAACAACAGAGATGCGTGTAGAGCAATTAATTAGTTATACGTCTCTTATTAAAGAAGTAAAATAAAAACATTTCCACTTCCGTCTAATAGTTGTTCGTCGCTGGAAAAAAATGTCACACGTAACTCTTAAGAAAGGAGAGTATTTATTGAATTTAATTTAATTCTCAAGCGTAGTACAAGTAATGAGTTTGACCTTGTTGGCATATATAATTAGCTGGATTGGTGGATTAATTGATTACATTTTCGTTTTGCTTAAATGCTAATTTAAAATGATTCGTTGGTGCAAAATAAATAGGATCTTGAATCAGCATTGAAGGAATCAAGAGCCACGTGGAAAATCGTGGTTGGTCATCATGCTATTCGAAGTGTGAGTCACCATGGTGACACGCAGGAGCTTGTAGATCAACTTCTCCCAATTCTTGAGGTAAAATATGATTGTTAAACAAAACGCAAGATAGAAAGAACCATAATTGGCCTAATCCACTCTATTTCGCTACACTCTTTTTATTATTGTTTAATCACACTCTTAATAACAATTAATCCAATATTTAGGCTAATGAAGTTGATCTTTATGTGAATGGACATGATCATTGTCTTCAACGCATTAGTGACACCAAAAGGTACATATGCAACCCTTGTAATTGTTTTGTTTTTGTTTTTTTTTACAAATATTGAATAGAACGATTCTAGATTTGAAGTATGGATATATGTGATGCAAATTAATGTAGCTAATTTTATATTTTGGATTTGGGTGCAGTCCTATCCAATTTTTGACGAGTGGAGCCGGTTCTAAAGCGTGGAGGGGAGATGTGAATACATCCAATGATCAAGGCTTGGAATTCTTCTATGATGGGCAAGGATTTATGTCTGTCGAATTAACACAGAGTGATGTTACGATTGTATTTCACGATGTATTCGGTAGGGTTTTGCATAGATGGACTATGATGAAAACGGCACTTTTTTCGATTCTATAAATATAGTACTGTATCTATTTCACACCTTATCAAAAAATGTGATGTATTATGAATCTTGTACGACATAATTATGTATTTATGTTATGTCAGTTAGATATTGACCATTTTTTCTTTTAACATAATTTTGACTATTTTACATGTGAAACTATAGCCTTTGTAACATAAGAGTATCACATGAGACTGTAAATTCGCATTTTACCCAACCATTCCTTATTATTCACTGAGGAAGAAACTATATATTTTTATTTAGTAGATAAATACAAATGGAAACAATTTTGAAATAAGAATGCATACAAACTTGAGCCGTTAGATCATTTGGTACTTTGACTAGCTATTGCTATTACTAATACTAAATTAAAGCTTTTATAAATTGTTGCCTTCCACAACTAACTAAAGAACGCACAAAATTCTCACACTTCAGGTAAAACGAAATTTATACAACAAAAGTTATCACAAACAAACCAACTCAAAAGAAAAGTTATGTCACGAAGAAAAAACAAACAAATAGGTATGTTAAAATTAGAGTTTCCTTATTATGCAAGCTTGGTTTTAAGATTGCATCATGGTTAACTTATTAATTAGGCCCCTTCTCAAAAGAACTTATAAATTGGGCCCCTTCTCAAAAGAACTAATTAATTGGGTTCAAACATTTGGACTGATATAAATCAGCCCAAGGCTTTACCTAAAAAGGAACTTTTTACTCGAAACACTTATTTGGATAATACTGTTCTGAATTCCGATCACATAATTTGTCATGTCTTTTTGTTAACGAGGGTCATATTTTATTAATCCCTCCGTCCACAAAGGTTGTCAGAATTTTTTTTTTCTTTTTTTTGCATGAATTTTAGTAAAAGTATGGTAAATGTTAAGTGAATCAAAAAATTATTGTAAATAGAAAGTAATAGAAAGTAAGATAGTGATGAGATTATGTCCAAAATTAAAAGATAAAATAAAATGATAAAATAAATAAAACTAAGCAATCTTTATGGACTCACGGAAAAGAAAAATTAATTATAATTTTAATGGACATATTGGGAATTTGTTTCTTTCTATCATGGAGGGATTGCGAAAATTAGGAATCAAACTCACCCTTTTCAAAGTATGCTGATATTTTTTAATTGCGAGAATCAACACTATATTAATGAGAGTACTATATTACTCATTAATTAATTGAGTTTCCGTACAACCTGGAAGTAGAGTGCTTCCTTATCAAAGAGTTTGGTGACAATTAAAATTTTCAAGATAAAATAATAATCCCCGTCCATGATAGTGTGACATGCAGAGAGTGATGATTTTAAGAAAAAATGAGAGTAAGTGATTAGGAAAGATAGATTTGTTAATTTTAGTGAAACAAAACAAAGTGGAAAAAGTAAAAAGGTAATATATTAAGTGGAGTTACTTCTAATTATAGAAAGATCACATTTATGGTAAACGGTTATAAAAAAATAAGCTCACACTTATCGTGGACGAATGAAGTATATTATTATATGTATTTTTTAAGTAATGTTATTCAATATTATTCTAAATTAGCTAAACTCTGTCTTGTTCAATATTACATGTTATCATTTTTGGATCGTCTCACTCAATATGACATGTTTTCTTTTAAGAAAAGAATTAGAAATTATTTTAATTAAAATAGATCTTTTATTAGCATATTACAATAGAATCTCTGAAAATGAATACTCTGTTTAGGAATAAACTTCCATTTTGTCATATATTTTTATGAATAAACTCTATATTTGTCATATTAAGGAAATTCACATCCATTTAGGAATAAATCATACCAAATAAATAATATATATATATATATACATATATATACATAGGGAGCAGATGAACCACCCCTTAAGTAGAAACTAGGATCCAATATTAACCATGGATTAAATCTATTTAGATGGCTAGGATTTAATCTTAAGAAGAAATACAAAATAGTTAATATTTGCAAACTCTAATTTAAATTTAATGAATACCACGTTCCTATATACCGGCGCGAGATTTGGGGATAGTACAAATTGGAATTCAAATTAATTTTTCATGTTTTTATAAAACTAAAATAATCAAATCAAAAAATTTAAAAAGCAAGCAAATTAACATAAATAAGCATCTCACAATTGATAACACGCAAATTAAAAATTAACAACAAAATAAGCATCTATCTAATTTATAATAAGCAAATAAAAAATTAGAAAAAAAAAACAATAAAACAAACATAAATAAGCATCTCTCTAGTTTATAATAAGCAAATCAAAAACTAGAAAAAAGCAATAAAAAAATATAAATAAGTGTCACGCCCCGACTCTCGAGGTGCGACTTACGAATAACAACAAACCTAAACAACTAACAACTAACTCAAATAAAGGGAACATGCTCGGGGAAAACAAAGATGAAATATAAGGCAATCGAATTTGGTTTTCAAAAGCATAAAGAATTACTAACCGAGCATCTTAACTTCACTTTAAACGGGAATTCAAACAAGTAAATCATGCTGATGGGAAAGGAATTCCAATAAAAGGGGAAACATACGAATATATACATCAAGAAAAGGGATCATGTTCAACAACAAATCAAGTTACGAGCCCATCGCTCGGGATTACAAGTTAAAGGGGTTACGAATTCAACAAACATTCAAAGTCTTCGAGCACAACGCTCGGAATCAAAAACATGAATATTAGAGTACTAGCATCAACAGACATTAGATCAAAAAGATTGCAGCGGAAATTAGCATCAACTCCCAACACTTGCACGTATGAAGACGTACAAATGCCAGTCCGAAATTCTACCAAACTTAACCAACAAAACCAAACCACACCACCAAGTATCCACGCCATCGCCATCCAGTCAACCTGCATGTTTAGAAACACACGCAGGGCTGAGTACTTCGTACTCAGTGAACACAAGCCAAAACATTTGAATAAAGATGCTTTTTAAAGCTATATTAATTGAACTTGCCTTGCCAAACATCACAAGTATATAAGCAGTTTTAAAAACGGTTTTACTTGTGCATGTCAAAACATTTTTATTTAAAACAGACTGCGCAGTCAAATATCATATAATATAACAGCATGTATCATCTATCACTAATAACTTCACTGTGCCGAGAAGTAGGCCTCCTTCTCAAGCACTGTGACCGCCCTAACCGAAGCAAGGCTCACAGTCACTTCAACATATACCACACGTGGGTTCCTGCTTTCACAGGATAATCACATCTTCATATAAATAGATGATAACACATACTAACTTCAATAAAATGGCAAGTCAATCACATTTGAAAATCATATCATAATATTCAATAGCATAACTAATTTTCATCGATAGTTTTGGTTTAGAAAAGCCCACCTGACTTCCGAAGAACTAGCTAGGTGGTCTAGGGCTATTTGTCCGCGCTTAACGATCCGTCCGGCTCGATCCTTCACAGTTCGATATCGATAGATAAGATATATGAAAGACGGACACAAAGACGTTGGACTTAACTGACGGACTTCTATTTGAGTCGTCTCTCTCTTCGCTCTAACTTTCCTAAAAGATCTTGCGTTTTCGTCCTTAATTTATTAACTCTATTCGAATTAGTTAACTTTACTACTCAACATCGTACACTTTTCTCGTTCTAATTAATAACTTCATTGTTATCATTCTATTACTTGAGCTTTCCTTCAAAGACTTTAGTTCATTCTCAATTTAACAATCAATCATCTAGCATACAAATTCAATCATCTTTCATATTATAATACTATCATGCATTTAAACACTTATTCAAACATATAATGAATTCAAATAAATCAAACTTACTTCAAGACACATTAACATGCATTCCATTTGGACCTTAAAGTCTAACTCGATTATGCATTTCTTTTTATGAAGGCTCAAACTATTCATTCTATTTTTCTTACTTATATAGACAATGCTTTGTTTTACATCCGTTATCTTATAAGGTATTTTATAACTTTTATTCAATTAACAAAATTTCTCCCTAATTATTATTAACTCGTATAAAATTAGGATTTTCTTATTCATTTTTAATTTGATCCTTACTTCTTATCTCGACTATTGTTTCTCTAATTATTATCTCAGTTTATCTTTTTATTTGCTTGGTTAGAAACAACGTACTCAATTAATTATTTAATTAATCTTCTTTCTTTTTAATTCTTGACATCTTATTTTATTCTCGTTTTCTCGGTTAACTTATACGAGTATCTATCTTAACTCGTCTAGCATTTTTTCTTTACTCAAATTAACTTCCTTTTTATTTCTTATCGATTAATTCTTCTTAAACTCGATTTTCTCTATTTTTGTTTATTTCTTTAATAATTTCTTCTTTTATTTGTTTTAAACCTTTAAGCTATTTCTTACTTAATAATTTCTTTATCTTTTGATAAACATTTTTATGAATTAGCTCATTTTATTAGTCACATTATAAAAGATCTTTTTGTTGTATTTTTAGTAAAATTTCATGTCTTTAAATTTTAATGTAAGACATTTAATTAATAAATATTTTCATACATCTGTTCATCTTTTATTTAATTAAAAGCTTTTCAATTTTAAGTCTTTTTATCAAAACTTCTATTTTTATTCCATATTCAAATTAACATTAATACATACTTAAACATCCAATCTTTTCTATATTTTCACATTTAATTTCCTTAAAACCTCAACATGCAAACTTATTTTCTTAACTTAAACACATGTATGATTACATCAACATAACATACAATCATTCCATTGATCAAAACATCACTCAATTTATCAACAAAATCATCAAAATAATTTCTTCATCTTTCTTTAAAACACACGGCACACATGCACATCCTTGTGCATTTTATTTCTCAATTTTTCATGCATATAATCTCATTCTCAACATGATAAAAATAATAAATCAAGCATCAAAATAACAATAACTCAAAGATTCACATTTTTCCTATTTTTCTTATAATTTTCGGTATTCATTTTAGTTTTAGGGTTTTAATTTCTTTTTCTTCTCTTATTTCATCAATTAATATCTAGTGCTCGATTCTCCTAACGAATTCTTCTCACTCGATTAGCACATGCATATCCTAAGTTTGTCTAAACATAAATTAAATAACATGCATGCATAGATCTTTCGTTTAGGACTTATAGACACACATATTTACAACTAATCAAATGAATTCATACTTAATTAAATGAGAATTCTTCTCTTGGCTCTTGGGATTGAAATGGATGGAAATGGTAGCTTCAAAGCTTGGATCTTGAAAAGAAGAAAGAAATCTTCTTGAATCCTCAAAGAAAAAGAAATAATATGGAATTAATCATCCATAGGGTTTGAGAATTAAAATAAAGAAAAGTGTTGGATGATTCTTGAATTCAACTTCAAGAACTTGGAAGATTCTTACCTTTCTTTGAAAATATGGATGAAATGGTTGGAGATTGATAACTTCTACTTCATTTCCATGGATGGAGAGCTTGAATCTATGGTTGCATGTGAAGAAAAATCAAAGTATGTGTGGGAGAGGGAGAGTGCCGAGAGTGAGAGAGATTGGAGAGGTTGAGAGAGTTTTTCTTGTTGTCTTGAGAGAGAGAGATTTCGATGGAGAGAGAGAGATGGAATGTGGTGAATGAATGAGTGTAGTCTCCTCACTTGTCTTAGATGAGTGGAATTGGAAATCCAACAAAGGGAAAAGGTGTTCTTGTTGGAAGTTGTAGAAGACAAGATTTGATAGTTGATGTGATCTTAACTTGTATGCACACTTTAAGTAATCCATGCATAAGACATCATCATGGTGTGTTGGTCTTGGAAATTGAGGGATGATGGGAGAGGAGATGTGAGGTGGCGAGAGAGGGAGAGAGGTGGATGACACGTGTCGTCGTCGTGTCGTTACGGGTATTAATTATCCGGTCGTAAAGGTTTTCCGGATAAAACGATTCGTATTAATTCCGTTTTGTTCTATTAACGGGTCTAATCTCTTCTCGTTTCACTTTTGACACTAACTCATCCCAATCCTATTTCACGTCTCAAATTAAAAGATTAAAGGCTTCGACTATTTTAGTCCTTTAATTCTTAAAAGAATTTAATCGGCTTATTAATCCGTTTATTAATCCTTTTCAAGACTAATGCCTCATTTCTCTTCTCAATTCTCGGATAAGTTCTTACCCTATCTCAGTGATCTTAAAAGAAATTATAAGTTCGAAGGTTCTAATTTAATTCTATTCTAGGTTCATCGGCGTAAACATATTCCTCGGCGATTAACGTTATGTTATTTTAATTAAACAAACTTCTCGGGATTTTTCCGGAATTTAATCTCATACTCATTTTCATATAAACGACTCAACAAACATATCACATCATCTTCATCTCAGATAAATAGAACAGATAAATTCACACAAGATTCACAAGGCAATTTAAACGTGTTATTCAAAACTTATCGATTAGAAAAGAAAAAATTTTACTCCTAAATTCTCATCTTTGAACTTACTCGGTTAATTAGATGCTCTCTAAAGGTATAAAAACTCGGGGTATCACAATAAGCAAATCTCTAATTAATAATAAACAAAGAGAAAATTAGACTGAAAAATAAAAATAATTATATATAAGTATCTAATAATTAAATAAAGAATTATAAAAAATACAAAAATAAACATAAATAAGCGTTTCTTGAATGAGAGGATTTTGTAAGTAGCACTTCTTAGATAGTTTTTTTTTAATCTAGCACTCCTTATAAAAACTTATAAATTTAGCACTTCTTGACATTTTTGCCCTTCCATCACATATCTAGTAACAAAAAAAATATTTGTGACTGAAAAAAAAAAAATATTTCACCACCACAACCCCACCACCGCCGCCACCCTGCCACCAATTTCTGCCGCCGCCGCCGCCGGGCCGCCGTCACCGGCGGTCACAGAAAAAAATTTGTGAAGTCACAAAAAATACACCACCACTTTTCCACAGTCGCCAACACAGTCGCCGGCGCCGCCGCCACATTCGTCGGCGGCCACAAATTTTTTGTGAAGTCAGAAAAAGAAAAATTGTGAAGTCACAAAAAATATATTCCTCCACCACTTTTCCGCCGCCACTGGCGCCGGCGCGGCCACAATCTTTTTGTGAAGTCAGAAAAAAAAAAGAAAAAATTTGTGTAATCATAAAAAAAATTGTGAAGTCACTTAAAAAATCTGTCAAATCACAAATATTTGTGAACTCACAAAAAAAATATGTGAAGTAAAAAAAAAAATTATGAAGTCACAAAAAAAAGATGAAAAATTTGTGAAATTACAAAAAAATATGGAAAAATTTGTGAATGCGAAAAAAAGGAAGATTCAGCACCCTTTCATCTGCTCCCGTTAAACCAACCAACACAATCAAACAAACCTCTTTCATCAAACATCAACACACAAAAATTTGCAGGCAAATTGAAAGAATATCACCCCAAATAATAGTATATGTCCAGTATTATTATACCAAAAATGCAATCAAATGTCACCTCAAATCATACAAATATAGGCAATTGAGCAATAACAGAGCTCTTAAAAAATCTTGTTTTAAATCTGCATTTCTATGAAATCCGCTTTTCCCTCGTCTTCTTCTCTCTTCAACCCCTCCTCTGCGTCTCTTTCTTCTCCGGTTCCTTTTCCTACGGATCTTCTTATTCCTATTCCTCTCCTTTTTCTTCCTCTCTGTATTTTCTCTTCAAAAACTAACTTATTATTATTATTATTATTATTTTCGTATCTCTTCTGTCTCTGAATATTGGCCGTCCGATTGACCCAGATCTGAGACGAGGATCTGAGATCTGTCGGAAAAATCATGGTGGTGAACGGGAGGCCGACCAAGAGGCTGGTAAAGAGGCGCGTAACCGCCGATCTCAGTGATTTCCTTACATTTCCGAGCGCCGGCGATCTGGACTCGCCGGCGGCCGCCAAGTCGTTCAGGACCACCGTTAGGGCGTTCCTGACAAAGCACGCGATCCTCCCTTGCCCCTCGTCGTTTTTCCCTCACCTGCTCACCTGGCAGATCCTCTTCCGCGTCGACGACCTGGCCTTGGACGACGGAGGTCCCGCCACCGTCTGCCTAGACGTCGTGGAGGAGGATGTTGCCAGATCTAGATCCGTTTATTACGACTAGTGTCGTGTCGTTGGTGAGTTCTCAACACCGAGTCACGCGCGCTAACTCAGTTGATGTGGTAGCGAGGCGGCGAGGAGGTGGCGGCGGCGGGAAAGCTAGGGTTTTAAGAGAGAGAAGGGCCCTGGATGGTGAAGTTGGTGGGGAGGTATGCGGCGGTGGAGGTGAACGGCACCCTCGTCGGCAGCAGAGAGAGGAGGCGGAGGAAGAGGGCGGCGGAGGGATAGGGAAATGCAAGAGCAGAGAGAGAGAGAGAGAGAGGGAGCTGTGGAAGAATGACAGTACATAAGAAAAAGAAGGGGACACAATGGGAAATACAAAAATAGAGTAGGGGTAAAAAAGATATAAAGTGCTAAATTTTGAAGGATTTATAAGAGGTGCTATTTTTAAAAAAAAACTATGTTAGAAGTGCTAGAAAGGGGGGTTTTCTCTTCTTGAATTGCTTGATTATATCTTGAATATGCTTAGATGATTATTTTTATTGCTTATTTTATCTTTTTGAAGAAAACGAGATTATATTAGATTATTTGGAGACTTTTAGGATTGATATGAAATAGAATATAAATAATAAAAATGAAATGAAAGATCAACATATTTTATGGATTAAAGATATCAATCGGAATAGTGTGCAAAAGAGAAAAAAGAAAAGAAAAGGATCCCTTAATTTAAGGATATATCAGTTACATATTTATTTAATAATTACTTTGTTAGTCTTATACATCAAAAACACGAATGATATATATACAAATTCAGAAATAAATTTTAACCATAGATCTAAACAAATTAACGATTAGGATCGGATCCTAGTTTCTACCTAAAGGATATGTTCCCATTTGATCACCCCTATATATATATATATATCGAAAATTTAATGAAATATTTATTGATTTTAATATCTTATTTTATCATGGAATCTTATGATATCCATATTAAATAAGTTATTTAATTGATAAATATATCTTTATAAGGTGATAAATATCTATTTCTTTGGCAACAAGTAAATGATATACATCAATATTTAAGAGCCAATGAGATCGCGCCACCTTATCCTTCAAGCCCATGATGGAGCCCAAAAGCCCACCAAGTCCACCATATTTTTCTCTATAAATAGAGGTCTCTACACCACTTCAAACCACACCTAAAATTCATCTTCAAGAGCTCAAGAATTGAAGAGAGAAATTCTCCAAGATTTCTCTCTCAATACTCAAGGTGTCGCGGCGAGATTCAAGGCGTTCTTCGTAGGAATCAACGCGTTCTTCGGCGGAATCATATCAAGTGGTGTTTGATCCGAAAACAAGGCGGAAGTCCTCCACGTCAATGTTATAAAGCTCGACTCTCAACATTTACTTCGGAAACAAGGCGAACGTCCTCCGCATCAACATCATCAACCCCAAAGCTCAAGTCAACGCCATCAACCCCGAAACTCAAGTCAACGCTATCAACCTCAAAGATCAAGTCAATGTCATCAAGCACAAAGATCAAAGCTCAACGTTTACTTCGGAAGCAAGACGAAAGTCATCCGTATCAACGTTACAAAGCTTGAAGATCAAGTCCAAGGAGATCTAGGAGACATACTTCTACAAAAAATCTCAAAGGCTGCTTGAAGACCGTTCGAGGGTCAAAGTGAAGAGAAGAATCGGAGGATCAAATAGAGATTGAACCTGCATATATTTTGAAATTCTTATATTTGTATGCAATCTTGTGTTTATTGAATAAATACATATTTTGTGTTTACAATATATATATTATATTTCATTACAATAGATTTAGGTTGATTTAAAATATTTTTCTAAAGTTGCTTGTGATAATGACTTTATCTTTATTGTTGTAACCGTATCCTTTAACTTGCGTGTCTTCAATAACTCGTCCATATGACCACCTTCTTGTTGAACCAAAAATATTTCCAACCTGTCGAGCAAGTTAAATGCATACTTTTAAGTCATGGCCTCTACATATTCTAGGTGAAATAAATCAATACATGTATTTGCACATAATACGTTATACAATACATGTATTTGATAATTATATAATATTTAATTTATTATTCATGTACATTAAAATTAAAAAAAAATTAAAAATTCTTCTTCTAAGTCTATTTAGGAATAACCTCCAATTTCTTCATATTTTTCTGCAGTTCCAAAAGTATTCCTTAATAGAGGTTTTGCTGTATTGATTTAATAAAAATTACTTTATTATAATTATTTCTATTTTTTTAGGGGGGGTGTATTGGATTAGGATTCTGTTGGATTTTTAAGTAGTTGAAATCTATGGAATTGAAATCTGTGGAGTTAAAATCTATAGGATTTGAGTTGAGTTTTTAGGAGTTGAGGGTAGAGTTTGTGGGAGTTTCGGATGGAATTTTAAGAAGTTCGGTGGATTTGACATCAACATCCCAGCGATTGCGACACTCGCACAATCGCTGATATACTGCCAACGATCGCTGGCTATACGCGGTCGCTGGGATGGATTTGGGGATCGGGGGTTAAAATCAACACCCCAACCCTAATTGCCACATTTCCATCCCAATTTCCCACAGCCGATCCTCCACTCCCGTACTCCACCATTGGCCCTCCACTTCTGCCTCCTCCATCGCCGCCACAGTTCCACCAGCCTCCACCTTCACGGCCGTTGGATTCCCGCGCTTTTACTCACAGTTTCCTCCCCACTTCATTCTTAATTAGTTATCTTTTCACAAATTAATAAATATACATACAATTAGATATACGATACCTTAAGGGACACGAAGTCCATTTTCTCTTGATAATGCATCTTGTAAGAGTTTTGAGTCATGTGCCGATCCTTCCCAACTACTAAGCACGTACATAAACTGCAAATCAAAGTTGCAAGCCGTCAAAACGTTTTGCGATTGAGTACCATGACGGTTACGATAGTTGTTTACGTCTCGGCCTGTTACCGTCACTGGGATATGATTTCTATCTAGCTATAGCTCTGATACAATCCTAAATTAAAGAAAATACATGTTAAACGAAAAAACTATAACATATGTAAAATGACCAAGAGGATTCATACCTTAAAGAAAGGGTTAAATTTTGTACTTTTCCGAATTTTAGCGGGCATCCCGTTAGACAACTTTACCATCATGTCTGGAGCTATAGTGTTCAATGCATTTAAAGTTTTGTTGAAGTTTTTACTAGTAGCAAAATGCGAACGATCGAACATTTGAAGAACATTGCAATATAGATCATTATAACCTACAATGATAAAAAATGTTGCTACCATTTCTTCAACGCTTATGAATCTTGTATTTTCTAGTTGAGTTTTTCTCTAATGAGAGAGCATAACTTCACAAACATATCCGGGTACATCCTATATATCTGTCGAAAACTATATGGATCTCCTTCCATCATATTACATACAAAACATTCTCCAATCTTACTAATTGGTCATCGCTTCAAAGAAGGTTCTATACGATGAGACATCATAGCAATCTTTTGTAGTAAAAGTATGACTACCTTAATTGCCAACATCAATATCCTAAAGTCTTCCTCATCCGTTTCTTCTTCCGTTTCTTCTTCCATTTCTTCGTCTTCTATTTCTTCGGCTTCATTTCGTCATATATATCATCATGTTTTTCCATCCTACATAAGCACAAGGTAAATAATATTGTATTTTGCTTTTGGGTATGCAGTGCTTGAGTCAGCATCACCACCCACGACAATGAAAGACCAGCGACCATTGGCTAAGTATTCTGTACTAAAGCCAGCGGCCGCGGATACCTAGCGGTCACGGGGTGTGCTCACTAGTGCCAACGTTGTGCACTATATATTATACACCATATCCAAAATTCATAATCGACAATAGTAGCAAATAATTAATGTCAAAAATACAAAATAATAAAAGTAACAAAAATAGCTTCAATCATTAATGATCAATATACAAAATACAAAATAACAAGAGTAACAAAAATAGCTCCAACAATTCATACGAAAAACAAAAACAAAAACAAAGAGCATCAATAGCATAATATCTAGTACATGGTTCAAATAACGACTATCCTCTAAGCTTGTAAGTGATCCAAGTTGCTCGTTCCTCAATAGTCATCGTGAAGAAATCATCTTTTTTGGACTTGGTGTTAAGCAAGTCAAATGCCTTAAGGTGGGATTCTTCATCCAAATTTGGAACCTCATAGCATCCCAAGTGGTGTACGATCGTTCTCTTTCTCTCTTCTGTAAGAGACTATGAACTTCATCTAATGGAATCTATGAGAGTACTTTGAGAGATATTCTCAGTAGAGCTAGAAGGATTTTCTATGAGTAGAGACCAAGGGCACTTCAGGAGTCACACAAGGTGGTGTGGAAACAAGTGGTGTGGAAGAAATGGGCGGATCATTTCGAGGTTGAGATAGTCCTACAAACATCTCAGATTCGACATCATAACTCAAATCCTCTATGCGTTACATCTCTACTTTCATTATCTTCTACTGTGAATGTCCTTGCATTAGTAGTGCTACCCAATCTAATCGAATTTTTCCCCGCAGCAGCATAATTTCCTATAGCAATTTCCAATAGCTCATAATTAGGACAATCCTCATCGCGCAAGTTAACGTCTTTGGGGTGAGCCTAACATAAATAAACAAAAAAAAAATTATTAACTAGAGTCTCAAAATGAATTAGATGATATTATGGCAATATTTAAGAAGCTTACGAATCTCATACTTCATCTGAAGCTGTGAACTTCTTAGTAGTGTGGTCATACCCAAAACCCGAGCTAAACCTCATAAGGTTTAAATACGATGTCCAACGTTGTTTAAACCATTTGAGCCGGCTTTGGGAATTATTATAGATCCTATTACACTTCAGTTTTTATTAAGTATACGAAGTATTCTTTTTACCACCGTTGCTTTGCTAAAAATACCACTATTATCATGTCATCCCCGACGTGGACCATCAACCATTAACTCTAACAATAAGTCGTTCGTTGCTTAGTCCATGCATCATAAGATAATGTCTTTCTCTTCGTATCTTATTGTGAATCCCCCATAACAATATTACTATTAGTAGACATAAGTTCATGAAACACTTTGGAACAAATAATACTGTTGCAAAAAATAAAAAATAAATAAATAACAATCTCCAGCCACCGCTACAACCCAGCGACAACATTCCTACTGTCGCTGGAGGCCCGTGAGCGCTGGCTGGGCAGATGAACGACGACAGTATGTATACAATGCACATAACAATATCATGACCAAAATTCATCAATAATAACACACACTATCACACAAAGATTTCATAGCTACTTCAATACTTCATGCTCAAGATAACATATCAAAAAAGATAATACTAAGCTCACAAAACCAAAAGAGTATAAGAGCTTGCAGAAAACAAACACTAGGAAAACTTTAACAAACTCCAAATGATTAATAACCACCAAATAAAGAGTACCTTTGTAAGAAGAACAACCAAGACAGATTCTGTGAAGTTTGGATCAAAATGGGTACTACGTGAATCTTTGAAGTTTTGTTAAAGTTGTTAAGACCTTTCACCTTCCGCGACCACGGGACGTGCACAAGCGCTGATGGAAGACCAGCGAACGCTGGCTGTACACGGCGCCATTGATCACTTGACATTAGCGCTCGCTGGATACGCATTCCATCGAATTCTGAGGTCCAGAGGTTGGATTTCAATCTTTTATATTTTGGTGAGGAAATCCGTCGAAATCTAGAAATCTTGAAATTCAGTAAAATCGAGCTAATGTTGAATACACAGAGATTTTGATGGAGTTTGAAATCTATAAATTCAATATCCCTAAATTTTAACAAAGTTTGAAATTCATAAATCCAATACACCTAAATTTTAATAGAGATTAAAACCTCTATATCCAATACACCCTGATTTTAAACTCCATCAAAATGTCGAAACCAATACACCCCCTTCGTCTCATTACCGAAAACAAAAAAATCATATTGAATGGTCGGAGCGGGTAGTTGGAACTTGATTCATATATCGTACTCACTTTTCTCCTAGTATAATCTTTTTTTTCACCAGCTATTACCCTCCTTTTCCATTTCTCCACGTGTTTCAACCCTTTTACGACTCTAAAATCTGGATACTTCCACAGAAATGTTTGGACCTGATCGGACAATCATGCCCCTACCTATTATAACCTTTTACAAATTGTAACCATCTTATCCTAATTTCAAATTTCCAAAAATGCCCACTCGCCACTCACCACTCACCACGTGGCGATATGTAGGCCCATCTCCCCAACGCCTCCCACCCCCTCATGGTCAATTCCACTATTTCTACGCCACGTGTCCTACAAAAGATCTTTCATTCGTACTGTTCCCCCATAAAATAATAACTTAACAAATCGCCGCATAATTCGTACACGTGGCAACCCGTTTGCCGTCATTCGGCAAGCTGACCCACATTTCTCTCTCCCCTATTTATTTTGTTTCCTAATTTTTTTCGACCCCAAAACAGGAATCAAATTCCACTTTGAATTTTCCTCTCCATCCATCTCCAAATCTATTCTCTTCACCTCTTCAATTTCCTCTGCAAATTATTTTTTTCGGGAGGAATTTGTAAAGTAGAGATTTTTATTGTTTGTTTCTAATCCATTGTTTTTACCGTCTGCGATCGGTCTCTGAATATTCGGGCCAGCTTTTGTTGGTTGCTAAATCTCGCGGCAAATTCTCCCCAATTTTCTGGTATATGATTTGCTCGGCATTTCCGAAACCTAGAACTTCAATTCCAAATGAACGTATTTATCGATCAAATATTAGTGCAATCATAAATCCGAGATTAACATTCAACAAAATTCCATTAATCACGAATAAGAATTACCTCAAACCGTCGGAGCTGATATTCGTATCTCCAAGGGAAACCGGAATGGTGACGAAAGCAAGCGAAGGATCCACGGTGATGCTGACGTCAGGGGCAAGCGGGAGAATCAATGCGCTGCTGTCTCTACGCGCGTTGAGGAGCGTGTTGCGGCTGATCAGCGCGATTTTCCTGATCCTCCTCCTGCCATTCCGCGGGAGGAGGCGGTGCACGGCGGTGGGGGCTGGGAACGAGTCGCCGGAGAAAGGCGGAGGGAAGGAGGATAAGGCCCCGGCTACGACGGGTAAGGTGGTGAGGGTGCCGGCGGCGATGGTCCCGATGAAGAGCGTGGCGGCGGTTGTGGATAAGGACGTGGCAGCACGGAGGGCGCTGGCGATTAAGAGGGTGGAGGAGGATATTGGAGGCGGAGATAAGGAGGCTGCGGTGAGGGAGTATTCGTTGTTTATTACGACGAGAGGCGACACATTATTTACTCAGTCATGGACGCCCGTTAAGGTTCAAGTCAGGTAATTAAGTTATTAATTACTAGTAGTATATAATTATTTGATTATTATTATTATTATTATTATTATTATTATTATTATTATTATTATTATTATTATTATTATTATTATTATTATTATTATTATTATTAACTCATGAAAGGAAAAGAAATGTCTTTTTCCTGTTCCCGATTATAGTAATTTTGCTGGCTATGCTTCGTATTAATGTCTTTGTCTTCTCAATCTTAGATATTTTCCTTGTTGGTTTTGTCATTCTGACTTCTGAGTATGGTAGAAGAATATCAGATAATAAATGATGAATGATGGGTCCCGTTTCAATTTCACCTTCTATTTAGGAAACTTACCAATTTAAATATATTGGGACATTGACGTGACTATAAGATGCATGATGGAAAATCGGCAATCTCAGTTGTTAGTTAAAAGTTTCAACGAATTTCATGTCTTAGTTTTTGGAGTTGTGGAAATTTATTTGTCGTACGGTATAAATAATTGCATTATGCATTTTTTTTTGTTTGACTAAATTGCATTCAGATTTTTTTTTTCAGTTCTTTCCTCCTGTTTCATCGCTTTAAAGAATCTGAGTGCGATGATTGCACAAGATGTAACAGTATATGTCAATATTAATGACATCGATGCATAAAGGTTGAGCTTTAACAATAATATCGCCAGAATGCTGTTTTGATTGAACATACTTACACTGGTGTTCTTGTTTTTAGACATCTATTGACTAACAAGATCCCAAGTATTTGCACAAGTGAACAGCTTTCATGAGGCTATCTCTTGTTTTCTTCCCCTAAATATATTTATACAGCATACTATTACTGAAATTCTTGTATTTAGACACCTATTAACTGATAAATCCCAAGAGCTCGCATAACCTGGAACAGCTTTTACGGGGTTGTTCTTATTTTCTTCTTCGTAGTAATTTTATTTCTTTGTCGGAAGATGGAGGAGGATAGAATATCACTGTGTACTGCTTTAGATTTCTGCAATATCTTTGTTGGAAACCTGGAAATTTATATTAATTTTGAAGAATTCTTGGATTATGCCGGCACTAAACTCAACTTGAGGGCAAATATTGCTGGCTTCTTTGGTTTCTGATTGATTATTGCTTATGTTGAGCCAATCCAGACCATAACTGAGGGAGAGGGTTTGATGTTTCTCTTCTAACTCAACTAATAAGAAGGGATTCTGGATAAGTTAAATGTGAAGGAAGTATCTTATTTTTTCATGATTGAAGGAAAATAGCAAAATTGCAAGCTTATCATAACCCTCCAGTGCTGTCAGCATAGCTTTATAACTTCAAGAAGTTCGATCATGTTAGTTGGTCGGTTTTCTCTCCCAGTCTTGGGATGAACAAGTCATCTCGGTCTACCCCTTTTTTTAATAGAAGGCTACAAGTACATTAATATTAACAATGAATTACCAACATATGTTGGCTGTTGCATTGTAATTGTAATTATAGGTCCTAGACTGGTAGAAACTGATGCCCGCAATATCCAACCGCAAGTTGGACTCCACTGTTTTGTATCAAGATCTTGCTCTGGGTTCTACTTCTAGACATTTTTAAAATCTTGTAGGTTTAATAGCTCTGGAAAGAATAACAGCTGAGCTGTCCTCAAATCTGATTTTCCACTGTCATTAGCATCTGCTCTAGTATAATATTCAATGCTTATATCATTATTCCTCAAAAAAATATTTGAATATGCATGCATCACAGTTTCACTACTTTATTAATTGATGGATGTGTGTTTATGACTAATAAAGATAGTTTTATATCGATGCACATCATTGATGAGAAATTCATGATACAGACAGCGTGAACCATGTTGGTGCATTGCCTTTCTTTCCTTTTAATGTGGTTCTATGTGTCACATCAATATTCTTTGAATGCATATGCCGTAACAATTATTCTCAAGATCCAAAGTTTATTATGTTTGTTTTTAAATGTGCAGGGGACTGGTCGTTCTCTTGCATGGTCTCAATGAACACAGGTATGCACCTCACTAGAACATTGTATTGGGTTGGATGCTATGTTATTTTATTTTATTTTTCGTTTTTAAATCTCCTTACCTGCATTTAATGCGTTTGTTTTTCAAACAGTGGGAGATATGATGTGTTTGCCAGGAAACTGAACGCAAATGGTTTCAAAGTTTATGGAATGGACTGGATTGGTGAGTTGAAATTACTGAATTGATTTGATATGATGCAGAAACAATTATATTGCGAGTAGCACTTTAACAATGAAATTGCTATTATATTTTGAATTATGAGATGGAAATCTGAGTAATTATATTTTTCTATTGTTCTTACTTTTGGCAATATCATTTGTTCTACTTCATGCTCATTTTTTTTGGCTGTCCAACAATGGCGGCAGAAGAAGATAACAAGCAAAGGTAGATGTCACACTACCTTTAATTTGATTTGGACTCTAGCCGTGCTAATAAATTTGATGTCTTTTGAAAATCTCTCATATGTGATGTAACAAGAAAGGCTCTTTTTGGTGTCAAAAAAGATGTGCGTACCCTTATTACTTAAATTGTACAGTCAACAAAAGTGTTAAATCTTAGTAATCATGCAGGATACATATCATACGTGAGTTTCTTCTTATATAGGAAACATCTTTTTTTGTGAGAGAGAGAGAGAGAGAGAGAGAGAGAGAGAGAGAGAGTGTGTTTGTGAGAGAGAGAGAGAGAGAGAGAGAGAGGCGCACTGCAGGTTGAGAACACAAAAAACGTTAAAATTGTCGCATCAACAAAATGTTCCTTGTTGTTTTACAAACAAATAGTCAGCCTGTTTTCTGAGAAGATACAATCATTTACTGCTACATGGAGATTAATCGTCCTCAATATGCCAATGTTCTCAGTCCTTTTCAACTAGTAATCTTTTCCCTCTTCAAGTACTGGATGATCACGGCAGTGAAAGCCCTATTTGTTTTACTATTTTATAGTCTAGACATAGAATTCAACTATGCATATATATTTGGATGTTGCAGGGTATGAATAATTTTCAATGTGGATGCAATTGGTGCTAAAAGTAACATGTGAAAGCCTCCTTCATGAGTAAGCTTGTTATTTGAGTCTTTACATCTACCTTAAATTTAACAATTAGTGGGAGGAGTCGTGCTTCTGAAATCTGGACACAGAAAATTTCTCAAGAAAAGAAAAGTGAAATGATTATCTGCTTTAACATACATAGTTCTTCCATTTTAGGCAGTGCATGTAGCTATGCAACAATTGCCACACAATTATAAAGAAGGGTCAATCGTATCAGTCGTGCAATTTACTGTTGCCAAAAGGTTCGGTTAGGAAGAAATAGGACACGAAATAGTTTAGAAATAGATTTGACATTACCAGAAAACCATGGTTGCTCGGTTCAGTCTTCAAGGCAGATTTTGGTCTTATATTCTGTTTGAATTTTGCTGTGATTACTTGCCATAATGTGTTTTGATTTGTTCTTTTATTCAAACAATATTTAAGTGGCTATTCTATGGGAATAGACGTTATATGGTTGGTGATAAGTAAGGCACTTGGATGTACAGAGCTTATTCTGGATATTGGTTTTAGTGCTTGTTTTCGGATACTAGTACTGCAAAATAGATTTATTCCTCATTTGCTCAATCCTTTACCTAATTTCAGGACATGGTGGCAGCGATGGACTGCACGCCTATGTTCATTCTCTCGATGATGCAGTAAATGATATGGTATGATTCTCGGTCTATACATATATTCTTTCAAAGTTCTGCAAATAGGTAGAAACACATGATTTCTCCATCTTCTTCGACAGAAATTGTTTCTCAGCAAGGTTTTAGCTGAAAATCCAGGATTTCCATGCTTCTGCTTTGGACATTCAACAGGTGGAGCTATAATCTTGAAGGTAGTATTTGGATAGAAATTTATTGATTCGTTTATAATCGTCACGATTATGAGTCTCTTAATCTGATCATTTGGCATGCATGATGAACAGGCGGTACTTGATCCAAAAGTGAGGCAGCGTGTAGCAGGCATCATATTGACTTCACCTGCCATAGGAGTTCAGCCATCCCATCCAATTTTTGCTGTAAGTTGAAATCGTTCACATGCACTCACCTATAATTAAGAAATATGTGAAACATGTTCTTCCTTAACATTTTTTTCTGGATGACACTAATTATACGTATAATTCCTCCATTTTTAGGTGCTCGCTCCGATTTTCTCCTTTTTGTTCCCAAGGTTTCAATTCAGTGCTGCAAACAAGAGGGGCATTGCAGTGTCGAGAGACCCTGATGCACTGGTGGCGAAGTATTCAGACCCACTGGTATTCACTGGTTCTATTAGAGTAAGAACAGGGTACGAAATTCTTAGGATAACGGCATACTTGCAGCAGAACTTAAGCAGGCTGACAGCCCCATTTCTTGTTCTCCACGGCACTGATGATTCAGTAACCGATCCTGAAGCATCCCAGAAGCTGTACAATGAGGCTTCATCGAGTGATAAAAACATCATCCTGTACGAAGGGCTTCTGCATGATCTGCTTTTCGAACCGGAGAAGGGAGAGATCATGGAGAATATAATAGCATGGGTGAACAGCAGAGTGTGAAGTAAGTAGCTATGGAGAAGAGTTAGCCATTGATGCAGCTAGTGTCTGTCTGCTCGGGCGAGACAATTGGGAGTCGAGTAGGCGATGAAACGATTGTCTTGATGAATAACATTATCAGCAGAGCAGGCAGGCAGTACAACTCCATAAATTAATTAGTAGATCAATCAGATCAGATCCTGCCTTGTTAATTATATATGTAGAGGGGCATTAATTTGTTGCTCTCTGTTTTTTTTTTTTTTTTCCTGGATAGGAAGGATACTATTACCAGGGAATTGATTAATTGACCTGTAAACTGGATTCATGTCAAGTCTAGAAAGATGGTGTATTGTGTATTCGATTCATCCGATTCCATCAAGATAATCAGTCTTGGGGTTTCAAGTGATGAGTTTAATATATATATGTGATTGAATTCACAGCCAAGTATTGAAGAAAAGCCAAGTGATAACTCATTTGTGTTTTGTGGTCCATCTAGTTTTAGTGTTTTCAGTGAGATGTTATTCATTTATGTTTCAAGTACAAATAGGAGATTGATCTTGTCTTGGTATGAATCACACAATACTGACGACATATTAGCAGTATTTACTTTTTTTTAACTTAGGTCCGCGACATGGTGCGCAAAGGCGATAGTCAAGGCAACACGTGACGATGATGGTGACAATGAGTTAGTAGTCGTCGTGGTGGTAAAGAAAAGGAATACTATTTTATTTTAAGAGGCAGTCTCCCATGCGGTAGGTCGCACCTCATGCGACCGCGCGTGGGTACACGCACCTGTAAATATTTTATTTTTTTCGAATTTTTTTCAGGCTCCGCTTTCGGCTCTAATTTTACGGTTTTGCCCTTTTTTCCGATTTTTTTTCAAGCTCCGCTTTCGGCTATTTGCCATCGCTGTAATTACTAATATAAAGATAATCTTAGCAGCAGCAATTTGGATCGTTCGGCTCGCTCCGAGGCCTTCGGCTCCCCTTGCTCGATCTCTTAACCAAAGAATAATCGACACAAAAAATAAAATAGGCAAACAAAAAAAAGAAGGAAAAAAAAACTGGGAATGTTAAAAAAAATCTAAAAAATATATGGCGCATGCACCCTACGCGCGGTCGCATGGGGTGCGACCTGCTGCATTCAAGATATTTTGTTATTTTAATTATATCATCAAACTCAGTTCATCAATTTCATTTTAATTAGAAGCATTTAGATTCTTTGTTTTTGGATATTGATGGTTGATATTTAATCTCTTCATTATTGATTTCTTTGGGCTTTGTTGAAAATCTATGTTCTGAAATCCCCATATGCGCAATATAAGAAAAAGAAATCATTGATCCAATTTTTAGTTATTTTTTACTATAATCTAAATATAAGTGTTAATCTCAAAATCCTCTCAATTAAAAATTTAGGAAAATAACTGATGGTCCCGAAACGAGTTACTGGTGTATGGGGGGAGGGGGGGAATACACCAGTTAGGATTTTAAAAATAAACACTTGAAAAATACTTCAACCGAGTAAAAAGACTCAGTTGGAATCTCATAGCTGAGTAAGCAACCTCAGCTGGAAGAGTTGTGCGGTGCGGAATGTGGTGGAAATTATCAACTTGTAAAACAACTCACGTTTTTGTGCACGGTTGGTCAAAAACCAAAACAGTTGAGAATGTGCAGATGCAGTTTGTATGCTGGTTAATCAGTCAGTAGAGTATGCAAGAAATAACAGAATACGAAAAAACACAAGCACACAGAGAATTAACGTGGTTCGGAGATAACTCTACTACGTCCACGGGGAGTTGTGAGTCCACACAACTCTGTCCAAGTTCTTCTGGACAAACCACTCAGCTTACCCGGGCTAAACAACCGTTATGGATAAGTTTGCGGGTACTTATCAACCTTACAGTTTAGTTTACGGGTACTAAACGACCTAACTACTCAGTTGCAGGAAGAGTAGGATCCTAAACCTTTTCAGGTGAAAGAAAAATGTGTTTCCAACTAAAAGCTCGAACATGATGTGAGCTATGATCTAACTCTCTATGAACTCTCACTAAGTGATGTTCTCAAGGTTCGATCTAAAGACACAAAACTAACTAACTCTAGAACTCTCAACAAGTGATGTTCTAAGAGATTAACTTCAGTTCAGCTCGTGAAGAATATTGCTCTTTCTTTTGCTCTCTGGTTTCTTCTCGCGTGTGTGTCTTGTCATCTTCGAATGAATGAAGGCCTCTATTTATAGGCGGAGAGTATCAACTAGCCGTTGGAGGAGCTGTTGATCTCTGTTCTTTGAAAGCGATGGCTTGTCTCTGATCTCTGCAGACTTTCTCGATATGGCATATGTGCGCTTCTGCTTTCCATCTGAGATAGCCTTGTGTTGGGCCAAATGGGGTAATGACTGAACGGTCAAACCCTCACGTGACTTCATTTTTGAAATTTAAATCTTAACAACAGACTTCCAACAAGGAGTGGTCGGTTAAGACTTTCGATCTTCAGCTAGCTTGTTCTTCAGCCGATGTTCTATCTGACAACTAACAGTTGAACTCTCAGCTGACTTCGTCTTCAAGCTATTGATCTTCTTGGTTGAGTTCTACAATTGATGTTCTGAAACTGAACACTCAGTTGTCTTCCTTGTATCTGGTCAGTTGGGTTCGAACGCTCAGATGACCTTCTTTCATCTGATGTTCTCTTCACCTTTACTGCTTTTCATCTAATGAACGCTCAGTTGTTTTCCTTTACAACTGATGTTCTGAAGACTTCCCCCTCTTTGCATCTGATCAAATGAACTCTCAGTTGTATTTCTTGACAACTGATGTTCTGTCTGAGTGATGCCTTGTTGCCATCTTCAGCTGGAGACCTGTAAAGATAAAATCTTAACTTTGCTCAAACAGCGAGCCTAACTTCTAACATTAGGTTCTGGCAACATCTACTTGGTTGGGGTCAGTCGGTTTTGGAATTCATCAAAACTCTTACTAATAAATTTCCCAACAATTTTCCCCTTTTTGATGATGCCAAAACCACTTACAACTTTAAACCACTATTGATCTAAACCTCACTAACTTATCTGAAATCTCAGCTGAAATTCTAGACAGTTTATAAGATAAAACATCAAAGGGTTAGCACAATTATAACATGGTATTTAAAAGACTTTGTGATTCAGAGCTTGGACAATGAGGGATTGTTCATCAAGGTGAATCTTATAACTGAATAGTTTTCATTACAACTGATTGTTACAAAAGATAGGCTCAAAAACCAAAAATTACAACAGTTGCTAGAAAACTAACTGAGCTAGTATTGTAGTCCATACTTGCCAAAAATCCTTACAAAAATTTCCCTCTTAGCAGGTGACTCCTTGGAGATGTCCACTCCATGCTCCTTGCAGACCTGCCTCGCCTCAGATGCAATCTTCGTGCGGTTCAGGTTGCTGGAATCCGGGAGAAGAGGTGGCCGATAAGTAACCCTCTTGGGAACTGGAACAGTGTTCAAGTCCAGGTTGGCGTCAATCATGGCCCTCCTGAATTGACTGAACATGCCCGGGTCACCTGAGTGCAACTCGGTCAGCGCCTCCTTGAACGCTTTCCTTGGATCGTCAGTTGCGTAAACCTTCCTGTAATAGAAGTCGTTCACGAACTCCTGCTTGAACAGCTCCCACTCCTCATTCCACTCGGTCGGCATCCATTTGTCGGTATGCCTAAATCGACTCTCAATCTTGGACTTTGGAGGCAACCTTTGTTGCTTCAACCGAGCTTCCGCCTTTGATTGGATTTTGTTGATGCGGCGTCGGCTGCGGGAGGCAACGTTGCGGTCCAGGTTCTGAGAAACCTTCTTCAGCTCAACCTCGAACTGGTTCACCCTCCTCGCCTGGCTGGCGGCAAACTTTTTGATCCAGTCCGGGTTCATGTAATCCTTCTCCTCTACAGCCATAGCCTTGGCCGCTGCTATGCACTCTTCGGTTGTTATCCCGTCGAGTTCAGTATCTAGCTCGGCTGCGATCTCGGCAATGGAGCTGTAGGAAACTCCAATCTTCTCTGCCTGCTCCAAGTCTTTAGTCATTTCGGCTCCACCGACTTCGGTTGACTTGGCAGCAGCAGACTTCCTCCTCCTCAGCTGAGATTTGGATGGTTGAGCAGCTGGCACTCCTTCTTCTTGGGTCTTTTCTTCTTCCTGTGCTTCATCCTCCGTCTCCTTCTCTTCCCCCTTTTTGGCATCAGCAACAAGGCTTGCTACTGAACCGTCCAGAGAGTTGAGTTTGGCCTCGGTGGATTGAACACGGTTGAAGAGTTCATCGACCGCACACTCCAGGTCGATCTTCTTCGTCAGTTCGGAGTCCTGGCACTCTTGTTCTGCCTTCTTCAAGACAGAGAGGTTGTCGTTGACCTCTGTCTGAAAGGCAATGAACTCAGCCCAACGCGACTCGAACCGAGACTCCCATTCAGCATCCTGCGTCTGTTGGGACTTGGCTAGATTTGAGTCAGCCAGGGACTTGAACACATTCACTTCCGACTTCAAGCCCAACAGAGTGGACTTCAGCTCCGACATGTCCTGACTGGTGGAGGAGGAGAAATCATTCAGCTTCGTCTTCAGTTTGGCATTCTCCTCCACCAGTTGTTGGTACTTCGCCTCTTGTGCTGCCAACTCCCGCAGCTGATCATCTTGTTGGTGCTGAAGGTTGGCGAGCAGCTCGGTCCTTAATTGGTTGACCCTCTCAGCTACCAGCTCGCAGATTTGTTCTGTTGATGGAGCGAGCTGAGCAGTTGGAAGGGCTTGAGCGGACTGAGCTAGAGGCTCAGCTGTGACCATGGCTTGTCTGTTTGCCAGGTACAGCTTCAGTTCTTCCTCCTCTTCCTTTGCGGCGGCGGCTGCTGCATCGACATCCTCAAGGAAGTCAGCTGATTTTGCCAACATGCTGTCAAGGAAGTCAACACACTCCTTTCCAGCTGCCTCCCTTGTGTCCGTCCCTTCAGTCAGACTCTGGTCCAGACTCTGGTCCATCTGTCTAGTGAGCAGCGCGATCCGGTTGTTGTACGCCACCTCCAAGTTGGAATAGTTGAAGTAGGCTCGGATGCGGGACTCATCAGACTTCAGCCTGTCCCAGCTCTGCACTCTGATCGTGTCCTCCTTGACATACCAGTGGCTGAAGATCAGGTGGAACTGGTACAGAAGCTCGGTTCCCAGGGTGGCGAAGATAGGCATGTCGCGAGCCGCAGGGAACAGACCTAACAGCTTTTGAAAGCAGTAGGCCACCTTGCCTTCGTGCTCCTCAGCAACTGCCTTCAGGTCCTCCGCTTCGTTGATTGGGGAGGGGGTGAGATTGTATGGTTCTGGTTTAAGAGGTTCATCGATGTTGGCCAAGGAGTCGGTCACAACATCGGCATCGAGCTGAGAGCTCGGAATTTGGGATTCAGTTGGGGAAGAGGGTTCAATTATTTCCTCAACATCGGCCGAAGGAGCGGTCACGATGTTGGCATCGAGCAGAGTGCTCGGAATTTCTGGCTCGGTTTGGGTAGAAAGAGTAAGAGGCTCTGGGGGCGGTACGGCATTCTCTCCTGCCGTGGGGGAGGTGGTAACATCTTCGAGGTCCTCAGATGAGGAGGATGCATCCGACGTCTCCATGCTTTCAACCTCATCAGCTCCGGGGGCTCGAGGGACAATCTCGATCGACACGGCCTCAGCTGAGCGGCTGGATTCGGAACGCTCCTCAGCAGGCGTTGACTCAACATGCGCTCCCTCCTCGGCTTGAGCTTGCTCCTCAGCTAGCTCCTCAGCTGGAACCTCAACTAGCTCATCAGCTGACTCATCAGCTGGAACATCAGTTGGCTCATCAGTTGGCACCTCAGCTGCCTTCTTGGTTGACTTCTTGAACCTTACCCTTAACTTTTTCTGGGCAGGTTCGTCAGCCGACTCCTTTTCAGTCTCAGCTCGGCGACGTGAAGCTTTGGATTTGACGGGGCGAGCAGCGGCTTGTTCCCCCTCAGCTGTTGACTCAGCTGGCTTTCCCGACTCCCTCTTGTCCTTAGGAGTGTAGACACTCCTCAGCACCTCCTGTGCTTTCTTGGCTGTCGGGAACAGCAGCAGCTTCTTCAGCGGCGTCTCCTCGCAGTCAGCCCAGACCATGTTGCGGTCCTTTGTGGCGAGGAGGATGAGGGTGGAAATCTTGCAGCCGAAGTTGAGTGTGCCCTTCACACTCAGCAACTTCTCTCCAGACTTGGTTGTAGTCTTAGAGATCTTCGACTTCTCCACCATCAACTGGTTCAGGAAATATTAGAACCAGTTGATTTGGTGTTGGTGCTTCAGGGCCACCAGCTGCTTCAGTTTGGGTCGGCTGATGTCGCCGAACGCGCCACTGTATCCGAACACTACCTTCGACACGGCGTCGAACAGCAGGCGGTGTTCCGGCTTAAGCTTTGTCTGTTGCATGTTGCTCCTTAACCGCTCCGGCTCGATCAGAGCATCTTGAAGAAATTCATTCGCCTGTTCGTCGGTAATATTCTCCAGGAACTCGGTGACGGTGTGGTTGATTGGTATGATGTACCGGAGGACATCGGACATGTCGATGGGGAAGGAGACACGACGTATCGTCCTTGCTGGAACATCTCTTTGACGGCACGACACCTCCGTAGAAACTCATGCCGAACTGTCAAGAGGGCGAACGAGATTGACGTAGAATTCTCCGACTTGGCGCCTGAGCAAGTGGGAGGGGTAGAGCTTGGCCCATTCCAGGAGTCCGTTCTCATGGAGAGTGTTGGCGAGCGGGGCTAGGACCGACGACTCCAGATCCTCGTCGGAGAGGATCTGCTCGAAGTGTATCTTCGATACCAACATATTAAATGATTCTTCATAAGTAGTGGGGACGAGGGAAGGTCCGGATGAAGCCATCTTCTTACTTTTTGGGGCCATTTAAGATCATTGCAGTGAGAATATATATAGGAAAGGAAAGAAGATCTTTTTACAGAAACGAGTTAGGCAAAAACTGGAAGACGATGAATAGTTATAATTGATAAGCACAAATGAGAAAAATAGGAGATATCTTCCTGATTTTTCGCTTTATATAGGTCTTTGACTCGAATGAGATCAACGGCTGGGGTTAAATGGCGCGAATCCATCAACGACTGAGATTTCGCGACTGTTGACCATCTTTGACTTGACGTTTTGACCCGAGTTCCAACCAGCGCGTGAGAAGGTGTACAGTTTCATGTCAGCCCAGTCGCACTATAAAGTAGGCTATGGATGTTCAGCCGTACTTTACATTTAATGCGACATGATAGCTATTTTAATGTAACTGACTAGCTCAGAAATGTTTGAATTTATTTCAAACATTCTCATTTAAGAACATAACACCTTCAGTCATAAATGTTACTTTCCAGCTGATGTCGAGATCAGCTGTATACCTCAGTTGAGTTCCTCAGTTGCCGCATACCATCAGCTGACTCGAGTTCGTCTGTTCAGCTGACGTCTGATCCATTGTTGCAGCATACCATCAGCTGACTCGAGTTCGTCTGTTCAGCTGATGTCTGATGTCTTCAGTTTGCAATCCGTATCCGACATTCCCCCTTCATCTGAGCTTCCCCCTCAGATAGATTTCTGTCTCTTTACCTCAGCTGTTTCCTTATCAGGTGGATCTAACAATCCAAGTAAATCACATAGCATTTTGAACCGCGCTTCGGCTAGAGGTTTAGTGAAGATATCAGCCCTCTGAATCTCAGTTGGGATCTTCTCCAAGGACACATCCTTCTTCTCAATGTGATCTCGGATGAAATAATGACGGATGTCGATATGCTTTGTCCGAGAATGGTGAACAGGATTAAGAGAGATAGCTATGACACTCGAGCTATCACAATGAATGGGAACCTGTCCAGTTGCAACTTCATAATCTCTCAGCTGTTGCTTCAACCACAACACTTCATGCAACAGCTTCCAGCAGCCATATATTCTGATTCGGTTGTAGAAGTAGCAACACATGCTTGTTTCTTGGAGAACCATGAAACCAGCTTGCTTCCCATGAACTGACAGTGTCCAGAAGTAGACTTCCTGTCCAACCAATCTCCTGCTAGGTCCGCATCTGAGTATCCGGTCAGTTGGATATTATCGTCAGTTGGATACCACAATCCAACATTAACAGTTCCCTTCAGATACTTGATGATGTTCTTTGCTGCCAACATGTGTGCTTCTCTTGGTTGAACTTGGAATCGAGCACACACTCCAACTGCGTATGATATGTCGGGCCGGCTGGCAGTTAGATATAGCAGAGAACCGATGATCCCTCTATACTTACTGGCATCCACGAGCTTTCCTTCAGATCCAGGTTCAATCTTCCAGTTAGTATTCATTGGGATCCTTGTTGTCTTACTTGTCTGCAATCCGAACTTGGTGATGAGCTCCTTTGTATACTTGGACTGATTGATGAAAATCCCTTCTGGTGACTGCTTCACTTGTAATCCAAGGAAATAATTCATCTCGCCCATCATTGACATCTCGAACTTCTCCTTCATGAGATCTGAAAACTTTTTGCACAACTCCTCTGACTTGGAACCGAATATGATGTCATCCACGTAGATTTGCACTACAAGTATATCATCTCCAACTTTGATGGTGAACAGGGTTTTGTCAACTGATCCTTGTTTGAATCCCGAGTCCAGTAGAAAACCACAAAGAGTGTCATACCAGGCCCTTGGTGCTTGTTTCAAGCCATAGATGGCTTTCTTCAACTTGTACACTCTTCCATCTCTAGTTTCAAAACTAGGAGGTTGTTCAACATACACATCTTCCTTGATATCTCCATTGAGGAATGCACACTTCACATCCATCTGATACACTTTGAACTTGTGATGTGCGGCATAAGCTAGAAAGATTCGGATGGCTTCCAGCCTTGCAACTGGCGCGAAAGAGTCTTCAAAGTCGATTCCTTCTTGTTGGCAGTATCCTTGAGCTACCAACCTTGCTTTATTCCTCACAATGAATCCAATGGCGTCTCTCTTGTTTTTGAAAATCCACTTCAATCCAATCACATTGACACCATTTGGTCTTTCTACCAACTCTCATACACAGTTGCGTAGAAACTCATTCAGTTCTTCTTGCATGGTCGTTGTCCAGTGAACACAGTTGAGGGCTTCCCCAACATTCTTGGGTTCTGGTACATCAGCTACAAAGCAAGAGATCATGGCAACATCTCCAGCTTGCTCGAATTCCTCTAGAACTGCCAATTCCTCAGCATATTGGGCATAAGTGTTGGAATTTTCTTCGGTTGATTCTGGATTTGCAACTCGGCTCCTTGTACGCACACCCTCAGTTGGATCGCCGATGATGTTGTCAGTGGAATGAACTTCATACCATCTTCGGTTGCATCTTCCTTCTTCTTCCAACTGTGGCTGTTCCGTAATCTGAGTTGAAGTCTTCAAAGCTGGTGAATGATCAGCTGTTGAGTCTGGATCCTCAACATTGACATTAGTTTGAACCGGACTCGGTTGGGCTTCGGATGCTGATGCAGTTGGAGGAGCATCAGCTGAAGTTCCCCCTTGGGATGAGCTGGGGTCTTCGCATTCATCTTCAGAGGAGTATGGATCCTCATCCTCACTTGCCCAAACCAGCGGTTCAGCTAGGTTCTTTTCCCTTAGAGCTTGCGATCTGGTGAGAACAGGTGGAGCTTGTATATCTGTCAGTTGTTCTTTGACCTGTTCCCTATACTCAAAAGTAGATTCATCAAAACTAACATGAGGTGTTATTTCCACAACACGAGAGCTGTTGTTGAAAACTCAATATGCCTTGATCCGAGCAGCATATCCAAGAAATATGCCCTTCGAAGCTTTGGCATCAAAAGTTTTCAACTGAGTCTTCCCATTGTTGTGAATATAACACTTAGAACCAAAAATGCGAAAATAGGAAATATCTGGCTTTCTGCGTCTCCATAGCTCATATGGTGTCTTTCCCAACCGCTTGGTTAGAAGAGACCGGTTCTGAGTGTAGCATGCAGTGTTGATTGCCTCAGCCCAAAATCTCTTTGGCAGAGCTGAGCTTGCTAACATGGATGTGGCTGCATCCTTAAGCGTTCTGTTCCTTCGCTCAGCTACTCCATTCTGTTGCGGAGTACGCGCGGCTGATGTTTGATGGGTAATTCCATTCTTCTCGCAATACTCGATGATGGTTTCATTTAGAAACTCCGTTCCACGATCTGATCGGATAGACATGATCTTCATCTCTTGTTGGTTCGATATCCGATCCATCAGCTTGGGCAGCTCATCTCGGGTTTCACTCTTGTGGCGCATGAAGATGGTCCACGTATATCTTGAGTAGTCATCAGTTACAACCAGGGTATATTCGTTCCCGTTCATGCTCTTTGGTGTAACCGGCCCGAAGAGATCCATATGGATCAGCTGTAACACTCGGTCGGTTGAGGAAGTTGACTTCAACCGGAAGGAGGGTCTAGCGAGCTTTCCCAGCTGGCATGCACTACAGATGTGTATTGATGAAAACACTCAGTTTGGTATGCCTCTTGCATGTTCTTGTCTGGCGAGTCGGTTCATCGTCTTGAAGTTCAGATGATTGAGCCTTTTGTACCACAGCCAGCTCACATCAGAACTGCTCTTTGATAACAGGCAGGTGTCAGGGAGACTGCTGTTCCAGTCAGCGTAGTAGACATTCCCTGTTGGTGATCGATTTCCCAACAATATCACCTGCTTTGATCCGACATCTTTAACCCTACAACCCTATGCATCAAACTTGACAGAGAAACCATTATCACAGAATTGGCTGATGGAGAGCAAGTTATGCTTCAATCCATCAACATAAGAGACATTAGAAATTGAAACATGATTGGTTTCAAGGGTACCGTAACCTCTGGTGTAATCTTTTGAGTTATCGCCAAAAGTAACTGATGGACCTTCTTTTTCCACGAAACTTCCAAGCAAATCCTTCAGATTTGTCATGTGTTTCGAGCATCCACTGTCCATTACCCATATTGTTGTAGACGCCTTCTTCTTCCTCAGCTGTTTCTCCTGTACCTGCAAAGAGAAACTCGCTTAGGTCCCCAATTTCAGTTGGGTCCTGGAGGGTTAGAACCAGTTCCCCCCTGGAACTGTGCGTCGCTTTTCCCTGTATACTCGGATGGATTTATTATTCCAGATCACTTTTCCTTGATCATCAACTATAACAACACCTCGGTTATCCTTAGGCTTGTTGTTAGTAGTGATGTTCTGTTTCTTGGGAGGAGTTGGATCTCTCCCATGTTGAACTTTAGGAGGTGAGGCTTTCCCCCTGTTTTGATGGCGATTTTTATCCTGTTTGATTTGTCTGAATGATCGGACGCCCTGTTGGAATCTTTGTGGCTGATTCTGATTCCAAATCCTTGAGTGTTGTTGATAGGTGTTCATGCTCTGTTGATGATTCATGTTGTGGCATGAGTATCTCTAACTGTTCGACCTGTTCCTTATCGGTTGACTTGGTTGGAACCTTTGGTTGAACTGGGGATGGAACCGCTGTTGATTCAGATGATTGAACCCTTGTCGGTTCTGTGGTCGGTTCCATTCTTTCTGTTGTTGACTCTGAGGTTGATGCAGAGGTCGGTTCTGATTCTGAGTTCGGTTGCGATTATGTCTTCGACGCCTCTGATTCCTCTTCTGACTTTTGGAACATTCCCCCTCGGTTGATGTCCCAACCGATGGAACATTCTGTCCTTCATCTACTATTCCTTTTCCCTTCTCAGTTGTGGTTGCACTGGTCGGTTGAGCTTGCTGAGAAACGGAGGTTGAAATATTTTGTGTGGACTCAGGTTCCATTGTGTTCGGTTCATCAGCTTTAACCTTGAAAGCTTTGATGAAGGTTGCTGGAGGAATTCCACTATCTTTAATCACATCATAACCGAGTCCTGACACGTCATCCATCTGTCTGCTGTAACTGATAAGATTCTCTATGATCTTGGATGACTGATACAGCTTGATTAGATTGTCCTTCTCAGTTTGCAACTCCTTGAGGAGGACAGTTATCTTCTCGGTTTGTCCATCTGACTTCTTTATCAGCTGCTCGATCTGAGCCTCTTGATTTTTCAACTGATCTTGTTGTTCCTTGATCTGCTTTGTCAACTCTTTATCAGTTGGAGCCTTAGCCTCGTTCAGTTGACTCTTGAGATTCTCAATCTCCTCTGTTTGGCTCTTGATTAGATCGTCCTTTTCGGTTAAGGAATCTTCAAGTTTGGCGAACTGAGCTTGAAGACTCTTAAACTCAACCGATTCGTGATGCAGTTCCTCACTGAGTTCTTGAAAATCACTCCAGGAGGGTTCCAACTCTTCGTCCAGTGATTCCTGCATGTTAGAAATATTTGAAGAATTTTGACTTAGTAGGATTAGAGTGTACCTCAGTATCATCCTGGTCGGTTCCAAGAGCCATGAGGCATTGATCCTGACCGGTAGCGTTGTTGGTGGAAGTCATCTCATCCTCATCTTCAGTGTCAGTGAAGATGTCCATGTCGTCAGCTGCTTCTTCTGCAACCATGGCCTTGTTCTTTCCAGCTTGTGTGGCCCTTAACACATCTCTCTCTTTCTTCGATAGATCTGGGCAGTCAGCCTTGAAATGACCTTCCTTCTCGCATTCAAAGCAACCGTTGGTGACAGGCTTTGAACTGTCTCGAGTTCGGTTTGATTTGTAGAATCGTTTGTATTTTCCGAACCGAGTGTCCATGTCGGCTAGTTTCTTTGACAAGGCTGTAATGTTCTATTGCAGTTCCTCTCTGCTTAGCTCCTTTGCAGTCGTGTTAGCCGATCTGGTTGGCCTCGATGTTCTCGATTTTGAGTAGTAAGCTCGGAGAGCAATTGACTTTGAGGCTGAACCAACATCCTCAAGTCGACTCGTCTGAACCGAGGACTGAGATCTTCTTCGGTTCACCTTATACTCATTTCCCTTTAAGATTGAGAACAATCTTTCAGTTCCTATTTCACCAAGGTCAGCTCGGCTCTCGTGGATATTGGTGAAAGTATCCCACTCAACCGGTAGAGCTTGTAACACTTTGAGATTGATTTCTCTTAGTGTGTATTTTCCTCTTCGGATGGATTGGATTCTTCTGAGGATGTCCATAAACCGGAGCTCTAGCTGATCAATTGTTTCATCTGTCTTCAGACAAAAGTTGTCGAAGTCTTGGCATGCATGTGAGAATTTGTTCTCCTTTGTCTCATCACTTCCTTCACTCAGCGATGCCAGGATGTCCCACATCTCTTTTGCAGTCTCACACTCCTCTATTCAAGGCAGATAATCTTGTCCAACTGTGGACATTATTGTGCTCTGAGCCCAGATGTCTAACTGGCTCACCTTGGCTTCCTCTGGAGTGTAGTCTTCCGGCTGCTTCTCCACAAACTCCACAACTGTATCCCCATCGTTGGGATTTGTAGGAGTGCGAGCTATTCTTTCTTTGATGATGATCGGTCCGGAAGAAAGAACTTGTTGCATCCTATGATGCTTCGACAGTAAGATCTTCTTCATCCGTGTCCTCCAGGATGTATAATTTACAACCGAGAACATTACCACGATCTTATCCTTGACGTCCATCTGTACACAACAACAGAGCAAATATGCAAACAAATATGCACTAGCGTGAAAAAAAAAGATCTGTTCAGTTGATCACTGAAGAAACTTTCTCGAATTCACACCTTGTGAAACAGAGTCAGTAGTCTTTTGAACCACTGCTCTGATACCACTTGATGGTCCCGAAACGAGTTACTGGTGTATGGGGGGGGGGGGGGGGGGAATACACCAGTTAGGATTTTAAAAATAAACACTTGAAAAATACTTCAACCGAGTAAAAAGACTCAGTTGGAATCTCACAGCTGAGTAAGCAACCTCAGCTGGAAGAGTTGTGCGGTGCGGAATGTGGTGGAAATTATCAACTTGTAAAACAACTCACGTTTTTGTGCACGGTTGGTCAAAAACCAAAACAGTTGAGAATGTGCAGATGCAGTTTGTATGCTGGTTAGTCAGTCAGTAGAGTATGCAAGAAATAACTGAATACGGAAAAACACAAGCACACAGAGAATTAACGTGGTTCGGAGATAACTCTCCTACGTCCACGGGGAGTTGTGAGTCCACACAACTCTGTCCAAGTTCTTCTGGACAAACCACTCAGCTTACGCGGGCTGAGCAACCGTTATGGATAAGTTTGCGGGTACTTATCAACCTTACAGTTTAGTTTACGGGTACTAAACGACCTAACTACTCAGTTGCAGGAAGAGTAGAATCCTAAACCTTTTCAGGTGAAAGAAAAATGTGTTTCCAACTAAAAGCTCGAACAGGATGTGAGCTATGATCTAACTCTCTATGAACTCTCACTAAGTGATGTTCTCAAGGTTCGATCTAAAGACACAAAACTAACTAACTCTAGAACTCTCAACAAGTGATGTTCTAAGAGATTAACTTCAGTTCAGCTCGTGAAGAATATTGCTCTTTCTTTTGCTCTCTGGTTTCTTCTCGCGTGTGTGTCTTGTCATCTTCGAATGAATGAAGGCCTCTATTTATAGGCGGAGAGTATCAACTAGCCGTTGGAGGAGCTGTTGATCTCTGTTCTTTGAAAGCGATGGCTTGTCTCTGATCTCTGCAGACTTTCTCGATATGGCATATGTGCGCTTCTGCTTTCCATCTGAGATAGCCTTGTGTTGGGCCAAATGGGGTAATGACTGAACGGTCAAACCCTCACGTGACTTCATTTTTGAAATTTAAATCTTAACAACAGACTTCCAACAAGGAGTGGTCGGTTAAGACTTTCGATCTTCAGCTAGCTTGTTCTTCAGCCGATGTTCTATCTGACAACTAACAGTTGAACTCTCAGCTGACTTCGTCTTCAAGCTATTGATCTTCTTGGTTGAGTTCTACAATTGATGTTCTGAAACTGAACACTCAGTTGTCTTCCTTGTATCTGGTCAGTTGGGTTCGAACGCTCAGATGACCTTCTTTCATCTGATGTTCTCTTCACCTTTACTGCTTTTCATCTAATGAACGCTCAGTTGTTTTCCTTTACAACTGATGTTCTGAAGACTTCCCCCTCTTTGCATCTGATCAAATGAACTCTCAGTTGTATTTCTTGACAACTGATGTTCTGTCTGAGTGATGCCTTGTTGCCATCTTCAGCTGGAGACCTGTAAAGATAAAATCTTAACTTTGCTCAAACAGCGAGCCTAACTTCTAACATTAGGTTCTGGCAACATCTACTCGGTTGGGGTCAGTCGGTTTTGGAATTCATCAAAACTCTTACTAATAAATTTCCCAACAATAACAATTAGTTTTCTATCTATGAAATATTATATCAAGTGTGACTTTCCCTTTTGAAAAACTCTCATTTTAATTAGAAAAAAACAATCTATTTCTAAAAATATTAAATATCTTAATATATTGATGCATTAACTTGGAATCATACCTTATTTATACTAGTGTTAGCATTATAATATTTGTATGATGAATATTAGTACACTATAATAAGATTTTCCGGCATCCAACGCCTGTTTCTCAGCTCCAACGATATACACTCGACTACACAAAAATTACTATACCAAAATAAAATATGAACTATTGATCCATTACGAAACGTATATATAAGTCTTTATTCAGGATACGTAAATACAAAATGAATTTTATAGGAATAGAGAGCCTTCACTCTTTTTCTCTCATTGTATTTGACTATACATCTCTTCGTCTTGATTTTCATCTTCTAGTTGACCAAATGCATGAAACGAGTTTTTCTACTTTCACCTATGGGAATCACCATCTTCGAGCCTATCTATAAACTACAACAAAAAGTTTACCCCAATGCTTTTGGTACAATAACCTCTTTCACATAGCTTTCTTTAGTTTGAAAAAATGGAATCCGAGAAGCACAAAGAACTATGGTGGAGTGTGGATCAAATTGGTGTAAAATTCTAGAATTTATAGGTAGAAATATATACCTATAAAATAAGAAAATTATTAATGTGATTAATATTTTACGATAAATTATGCTTTTGTAGCGTTCGATATTAATTTGTTGATCGACAAATATTGATAAAAAATAACAGTACTAACTTTAATTAGAGATAAGAATAAATTATTTTTCCAATTATTCTATACCTATAAAATAAAGAATAGTTTGTATTTTTTGTTTGGCAGTGAAGTTGTAAATCAATTAATCAAATATCATGTGTCGAAGCTAGAGTTGTTTGATTACTTAAAATTAATCCAAACTATGCCCTAGAGTTGTTTGATTACTAAAAATTAATCCAATTATGCCCATCAGATTTTTAATCTATATAATATGTATAGATCATTCAAAAAAAATTGTACAATACATAATTTTTTTTGTCATAAATACCTATTAAATACTTTAAAATAAGGAAGCAAATTAACTTTTTGTCATAATTATTAATTTTGTAACGTTTTATTTATTAATGGTATGGTTGTGATGTACAAATATTACTTATAATTTCAAAATTTGGAAAGTGAAAAATGAAATAAAAAATATATTGAATGTAAAAGTTTATAGTAGTAGTTTATAAAGATAAGTGTATAAGGATAAGGATTAATAACTTTTAATATAAAATATTTATTCATCCTTGGGAAAATCTAATGTGATGATCTAGAAAAATAATGTGCGACTTTGATTAAATTTTAGTGATGATCTAGTAAAATAATGATTGAATCAGTCATTTGTATAAATTTGTTAACCCAAAATTTGAGCATATGATTTGTAATATTTTTTCAATCATTAATAATTATAATGTACCATTTTTACTTATAAAAAATAACTAAAAATAAAAAAATTTAAAAAAAATGGATCTTGGTCTTGCTATTAGAGTTTATATAAAGATTAAACCACTCCCAATGGAATTATCAATATTTTGATCCTGAACTTCCTATATTATTTATAACCCATATTTTCACAAATAAATGCAAACAATAACTCTTCTATTTTTCATTAATTACTTTATAAATATTATGGCCCCAACTTAATTGTTTAGATGGGAGTAGATTTTGCGATATATAAATTTGAGAGAAAATTTAAAGAGTGTAATTATTTTTGTAGGATCCTAATGCAACATCTGTTGGATAATTGTTATCTCACATCTTATTATTTTAGCATAAATCTGTACACGTTGATTTTTATATTTAAGAAAGAAAAGTTACAATAAGAAAAGTTGGAGACGTGAATCGAGGGTACAATTTAGTAAGTGGAAAGAGAAATAATTAAGTGTAGTAGGCACAGCCCAACTTCTAAAAAAACTTATCTCAGTTAGCTGTAATAGATATGAAGATGCTCATTAGCTATTGGAAAAAAAAAAAAAGAAAGCCACATAATATAATCAGTCCACTGCTAAAACTGGAAATAAAATTTAATTAAAAAATAATAGTAATAAATACGTAGGAAGACTTGAGAAATCGGCCACAAATATTAATATTAATCAAATGGTCCTCACATTATCCTCCCTACCTAAACTGTGTTGCTAACTTGATAGTATATATTTTGCAGCGACGTGACATTTCACATTTTGTATATTACTAATAATGCAGTATATCAATTCATACAAAGTAATTTTATTTATTTTTATTTCGTTTAACCTCAAAACTATTGAGGTAAGCAATGACGGTGTAGTATGCTGCAGTCTGCATCCTAATCCTTCTTATCAAGGAGAAAACCCTTGTATCCTTATTCTTCTAAAAGTTGGGTTTATCTAATGATTATACTAATGCTTATTAATTAGTAGTAAAATTTAAAATAAAACATGATTTCATTATAAAGGACTTTACAAATTGATGTATCGGAAATTAGGTCAAAGTATTACATTGGGCAAATAATACACAACATACCACAATTTTTTCTTATTAGCTCAATATGTGTATATTTTAATAGAGCAACATGTGCTGCATGTGCATAGCAAACGTTTGTTCAATTACAAATTAGTCAAACATAGAATACCTTCTCGGTATCTCAGATAAGAGGTTTTTTATTTTGAGATAAAATTTATCTTCGTAAAAGAAATCCTACAGGAAAATGATGTCAAACTTTCCGTTTCATCTTTATCCAATGTAATTTCTTTAATTATTTCATTTTTCATGCAATAATCATGCACATTTTGACAATAGATTAGGGATGACAATGAGTCGGATTTTCGTGGGTACCAGCATTTTTCAAACCCTGATGGGACAGATTTGAAAAATATTAAATGGTTTTGGGACAAATTTGGGTAGAAACATGTAAACCCATGACGTGTTTGGGTCGGGTTTGGACTATTACCTCCGGGTACCCGCTACCCAAACCCATTTATATATATAAGATAAAAGATATTATTATTATATGTATAATTTATTATATAATTATAAATATTAGTAGATTTAGGGTTTTATCTGATTTTCTTAACCCACACACACATTTCGTAAGAGTCAAGTCTTTAATGTTTCTCATCTACTTTTGTAAATCTACTTCTGAAATATGACGACACAACGGCATCATCAATAATTTATAATTTTCTAGTTATGTTTTAAGATTTTGCAAGTTCGTAGTACTTTGCTTTGAGATTAATATTAGTGAAATTTTCTACTGTTGTTTATGTTTTTATCATATTTATAATATTTTATTATTTAATGTTTACTTTTTTAGTATTCGGATTTTTAGCGGGTAATAAACGTGTATTACCCAATGGGTCGGGTCGGGTATGGATTTTAAAATTATTTTTTAATCGAGTTTGGGACGGATTTGGGTTTGAAAAGTTTTCATGGATTTGGATTTAGAAAATGCTTAATGGGTTGATACTCGATCCATTGTCATCCCTACAATAGACGACACTTATTAGTGAATAGGAGGTATTATTTTTTATTTTTTTAAGACTGTGATATTTGCATGGTAAGAATAAATGGAAGCTTAAGGAGACGTATATTTTTGTCTTACTTAGTAGTTTTACTAATATATTCCCGGTTGACTCAAGTAAGAAGTTTTTTTTTTTTTTTTTTGGAGATGACTCAAGTAAGAAGATTGATTGGTCGAATTCCACATAAATTGATCCAACAATAACATCTACGCATTATAGGTTAATAAAATAAAGAAAAGAATGACATTTTCTTGATGCTAACGTTCATGGCCTGCATCCCATTATAAATTTTGGCTTATTGAAATAGTTGGCATGTAATACGCCCCCAATTCAGAAAAAATATATAAATATAATATATCCCATGATTCGCATCTTTTTTATTTACTTTATCTAAATGACCCAACATATGTCGTTATAACCAACTTTATTAGGATTTAAACAATGGTCCCCTGCCCAAGAACCAATCCTATTTAATTCACTCTTTTTCTTCTCTGTTATTTCAAATAATAAAATGCATAAAATTTTGATATGATTTTCCAAACTCTAGGATCTCTGTGGTGATTGGGCTACATGGATAAAGAAAATAATTTTATGGGCCAATAGCATAAATTAATTCTCTTTTTAGTAGAAGGGACAACAACTGTTACACTAGTGGTGAAACTAATTGGCTTAATTTTTAATTAGTAATTTCAAAGTTGCCCCACGACCAATAATTAAATTAATCCCACTACCATTAGATCTTTTGTTCTAATATTAATTTTTTTTGATAGATTTTTATTTTAATATTAATTCTTTTGACAGATTTTTGTTTTAATATTGTTTTTCTTTTGACAGATTTTGTTTTAGTATTAATATTTGTACACTTTTCTGATTACCGGCCAGCCAATGAGATTGCAAGGACCAAGTAAATGGCAATTATGCTCTACACGAGATGAGACCAACAGAGCAATCTGATTTGCTCAGTAGTTGCACGTTTGTCGATTATTGATTGGTAGTTCATAATTTAAAAGAAACAAATTCTCATCAAAATTGAAAAATGTCAAACGAATTACCATCACGTGTTATAGATGCGCTCCAAGTAAACCTCGTTTGAATGCAAGAAGAATATGTGAACTAGTATTCTATACCCACACTAGAAGCATATAGACAGTGTGTGTGTTAGCGTAGTGGTAGTGAGATTAATGCTTGGGCCAAAGGTCACGGGTTCGAGTCCTCCGTTATGCGATGTTTAAATTTCTTTGTAATATTGTTCAAAAAAAAAAAAAGCATATAGACATTAGATAAACCTGAATGACAAGTTCGAGCTAAAAATATGATATAATTCCATTGTATGATATTCCAATCATGTTCTTGACGGTTTCCAACAGGAACAACCTCAATATCCTCATTCAACGCCAAATTCCTGCGCTAACACGAAGTAGTGTTAATTTCTATCGAGTGATAAATAAAGCAGTCATAACTCTGTTGATTTCTTTGAAATGAGTTTTTGCCTTCTATCAGACAATTCCAGTAGAATAAACTTCCTATTATTTAGCCACTCCCCCTGAGGCTAAAAAAAGATATGAATTCCTTATTTTATAAATTTGTTTTGTTTTGCTTTTTTTTTTCTTTTTTTTTTTTGGCAGCAAGGATAACACGATGAGTAAATAATCCTCAAACGTACTGTTGTACACGCCAACTTGTTTCTAATAAACATCTGAGAAAATGACCCCACAAATATACTACTAGGGTGCGTTCATTTGGAGTGAAAACGAAGTATAATATTATTTTACTTCTTTATATCTTGTTTGGTTTTGATTTAAGAAAAATTCAGGTAGGGGGTATAAAATTTCGGACAGTCTATTTTCCCTTGCCCAGAGTATAAATTTATACCTCCAAAATAGAGATATAATATTATACCTCCCATGTGTTTTAGATATTTCCTCCTTTATCCATCAATTTCAACATAAGTGAACAAGATATACACATTGTGGTCCCTCTTGAGAGTAGAAATAAGTATATTATCCCTCCAACCAAACAAAATATAAAACTTGTGGTCCCTACAAGGGCTGGCAATTGGGTCGGGTTGGGTCGTTATCGGGTCGACCTGATAACAACCCGACCTGTTAAGGTCAAACCCGAACCCAACTTATTAAGGAATTGTCAAACCCGAACACGAACCTAACACGAAAAGTCTAAACCCGAACCCGACACGAACCCGAATTGATTCAGGTTGACACGACACGATAATGACTCGAACAATATTTTAAATGATTTTAATTAGAGAAAAAATAATTTAAAATAAAATTTAAAGAGAGAAAAATAAAGTATTAATACCTTTTGATGAATTAGAAAGAAATACATATATACAACATCATTTTAAAAGTTGACATAGATAAAATATAGAGAATATCATGTGACATAGCCAATATGAGCATTGAAATATAAATTATGGTCCACACTCTTCATAAATATAAATTATGGTCATTTTTTGAACTTAGGACCTAAATACCCCTTTTCCTCTTTTATTTATGATCCATCACTCCTTGACACATTTTATTGACACTTAATTCCTTTTCCAAGTTTTTTCTTTCTTTTTTTTTCTGTTTTTTTTATTTTCCAGTTCTTTTTTTCTTTTTCTTTTTTAATTTTTCAGATTTCTTTTTCTTTTCTTTTTTATTTTTTTATTTTTCAAATTTCTTTTTTTATCTTATTTTTCCAGATTTTTTTTCTTTTTTCTGTTTTTTTTTATTTTCCAGATTTTTTTCCTTTTTTTTTGTTTTTTTTTTTATTTTTCAGATTTTTGTTTTAATTTCTAAATTTTTGTTTGCCTCTTCGTTTTTTTATTTGCCGCTTCTTCTTTGGTCAAGATTTGAGCGAGGGGAGCCGAAGGCCTCGGAGCGAGCCGAAGAAATCTAAATTATTGCCCGACGATTATCCTTATATTAGTAATCGGAGCGAAGGCGGAGCCGCAAAATCGAAGCAGTATAACTTGGAATAATTGAAATGTTCGTCCCAAGAGTACCATGTCATAACTTGGAACATCTGGAACTAATTCGACAATTCGTCCCAATTGTTCCAAATCTGGAACAATTGGCACTAATAAGGCTAAATTTGTACCAGAAGTACTAGAACATTTGGTACTAATAAGACTAAATTTGTACCTGATAGACCAACTGCCTCATACCCGCCCGACCTGACCCGCGCCCGACCTGACCCGCGTCCGACCCGACCCGCTCCGCATTTCATTAAGGATATTTTCGTCCTAAATTGAGAAAAAAGGTCAAAATTTATATTATTAAAGAAGGTGGGCCAAATTTTATATTTAATGATCATTATGGCTATTTCAAAATATGTCTCTAAAATACTCCCTCCGTCCTACCAAAGATGAGCCCTTTGGTTTGGGCACGGAGATTAAGAAGAAATAATAGTGGGTGTATTTAGTGGAGTATTTTATTGATAAAGAATGTAAAATTAGTATGAATAAATAATAAAGAATGTAAAAATATTGTGAATGCAAATGTAAAAGCAGTGTGAATACAATTAATTATTTCCCAAAACAGAAAGGGCTCATCTTTCGTGGGACAACCTAAAAAGGAAAACGGCTCATCTTTCGCGGAACAGATGGAGCATATATAATGCTTAAAAAATAAATTCCTTATTGGGTAACCCGAACCCAACCCAAACCCAACCTGAAATTTTCAGGTCCTTATCGAGTCGACCTAATAAGGACCCAAACCTAATAAGACTCGACCCAAACCTGTTAATTTCGTGTCGGTTCGTATCGGGTTATCGTGTCGTGTCGAAAATTGTCAGCCCTACCTACAATGAAGATAAATTTATACCTCATAACATTATTCCTCCATTTAGAAGTATAAATTTATATTCTCAAGTGAACACACCCCTAGGGATGGATTCTTATTAGGAGCCCTTAAAGTGAGAAATATGAATTAATCCCCACCGTTGATTACATTTACATGGAGGATCAAGATTTGACCTAGTCAAAACAGGTCCAACCCAGGTCAGTCCGTTAATTTTTATTTTTTATTTCTATTTTTATTTTTATTTTTACAGTCATGTCATATGCACCACATCATTTATTCATATGCACCATATTATATAATGAGATGCACCGAATTTTTTTTTTTAATTTTAATTTTAATTTTTTTTTTTACGGTCAGGTCATATGCACCACATCATGTACTCATATGCACCACACTATATAATGAGATGCACCACTAAGTGCATAGAGATGCACTAGTTTTTTTTTTAACGTCAGGTCGTCATATACACCACAACATGTATTCATATGCACTATATTATATAATGAGATGTACCACTAAGTGAATCAGATGCATATGAATTTTTTTTACATTATGTTTTTTCCGTGTTCCGCTTTCGCTTCAATTATTAATATAAGGATAATCGTTGGGAAATATTTTGAATTTTTTCGGCTCGCTCCGATACCTTCGGCTCCCCTCGCTCAAATTTTGACCAAATAAGAAGCGACAAACAAAAAAGTAAAGAGGCAAACAAAGGGGGAAATAAATCTGGAAATTAAAAAAAAATTGAAAAAAAATCCTCCGAAAGTATGGTGCATCTCAATGCACTTAGGGCCTGCTTGGTATTCATATACAAGTATATCAGGTATTAGGTATGGATATGAGTATCAAATATCAGGTATGAGTATCAGATTGATATTTGATATTTGTGTTTGATATGTTGAAGATATCGATTAATATCAAGTGAGAAGTAAAGTAGAGATATGAGTCATATACTAGCAAAAATTAGTATATGAAAATATTGAAAATTAGCATATCAAGTATATTAATTTGATACCCATATACTGATATACCAAACACAAGGTATGAATATGAGCCATATTGATACCCATACCTGATATACGTATATGGATACCAAACGAGCCCTTAGTGGTATATCTCATTATATAGTGTTGTGCATATGAATACAAATTGTGATACATATGACCTGATCGTAAAAAAAAAAAAAAAAAAAAAAAAAAAAAAAAAAAAAAAAATCGGTGCATCTGAATGCACTTAGTGGTGTATCTCATTATATAGTATGATACATATGAATACATGATGTGGTGCATATGAAGTGACCGTTAGAAAAAAAAGTTAACGGGTTTGACCCGCTTTGACTAGGTCAAATCTTAACCCTCCATTATCCATAAATCTATAGTGGAGGTTTATTCTAATTTCTTAGGATAAGTATTATTCTTATATGATTTTATATATATATATATATATATATATATATATATATAATCATTTTCTTGCTTCATAAAAGTGAAGTTTTTACCTCGTAATTCACATCTTCATGATAAGAGCAGAGTTGAATAAATAAATGAACCAAACATTGCATAAACAATGCATCCTTCTCAATTACAATATTGATATCACTTTAGCATTCATTCTTCAGACCTTTATTTTCCCCAACCCAGACCTTTGAAGCATGATTTATTTGATTATTTCAACATAGCATGACAAGCAAAATACAAGCATATTATTATCTCAAGAGTTCAAGCTTTTCCTAGTCCCAGAATCATTTTAAATTTTGCGATAAAAAGAAGACAAATGTTAGCCTTGAAATGAGATGCACTCTATAAACAGACAAGGTGGACAAACAGCAAGAAAAGCAACAGTTAAAAAGTGAGGCAGATAAAGGAAGGACTGAAAACAAATGAGAATTCAGAAATTGAAATGATATATATGGTTGGCGCAGCAAAAGAGGCATATTTCTCAATACTTAATTTTTTTTCAGATTTAGAGGAGTTGACTCAGCATTAAGTGGTAATTCAGATAAGAAAAGGTTACTCCAGAATGATCATTGAGTATTTAAAATAAAAAAGCTCATAACTATCTTAATAAGAACAAGAAGCGATGAGTTGAGATCCTTCTAATTTAGTCTTCCAAGTTGAGGTTGTCTCATTTTCTTCTATGTCGTTTTCAGTATTAGGTATATCGTATTTTCTATAAAAGATTAGCTTTTCCTTTCAGTAGAGCCCACCTATAACAGCCCCTTCCAACATGCCAAATCGATCCCTTTCCATTTCGTTAACATTCCCATTATTATTGTTGGATTCAGCCAGGCCCTACATATTCACCCACTTGCCACATTTATGTATTCTTTTCTAAGCTGTATCTCAACTGAACAATTCGACCTATATAAAGACTGCTGCTCTACAGCACAAACACCCCATTACAGAAGTAGGAGAATTCACTTCTCTATATTACGAAAGAAAAGTTAGCCCGTTGATACCATGGTCGCTGAGCTCATCATGGAGGCAAGTAGAATCCTTAGAAAAAGAGTGACCGATGATACTTTCACACCACACTCTGACAATATGCCAGAAACTTCAGCACAAAACTCAAATCAAGCTTACTTCGGCTCCCAAGAGTATTGTAATCGTCAAGAATCTTTCAAGTATGATAAACTTCTTTATACTCCAAGACCTACGACCTAATAACCATCACTTTTTTCTAAGTTCTACCTTCTATTCTTTGTAGATACCTATTAAATTATTCTCAACTCTTCTAAACACAGTAATACTGATACCACATATTTCTGCTTCTTTTTCTCTTTCCCCCTACAAAAGACTGTTTGTAGGCTCTTGGAATGTCGGAGGCACCCCACCTCCAGATAACTTGAACCTCGACAAGTTGCTAGGCACTCGAGACACCATGGCAGATATCTATGTGTTAGGGTAATCTTTTAACTTTTTATGAGCATGTAGAGTTGCATGACTATGATTTCTAACAAAAATGAGAGGGACTAGAATTCAGTTCTTTCTTCTTCCTTTTTTAACTAACTGCTCTCTAGCAGGTTTCAAGAAATTGTGCCTCTCAATGCAGGAAATATTCTGGTGGCAGAAAATAGTGATATTTTAATGAAGTGGAACTCTTTAATCAAAGCAGCCCTCAACAAGAGAACACTAACAGAAGATACATTACACAAGACAGAAGTAGGAGAGTCGCAGAGAATTTATCCCCTAAGAACTCAGAAATCCACCAGCTCAAGCGCCACAGATTATAAATGCTTAATAAGTAAGCAAATGGTAGGAATATATATTACCATGTGGGCAAAAACCGAGCTACACCAGTACATTGGTAATCTGGGTGTTGCATGTGTCGGATGTGGTATCTTGGGGCGCCTGGGAAACAAGGTAATAAGCTTGAATAAGCCTTCATAAATGTTGCCTTCAAATTATGAAATCGCATAAATGAAAAAAATAACAATAAAAATAAAAATAAAATAATTCACTTTTCCTTTTGGAAAGTGTGGTATATTGCATGCAATAATTCTCTCATATCTTTTTCTAAAGAAGCTTATCGATTTATCAGGAGATAAGAAAGTGACTGACTGAATCTATATGATATGACAGGGTTCAGTCTCCATCAGATTCTGCTTGCATGAAACAAGCTTCTGTTTTGTATGTAGTCATTTGGCTTCTGGAGGTAAGGAAGGTGATGAGAGGCACAGAAACGCAGGTGCAGCACATATATTAATGCGCACCCTATTTCCTGCTGAACCCCTCCAGCATTTGCCCAGAAAAATTCTAGACCATGAGTACGTAACACTAGATCAATTTTCTCTGATTTTATAGTGATTTATGCTGCCTATTTCTTTATGGCAGATGAACTTAAGCTAGATTTTTTTAAATGCAGACTTAAGGTTAATTATTCATCTCTTAATTTGAATCTTTTATTTTATTTTTTATTTTTTATTTTTTTTTACTCTCAAAGCACCAGTCACCTTCAATACATGAAAAATATGAGCAACTTACTTGAACTTTATTTGGTAGCCTTTCTCACTTGTTTTATTTGGGCAGTAAGCTGTTTCAAAACTTGCTAAATATCAATATTGGATTCACATAAGCCTCTAATACTAGAAAATTGCTCCTGTTTTCCATCAGTAGGGTGATTTGGCTAGGTGACTTAAATTACAGGATTCACCTGCCTGAGGATACAACAAGATCATTGGTGAAGAATAAAGAATGGAGCTTATTGTTTGAAAATGATCAGGTAAAAGAAAAATAGGAATACAGTTCATTCTAATGAAAAACTAGACTTTTAGTGTAGCAAGGGTCAGTTATCCTAATAATTCAATTGTGCAATGATTAAAATAAAGCTGAGAGCTGAGATGAACAAAGGGCATGTCTTTGAGGATTGGCATGAAGAACTAATCAAGTTTGCACCTACATATAAATACAATCAAAACTCGGACGACTATTATGGATCCAATCACAATATAAAAGTGAAGAGAATGCGAGCTCCTGCATGGTGAGTCATCCCCCCCCCCCCCAACCCCCCCTCTCATTACGGAGCAAACTGTTGTCAGATGTGATCGGATTACACGTTTTGCAGGTGTGATAGAATAATTTGGTTTGGCAAAGGACTGAAGCAAATCCAGTACAACAGGGTTGAATATAGATTATCTGATCATAGACCTGTTTACGCAAGGTTCATTGCATATGTCGAGGTGTCTAAACTCCCAGGAGTGCAAGGCAGAACTGTTGATTCAGAAACCAATATATATTAAGTAAATCTAAATGACTAACTCCTATGTTTTGTAGCCTCCTAGTGCTTAGAATTAATAAGCAAATTTTGGTGTACCACCTCCAACACCACCCACCACCAGATGTATATTTATGTTGGCAAAAGTCAGTAGAGAGAGTGCTCGAAAAAGAAATAGAAAACAACAAAAAGCATACTGAAGAGCATGATATATCAATTCTAAAAGTTTACATAGTATAGATGGTTTCTAAAAAATACTAGTGACAAACATAGCCCTATGGCATGACCCTATTTCAGAACAACCAAGTATTTGAGACATATTCAACTATAAACTTGATTACTAATAATCATTGTGTATAAGTAGTTGAATAGAATTTTTTTAGATATATTACCAGTAAATATGTAGGACTGAATATAAATTGAGACATATCGACGATATTGTCTACCACCTGATTTTTGAATTGTTACAATTTATTAAATCAAGTTGACTTGAACATAAATTAATAAATGAATAATAGATAGATAATGGAAGACACTAGCCAAATAAAAGAGTAAAAATCAGTTGACAAATTTATAAGTATTTGTGAATTGGAGATTGTCAAGTAAGTTACTATCACTAAATAAAATAATATTCATTACATTTTACAATAAGCATATCACTATTGAACATGTCAAATACAAATTTCAAAGAACCCTACTCTATTCTAGTACGTTACTTGAAATCCTTTTTCATTCACAATGTATACTAAGAGATAAATTGGTTGTAGTCATGCATAATTTAGTTGACCATAAAGATGGCGATTAGAGAAGAAACATGCCACATATCTGCTGAAAAAGTATTTTCTCCTTCCAGATAAAGAAAATAGTAATTTAATAGCCAAAATAGTATCATATCTGGTGTTTGGTTTGCTTGATTATGAATGATTGATAAATTATCCCATCTAATCACATGTTTGGTTAGAAGGATGAAACCCGTGATAGATAAGTAGGTCCGTGCTCCAATCACTCAAGTGAGTGATAAGTGATCATTCCAAATTTGGGTTGATTATTAATCCTCATCTAAACCATGATGTAAAATTCCAAAAATAACCTCACATAAACACACACACACACACAACACACACACACAACACACACTGCACACCCACACTCACACACACTACACACACACACTCACATAGTCCTTCAATTATCCTACACCACAATCAAGCAATCTAAACGCAAGACTAATAATCTAAATAATCACATCCTACACTATGTCACTATCCTATCAAACATTATTTATCCCATCCATCAAACCAAACGCCCTCTTAGTATACCCACACTATCATAGAGCTTGAACCTCCAAGAGTGGCAGAGCTTTGTGGTCAAATATTCTACAATAATTCTGATAACTATTTTAGAATTTTCGTTAAGCAAAACAGCAGTTTCTCGATCATAGAATTCCTGCTCAGACTATCTTACATGGTTTAACAATAAATGAAATTAAATTGCACTAGCTGAAAATGATCTTATATTTAAATGCAAAATACTCTTCAATAAAATTACAAGCACACCTCCAAGACTGCCTGAGCTTCATGGTCAAATGCTTTACAAAGTATTTCATAGTTTCTCTCTGGTCCCAACTGCAAGAGGAAAGTAATGATGAAAATGAAATGAATATATGAACTCAAATGTTTAAAATAGCACATTTTTCGCCATGGGAAGAAGTTGAGAGAAAATAAAAGTTCTCAGTATCAGTAGAGTTCTAACCGGATTAACTTTTGAGGGTGAAATTGCAGAGATTGTGTACCTGCAAGAGAATAAAATTCAATAATGAACAGTTGAACAGCCATGCAAATACCACCACCACCAACCCCTCAAAAAACACAAGAAGCCTTAGAGTCATGTAACTGCCTGAGCAACTGGAGCCTGTCGTGGCTCATATTATTTCTGGTGGACAGCCCACATAAAGCGAGGAAAGTCTACACTGGAAATAGAGGCCCAACAAAGAATTCGCTGGAAAAAATGTTTGTTGTGGTTTAACATCCAAATCCGCTTTTTGTGAAGTTCTTCAGCAATGTCTAATGATACTAAATATACTATTGACACGTTTACCAAAAAAAAAACTACTATGAGACAAAACGTTGTTTTGTTAAGTCATTATAATTTTGCGAAGAGACAATTTGCAGTTTGCTGCTTTGCTGAAAAGTAACATTTCAACCACAATGTGATGACTTACCGGCGCTGACCAGACAAGTTACATAAGCAATTTTAGGCTTCATACATTTTAACGTGTAGACTGTCATAGCATACCATCTGAGAAAATGTTTAATTCAATTTCCAACTCCTGTCCCAAATAAATCTAAACACAGGTTTCATTCTAGAGCCCCTCCCCCCCAAAAAAAGAAGCAATTTTCTTTTGTTATGACGTGATGAATCTGAATACACAAATCCATAAAGCACTTTCTAATCATTATATCATATTTACATTCTTCTAAAAATAAAATTGCTGAAATCAGCCCCAAGAAAATCTTGAAAATATCTAAAAAGTGTCAGCCTGTGTGCACTATTACTACATAATATGTCAGAAAAATTCTTCTGATCGAGTTTATAGTGGGTAACAGAAATATCAAGTTTTCAATGTAGTAGTTTCTTGTCATTAATAATAACAGACATCAGAAGACAGGCAGAGTCAAGTGGCAAACATCATGCTGAAACTATTTTTTATAATGCATTGCAGAAAGCTCCAGAGTTAGAGAAATCACAAATCTCATGGATGCAAGTCATATGACTATGTTCATAGGTTTGTTTCATAATAAACAAAAAAGAAATTAATGAAGTTGACTATCATTTGGAGTATGAATGCTGTGGCACTGATATAAGAGATTCATTTCAATTAGCTAGTGGACCATGATGTTTTTCAAACTAAACATAGCTCTTGCCAGTTGGCAGTTCAGAAATTTTATTCTCTTTCCCATTCTAGATTTAAAATAAATGGTAAATTGACCATTTAAACTATTTCAAATTGCGGTATACATAACTACCCACCTCAGTTTACAGATATAGAAGTTCATTGCTGATGAATTTGCTCTTTGAACAGTTAGAACCACAGCACCCATTCCACTCTGAAACAATAGCCAAATAAGCAATGAGATCTCTGAAGTGAGGAACCTCACCATTAGGAGTTTAGAACTAAGAAGAAATCTGTTTCTACCAGAAAATGAGTAGCATTTGAATTTCATAGGCCATGTTAGTGAAACCAATGGGGAGAGAATTTAAGGAACACCAGTAAGATATTCATTAATAGTATAGACATCATTTTTGGGTTGGCATTTACGAACTAATATTCTAAACAAATTTTTTTACATATATTCTGTGTATAGTTGCTTCAAGGAGGAGCTAGGCAATTTATGGGGAGTGGGAATGGTCATGTCCATACCTACCCAGCTCCCCAACACACAAAATATGGCTCATTTCAACACTGTTGGAAATGTAAGTGATTGTGGGGGAACGATTACATTACAACACGCCAAGCCACTTTTTTTCTATTTCCCATTCCCCACCTCGTTAATCCCCATACCAAGCCTCCCTAAATTTTTATATGAAAAATATTACAGGTAAATGAAAATAGACATATGACCATATGTTCCATACCTGAGAAGCAATAAGCTCAATTAGTTGCATTAAGAATTTTCCTATCCCCCTTCCTTGAACACGGCGCTCAAGCTGTAATTCATAAACATAAAGCACAGGCACTTCTTCCTCCAGACAGAATCGGTAATGTACAAAACCAACAGTAGGGCCCTTACAACTGCATGTCCTCTCCATGTCTCTGAATCCCACTGCTGTATCGGCATCCTTATTCGATACCTCATGTACAAATATATAACGAGCTTCTGTTGCAACCATATCCCGTCTCTTGATCTTTTCTTCATCTGGCCACTCTGGTCCAAAAGGTTCCTCCATATTTAACTTATTAAGAAAATATATCCAGAGTCATCAAAGGAGAAACATGAATCAACTTCTGTATGTTATGAGAAACCCAACAGAAGGATTATACAATGGCATCTTGGCTACCTTAAGAAGGTTTTGTATGTAATGTTTCGTATGAACTGGGAGCCTGTTTCCATGTCCCGACTCCAAATGTGCATGCAATCCTGGTAATGACGAGATTATACCATGAATCTTAGACAGAATGGTACAGCAATAACATATATTGAGACGATCAGACAAGAGAAATCGAAAAGCCCTACATTCATCTGGGATTTCTAATAAAACTTTGCACACAATAAAGTCCACTGATTTATTTTCCGTTTCCAAACATAGAGAGTGCTGTTACAATTTCAGAAATGGGACAATCACCATGCAGCCATGAAATGTCATAGAAAACCATAGTCGACTTCTTGGCATATATTGTTCTCATAAAAATCCAAAACAACCATATAAATAAATAAGAGAAAGAGAAAAAAAAAAACACAAAAGAACGAATCCAACCAACGAAAACTGAAGCAATAGATTATAATGCCGTCACATAACAAATTACTCGAGTATGAGAAGCAGATTCAAATTAGCAATTAACTTTTACGTCTAAACCATTATTTATATTATATCGGAAAAATTGTAAGAGAAAAAAGCAAGAGATGCAGACAGACCGTTTTCTCGATAGTGACGAAAATGCGGGAAATTATCGAGATGATCTTTCACCGAATAAGCAGCTTTGATCCTGTTCTCGCTTGCTTTCTTCTTTTCCAGTATCTGCCTTCAAATATGGATTAAAAAACCATTACTAAATCGAGATAGCCCTCATTTTTTTCAACCTAAAAGAAAATCGTTGTAAGAAATAATCAGTTTAATTGATGACCCACATACCTCTCTCCTCGTCTTCTTCCTTGCTCTCTCACAACTCTTTCCTTCAGCTTCCATTTTAGCAGAACTGTATTGTTATCTTTCCCTCGCATTCTTTTATTTCGTTCCCTATTTATATATTCTCGTTACAATTCAGAAGGAACCCTCGGAGAAAATGGATTTATCTATTTATTTTATTTTATTTTTATCATATTGCTTTTTACTTACTGATGAGGATTTATCATTTATTTTTTTTTTTTTTTAAATTTTGCCCTGCATAAAAATAAATAGGGATATTTATAGTTTATGACCTGAATTTTAATATTTTTCCATTTGTGGTCTTTACTTTAAAATATTTCAAAAAGCATTATACTTTACGAATCCTTCCAAAAAAGGGATCGCCTCTATTTTCCGGCACCGGAATATTGAATCATTTCACCAGATATATGAATTGGCAACACATCATTCAAAACTATGTCGTTTTGGTATTAAAAAGGAATTAAAAAAAAAGCTACATCCTTTTTCCTTCATCGAACACCTTCAGAGCATCATCAATCATCCAATTTCTCACATTCCCAACAATTATACTAGTCCAAGAAACCACATCTCACTCTTACAAAAAACTCGATCTGCATACCTTAATTCCCACTCTCACAAAAAAAAAATTAAATGTGATGTGCCAACAAAATGATGTAGTTTTGAATGATGTGGTGCCAACTCATATATCCGGTGAGATGATTTAGCATTCCGGGGCCGAAAAAATAAAAGTGAGCCTAGATTTCGTAAAGTACAAGGCTTTTTTAGAAGATTTTAAAGTACATACCACAAATAAAAAAATATTAAAAGTTCAGGTCATAAACTATAAATATACCAAATAAATAAATTAATTAAATATATAGATTTGTTCATCTAGTTGTTTTTATCCGGATGATACTCTCCCATATTTAAGATTTTTGTCCAAAATGTTTGAATTGTAATATTTTGGCATCCAACGGATGTTGTAAAAATATGAGTTTATTAATGTTTATAGACACCCTCTAGATAAAAACAATAATGTTGTACCCCAACTTAAATTACAATAAAAGAGGCAAAGTTTGAGTTGATGAGACCAAAATACCCTTACTTCAATAAACCCACTAATTTTTTTCTCTCTCTTTTATTTCTTCTCTTCCCTTTTCTCTGCAGATTTCTATTTCTCCTTCTCTTTCTCTCTCGTCTCCGGCGTCGCTCCACTCCTCTCCTTCTCCGCCGCCACCCCGCTCCTCTCCTTCTCTGCCGCCGCCTCGTCCAAGTCGTCTTCTTCGTCCAAGCTTTCTCTCTCATGTTTTATTTCTCTCTCTTATTCTTTTTCTCTTTCATAAACCCACAACTCTCTCTCTCTTCTTCTCTCTTGTTTTTTTATTCTCAGTTTTTGCAGAACCATGTTCTATCTTTCTCCTTTCTCTCTCTTCTTCTTCACAAGTTTTGTTGTTGTTTTTTTCTTGTGGGTTTCGATTTGGAGTTTTTCATTTTATTTTCTCCAAAGCTTGTTCTCGAAAGTTTTTCTTCGATTTAAACGATGATGGAGGTATAGCAGTTTGTTTTCATTGATTTTCTTTGGTTTGAAGAAGAATTTCGATTAGATCTAAGGTTGGAGATCTGAAAATTTGTTGTTCATGGCGGTTGAAAGATATACAGATGACATGATTTTTGTTGAACTCGTACACTCGTAACATATGTGTACAATGTTACGATATTTGTAATATCGTATTTTTGTGTCTACGATTTTGTTAAACTCGTACACGAGACTGACCAATTCATGCATGTTTGTGGCACTTTTGGAGAATATTGTTACATATTTGGTACGATTTGACACGATATTACGATTTGGTTGTGTTTCTGGAATTCCATGTTTCTACGATGTTACGATGTTCTGAATATCGTACTTCTGTGGCTACGATTTTGTTTAACTCGTACTCGAGAATGACCAATTCATGCATGTTTTGGGTATATCGTAACAACATATCCACATGCAATCACCCTCACGTACGATATTACAAATTTCGTAACAAACTACACACGTACATTCTTATTTCGTGCCAACCCTAAAGCTTGATTCCTAATCTCGTAACAAACTACAAACAATTCGTATTTCGTGGCATCAATTGTTCACCCCCACGTACAAGATTAACAATATTGTATCTACACAAGTACTATTTTTCACACATGGTATCCTCAAATCTCAAATAAATCTCAATCATACATGCAATCGTAACAAATCCAACATGTTTTTGCATCGCGTGTTACGATATATATTTGCATTGCACGTTTTTGCGTAGCTACAATTATTTCATAAGTGATTATGTATGATACGATATATATATATATACCATAACATGATGGCACCATTTTCTTTTACGAGATTAGCACGTTTTTGCATCGCATGTTACGATATATAGGAATTTCGTAGCTATAGCGTGGCTACAATTATTTCATAAGTGATTATGTGTTTTACGATTCATTATTTAACAAGGTAGAACTATTATTGTTACGAATATTATCAAGTCGTAGCAATATCTGGAGCACCGTGTGCTACGAAATAATAACTTCGTGCTACGATATATATTAAATTTGTAGAAATGTGGCTATAAATACACAGTTTTTGTGAATGCATGTACATAGGTTGATACGATATTTATAATCTCGTACACGAGATTACAAATTGTATGTGTGCATGTTGTTACGATCTTTCTAAAATCGTACTTGAATTGTTACGATTTTGCTTTAACTCGTACATGATTGTAGATTTAACAACTTTCTTTGTATCTAATTGTTTTCAAGGTTAGGTATTATGCTTTACACATAAATTAAAATAATTAGTATTGTCATAGCATAAATTGGTCATCCTCATGTACGAGATTAACAACATCGTATCTAGAAAAGTATAATTTTCACACATGCTATCCTCAAATCTCAAACAAATTTCAATTATATATGCAATCACAAACAAATGATATTAAACTTGTAGAAATGTGGCTATAATTATCACTGCTCTCGATACGAGATAACATGATATCATACAAAAGATGTAACAAAGTTGCTACGATTTGATGCAAAGTCGTAGCAATCATACATACAAAATATCATGATCCTTAGTTGGGGAAGAACCATACTTAGTCTGACATGTGGCGATGCAGATGACTCGTTTCATGTAACTTTTCATGTTTAACAACTTATTTTTTGTTATTTTGTTGTTCATTATATGATACGATTTATTGAAATCGTAACATAGCGCAAAGAAGTATATGACATGTTTTCTTTAATTGTTGCTATTCGTATAGATATGTACGATACTATGAATATCGTAACAGCATACACCTTGTAATAAGCAAAACACAAATTGTACTATATCACATGAAAACCCTTGACACAAATTGTACTATATCCTAGAGCTCATCTCTTCACTGCAGTCTTTGCTTCGGGCCCGAAAAAGTTGAACACTTTGTGGATCTCTCCAATTAGACCCTCGTAGCCATAGCATTGGACTCTGTGATGGGGTGGTTTAGTCAACGCTAGTTGGACAAGTGTCCTTGCAACCTTAAAAATAATTGGATACAAAGGTGTCAAATATGTATTCATGTACGAGTTAAGAAAAATCGTAACAAACAAAGTACGATTTTAGGAATATCGTAACAATATACACACATGCCATCACAACAATACAAACAATACGTATTGTCTTGGCATCAATTTCTCACGCTCACGTACGAGATTAACAACATCATAACGGACCAATTACGACAACATCGTAACATACAAAGTACGATATTGGGAATATCGTAACAACATACACACTTGCAATCACTCTCACGTACAATTTTACAAATCTTGTAACAAACTACACATATGCTTTCACAAAATCACAAACAATTCGAATTTCGTGCTATAAATTGGTCATCCTCACATACAAGATTAACAATATTGTAACAGACCAAGTACGATATTGCGAATATCGTAACAACATACACATATCCAATCACCCTAACTACACATGCATTCATAGATAATTCGTATTTCGTGGTATCAATTGTTCACCCTCACGTACAAGATTAACAATATTGTATCTACAGAAGTACTACTTTTCACACATTCCATTATTAAATCTTAAATATATCTCAATTACGTAGTTAATGTCGGTCGAACACGTGTCCACGCAACCTTGAAAACATTGAGATACAAAGGTATCAAATGTGTATTCATGTACGAGATTGACAAAATCGTCACATAGCAAGTACGACATTGGGAATATCGTAACAACATATCCACATGCATTCACCCTCATGTACGATTTTACAAATCTCGTAACAAATTACACACACATGCATTCTTAACAAAATCGTACGAGTTCCCCAAAATAGCTACAAAACATGCATGAATAGGTCAGCCACGAGTACAAGTTTAACAAAATCGTAATCACAGAAGTACGATATTCCAAATATCGTAACATCATACGCACATGAAATCCAAAAACACAAATAAATTGTAATATCGTATCAATTTTAAGCAAGAACACGTGCACAAATTTATCAAATCGTACCAAATATGTAACGATATTCATCAAAGAAGCTACAAAATATCTTTGAATTGGTTAGTCTTTAGTACGAGTTTAATAAAATCGTTCCATAAAAGTACGATATTTCTAATATCGTAACATCGTAAACACATGAAATTCCAAAAATACAAACATATCATAATATCGTGGCCGAATGGCCTGTAAAATACCCAACTTTTTACAAATTCGTGTTTTGCATCCCAGGTTAAGATTCTGCGTGGTAAATACCGAACTTTCATTTCTTTCTAGTTTTGCAACCAACGAAATTTTCCGGCGAATCTTTAATTTTTTCCGGCGAATCTTTAATTAAGCATTTGATTATATAGCAAAATAATATATGTGTGGCACTTATGTGGCAAAAAAATCATGCACCAAGTCACATGCAAGCATACTTCCGTCGAACCCTAATTCTTTCTCACTTCCACAATTTTTCTCTTTCTTCCCGCTTTCATTGTTGAAATGTCGGAGGTTTCCTTCTCTTTCTTCTCACCTTTTGGGTCTTAAATGATTTTATATTGTGTTGTTGTCAGATATTATTGGACAAATAGGTGGTCCTGTGGAGGGAAGCGATTTTCTTTTGCACTCTGTTCGAATGCTTCAAAAAGAAATGCTATTAACATAACAATTAAAAGCAAAAAATCTGTTGAACTTGGTTATGTGGACTATTAAAGATAGTGAAAATCACGAGATTTCATGTTTATGGAGTCAAGTTATTGCTTTATATTATAGTTGTAGTCATTTATCCTAATTTTATGATGCACTGCCAAAATAGGCCACAAAATATATTTGTCGGAGAATATGCTTGCATATGACTTGGTTCATAAATATTTTGCCACATAAGTGCCATGTATATATTATTTTGTCATGTAATCAAATGCTTAGTTACAGATTCGCCTGAAAAAATTAAAGATTCGCCGGAAAATTTTACTGGTTGCAAAACTAGGAAAAAATAAAAGTTTGGTATTTACCACGCAGAATCTTAACCTGAGATGCAAAACACGAATTTATAGAAAGTTGAGTATTTTACAGGCCATTCGGCCTAATATCGTATCAATTTTAAGCAAAAATTCATGCACGAATTTGTCAAATCGTACCAAATATGCAACGATATTCTCCAAAATATCTACCAATCAAGTACGAGTTTAACAAAATCGTAGCAACAAAAGTATGATATTCCGAATATCTTACCTCATTCATATGAACAACAAACGTTGCTACGACTGTACGACTTTAATCAAAGTCGTGGCATCTGTAAATCATACAACTGCGAAATTTTTCGGATGAGAAATCACGGTGGGTGATCTAGGCGGCGGAGAAGAAAAGAGCGCGATGACGGAGAAGTAGTGAAGTGGGGGACCAACAGAGAAGAAGAACAACGAGACGGCGGCATAAATCTGATTGTTTAGAGAGAGAAAGCAAAAGGAGAGAGGTAGAGAGAGAAAGAGAGAGAAAGAGAAGAAAGGATGGTGGTGGTGGTAGTAGTGGTTGGATAGAGTGGCAGAGCGGTGGCGGAGCGGCAGCAGCAAGAGAGAAAGCGTTGTGGTGGTGGTGGTAATGGAAGTTGGAAGGGAAATCTGCAGAGAAAGAGAGAGAGAAATAGGTAGTGGTGGTGGTAGTGGTTGGAGCGGTGGCGAAGCAGTGGCGGAGCGGTGGCAGAGCAACGGCGGAATGGCTGCAGCGAGAGTGAAATGGTGGTGGTGGTGGGGAAAAAAAATCTGTAGAGAGAAATAGAAAGAGGTAGAGAGAGAAAGAGATAGAGAGAGAAACTAAATTTGAAAATGATTTTGAAAGATGGTAGTAGGTAGAATTTTAAAAGTAAGTTCAAGGGTATTTTCGTCTCATCATGTCAAATTTGGCCTCTTTTATTGAAAATTAAGTTGGAGTACAAAATTATACCCCTTAACTATAAAGTGGCCTCTCTACTAGTTGACTCTAAAAATATACCATGTCATCTTATGAAGAATTGACGTATTATATAATTTTATTTTATTTTGAGGACGGTGAAATTGCACATGAAACAATGAATAGACATGAAAAACATTATCAAGACAGTGCTATTAATTTTCTTAAGTTAAAGAAGAAGAAACGACATAGTATAAATTTCACATCAAGCAAACAAAATGTTATTGTTCGATATTATTTAGATAGTTAAACGTGGGATGTGGATCCTCTGCTGTGAGGGAAACACAACAAAGGGTGTTGTGCACTTATACGCCACCGTTTCATGATGGCTATTTCAAAATATGTCTCTTAAACAATCTATGCGAAAGAAAGCAAGGAAGACGACGATCAATAGGATAAAAAAGAGGGAGAAGGTGTGCATGTTGTTGTTCTAGCGGTAGAGTGGTTAAGATTTGAGGTCAAAGTGATTAATACTCTGGTCTCGAGTTCGAGTCCACCGTGAGGGGATTTCTAAAATTTAAATTGTTATTAAAAAAGGGAGAGGGTAGGTTAATATTCTAGTGCTTCAAACAATTCTAGAAAACGTTGCCCTTTCGGTGCAAGGTTAAGGGTAGGTTAATATTCTAGTGCTTCAAACAATTCTAGAAAACGTTACCCTTTCGGTGCAAGGTTAATGGTAGGTTAATATTCTAGTGCTTCAAACAATTCTAGAAAACGTTGCCTTTTCGGTGCAAGGTTAAGGGTAGATTAATATTCTAGTGCTTCAAACAATTCTAGAAAACGTTGCCCTTTCGGTACAAGGTTAAGGGTGACGTATAAATGCACAACATCCTTATTAAGTCACTAATCTCTACATTAAATTGGACATGTTATTAAGCTTTGATGTTTATTACAATTACGATTGGATCAAATTACAGATGTGTGGATAGTTTATTGACTAGACAATACAAAGTTTGAGGATTCAATTAAGAGAGTACAAAAGTTTCTTGTCTTTTTTTTTTTAATTTTTAATTTTATAATTTTTAGGAAGGAAAGAGAGTACAAAAGTTTAAAACACCAATCAAACTATAGTATATTTTCTTTAATTCATGTATGAAAAATGTAATTTAAGTCATTGAATAACAATATACTACTAGTACATAATTTCAAAGGTTTTAGAGTTATAAATTAAAAAAAAGGTTTAAATGTATAAATTTAAAGAAAAAGTTTAGAGATAAATATTCCATAGTCCAAATAAATTTGATGGATGGTGCAACTGAAATTCATTTCGAGATTTATTATCAAATCTCATTCAGCCAAATTCTGTTTTGCCAAAGTGCAAAACCTCCATTAACAAAAGTTGAAACGCAGAGGAGCCCACACCCACACAGCGCTCCGCAGCCTACACACAGTCACACACTACGCTCCATCCGGCTTCCTCAATTGCAATTGCATTTGCATATATCTTCACACGATTGTATATCATATGTTCTTCGCTTATAGCTCAGTTTTATCGCAGATGAAAACTCGTATTCATACTGATTCATCGAAAGCCACACGAATTTGAGTAGCAAGTTACTGAATCTTGAAAAGGGAGGGCAATAATACGGAGAAGAATGACGGACATGGATCAGTTGATTACTAAGAAAGTAGCCGATCGCTATCTGAAGCGCGAAGTTCTTGGTGAAGGAACATACGGTGTCGTTTACAAAGCCATCGATACTAAGGTACATCCCTACTGCAGTTCTGATACGTTCTTGTTATTTTTATTCGACCAATTTTGAAATTTCATTCTTAATTTGTCGACTATTTGTTACTTTAGGGTTTCAGGGGTAGTAAGTATTAGAGATAGAAAGTTCAGCTTCTATCCTACTTTTGATTATGCCTTTTGTTGGATTTTGCTATCTTTTATTGTAATAATTGGTGGACTTGTCCAATTACTCGAGCTCCTATCTTGAGCGTTGACTTAAGGGTAACATCTACTTATGTTTCTGAAGTTGGGAAAATATACGATGATTTAACTGTTTAGGGTTTTTTTGGGCTTGAGGTTTCACATTGATATGAATATCATTTTTGTAACAATTTTCTGTGATGATGATGGAGATTTTAACTTTGAAAACCGCAATGATCATGGTTTTCGACGGGTCACAATAATTCGGTTAGAATTAACTGTGCAGACTGGGCAAGTAGTTGCTATCAAGAAAATCCGTTTGGGGAAGCAGAAGGAAGGTGTCAATTTTACAGCTTTAAGGGAAATTAAGTTGCTCAAAGAGCTTAAGGATCCTAATATCATTGAGTTGATTGATACATTCCCTCACAAAGGGAACTTGCACCTCGTGTTCGAGTTTATGGAGACCGATCTTGAAGCTGTTATTCGTGATAGAAACATTGTTCTTTCTCCAGCTGACATCAAGTCGTACATCCAGATGACACTGAAGGGGCTTGCCTTTTGCCATAAAAACTGGGTCTTGCATAGGTGAATCCTGTTCTTAGAGCTAATCAAGTCCAACTTGATTTATTTCTTTGGTTTTCTTATATTAGTTTGAACAGGGATATGAAACCGAACAACTTGCTGATTGGACCTGCCGGGCAACTTAAACTTGCAGATTTTGGGTTAGCTCGTATATTTGGGAGCCCTGATCGAAGGTTCACTCATCAGGTATTACGTTTCTGGTAATCTGACCTCTATCACGTTCAAACTTGTTGCCCATTTGCATGTGCTCATTTAATTCCAATTATACTTTGGTCTGTGGGGATACAGGTAAAGTTCTTTTCTGGTTTTATTAGATTCACGAGATTAGTAGAATTATATTAATGGATTAATGTTGCCTGGTGTGCTAACCAGTAACTACAATTGTTTTGTGCATTTATGTGACTCTCTCTAATCCTGCTTAAACTGTGATTCTTCTAATCATCTTGCCAGCCAGTTGGCAATTTGGAACATGTTAGTTTAGTAATTACTTTTAAACCTAAAACATCATTTTTAGTGTCCTACTCCAACATTTGGATTACTTCATATTGAACTGTGTAGTATTGTCTTAGGTTTTTGCTAGATGGTACAGAGCTCCTGAGCTTCTGTTTGGTGCCAAACAATATGGTCCAGGGGTGGATGTATGGGCTGCAGCATGTATATTTGCTGAACTGCTTCTACGTCGACCTTTCCTACAGGTGAAATTCTGTCTCCTAATGTCATCTTCTTACTCAGTCTTTCATCATTCTAAGTTAATATTTATGGTAGTTTTTTTAAATCTTTGGAAGATACTGTTTTCTTTTCGAAACCCATAAAAGTTCTATTTGCTTAGTTGGCAGCTTCAGATTTCTTAATTGCTGCTGGATTCTAAACTATATCTTGCTGTTATCAGGGCATCCATCTGTTATAGGCCATAGATGTATCGTAAATTTTGAGTGTATGCTGCATGTGGTAGTTAAGTTATGGCCCTCAAACTAGTTTTTCTGCAGGGAAACAGTGATATTGATCAACTGGGAAAGATCTTTGCTGCTTTTGGGACGCCAAAGCCATCACAATGGCCAGATATGATCTATCTTCCAGATTATGTGGAATATCAGCATGTGCTTGGTCAACCACTTCGTACATTGTTTCCCATGGCCAGTGATGATTGTTTGGATCTCTTAGGGAAGATGTTTATGTATGATCCTAAAGCAAGAATTTCAGCACAACAGGCTATGGAGCATAGGTATTTTTATTCAACTCTTCTAACTTCTAAGGTTAAGTGAAAAAATAAAAAAATTATCTTTGCTTTTTTTTTTAGGTATTTTTCTTCCGTACCTCCACCTACAGAACCTGCTTTGCTTCCAAGACCTCCGCCGAAGAAGGATCCTATTAATCCAAAGGTCTCAGAGTTTAATTCTCAGGATGGACCAACAGTCTTATCTCCACCTAGAAAACAAAGAAGAGTCATGCCTCATCGCGAGGGCTTTGATGTGAATGCTCACAATATGGTCAAGGTGGATGACCATGGCAATGAGATGAGGCAGGCAGCTGGGGAGAGGAGTGAGCATGCTCCAATGTCCTTGGATTTCTCAGTTTTTGGAATGAGGCCACCAAATAGACCAACTATTAACAGGTAGGTTGTTTCTGGTACACATGCTCCTAAGTTGTTTTTTTGGTGTTTTCAGTCTTGCAATTTTACAATTACATATGTGGTGTTTTGGTTTAGCTTACTATTCTATAAACAGCCATTGTGGGATTAGATTGGGCATGCTTTGGTATAAAGGAGCAGCTGAGGGACATATTCAAAAGTCATATCCATTGTTTGTTTATTGAGAAAATTTAGTAAAGGTAGGGACCTCTAGACATTGCATAAAATCATCATACATATGCATATGAGGATTGTGTGAAAAATCATAGTTATTAACTTCTTTTAAGTTCTTCAGGTTGATGAAAAATTGTTATTAACTTCTTCCATGTGCTTTAATATTAATTGAGTCTGCCCTTGAATAATGGTTGGATTATTTGTCAAGTATTTTAGATCAGAACGTTTATTATTAATTCAATATAGTGCTCTGTTTCTTATGAAAAAAAATATAACTGCAAAAGTATGGAGCAAAGATGTTCATAATTTAGTCAGAGCTAACTATCAGTAAATCTAGGTAATTCTGAAAGAAATCTTTCCATCCGAGGTTGTTAGATAAAACCAATGACAAATAGGACCTGAGTTAGAGAATAATAGTGGATACCTTTGCAATAGTAGAAGAAGGAAATTTAAATACCGCGTGACGGTGGACTTGAACCCGTGACCTTTGGCCCGGGCATTAACCACACTACCACTAGGCTAACACACACACACACACACACAAGAAGAGGGTATTTCTAGTTTAGCTAAAGGGCATGTATGAGTTGTGCTATACCTTTGGAGTCTATAATAGCTTCTCGAGTTGTACACTTGTACATAGTCTATGCATTTCTCAAGTCTAGTTGGGATTGTGTCTACAAGTGACTAAATTTATCTCCCATTGTTAGTCTTCCCAGGTAATTTGTGTCACCACCTGACATGGTATTTGTGATAAATTTGGCAATTACTGGCCGAGGTCTACTCTGATGCTCACTGTCCCTTTTGTATGTAAAAGCAAGCGGATTTCAAGGTTAATTGAAGCAGTTAGTTTCTAAATGAAATTTCGACTTTGGCTAGTTAATTGCCTCCTCTTCTTGGTTATATTTGGATTTGAGGGGAGTATTTCAGTTCTCATTCTTTTCTTTGTATTTTTCAAGAGATAGGGAAGTTTGATATTGGAGTGGTATTTTGCAGAGAAGAGTGGTTGATTTCGGGGGGGTGGGGGGTCTTCCAAATGGGGTAGGAATTTGTCAAGGTCCAAAAACTGATTAGCTTGTCACGATTCTTGATTTTTGTATATATATCACTAATTCTCACTTTCTACATCATTTCTAGAAGAACTGTCCTGCTTGGACCATAAATGTATATATGATGATTGTCAATTGATTTTTTCTATTGTAATGTTTGGAACCTGCATTTTTCCTTTCAGTGCTGACAGATCACATCTAAAGAAGAAGCTTGATCTTGAATTTCAACTACCTGAAGAAGAATAACCTGTAGACAAGCACGTATTCATTATCGGATTTCTGCACAATGTATAAAGCTTCCCACCTGAGGTTTGTACTGGCTCTCTATATGAGAATATTTCTATTGCAAATTTTAGTTCATTGGTGTTCTTATTCCCTTTTTCGTCAAATCAGCAGTATTCTCCTCGTAGGCATGGAATTGATTCTGTGAGGGGGGAGGAGCCACCAGCTGAACGGAGTCGACTAATGATTGTGTAGCCCTGTACTTTTTAACCGACCATACGTAAGACAGATTATAGTGCCAGTAATTTTTGCTTTCTTTTGTTTTGTTTTTCTTCTAATTAATTGATCCTTTCTTGGGGTTGGCCAAAGTTCAACATGCAAATTGTCTATTCTTGTATTAATTTTGTGAGAATTTTGAATGATTTTGCGGCAGTTTACATTACATCTATTCGTTAAAAGAAAATGAGGTACAAGCATGCTCGAGGTCCTTTTGTTTGCTGTAGACTGGATTAAACCTGTAATAATCTCTTATCAATTTTGTGAAATATTATGGTGGCTGCATCTGATCATTAAATCTTTGATTTTCTTCAGTTGCTCTTATCAAGAAGTAACAGCAAAATATTGGAATATTTCTTGAAACTTTCATTTTTATCTTGCTTTGTAGGTTTGAAATTGTTCACAATTCACATGTGATAATTTTGGATTTGTATAAATTATATACTTTCTGTAGCCAATTGAAATGAATATAATTCACACAGCCAAACCATTAGGCTAATTCTAATGTGGTTAAAATGTTCCATCATATTGTACCAGAGTTGGTATTAAGCATTAATTAGTGCCAAAATGTATAATTAAACTTATGCTACTTCTATGTCTGATTCTTAAATTTTCAAAAATTACTTTAAACCTTAGATCAAATTTCTAGTATTTTCACAATAAATATTTAGATCCAAATTTATGTTGGTGAAATAATTTATTGTATCAGAAATAATTACGTTTTTTGGTCAAATTCTGGCATCATTCCATCAATTACCACGTTTTATTTGTTGATGCGATTTACATGTAAAATAGGTTATCAAATTGAGGAATACAACAGGCTACAAATTTAATATAAATACATTTATTCATTTTGATACAAATTGCCGAATTGGTTCGAAGGAATAATGTTAATGATTTTTCTGTACTGAAACTAATTACTACGTGCCCATGCTCATTCTGCACTAATAGAGTTTTTGAAACAGAAGTTTGCTTATTTTATGTAAGTGTCTTGGAATTATGTGGTGAATTTGCAAATTTTAGCTAATATTACCAACTTACTCTTAATAAAAATTCCATCTTAGATAAAGATGTTATAATTAGCGAAAAAATAGTAAAATGACTGTCATCAATATTTGTCTCTAGTGAAACCAAGATTCCAACGAAATATAAGATTTAAATGTGAAATATTTGTTTTTTTAGGGGAAATCTGAAATATTTGTTAAGATGTCACTTTTATCCTCAACCAAACCCCTCAGTGCCTTCTACCTCACAATTGCACTTTGGCCCATCATTTCTTGAGTCATTTAGGGCAGGTAAACCAGCAACAATTTTTTATTTTATTTATTATTTGTCTTTCTTCAATAACTTTTCTAAATTATTTTATTAAATACCAGTGATCAATCAGTATTATATGGTTTTTGGTAAGGTGGTCTCCGGATCTTTTTATATTTGAATTTAGGAAATATAATTACACTGTTTATGGTGGCATTAAAAAGATTATAATATGATTCTATAGAAAAATAAGACTATTTTTGTACGCACATATTTATATATCTTCGTTACATCACATTCTAGAAATTTAGAAAATCACGAGACATTATTCTGATAGTGGACGTCGTATATGTTACTATGAAATTAATACTATATTATTGACAATTAATGCATCTATCGACAACATGACACTGTTAAATAGGAGGGTATTCAAAAGTGGGGTTTATGATCCTTTATCATGGTTTAGTGTTAAGTTCATAGATTATGTTCAAAGTCTAGGATCTAATTAAGTCCATTTACCAACAAAGGGATCTTACAAAATTACAATCCAACACTTCAAAATAAGTTGCTGAAAAATCACAACCTTCTCTCACAAATATTTCAAACCAAAATAATCCTCAAGCAATTAGTATACAAAGTCTTCTGAGTTATATTCATTTATTCATTTTTCATATGTTTTAGCCAACAAATAAATGTTTGGTTGGTTAAGAAGTTTGTTCATATACCAATATATACAAATTTCCAGGCTCATCATTTGATAATTAATACTTTGTCGTAGAAGTGTCAGTATTCTACTCATAAATCTACATGATTATACCTTAATATTCTTGATTGTCTTCTTTAAAAAAAAAAAATTAAAACATTCTTGATTGTCTTAATCTATACTCAGTGGGAAAGAAAACTAAACTGTATTAATATGGAGATTCTGCATGTTTACACACACAAAAGATTTATTCTTTATTCATAGTGTATATTTATGTATTCATTATTCAACAAATTAATTTTAATTCTCCATGGTATGCAACTCATTGCCTTCTGCTTAGCAGTTAGCTCCAGACTCATCTACCGACCCTAATTTCTTCCATTTTTTTTAAATAATTCTTAACAATGTTTACGTTATAATATAATTATAATTAACATGGAGTATATTCGCAAGAAACTCCATATTTGGGACTAACAACCTTTTTATTTTATATTATAAATATCTTATTATTATATTATTTCTTTAGCTAACACCTGTACCCATGCAAAAATATACTACGTGACATATTCTAGAATTGACCTCTCAAATAATTTTCACTCGCTAATTTTAATTTTGTAATGGCTGTAGTTGAAATTATCCTTTCGAAACAATTTAATAACAATTAACAACCGCGCCACCCCTAAACAAAAATGGTTTCAAATTGGCATCGGCAGATTTGAGAATCATTCCTCAACTCTTACATCAATAAAGAATATGAAAATCGTCGCTAAATAATTAAATTTTCGTTGTTTCATAAAATACTACGCTAATAAAGTTATTAAATCACAGTACATGGTCAAGTATTTAAATGCAGGCATGATATTGTAGCTCTCTTGTAAATACACTACCTCAGTAAGTATATAATTTGTTAAGTAGATAAATATTCAAAAAAAAAAAATATATATATAATAATATCATAATATGCTCTTAATAAGTAACAAACTGTAGGAGCAGTTAGAATTTGTCGTTTGAACTATGTATACAGCTTTTCGCATACTTTTTTTTTTTTTTTTCCTCTTTTTCTTTACATGAAATTTTGGGTGAATTTGCAAAAAACTTGTAGTTTAATAGGAAGTGCGACAATATTTGCAAAAATTCATGATTTTTTAAAATGAAAGGGAGATAAGACAACATCTACAAACAATGAAACAAATCAAAGTTTCGATTTTTTCTTAAGAATTACCTACATACTTTGAAAGAAATATATAGAATCTACAAGTCAAAATTCAAAATCAATCTCGCAACTAATCTAGAAATTAAATCAATTATTGAACTAGGGAGCAAGAAAAATAAGGTGCGATTAGGAGTTGAAAAGAGTAAGTTGGTGTAAGCTATACACAAATATACAATATTATTTGCAAACCCTCTACTTCTTCCTCTTGACTTTTACTACTATTTAATTTATGGTTTTAAGAGATCATAGTTATTTAGTAGCACTCTAATTAAAGCAAAGGCGTGACGCTTTCAGCACCTTGATCCAAAAAAGAGGAAACTTTAGCAGCTTCATTCCCAAGTAAAGATGTATGATCCCATTTTCGCAAAGAGCTTCAGCCGCTACGATCGCAGAAGATTTGGATGTTTTGGTCTCATCCTCTCTCTCATCATCGCACTCACCATTTGCTCCACTTTCAAGCCTACTCTGCATCCCTTGACACTCAGTACGTACTACCCTCTCTCTCTCTCTCTCGATTTTGCAAAGTATGTTTGATTCTTGAGAGAGAAACTAAGAGCTAGCTAGCTCTTTTCTTTCCCAGTTGGTGATGCTGTCAGTTTGCATCTGTCAATCAATGCCGTGGAAAGCATGCTCATTGATGATGCCGCTATCATTAATTCTGCTCAAACAGGTATGTTAATGTTTTTGCCCTACAATTTGATTTTTAACAACTACTGTATCAAAATTATGTTAATGTTTGGCTTAGTCTCATCAGGATCAGATGCTGCTGCTCAAAACATGAGTGGCACCACATCCGGTGCTGAGCCAGAGATGGAGCCACAGAGCATGCTTACGATGCACGACGACTCAGAGAGAAATCGTCGTCTTCAAATTGATCACAATAGGCAGAATCTCATGATCAACAGATCAGAGAAAAACCGTCCTCAAATTGATAAAATATTGCAGAATGTGGAGCCATTGAGTCCCCAAAACATGCTCACGATCAAGGAGTCGGAGGGAAACCGTTTTCAAATTGATCAAAATAGGCAGAACGTGAGTCTACAAAACATGGTTATGATGAACGAATCTGGTCCTCAAATTGATCAAATAATGCCGAATGTGGAGGCGTCAGTTGACGAAACAGAGAGAAATCGACATGAAAAACAGAACGTGGAGCCATTATGCAGAGTTCTGGAGGCAAATGCTGATTACTGCGAGATTGAAGGACACGTCCGAATCGACCCAAATTCCTCCACAGTTTTTGTCATCCGACCTCGTTCGACGATTTTATCGACAAACACGACGACTTCCTGGATCATACAGCCTTATCCGAGAAGAGGCACCGGATTCGTGAAGAACTGGACGGTGAAATTAGCCGCCGACGATGACTCCGTCCCAAAATGCGGTCAAATTCATTCTCGGCCAGCATTACTCTTCTCCATCGGCGGATTCACCGGTAACCACTTCCACGATTTCGCCGACATATTAGTACCACTCTTCACAACTTCATTCCACTTCAAAACAGAGGTGCACTTCCTCGCCGCAGATTACAAGCCGTGGTGGCCGGCCAAATACCGCCCCCTCCTCCGCCACCTCACCCGCCACGTCATCCTCGACATCCACCGCGAGAGAACCGCGCACTGCTACAAAAACCTAATCGCCGGCCTCAAATTCCACCGCGAGCTCGTGGTGGATCCTTCGTCCGGCGTCGGCATGCACCAATTCCGGCAGCTCCTCCGGCGCACCTACTCCCTAGGCAGAAATAAGGCGATTCAATACACAAAAGGCGACGGCGGCCGCAGGCCTCGCCTGATGATCGTGTCGAGGAAACGGACGCGAATTCTGACGAACGAGGATCAGATCTCCCGATCGGCGAGGAAGCTAGGGTTCGAGGTGGTGTCCGCCGAGGGCGACGCGTCGGCGAATCTGACGAAATTCGCGCAGGTGGTGAATTCGTGCGACGTGATGATGGGGGTTCATGGCGCGGGGCTGACGAATATGGTATTTCTGCCGGATAAAGCGGTGCTGATTCAAATTGTGCCGTTGGGCGCCATTGGAATGTTTGCGAAGCTCGATTTTGGGAATCCGTCGGAGGGGATGAATTTGAGGTATTTGGAGTACGGGATTGAGATGAAGGAGAGTTCTCTGATCCAACGGTATGGGATGGAGGATCCGGTTCTTAGAGATCCTATGTCTGTTCATAGGCAGGGATGGGGGAAGCTCAGAGAGGTTTACTTGAATAATCAGAATGTCACCATTGATGTTCGGAGGTTTAGAGCTACATTGGCCAAGGCTCTCAAGCTTTTGCGTCGTTGATTTTTTTTTTCTCTCTGAAATTATTCTTTCGTCTTTGTTTTGTGTTAGCGGTTCTTGATGGAAAATGTTTCGAGAATTAGTAGATTTTTTTTTTTTGAATTGTACATCTTTTATTTTAAATGAGACCACCATTTGTCTAAAATTGATATATGAATGAGGGAAGGTTAAGAGAATTGGCAAAATTGGTAACTTTTTGCAAATAAATTATAAAAAAAAAAACTAAATTTATGTTAAAAGTTAGAATCTTACTAGCAATTTACCGCCCACAATTTTCTAGTGTACTCTTTCCGTGAAAAAGTACAAGAGAAAAAAAAAATTATTTTCTCTTTGTGTTATAATTCTTTTTTTTTCTTTTTTTTTTTGTGATTTGAAACTTCAATGAAATCAGAATGTGTAAGTTTGCTTCATGGGTTCTTCTTCGAATTATTTTTTCCTTCCAATAATTTTTGTGGATATATGGATATATCCATTTTGTGACAGAACCCCTTTTTTATCTGTATTTCTCAACATTTTCGTGAATTTATGCTACGGGAGTTTGTAGTGAGGGGTTTGAAATTTTACGAATCCTATTCAGAAGTCCCATTACTATAAAAGAAAACAAGACAATGAGTGTGTGCGTGCGTTTTTTTTTTTTTTTTTGGGCAAAACCTAATAGTATTATTTGGACATTTAAAAATGTGATATGGTGGTTTACGTATAGTGTCCCCCCAATGATTGGATGAGATTTCATCATAGACAATAATACTATGAGTTTGCATGATGGGAGTATACGCGTACAGATGATGATAGAAACTAATATGCAATTGAAGACATGTTTCAAATTTAACTAGATTGATTCTTGTGGAGTTTTATAAAATTATTCTTCTCTACTAACTATGCATATAATAGATACTTATTATTTATTTATTTATTATCAAATTAAATATAGACAACTTGAAAAAGAACAATTTCAATGTTTGAGTACCTTTCCTTCCCTAAGTAAGCAAATGCACAGTATTATTTAAACATGATTCTTTGGTATCTAAAAACAGGGCAGATGTTTTCGAGGAAAAAAAAAAAAAAAACCTGAATAGATTCAAGTCCGGAATAAAAAAAAGTAGCTTTGGCATATAAATTAGTTGTCCATCAAATAGTTGTCCACGTTCATGGAAATATAAATTAACAAAACGAGGTAACTTAATTGGTAGGATGCAACGAAGTTAAAATGCGAAGGGAATAAGAGTCTCATTTGTGGTAGTTGTGAGTAGAATAAATTAAGAAATAAAGTGGAATGTCGTTTTTTTTTTTTTTTTTTTTCGATATCGTGGGAACCCACAGCCGCTATCTTCGGTGCGCACTGGGTAAACCCCCGTTCCTTGTGCTGTAACCTGCAAACTACACTACCAGGTAAACTACACTTTCCAAGTACAAATGTGGCAGGCTCAACCCATAGAGGCGTTTTATGAGGTTCGAACCTGAGACCTCTCAGTCTCAAGCACTTACTTTTACCACTAGGCCATCCCAAGGGGACAAAGTGGAATGTCATTCATCGATAGTAGAGTTGATCATCTGTTTCATTGTTTGCACAATTGAATCACTGATTCTGTACCTCCAGCTTATCGAGGACACCCATGGCAAACATTTGATCTATGTCCTTTTCATCTTAGGCATGCTTGGCTGTCTGGTGCCTCAACTGGAAGTTTCCGGCGCTACCAGCCGCCACCGATGTTCCATGCATCCGAGCTTGGTCAAAAAAGCTACTCCCTCTGATTTATTGAAATTGTCATGTTACTGTTTGACACGTAGGGGGTGTATTCATTCATGATTTATGGGAATTTTAAAGAGTTTGGAGAGTCTGTGGAGTTTTGGAGTTGATTGACTCCGCGTGGAGTCTTGATAGTGTTCGCGTAGGATTTGGACGACTCTGCAGGAGTTGAAGTCGATGAAAGCCTGCGCCGGCTAGCCTCCAGCCCTCTCCTAACTTAAAGCCAGCGCTGGCTAGCATGCCGCCCCCGCTGGGTCTCTGGTAGCAGAGTAGATGGCTAGCATGCCGCTGCCGCTGGGTCTCTGGTAGCAGAGTAGATGGCTAGCATGTCGCCGCCGCTGGGTCACAATCATGTACAAATTCCAGCCGAGGCTGGGTGCCAGCCGAGGGCCGAATAGAGTCCAGCCGATTCTGGTAAGGCGCTGGTGTTTCATGGACTCTCAAATTCTCGTGGTTGAAGGTCGGAATTCGTTCAATACAAATATTGCATGAAATCAAGATGAATTCCACCAGAGTCAACAACTTTAGAAAGTTAGTGGAGTTTTGAATACCACCAAATTTTTATGGAGTTCATAAAGTTGTGATTGAATACCACCAGATTTTTAAGGAGTTTGAAAAGTCTGGATTTAATACACCCAGACTTTCAAACTCCTAAAAAATCCCACAGAGTCATGATTGAATACACGGGTAGATTAAGAATAAGGGTAAAACGATAGAAAGTGGGTAAGTCTCATCACTTTTGGAGGATTTTCAAGGATTAAAACTTTCCTTATATGCAAGATGACAATATGAGTGGGACACCTAAATAAGGAAATGATGACAATATGAGTGAGTCGGATGGGGTGAATATTTTATAAAAAGTTATTTTCTCTATTAACTACAGACACTTCTCAGTTTATCCACGTACGCACGTATACTAGTACATTTATGTATTGAACGGATCACAGTGATATGTATTCTTATATTCTGACTAGTTAAGAATCAAGATCTCGGTGACTTAAGTGATCTTAACTTTAATTGAATTAATCGGTGTGAATAATTAATTGTCTATTGCTTTGATTTATCATGGGTGAGAGCTCTGTCTGAAGCTCAATATACTCGATATCTTGGGTGATAGTGATTGTTAATTATTGGATACGCGATTGAATTGTAATAAGGATCTGTGTCCTGCTAATAACAGGTTGATAATATCCTCTCGAGGAACTTAATAAGTTTATCGTATTAAACCCTACAGGTGGAATTAGTTCCGATACGATAATAAGTTTAAGTGGTAGCACTAGAGATGTCGTTTATAATTAAATGATTGATTAATTAATTAATTGACCGTCATAAAAATTAATTTAATTAATATTGAATATCTTAAACGCGAAGATTAATTAAGTCAAATGCTAGCCCCCGACTCACCTAACGAATTTTGCGTAATTAATTTCAAATTGTAAGATCTCGTAAAATTCTCGATAAAATGATGAAAAAACAAGAAAAAAAAACTTAGGCTTAATTAGTGTATACTAAATCATTCAAATAATTTAGGAATTTCATAAATATAAAACTTATAAAACGGAAATATAAATATTTAATTTCTGAATTATTATATATAAATTTTGAAGCATGTTTCCATAAAGATATTTCTTAATTCCTTACGAAATAAATCAAAAAAGAAATTAATAAAAAAAAATCCTTAAGAAAAGATTCCATGGAGCAGACCAATCGTATAATGGACCTCCAATAAGTTTGATGTAGCTCAGTAATTAGGCCCATTACATATCAATTTGAACGATATATCATATATGGTTTAGCCCCTCCTTCTCGACGAGTAGGGATTTGATTAAAATAATTCTCTTTTTCAAACTGTATTACATAATTTTGCGTTGGTGTTTGTAAACAATGCGTTATAATTCAAAGAAAATGTAGATAATGTCTTCTTGTTTTCATAAACGTATGAACCGATCAACATGAAGAAAAGCATTAATTCAAATAATTCATTACCTAATAATCAAATAGCCGAAAATGACCACTTGTCTATATTGATATAGCAATTATGTGAGAAATTTAGAAAATGGAGAAGGAATCAACACTCTAGCTAGTAAAAAGAAATCGTGCCAAATATCCAAGGAAAGAAATTAATTATCACTAACTATTACGGCTTCGTTGCGAACTTGCAATCATCATGCATATATGGTAGCATATGATTCTAGCATCGCTAAAATTACTTTTCTAGCCTTCTTTCCTCATTTAATTCTTGCTAATTAGTTTCCTTGATTGGCACATTAACTGATCAAAATAAAATGCCCTTAATATCATATTTTATTTAATAACAATATAATATAGTAGTATATATTACTAGTTCATAAGGAGGATATTTATATGGTCATCGTTCATCAAACATATTAGCAGTTTTTAATTTTATTTTTTCTTTGAAATATATCCTGTTGATGAATTTGATCATCCTTCTGTTTTCCCTTTCATTCATCGTATATACGATCTAAAAACTCTTATCAGAAATTAGCACAATTCAATATATATTGATACATTGTTATATCAATTATCTGCAAATACATATATATATGTGTGTGTGTGTGTGTGTGAAAAAAGGATAATTAATTAATTATGGGCGCTGAGAAAATAAATGGTAGGATCTATCTTCGGCAGCAGCAGAAAAAATTGGCACTTGCAGTTGCAGCAGCAATTATATGTTGGTTTAGTTTAGCATTCAACCTTGCCGCGGTTTTCAAGTCCTATTTTCGTCCTCCTCCAATTAGTAAGCTCCTTTTTATTTATATATTTATTTGTCTTGGAAAAATGGGGAGCGGTGATTTTGAGCGCTAGACCTCACTATTCAAGGACATAAGCCGCGCACTACTTAGATGTCCCCTTGAAAACGTCTCCTCTTATTGTTAAAATTCATGTTTATCTTGATACTAATTGTTTTATTTCTATAATCTTAATTCGTTCGGTATTAATTTAGATTAATAAACAAAATATCATACAAAACACTAAGTTTAGTAAAGAATAGAATTATGCAACTTTTTGTGAACTTCATACCAATTTTTCAGAGATCGGATTTTATATTGCCTAATGGTGTGACATTCTTTATCGCACACGTTAGATTAATGACACATGTAAATTATGTCATTCCTTATTTGATGGAATAAACCCTAGTCCTCCACATTTAAATTTGCAGATTGTCACATGTCATGTATATAATATAAGCAATAGAAGATGTTGCATAGTTAGACAATAGAAGATCTTATTTGATTTTGAGATTTCATAGAGTGACTTATTTTTTCATAGAAATGATCATAAAACAATTTACAAGTTCTTAAAGTTTTGATTTACTCTCATTTTAGAACGATGTACTATATGTTTTATTAATTGACTATATACATAGATTTTATTTATTCTGATATATATAAACATATAGATCATCTTGTATGTAAAATTTAAAAAAAAAAAAAAAAAAAAAAAATATATATATATATATATATATATATATATATATATATATATATACGTGCGCGCGTATTATTAACAATGAACTCATTAAAAAATGCAAAATTACGCACAACTAAGTACCCTTCCTCGTTATTTTCCCAGATTCTGATGGACATACAAATATGAACCACCCAAACATCTTCAACTACTCCAATTCAAAATCAGATGTCTACGAATTTAACGGCGACGTTCGGATCCACGGCAGCTCCGCCACCATTTTCATAGCTTCAAGCCGCCGCCAACACCTGAGCTGGATCAATTCCCACACAATTAAACCCCACCCCCGGAAAACCGACGCCGCCGCCATGTCGACCGTGTCCGCTTTCCAAATCAAGGCAGCGCCGGCCCACAAACTCCCTCACTGCAACCGAAACCTCCCCGCTCCGGCCATCCTCTTCTCCACCGGTGCACACACCGGAAACCACTTCCACAGCATCAACGACGTGCTCCTCCCGCTCTTCGCCACCGCCCACCGCTTCCACCGCCACGTCATCTTCCTCGTCACCAACCACGATCCCCGACTAATTTCTAAACACCGAGAAACCCTAGCAAAGCTCTCCGGATACGAAATCCTCGACATTGATAGAGAAAATGAAACCCTATGTTTCCAGAAATTGATCGCAGGCCTCAGAGCTCACAATTCGGATCTATCCATAGATCCGTCCCCATCTTCGACCTTTTCTGCTCGAAACTTCACGAAGCTTCTACGCAGCGCCTACTCGCTTGAGAGGGAGTCCGTGCACGAGCATGGCCACTACCGGCCTCGAATGCTTCTTATTTCTAGAACAAGGACCCGTCGGTTGACCAACGAGCCCGAGGTCGTTGACCTCGCTCGTAGGTTAGGGTTCGAGGCTGTTGCACGTGGTTTTGAATCGAACATGACATCCGTCGCTAAAATGCTCAACGGAGTTGACGTCATGCTTGGAGTGCATGGAGCTGGTCTTACTAACATGGTTTTTCTGCCTGAAAATGCAGGTAAATAGTAAATACTTATCCAGTCTTAATTTTATTCAATTTGATTTTTGTTCTTGTGGGGAATGAAAATGAATGCAGTTGTTATCCAAATTACGCCGATGGGTTTGGATAATTTCGCGAGGATGTGTTATGGGCCGGCGCCGGAGATGGAGATGAAGTTGAAGTATTTGGAGTACAAGGTGAGCCTAAATGAGAGCTCGTTGTTGGGGAAATACCCTGCCGATAGTGAAGTTTACAAAAACCCTAACAAATTTTGTAGTAAGAAAGGATTTAGAATTTGTAAAGACGTGTTTATGGATAATCAAGATGTTATTCTTGATTTAGGCAGGTTTAGGAAAACCCTTTTGAAAGCGTTGGAGCTTCTTGCTACTTAATTCACCAGAGCTTCAATTCTTTTAACTTCCACGCTTATATACATTTGCAGTGCAGTTGGTATTCTTGAGATATATACGAGTCAGGTTTTATCACTAATTCTTTATAAATTAAAGCTAGCTAGTTTTGTTGCATAATATTTTGACTATTAAATTGGTTCCGTATTTACCAATTTTTTGAGCAATTTAAGATTCCACTGAATATTAATGGTATAGGTCTCGACATTTTGTTGGGATTCTTGAGATATACAAACGATGTTGTTTTGTCAAGAGCTCATCACACAGCAATGAGGCCATCTCAACTTTGTTTGTCGGGCATGACACAGTTAATTTGTTTGTCGGGAATGGTACAGTTCGTTTTATTATACTTATTATTAATTGACACTATTAAATATAAATAGGGTAATGACATTCGGTCACACTGTGGCCAGCCACACTCATTAAAAAAGAAAAATTAATTGTGAAAATAGAAATAATTATATTTCCCTCTTAAGATTTATGCCATATAAATATTAATTAACTATTTTATTGTAACGACTACAACTCCAAAATTGACCTGAACCGGGGTACCCACCCAAAAACAATGCCGGAGAATTGAAATCCCAACATTTTTTCGGCCAACCAAACCATTTGGGTTTTGGGGTACCCGCCGGCGCCACCAGGATTATTGGGCTTTGAGCCGAAGGAGTTCAGGTTTTTGTAAAAGTCCCTCCATTTTTATGGTAAACATTGAACATTTAGCAAAGTTAATGGTTTAATTACCACTACCAACATTTTTCAATTTTGTTTTTAATAATTGGCATTAGAATATTGGGCCATGCCCCATATTGTACTTCATGTACATCCTTCCTTAGTAGAATTTCCGATCACACTAGATATTTAATTCTCTATTTTATGGGGTATAGGATATATATTTTTTTTTAGTTTACACACAATCTCCGACATCTTGATTGGTGGGAGAGCGTCTTACTACTGAGCTACGCTTCATTGTCATAACATACTAATTAGTAACTCGTTAACATTTAGCAGTTTTGTTTTAATTGGGTGTTACTCCTACTCCTGAATAGAATTAAAGATTTAATTATTCACTAAGCCTTTTCCTAGGTAAAGCAGTTGGGCTACGTCTATGTCCAAAATCTCCAGATTGTGACTGATTTGATAGTCAAAGGGAAGAAGATAACACAAAATCTGGCATTGAAATGCATAAAACTACATTAAATGAATCCTGAACCCTGAACTCGAAACCATTGGAACCAAAGAATCGAATCGAACTGGAACTGGAATCGGAAAACCGGCGGTTCCGATTTGGAACCGAAACCGAAGAAGTCGGTTGTTCGATTTCAGTTCCCTCGAGGTTGAACCGAAACCGTCGGTTCCGATTCCGGTTCAAAATCGGAATCGAACCGTGACCACCTCTAATACCAAGTATACCCCCTTTTCAACTTTTCACTAATAATTTTTCAGAATCTAATATTCAATACATGTTGATTATATCCAATAATAGTTTCTTATTGTTTTTAATTTTTCACAAAGTCTCCTAACATTTGCATGTATGCATCAGACGGGTCGAGTTTGACCCGATTTGACCCCGTTTGACTTGAACAAATCCTTTAACCAGTAATATATTTTTTTTCTTTTTTTTTATATTTTCAGAAAAAAATAAAAAAAATAATTTTCTTTCATTTTTTATTAATCAATTTCCTTAGCGTTTATTAATGTCTAATTATGGTTTATTAACCCTCAATTAGAGTGTACATTTGGTCAAATAATTATTGTCGTAAGGAAAAATAATTATTAATGTGAAGAGAGGTAATGTTTAAAAAAAATATTACTTTTCATCACAACAATTTTTTTTGGAACAACTTATAAGGAAATTTAAATACCGCGTGACGGTGGACTCGAATCCGTGACCTTTGGCCCGAGCATTAACCACACTACCACTATGCTAACACAATCGTTATTTTTGTTCATGAGAACGTGTACTTTTAGTAATTTGATCAAATAATTATTGTCGTAATGAAAAATAACTATTGATATGAAGAAGGTAATATTTCAAAAATATTACTTTTTTTTTCACGACAATTATTATTTTTGTTCATGAGAACGTGCATTTTTAGTAATTTGGTCAAAATAATTATTGTCGTAAGGAAAAGTAATTATTGATATGAAGAAAGATAATGTTTCAAAATATTACTTTTTTCACGATAATTGTTATTTTTATTCACGAGTTTGTGTACTTTTAGTAATTTGGTCAACTAATTATTATCGTAATGAAAAGTAATCATAACATGAGGAAATGTAATATTTTAAAAATTAGGGATTGATTAAAAAAAAATAAAATTATGTGAGGCGCCGAATTTAAAAAAAAATCCGGCTCGTGGATGCACTTGAGGGGAATATGTACCCCACGCGCCCGACTTAAAGGGTGTTTCTGGGAGCACGCATCGCAGGTTTTTTGGCTGGTTGGGTTAGCCCCATCTCATGCATCCACCCGGGTGTACAGGTGACCAACTCTTTATTTTTTTTAATAAAGTTTTACGTAGAATTAATTGTTTGTGTTTTTATTTCCTATTTACGATTTATCCTTTTTGTTGTTGATGTTTGAATTCGTTGATTGTTTGGGGTTTTATTTCCTAAGTACGATTTATCCTTTTTTTGTTGTTGTTAATAAATTTTAAGCGCTCAATAAGGATTAATAAATAATACTAGTAACTAAGTAAAAAAATAAATAGAATGAATAATGACAAGAAACGGTGTAGACTGCAGGCACCAACAGTATGGTGTGGTCCACCGTCCAAGAGACCGCTCCATTAAAAAAGAATCAAATGTATCTAATTTGTACAAGCGCAAAAATCAATTATACAATTCAATTGCATTCATCATATACAGAAAAAACACAAGTTCTAATCCGCCAAGCATAGCAGCATTATGTTAGTTCCTAAGTGACTACAATGCAATGATCAGAATCAAACTTTCCTTCACTACTGTGCCTTAGCCATCTTACTTGATATATAGTTCATCAAACCTCGTCTCCACCCTCGTTCACGTTCCGTACGAAAGGCCCGTCGTACGTGCAGTCACGGTCACGGATACATCTCTCTGCAAGTGTGTTATAATACTACCTAAGACAGGATAGGAAGAGTTAGAGGGTGTTTGGCTAAACTTTTAAGCTCCTTAAAACAGCTTATAAGTTCTTCATTATTAAGGATTAAGGAGCTTATAAGCTATTTTAAGGAACTTTTAAGTTTAGCCAAACACTCACTTAGTGTATGTACTATAAGAAGCGCATCAGCATCAGAATTTCAACTTTTTCCAGATTGTTTTTGAGGAAATTTCTCAAGAGGATTTGAAGTGTGTCAAGACATCACACTAATTAAAGTAAAACATACCATCCCAAGCAATAATAAGTTACATACTAAAGCAAGAAATTAAGTCATATATAATATTTTCAGAATGAAATTTCTTGTACGTATATACACGTCTTTCTAAAGGTTTGTCAGCAAACCTCTTGCTAAAAACAAGTACAGAACATATGAAATGGCAAATTCTTCTATTTCTGAAGGGAACCCTTATTAATCTTTGTTCCATAATATCCAAATCCAACATATATGTTGATGGGGACAACATTTCTTCCATCATATTATCTATTCATAAAATATTTCTTGCTCAACAAATAATCGGAACAATTAAAGGTTCATAGAGAAGATCAACAAATGTGGTCATGGACAATCCATAAAATAGAAAAATTGGCAACACTTTCTGAAACAAAATGCACAACCTTTAATTAACAAGCAAAAACATACTACAAGAGCAAACTGGGAGGCCTGAAATTAATTAATGTTGATATTATTTCTCTATGATCCAAAGCGCGCAGCATAAGTTTGGACCAAAAGAACGAATCGACATTCATGCCGGAAGAAAACTAAATGAGCCCTTTACAAATGTATGAATTAATTTCATTCGACATAAAGTAAAAAATGAAGCTGAAATTGGAAAAATCTCCAAATCTTGAGTAGTCAGTCTCCTTGCTTGTGAATGAATTGCTAATTAGTGCAGAAAGTATGAATGACTTGCAAATTAAACCTCTATTTGAATATATTTTACACAAGTAAAGAGGAATTTTTTTTTTACTCAAATTAAGAGGCTAGAACACTAGTTAATTAATCCAAGAATTCAACCTTAATTGTCTTATCATATATGATATGATGGTCCAAGTTGAGTTCAAAATTAGTTGTTTCCTAATTATGAGTAACAAAGCTAATGAGCAAATTCTATCCAAATCTCTTTACATTATACAGAATAGAAACAGGATTTTCGCAAAACAAAGAGATTTTATACAAATCTGATCACAAAAAAGTCAAGCCACAGAGAAGTGAGCAATGAAGAGAGAGGGAGAGGGGTTTTACTTGTACTTGTACTTTTACTTTTACTTCATACATCTGATCAGACAATAGTTCTGCAGATCGGACAGGTGTGATGCCAAATGAGCCAGGGCAGCACGCAAACGGAATGGAACTTATGGTTACACGCAACAATGGTGGCGCACCTCTCGCCGTCTCTGTACTCCTCCAAACAGACGGCGCAACCACCGCCACCGCTTACCCGGCCGTAATTAGTAGTGTACACTATCGTCAAATCGTTGCTGCCGGACGGAGGTCCGGCGTTGGAGAGAAGGGCGGACGTCGACGTTGTCTCGCGGTCGTCGTACCAGCGGATTTTGCGAGGGACTAACAAGCGACGAAAGAGCACGTGAAGAATCCATAATCCCAAAACCGCTATCATCATCCATAATGGCAAGTAAAGTAATTCTTTCTTCATAATTTTTGGTCCAAAGATTGTTGAGTTACTCAAAATTTGGAGATGTATGCAATCGGGCTGAAATTAGCAAACGTTGAATTTTTAAATAATTCCAAGCTGTAGCTTAAGGAACTCATCAACGATCAAAAAAGTCAACAATTAAATTTAAAGCTTGGTCTTTTTTTTTAATCAATAGTTCCTTATCGTCGTGCTACAATAGTTTCTTCGTAGTTCATCCATATTGCATTTTTTTATAAATCATATGTATTACAAAAGTAAAATTGATTGACATTTTTATTTGTTATGAATTACGAGGGTAATTCAGAGTCGTTATCTAAGAATGTGAGAATAAAATATAAATATTGAAACGATAATATTATTGGATTATAATTATTTTAAACCTAACACTGCATGATGGGAGACTATTAAATAAGGATTAACAATTCAAATTGAAGACAAAATATAAACTTATAATATGCACAATTGTATGAGCGCACATTTTGCCAGATCAATTATTAATTAACCTTTCGAAATATTGAATAGGAAGTTAGTAGGGCCCAAATTAGTAATTAACCCCCTCACGGATTGAAATTGAATAGGAGATTTAGTGGGATCTGCAATACGGGAAATTCTAAACATAGCCCCATTTACTTGAGTATACATATACCTAAAAATCAAGTTAAACATAGCCCCTAGATTTGTAGAACTTTCAAAAACTTGTGGAATGTATTTGCTGTCAGTAATACAATTTCAGTCAAAAAGTTCTCCTCTAGCAATAGATTTGATGGAACGTTGTCGTCACACACTTTGTACAAATAATATTTATAAACACTTCTTGCCCAACAAGGTAGTAGTCAGCGGCAAGTGGGATCGTACCAAGGGACCTGGTGTAATTTGTTCTTCCGATGTTGCTCAACAAAAGGATTTTGGTCATGAAGTATCTAAATAACCTGTACTCAACAAATAACAATATCAAATAATAAAAGAGTTTGGATTGGGTTTCGAATTCATGATTATAATTACTCTTTACTCGTTCATTGGTGCAAAGATATTCAATTAACTGATTTTATCACTTGGTTTAAGGCAAAGATTAGTTAACACCCTAAGGTCACGAAGTTACGATGCTAACACACTTAACCTATGTCTAATCAATTTTACAGATCTTGACCAGAAGGCAAGATCTCCTCTCTTGATCAGCAACGTCACGAAGACACTTCAGTAACGATGCTGCCCAACAGACATTAAGAATAAACAGACCCAAGACAGCCAAGAGGTAGGCCAATACCGACTGCTCTCCAAAACCCTTTACCTTCTTGGGCACGAAAGATACTCTCGTGTTAATCCCAATTTCTGTTAATGACTTAATCTCAATATCTAGATGGTGATCAATCAACTTCAATATCAATTAAGTCTAGAATTAATCCTAAGTATTTCGGGAACAAAATCAATTAACGAACTAACACAATTAGACCTCACAAGTTTGAACGAGTAATTTAGAATCACTTCATCTACATCCAACCCAAACGATGAACTTAGCTAGGCATAATAGTAAATAAGAACTCAAAGCAAATAAAGAAAAACATTCTTAGCATAAATCTGGAAACGGGTTGCTGCCCAAAAGCGTAGTCAGCAACCAGGGTCTTGGCTTCACGCCAACAACTAAACTTAAAACAGTAAAATACGAAATAAAAGTAAATTGCCCGTAGGACTTGTTTCTTTCTCCCTTTCTCTCAACCTAAAATGCAGAACTAATAATAAAATCAACGTGTAATACACAATGGAGTCGGCCATATATATAGGCGATGGAAATTAGGGTTTAGGGAAGTTTCCTTGTTGATGAAGGTCTCTTCCATGCATATCTCATCCGCCCTCTCTCTTCATGCATGCCCGATACTTCTTTCCTTGCATGGTAGATATCTCATTTGATTAGGCTCGGCTAGGATAAGGAAAGAAAAATCCAATCCTTATCCTCTTCCTTGAAGGAAAAGAATTCTGCTGCTACTGCTGGTCTAACTCGCATCCTGCCCTTCATCGTCTGCATCCTGAATTGCCTCCGGTCTTGACCAAGATCCTGGCTCCTCCGAGTACTCTATCTGTTGGCTTAAGGATATGGGGAGGTGCTTCGTGACTTGTAGATTGGATATTCTGATGTTGCCCAGCCACAAGCTTCCAGCCCTATGCCCATTCGCATCGTATCACCATCTCAACAACAGATTTTCCATCGGATTTGCCCAGCATCCACCTGTTCTTCTCTGCACATTACCTCCCGACTTGCGTGTCCTCCCAGACACATATTGACTCGATAAAGACTAAAAACACAAGGAAAACACAAGAAAAGATGGACACAAATATAGGTTCATCAAGATTCCATTTGCGAACAATTACATATCGTTGGTATCAATATTCACAGACGATAGAATCATATGACTATAAGAATTCCCCAATTAATTGCCTTAGCCATTGTCTCACGGGAGAGATTCAATTGTGTATTGAGCCCTCTAAACCGTAAAGCAACAAGCTTTATCGTGGAGATAATTATCCTTTGTCATCCTTAATTTGCTCACCATAAAATATTATTCTTATGTTGATCTGTGAGGCAACAACACAACTTCTTCCATTATTTCAAAGTTCCCCAGCCAATCCATGTTCATATTCTCGTATTATCCCTTATATCTGCTGCGTAATTGACTATTTGCTTCTTAATTCATTCAATGGGGAAGGAGATCGATGAACATGGTTTCTGATTTCCAATGGTAGCTACACTACTAGAAATTCGCTCAAACATAACGGGTAACAGCTGTTATATATGTGCATACATGACCGTTATATAAAGGTATGTTATAAAAAGTGCACTCATACATAAAGATTGATATATAATACATAACGTTTTTGTAACCGTTATTAATAGTTAATATACATAACGATTACTAACCGTTATTAAATATATTTTATACGTGTTATATATGTGTCGATCAATATACATTATCTTTGTTTGTAATAACACTTGCCGACCGTTATCTTTAGATATTGTGTACATAACGGTTTCGAACCGTTAAGAATTCATTGTTCAGATTTTTTTCTCTATTTTTAATTTCGAAATATGAATCAATAATTAATAATATTATCTAAAACAAATACCTATTTACTATTAAAATAAGGTCACATATATTAATTTATCCAAACATTATAGATCATCCAAACATCCAAACATTAACATAACTAGCCAAAATGCTAATGTCTTCAAATCAAAGACACGAGAGTATATTTCCTAACAAATTTACACTTTTCTTACATAAGCTAAGCCCCTTTCTGCCACAATTCCTTTTGATGTGCTCATGGAGATCCAATCGAGTTCTACAATAAAACGTAAAATATTTGTTAGTATATATATATATATATATATATATATATATATATATATATATATATATATATATATATATATAAGGCAAATGGTAATGTAGCATTAGGGTACATGGTAATATCAAATTTTATCAAAAGTTCACTTTTGATAAAAATTGGGTAAAATTGTACCCAATTTGACTGAAATACCCTTATAGAGTAGTGAGTTTGTACGATTATTATTCAAAAAACATTAATTACAACTTTCTCTCTCTTCCCTCTCATTCTCTCTTCCTACTTTTCTCTTTCTTCCATTTCTTCCATCGACGAATTCTCTTCCTCTCAACCCTATCTCCGCCTCACTCCACCTCACTCCGTCGTCACCTCTCTCCGCCATCAACCTCCTACGTTCCTTTGCTAGATGGCGCCGCGCACCAAAAAGGCAAAAAATGCCGAACCAGCGACGAAGAAATCAACCGCCGCTTCAACGAGCGAAGCACCAAAGACGGCGGTGACGACAACCGAAGCAACAAAGACCGCCACGACAAAGCTAAAAAAGGCGGCGATGAAGCCAAAAACCGACGCGACAAGGTCGAGAAGTAAATGCACCGAAGCGTCGTCGCCGCCGCGCCAAGAGAAAGAAGTTTCGTCGTCGCCGCGCCAAGATGAAAAAGCACAGTCGCCGGCGCCCAAGAAAGAAGCACAGTCGCCGTCGCCGCACGAACAAGAAGAAGCATTGTCGCCGCAACGTCAAGATGAAGATGCACAGTCGACGCCGCATCAAGAGGAGAAGAACAGTTTCTGCCGCTGCACGAACAGGAGAAAACCGGTGGCGAAGACGTTTTTACAGATTTGCCGGTAACTTTTATCATTTTTTAATTTGCAAATTCCATATCTGAAAGTTAGGGATTCTTGCATGTTTGATTACCACTTGATTTCTTCAATGTCGCGGGTTTACAATATTTTGAATGTCAATTGTGTACCTAGTTTGTTGAGTAGAATGGGAATTATGGTACAATTTGCAGATTTGTAATTTGGGGGAAAATTGTACTGGTACACCCGGTATGTTTTGTGAAATACGTACCGGTAATTCCAGATCAATAATTTCTGGAATGGAGGATAGCTTGTTGTTGATTTTCTGAGATTGATTATGCATGATGAATTTTGCATTCGTTTGATGTGAATATGGCACTGTATTGTTAAAATTGGTACGATTTTGTAAATGCGTACCCAGTTCCGAAGCATATAAGTTGCAACTTGGTAAGCATTTGCAAATACGTACCAAGATAACTAGTGTGTTTCTAGTACACTTACGCATTGTGAAAAATGTACCGAGTGTACCTATATTTCATTGTCATGTAGGTACGTATTTACAAAAGCGTACCTACTTTATTGGTACACTTGGTACGCATTGTCAAAAACGTACCGAGTGTACTAGTATTTCATTATTTGCAAGTACGTATTTGCAAATGCGTACCTACATGACAAGTACATTAGGTACGCATTATAAAAAACGTACCAAGTGTACCAAGAATTTTAGTACGTATTTGTAAAATTTGTTATTGAATTGTTTTTTGTCTTATTGCAGCACAACTGGACATATAAGAGGTTGGACCTCAGAACCTTGAAAAGCAAGGTCATGACTCATGGTTATGAATCACTTATTTCAGACATTCGAGGATGCCTCATTGCAAGTGGCAACTCAGCCTTGGAGAAGCTAAAGCAGTCCTGCTTCGGCCACTTTATGGGGATGCAGGACTACAACACGCGATGGTGGAAGACCATACACTAGATAGTGCTTCGTCAGGTAGAGTCGTTCCCCGAGTATGATGAATCAACTGTATGGTTCAAGGTTGACGAAAAGCTCTTGCGCTTCTCTAGGTATGAATTTGCTTTGGTGAGCGGGTTGAGATTTGGCCCTGTAGAATTCAACTTATACGCCAACCACACAATACCGCGATCCTCGCTGTACACGCGACTCTTCGGCAACAAAATAGTGACCCCTGCAGAGATATGGACACCATTTGTGAACCGGAAGTTCTTGCGTAAGGAATCTGTTCTCAAGCTTAGCGACGACGACTACTTGAAGTTGACCAAAATTCTATTGGCAGCATCGTACGTCCTAGGCTATGAGAATGTCCGGAAAAAAATTCCGGACCGGCTATGGATCTTGGTTGAGGATGAGGAAGCTTGGGAAAATTTTCCATGGGGCAGTTTCTCGTTTCAGATGGTTGTCGATTCTTTTAAAACAATCGATACAGAAGATAAAAAAAATAAATCTAGCATCGCTTACCATATTCGAGGCTGCAGTTTCGCTTTATTGGTAAGTTCATGAATGGTAAAATTGGTACGCATTGGAAATATTGCTACGATTTTATAATTACGTACCAAACGTAACAGTTTGATACTGGTAAACTCGGTACGCAATTACAAAATCGTACCAAGTTTCCCAAATACAAGTATAATCTATTGGAAAACTTGGTACGATTTTATAATTACGTACCAAACTTAACAGTTTGATACTGGTAAACTCGATATGCAAATAGGAAATCGTACCACGTTTTCCAAATATAATTATAAGCTATTGGAAATCTTGGTACGATTTCATAATTATGTACCAAACGTAACAATTTAATACTGGTAAACTCGGTACGCAATTAGAAAATCGTACCAAGTTTTCCAAATATAAGTATAAGCTATTGGAAAACTTGGTACGATTTTATAATTACGTACCAAACGTAACAATTTAATACTGGTAAACTCGGTACGGATTTACAAAATCGTACCAACTTTACCAAGTAAACCTATTCTATCTTGTATATGATTATATACTAACAAAGTTTATTTATCAAACAGGGTTGGATATTTGAGGCTGTACCGGCGATTGGGAAGAAGGTGGCTTTGAGGTCCACCGAGAAGAAACTGCCTCGGATGTTGAGGTACAGATACATCAGAGACACAGAAATTCCCCCAGAAGAAAAGATAAAATTGGTAAGATTTCTTCTTAGATCTAATCTAATTTTATAAACATCACAATATGTTTTTAGTAAAACTTGGTACGCATTCACAAATACGTACCATTTTTACCAGTGTCAAAGTGCTACATTTGGTACGCACTGACAAATGCGTACCAAGTGTGCATAGATATATTGGTAAACTTGGTACGTAATTATAAATGCGTACCAAATGTACCAAGTTAAACGAGCAGTTTATTAGGTACACTCGGTACGCAATAGGCATTTCGTACTGAGATTGCTTAAATAAATTGGTAAACTCAGTACGCAATTGTCATTGCGTACCAAGTGTACCAAGTTCATCGGCAGTTTATATAACCATATTGTATCCTTGTCAGAATCTTCGACAGCTGCTGAAGCCCTCCAATGCTGAGAAGGAAACACCATACTGGTTGTCTCTACAGAATGACTCAGAATTTGGCAAGTTTGCATTTGAGTATGATCCGAATGACGCCAAAAAGAAAAGAAAAAAAGAACTAGCCGACGATGGTGACGATGATGAAGAGCCTGCTACCAACAAAGATGATGAAGACACTCCCCCTCCTCCGCATACCAACACTGCATCAACCTCCACCGCTCCTCCTACCGCCGTTGTTGGTTCCTCTGTCCTTGCCACCTTAATGCAAGGGCCGGAGAGAATGGTTCTTGTGAGAGAGATAGCTGAGGCAGCAACAAATCTGTTGATATCATAGCTCAAGGATGAAAGGCAGCAGCTCGTGAAGGATGTTGGCAGCTATGTTGTTAACCAGCTTCAAGAAGAAGGGATAGTCCAACCCTTCACGAGTGCACATTATACATCTCTAGCCTCTCCTCACGGCAGCATCCCCGTGGACGTGGATAGCGACATGAGAAGCGCGGAGAAAGAGGAATCAGAGGTAGTAGCTGTGGCAAGTGAGAAGAAGAGCACGGAGAAGGAGGGAGGAGCGCCAGCAGAGCAAGCCAATAAGAGGACGACGGAGTAGGCAGATGATGATAAGGTACAAGATGCATCTTGAGTTGATGCATAACAATATTTGAACAATTTGATGGTGGGATAACATAAACAATTTAATATTTTATTTTTTATGTTATGAGCAATTTACATTTATGTTCCTGTTTAGTTGATGTTGTAACCGAATTCGTAATACATTGGATGCAATATTTTTCATCAATTGATTTGTATTGTAGTTGGGTACGCGTGGTACGAAATAGAAAATCGTACTTATTTCTATGCGTACGCATGATACGTTTTTCATAAAAACGTGCTGTGCGTACCAACAAACATTTGATCAAAACGTATCGAGTGTACCGAGTTTGCAATACAAATCTAATACGAAATTCGAAAAAACGTACCAATAGTTCTCTTTTCTCAAGCAGGCCCCTGAATAGGCAGCCAATCAATTTACGGACACGCAAATCAACATATTGTGGGACACCTTCTTTGAAGCTGATCAATTACGCCTCCGCAACAGATTATTCTTCAAGCAAATGCAGCTTCAGCTGGACCATTTGAAGGTCCATAAGGTCCTCACGCTCCACAAGGTCCACCTCCACAAGACCAAGCGCCACAAGGTCCAGCTCCACCACAAGCTCCACCAGCACCACAATCAGCAGCTCCACAAGGTCAATCTCTCCAAAATCAAGCTCCTTGTATGACGGTACGCATCTTGAATCCGAGGCCAATCCGAAGAAGATTTCCAGCTCCACCTCTACGCAGTCAATTTCTCCCGGAAGACGTGCGACCAGGCTGTCACACATTTGAGCATTGGTTAAACTTAGAGGAAATGGCACCGTAAGTTAAAAAATTTCATCTTCAAATGTCAAAGTTTACACGTTTAATACGTACAATTTTGTCAATGCGTACCAGGTATAATAAGTATTTTTTGGTAAACTCGGTACGATTTGTTAAATTACGTACCAGGTGTATCATTTTGCAATTGATAAACTCGGTAAGATTTTGTCAATGCGTACCAGGTGTACCATTATGCAATTGGTAAACTCAGTACAATTTTGTCAATGCGTACCAGGTGTACTAGTATAGAATTGGTAAACTTGGTACGATTTTATCAATGCGTACCATTTGTACCAGTGATGTATTGGTAAACTCGGTACGATTTTGTCAATGCGTACCAGGTGTACCATTTTGCAATTGGTAAACTCGGTACAATTTGATCAATGCGTACCAAGTTTAATTAATCTAATGTTCATTGAAAACAGGAGAAATGTCGGAGCCTTTTGTGGTGCGGAGAAGAGCTTTTTACAGTCTATCATGGATCCAACAGGCCAGTTGGACATAGAACACATTGAGGCGTGCCTTGTTGTTCTCGTGGCAAATCCTACAATGGCTGGATTGGGAGAAATTGACTCGAAGATTGCCGTGACGTCTTGCTATTTTATGGTACATTCAACCATTTAGAATGATTTTAATTGTTTACAGTAACACTTCTACACATATAACATATATATATTTATATTTCTTACACTTATTTGTAGGAAATAGTGCAGAATGTATTTGACTCGGTCAACCAATCTAAAAGAGCCAATCCTTTTGATCTGTACAATCACAAGATATTTAACCAAAATGTTGAAGAGGTCTTCCCCGAAGAAGAAATGAATAGGTTGCTCCTGTTTGCCGAAGGAGCTCAGCCAGCTTGGGGGGAGAACGTAAAGTATTGGGTTGACTGCGACAAGGTACGATTTTATTAAAACGTAACAATAAATCTTAGTACACTCGGTTACATTGCTAAAATCGTACTAGTTTTACCAAATGCATGTATGGTAAATATGGTACGATATTACAATTGTGTACTGAGTGTACCTAGTTTGGCAGTACGCATTTACAATAACGTACCGTATTTTCTTAATTTGTGGTACGCATTTACAATAACGTACCATGTTTTATTTTATTTTTAGGTAGTTGCATTGTGCTTCTTCTATAAGGATCACTGGGGTACCCTGTTAAAAGATCTGAAAAATCAAAAGATCACTCTGTATGACTTGAAAGAACATACATTCGAAGACCACCATTTCGATAACCGACGAGATCTATTTCTGCCAATGACAAGAACGATGCCACAAATCATGAAGGCTATTGGATATTATAGAGAGCATCGCATAAAAGACCCACAATTCTACCAGTGGGAATTATGCTTTCCTCCAAAGAAGGACCAAAAGAGAAACAAATTCCAGCAAGATAATGGATATGATTGTGGCATCTATGCGCTAAAGTATGTGGAGCAACTCATCTAAAAAAATCCGATGCCAATGTGGAGATGTTTGCAAGAGCCTGAAGACCGGGTGGAGTACAGAGACCACATAGCAAGGACCATATATGCCCATAGCACGGAGGATGTGACACCTGCAGTCCTTATAGATTTCGATGAAGCCAATGAATGAACAGTGAATTGTTGTTAATATTTTGTGAATGATGGATAGTATTTTGAATGTGTATTTTGGATAAATATTAGCATATGCTACTGATACTATGTATATTTTTTTTATCTTTATTGGTATTATGCATAAGATAGCTATGTATTTGCATTATGGTACGCACGGTACGCAAATGTAATTTCGTTACAGTTTTTCTAGTACGCAAGGTAAGCAATTAAACAAAACGTACCAAGATTTACTTACTTATCTGTTACAATATATGTAAAAACGGGTTCTCCAATTACTTACCTTTCTGTACACATCTAATACAATTCAATAAATCTCCAATTATTAACCAAATCTATGTGGATTTTGACATGTTTAGCGAGTATGACCCGCAACACCACAAATACCACATTTCTTCATTTTTGCGGGTTCTCGTTTTGATGCTTGATTGGTTGCTACTCCCTTCTTTTTCCGGGTTAATCAAGCGGCGTCTTAGAGGGCATGTACTCATATAATGACCTTTCTCATGATACCACAAACACCCTCGACTGCGTTTGGTATGAGATCCAGTTGGAATCCTCTTTGTACGCGGTTGGTTCCTTGGGTGTAAGAACAATCCTTGAAGCAACATGTGGCGGCACACACTACGAATCTTTATACGGAATAGACATCACATCATCAGCATAAATCTCATGCCATGTCGCAGTAGAATAATATTCATGCACATATGACAGTGGGGATTCCCTCTTAAACCTAAAAATGTGTAAAAAAATTAATACTTCGTCGAAGAAAAACATGGTACGTAATTATAACTGAGTACCAGGTGTACCACATAATAACTTGAACACTTGGTACGCATTGGGTAATGCGGACCGCATTACCAAGTTCTGATAAGCAAAATTGGTACGCAATTGTAAATGCGTACCAGGATTACCGCATCCGAACTTGTTACGCCGGTACGTTTTTTGTCAAAGCATACTGGCATGCCATGTTCTGATGAGCAAAATTGGTACGTAATTGTAACTACGTACCAAGTGTACCACATCGGAACTTCCTAACCAGGTACGCATTGATCAAAGCGTATCTACGTACCAAGTTTTCATGCGGTACACTTGGTATGCATTTACAATTGCGTACCAGGTGTCCTAAGAAGTTTTGGCAAAATAGATACGAATATGCAATTAATCCCAACACATAAAACTTCAACTTTACCTGATTGCTGCAGTAGCGTGAGAGTAAGGTATTAAGTATAGATCCCATGCCCGATATGAACACTTCCTGGAAGCAACATCAACAACATTGCTCTTTACTCCAAAATTGACATTAAACTTCGTCTTAGATATCGGTTCAACTCTCATCACGCGCCCCGCCTCGATAGCTATACCTAATTCCCTTATTGCGTATACCGATAATTCTTCATTTCTAGATCCAGATTTTGTGCGCCGCTAGAAGAACCAAGATTGGACAAGATTACGACAGTATTCTAGAAGAGAATATGCTGGAAGTTTTCTAGCCCACCGAAATCTTGAATTCATATTCTCTACAGCGTTGGATGTACCAAACCCAAACTTCCGCACGGGGCATAGTGCAACAGACCATCTGCCCGGACCAATACTCATAAGCTTTTCATAGCCATGACAAAGTCGTCGTTTAGCCTTATGCAAATAATATTTGTTTTCTCCTTTTGCCCAACAGGCAAGTAGCCAGCAGCAAGTAGAGGTCGATCCCACGAGGAATTAGTGTAGTCTTCTCTTCGGTGTCACTAAAGTAGGGGGTTTTTCTAACTCAACAACTGTAACTCAAAACTGAAATCTAAACAAGAAACTTATCAAATAACAAAAGTACTTGGATTGGATTTGAATCATTGATCCTAATTACTTCACTCGTTCATCGGTGCAAGAATATTCAATAACAATCTTTTATCATTTGGTTTTAAGCAAAGATTAATTCATGCCCTAATGGTCACGAAGTCACAACATGAATACTCTAAGCCTTTATCTATCAGATTAAATAGATCTCGACCAGAAGGCAAGATCCATTCTGTTGATCAACACAGTCACGAAGACACTTCAACAACTATATTACCCAACATGCATTAAGAACGAATCAGACCCAAGACAACCAAGAGGTAAGTTAATACCGACTGCTCTCCAACACTAATTACCTTCTTGGGCACGAGAGACTCTCTTGAGTTGTATCCCTATATCTGTTATTGCCTTAATCTCAATATCTAATTGGTGTACAAGCAATTATCAATTTTAACCAAGAACTAATTATTAGACCTAAGTGTTTCGGGAATAAAAATCATGCAACGAACTAAACCGATTAGACCTCACGAGTTCAAACAAAGAAATTAGATTCAAATCATCTACTCCAATCCAAGCAAAGGAATTTAGCTAGACATAACAATAAAAGAAAGCACAAAGGAAATTAAAGTAAACATACTTGAATAAATTCTGGAAAGAAAACTGATCAACAACGAAGTCAACAACGTAGATCTTGGTCAACAACCAACAACAGAAATCTAAAGTAAAATACTAAAAATGAATCTAATTTAAGAATTCTCGAAACTTAAATGCAAACTAACTAAGAACTAATAAATGACAATATGAAAGTGGTATCAAAGTCGTCCAAAGTCGTCCATATTTATAGGCCAAGGAATTAGGGTTTGAGTCGATTCCTTGTGGGCTTAGGATTCCTCCCTTCTTTGGCCTTCTTTCCTTGTATGGATTTCTGGGGATTTATTTCATTCTCATGGTAGATATCTCCTAGATCACGTTCAATTAGGATAAGGAAAGAAAAGTTTCCATCTTTATCCTCTTTCTTGTAGAGAAAGAAATCCATCTGTTACGCATGTTGCCCAACAGCTTCCGCTCTGTGCCTGCTACGCCTGTCTTGCCCACGATCTACTATGATGTGTTTCTTGCCCCAACATCATATAAACAAGTTTTCTGCCGGATTTCACCCAACATCTATCCTGTAGTGCCCTGCACATACTTTCTCGACTTTGTGTCCTCCCAACCACATATTGACTTGAAAAGACTCAAAACACAAGGCAAAAACACAAGAAAAATGAACATACATTTGGGTTCATCAAGCCACCACGAGAGGCCTCCTTCAAATTGTTCATGTACTCCTCATAATCTTGTACTTTGTAAGCATTGGCAGCAAGATGAAATAGATTAGTCACAATGGTACCTCAAGTCTTCAAGTTACCCTGTATATGAAACGTACAAAGACCACGAGGTATGCTAGGATAAACTCGATCAATAGCATTCTTGATGCTCAGATGCTGATAAAAAACTATCATAAAATCCGGGGGGCAACCAAACGTCCGACGGACATGCTCCAAAAACTACGACCAAGATGAAGTATCCTCCACATCACCAATGCCAAATGCTAATGGAACAATTTGTTCATTAGCATCCTTCGTAGCTGCGACAAACAAAATGCCCTTGTATTTCTCTTTCAAGTATGTGCCGTCAATGACAATCACGGGCCGACATGCACAAAAATCTCTTATGCACGCAGAGAGAGCAAAGTAACAATATTGAAACAAACCGTCTTGACATGTCTGAAGGTCAACAATTGAACCTGGATTCATCTGCTCCAACATGTATAAGAACTTGGGAATTATCTGAAAGAATTTATCTCAATTAATACAAAAAATCACTGAAAGTACACTCGGTAAACATGGTACGCTTTTGAAAAAACGTACCGAATGTATCAGTAATATAGTTGCAAACTAGGTACGCATTTATAAAAACGTACCGATTGTACCAAGATAATTGGTAAAACTTGGTATGTTTTTAAAAATACGTAACAGCATACTATATTAACTACTGTACACTAGGTACGAAATAGTAATTTTGTACCAAGTTTGCAAGTGTATTACCGATATACTGAGTACAATTTTGTAAAATCGTACCTGGTGTACCGGGTATACAGTCGCAAACCTAGTATGAAATTTGAAAATTGTATCAAAATTACCAATAATAATTACGCGACACTAATATAGATAATGATAGAGAAACCTGAAATGAATTATCCGCATCGCCAAATGAGAGTTCCAGCCCATGGTGCTTACCAGCCAAAGCAGTAGAATATTTTACATTCACGCCAAATTCCCTTCGTATCTGTGATTGAATATCCTTTGGCCTAAGACACGAACCATCTTCTCCAAAATTTTGCCCAAGTTGTGCAGCAATAACTCTAGACGAAACCTTAGGATCAGGGTGATATCTCAAATCATCCACACAAGAGTGATGAGTGAAGAGATTGATACGCCACAAATTAGATGCTGCACTTGCTCGCATCTCAAACTCACATCGTTCTACCAGTTTGCTTCTCACATGGTAGTACAACTTGTTTGATCGAATCGTTTTACACTCGAGATATGTTTTTCATGTGATATAAACCAAGAGTTGACTTCATTTTCTTCTTTTCGACAAAAGTGCCACCGTGAACAAGCTCGCCCACACGCACAACCGGTGCCACTACTTCTTCTGACGGAAGAGATGCTTGTTGGGCTGCACCGGGGGTAACCCACAACGCTGTACTATACTATTTTCATTACCCACTTCGCTATTACCATCCACATTGCTATTACCAACATCATGGTCATCATTCTCACCAATGCCATCAACCCAACTCATCACAAGCAACATCAAAATTGTTCTGGTATTCATTCTGCACACCACCATCAATTAAAGGACTCCTCCTATTGTGAGATTCATCAACCGTGGGAGAAACACTCACATATACAGTATTAAACTCCAACACATCCATCAAATACGACAACTCGAATCATCTATAATCTTCATTCTCATAGTTTCACCACTAGGAGACTGCACTAAACCATCTGTATCAAACATATACATACTCTTATCCTTCTTCATTCTAACTTCAAGTTTTGCTAATAAAGATTCAGAGCTTATACCACTAGGCGGTATAGAAATATACTCTTTCCTACCACCCACATAAATGTTCTCTTTCCAGTATCCTCTATGCGCAAACAATAAAGAAGATGGCCTAACCAAATTGCTGCAAAATCAGAGAAAAAAAACAAATCGCAAAGCAGAGGCGACAGCGACGACGGACGCAACGGACACGATGATGGAGAAAAAAACCGCAAAATTGTAGCAAAAAATGCAGCGGCGGCGGAGACAATAGACGATGACTAAGACAAAAAAAGCAGCGGCGACGGCGACAACAGAGACGACGGCAACAACGACGGAAAAAAATATGGGAAGATCAGAGAAGTCGAGCTGAGGGAGGAAGAAGACAGAGAAAAAAAAAGAGAGAGAGAGAAACACGTGAGGTGAGGGAAGAAGAGAGAGAAAAAAGTAGGAGAGAGAGTGTTCTAAGATGGAATAAAGTATAAAACATAAGGGTATAAATGTTCAAAAAGTAAACATATGACAAAAATTGATAAAATTTGAACTAGTGACCTTTTTTATATCACCTTTAGGATAATGACATATGAGTGCATTTCCTATATATATATATATATATATATATATATATATATATATATATATATAATATTAATGTACCAACGGAGAGAAACTAGCGAGAGGTGGTTGAGTATTACAGACCAGGAACGATTGAGTGTGCTAGAGGGAAGAATGAAAAATTTGGGTATATAATGCAACCAGTTATGACAAGCTATATATATTAGAGCTGAAAAAATATTCAAGTAATCCTTGTTGGTGGAGTGGTTGGAGTGCCTCTCCCCTATTTGAGGGAGAGGGTTCGATCCTTGCTGATTGATTTTTATTTTTTTTCCTTCTAACTTCTTTTTCTCTTCTTTTCTTTTCTTTTCCTTTTCTATTTTAATTATTCTTTTCTTTTTTTTTTTTTTACTTTTTTCTTTCTTCCTTCCTTTTCATTTCTTTTCTTCAATTATTTTTGTTTCTTTTTTCCTCTATTTCTTTATTTCAATTTGTTTTTTTTTTCCCTTTTTCTTTTCATTTCTTTCCTTTTTTTTCCTTTTTTACCTCTTTCTTCTCTTTTTTTTTCTTTTCGTATCTTTATTTAAAAATACAAATGGTAAAAAGTAACTAATAGTTGTTATTAATTTATAAATAAATAAAAATAAATAAAGAAAAAAAGGAAAAGAAACAAAAAAATGAAAAAGAAAAGAAACTCAAAAAAAAGAAGAAGAAAGAAACTCAAAACAAAAGAAAAGAAAGAAGAAAAGAAAAAAGAGATGAAAGAAAAAAAATAAATGAAAAATAGAAAAACTGGAGCGATATGTCTTGTCCACTAGGCAACGTCAGCACATTATCATATATATAATAAACACGAGCGTTTTTTTTTTTTTTAATATGTTGCAGGTCGGGTCGGGTCGGGTTGATGGGCCGAACCGATTGCATGAAAGTGCAACCCTAAGTAAAAATATAAAAAATTTCTCAAAAAAAAAGTAAAAATGAAATAATATTATATTGATTAAAAGCAATCTTATCGGTCAAACACAAAATGTTATCTACTACACAAAAACGCAACACACTTACATAACGGTTGGCATATATCGTTATTATTGCTGATAGGGGCACACTCATACATAACGGTTACGTAATAGTTGGTTAATACCCGTTATTATTGCGGATAAGGGCACGCTCATACATAAGATTGTCAGAGGAACCGTTATCTTTGATAAGAAGGCGCACATATATAACAGTTTTCTAAAGAACCGTTGGTGTGTTATGTATGCGTGAATTTCTAGTAGTGCTATGAAGAAACAAAATAACTTTTTTATTTACAATTTTATGAGTTTATAAGGTACAATAGTATATTTATTATTTCTTTAAATAGGGGGCTACAAAGAGTAAAATGAGAGCTATGTTTGGGATTACCCATCCCAAATTCGTTAATCGAATTCAATTGGATAACTTGGATTGATTTATGGAGATACTTGGATATTTTGGGGAAAAAATGTGCATGCATGCTAAAATGATGTGGAAAGACATCTTCAAAACTAGTATTCCTTACGGCAAAGAGGGCCATGGGATTATTTTCTCTAAAAGTGTATTGATTAGATCTTGTTTTTACACGATGCATGGAATATGCCAATTGTTATCCGAAATACGAATTAAGTAAATTTTATTTATGTATTAATACCCTGCAAACATACTGAATATGTGAACTGTACATAAGAGAAATGCGGCTTATGAAATGAGGGTGTGATTAAAATTATATTTGGTTACACGAATACTTGCTTCACAGTAATTAAGTCAATCCTTCGGTCGCAGGATTGTAAATGTATTTAGCATTCTTTAAGTTCTTCATCATTTTTATTAGATAGTTTGAATTTTTAATGTGAGTTTTAGTGGTAATTATTATTTATTACCTTAAAAATCATGTTGAATTTTCAGTATATTAAGCTAGTAATTTATCAGTTATTGTAGCATCTATATGCTCTAAAAATAGCCGTTAGGAAGAACACTTTTTCTCGCTCATGTCTCACTTTCTCTAGAATCAGAATGGTGATGTATTTTATTTATTGATGCTTCCCACTCTCCTCTCCTTGTACTTGTTTGTTCGTTCCCAACTTAGTGGCCTTTATATCAATTCTCTCTCTCTCTCTCTCTCTCTCTCTCTCTATAATGCAATTTGACAGATCAGAGCAAGAAAATTAAGAAATGGAGGAGAAGCAGCTGGATTCTGTGCTGGTGCCGTTGGGGATGGCGATGTTTTTGGGATACCACGTTTGGCTTCTCTTCACCATAATTCATGACCCTAAAAGAACTGTCATCGGTATCAATTCTGAGAGCCGTCATAAATGGATCTTCTGCTTGATGGCTGTTCGTATTATACTTTTCTTTTTAATTTCCTACCTACCTCTTTTAATTTCTCTATTGTTTTGTTATGCATGCTGCTTGAATGATCGAAGGGAAAAACTATTGATTTTGATGGACGTAGGTATGATGTATTATAAGGTTGATTGAAATTATTCTCTCCTATTTCTGTGTGTTAATCTTAGCCTCGAGACAGAAATCGGAGAAGGGAAGAAATTCATTTCTGTGATTCTGTTTTTCATGATATTTGTGTGTGTGTGTTGTTTCTATTCTTGTTGCAAAACTTTGATACACTCTTTTTTTTCCTGATCTTCCATTATCAGATGAAATTCACTTGGAATATCAGATACACCTCTTCAATCATGAGCCAAATTTAAGCTTCCAAGCAACTATATATAACTGCATAAGCATTTCATGTTTGTTTCCTTCTTCTTTCTAAACTCATACCACCTTATTTGACCATAATCTCTGAGTGAGTGTCTTATGCAGTCAAAACTCGTCTACTAAGAAAGTAATCAAATTTACGCTTTTTACGCCAAATTATTCCATGAAAAACCAAACAACTGAATAACTTGCATTCAAGATAAGGATTAATAGAAAATTTGACATCACTTTTCTATAGAATTTAGAAACAGAAAACTTATCTGTGGACAGAGGAAGTATTAAAGAAGCATGACGACTCTTGTCAAGTAACTTGAAGAAACATAAAATTCAATATGTTAGTCGACTGAAGAATTTAATCATCAGTTTATTTACTTACATTTGTGAAGATGATTGATGTTATGCTTCATAGGATATGCTAAGCCAATTTTCTTTTGCTTACAAATTGAATTTGAAGTAGAGCTAACTTGTTTCATGTTTCATAGGATCCACTCAAAAATGGAGTATTGGCAGTTCAAACAATACGAAACAATATAATGGCGTCGACGCTTTTGGCGACAACAGCCATCACTCTGAGCTCACTGATAAGTGTATATGTGAGCAACAAGTCCAGCTCTCCCTCATCCAAATTGATCTATGGGAATAAGTCCTCCTTCATGTCTTCCATCAAGTTCTTTGCCATCTTGCTCTGCTTTCTCATTGCGTTTCTCTGCAACGTGCAGTCCATAAGGTACTATGCGCACGTCAGTTTTCTTGCCACCGTGCCCACATCTCAAGGCAGGAAAGATGCTATCGAGTACGTGGCAAGGAACTTGAATAGAGGGAGCCTCTTTTGGTCGCTTGGACTGCGAGCTTTCTATTTGTCCTTCCCACTCTTCCTCTGGGTGTTCGGGCCTATACCGATGTTCGTTTGCTGCTTCGTTATGTCGTTTGTCCTCTATTTCTTGGACACCACCACCAACTTGACCAGAGATCTCCACTCTCATTCTATCAAACAAGACACCATTGTTGAGGGTGGGGAGCCTGCAGTTGTTCATAGCATATGACCTAATTTCTGTTGAGAAATTTTGGCTATCTTAATGTGAAACTTTGGTGTATAAATGTAGCATGAAATATTCTAGAAATGTGTAAAACCGAGGCATCTCTGTTGAGGCATCTAATGTACTATGCTCTAAAATATTCAATTGAAACAATCATCTTATTACAAAATTTGATCAGTGAATGTAAGGACTTGATAAAATGTGATTAATTCGACTTGCACATGAGGGAGTTAGGTTAGTTTAACTTTACTTATCAATATGGGATACTTTGAATCATTAGGTTGAAATGTAGGTCAGAACACTTTTTTCCAAACTTTGTTCCATACTTCAAACTTCATATGGCAACTACAAATTTCTTCGGACAAATATTTAACAAACTTATAATAATAAAACAGAACACCATCAAATATAGAAAATCAAACGAGTAGCTACATAGAAAAAAAAAACCAGAGACATATGTATGTAAAATCAAGATTAACGGTTGAGCTGAAACCTAACAGCAAAATATGAAATTTGGTCTACCAAAAAGCCAAGTCGATCAAAATATGGAGTCGAATATTTCCACATAATGGAAATTTATGCGCCGAATCTCATTATCTCTCATTACTTCCTAGTATCGGCCGATACTCCAAACTCGGACAACACCATCGGTGTAGCCACTGAAAAGGGTGCTTCCATCTGCTTTCCAGCTGAGACTGGTGCAATAGATGACCTACAACAAACAACTACAGTTGTATAAGCATCATGTTATTTACACTCCCAAATTCAAATGCAAGAACATTTATCAGTCAGATTACAGTTTCACCATCCAGTCAAATACTTTTCAAGTAATATAGTAGTATTAAACCAATAAACAAAAACAAGCCACAAATATAATAATAAGGGTGCCTTATTTGCCCCTTAAGTCTTATAAATTGCTTAGTTTTTATGATTCAAATTGAATGAATCTTTTCAAATTCAAAATGATAGTACAAGAAAGTTACCTCTTTTCTTAAAAGAATCTGCCAAGATTTTAACATACATTAGTTTATTACCTCATATCACTCCCTTTCCCAGCATCATCAAATTTATAAGCACCTACCTCATCTAGATCATTAGAGCTAAGTTTGTAGGACTACAGCAGAATCATATTAATAACAATGCAATGCAAGTGTTCAACACAGCATAATAATCATCAGCAACCATCAAACACTTGGAAGAATTGCACTCTCAAATATCGAACACTAGCGGCAATGGCATGATAAGATCAAAGAGTAACATAGTATGATCAATTATTAGCAATAGTATCTGACCAAACCTCAGGCAAAAATAAAGATACAAAAACGCATTACAATTACAAATGAAACAGAAATAATCCTCTGCAAATGAAAATGTACCTTATTTTTGCCTGCAGTAGTTTGGCCGGCTTCATCTTTGGCCATTTCGCTCTCCTGCTTCAAGTCCACCCTGAGATCCGCAACAACATTCTTGCTCTCCAAATCCCAGATCTTGATGCCCGCCTCCGCGGCAGCGCAAAGCCAGTACCTGTTAGGGCTGAAGCACAGAGCATTGACAATGGAGCCAGCCTCCAACGAGTACAACATCTTCCCCTCCGACAAATCCCACAGCAAAATCACACCATCTTTGCCGCCGCTGGCGCACAGCGAGCCGTCCGGCGACACCACGACCGTGTTCACGTATCCATTGTGGCCGGTGAGCGTGGCGCGCAGCTTGCAATTGGTCAGGTTCCAAATCTTGACAGACTTATCCCAGGAGCCCGAAACAACCGTGGGCTGGGAGTTCTCGGGGGAGAATCGGACGCACGAGACCCAATCGGAATGCGAATCGGCGTCCTGGATAGTGTACTTGCACTCTCCGAGCGTGTTCCAGAGCTTGATCGTCCGGTCGCGCGACGCCGACACGATCTGGCGGTTGTCGGCGGAGAAGGCGACGGAGAGGACGTCCTTGGCGTGGCCGACGAAGCGGCGGGCGGTCTCGCCGGTGTTGAGATCCCAGAGGCGGAGCTCGGCGTCCCAGGAGCCGGAGAGGGCGAACTGGCCGTCGGAGGAGAGGACGACGTCCTGGATGAAGTGCGAGTGGCCGGTGAAGCGGCGGGTGGCGACGCCGTAGTTGTTTTCCTCCTTGGTGAGGGTCCAGAGAATTAGGGATTTGTCGCGCGAGGCGGTGACGATGGTGTCGGAGTTGTCGATGGGGGCGGCGATGGCCGTCACCCAGTCGCTGTGGGCGCGCATTGTGCCGCGGAGGATGAGTTGTTCCTGCCCCATCGCCATCACTGCTGCTACTGTGTGTGCTGTGTGAAGAAGGTTGGCGGGTTTAGAGAAACAAGCAGCCGATAACCTAAAGCAACTCAGAGTTTATACCTAAGAATTTTTTTAGGGTTTTCAAACGGTTGAAAATTACATTGCACATTTTTATTTTTATTTTTTTTATTTTTTTATTTTTTCTCTCCAAGTACTTATTTAATAAAGTCTAAAGTTCAAAAAAAAAGTTCAAAAAAAAATTCTACAGAAAAGGAAATAGAACTATTAGCAAATGCATTGTACTATGATGTTTCACAAGATATTATTTTACTACGAAAGTTCACAAAATTAAAATACAAGTAATATTTGATAATTTAACACTATTAGAAAAAGTAGTACTATAATAATTACACTTTGTAGCTCAAAGTAAGAAAACAAAAAAAAACAAAAAACAAAAAACAAAAAAAAACAAATACTACTACTTAAAAGAATTTGCTAAGAGTAAAATCAAGATAATTTGTCTTTAAATAATATCTTTTCTAATCGTGTAAAGGGAAATTAAATTTTAGATATGAAGATAATTAAGAATGCATATCGTATCAAAGCAATTGCCAATTGGGAATCTTCCGATATGCAACCTGCACATTGCACCAACGGTGGAGATTGAAAGTAGTATTTTGATTTTTGTTTTAATTTTTCATTTAATTTTAATACAAAAAATCTGAATTTTGATTTAATTTTTTTTCCTTTTCTCAACCATGGTTGGGAACTATTCCCTTGTCCTTTTCTTCTACTAACATTTTGTAATTTTGTCATTTTTCTTCCTCAAATTTTCTATTTTATATTATAGTATTGTACTTTATTTTTCTAATTACTTTGACTTTATTATTTAAGTCCTTAATTATATTTGGATTAATTATTGTTATATGTAAGTTTTTAATTATTATTGACATAGTGCACTTAATTAGTACTGTTTATTATAAACTCGTTATATTTTTATTTTCGTTAATTTTTGTTCTTTAATTTAAAGGTCTTTATAATTGTTTGGTGTATTAATATTCATTAATGTTAATTGTTTTCAATTATTTAAATAATTTAATGACAACAATAATTGTATATTAATAGTAACGAAATAATATTAAAATATAAAAAAAAATATTGGGCGAATTAGGATTTTGTCACCATGGCTTTCATTATTGGTTAGTGATTTTACCAATGTAATTAAGTAATTATTTCATGGCCAATAGTTTATAAGAGATAGAGCATGGCAACTAAATTTATAACATATAAGGCTAATTTTAATGAAGTTGTTATATAATTAATTTAAATTAATGATGATTGATTTTGGAGCATGTATTTATTTTGGAGACAATACAATTGATTAAAAAAATTGGGTAATAATCTTGGTCAACCCACATTAACTTTTTTCCTCTCACAATGCAACCGAAATAAATATATTTTTTAGAGAGAGAGAGGCAAGGGAAGAGAGAGAGAGGGAAGGGAAGAGAGAAGTTGGAGCGACGGACGACGACGATTTTGACGAGGAGTTCGTTTCCCTCCGTGGCCGATGGCGGCGAGAAGACAAGAGAGGTGGTGAGTCGACAAGGAAAAACGTGGCTGCTCTTCATTTTAGTGCCATTGTGAGCGGTATGTAGCATTTAAGAGAGATGGGTGTGAGCGGTGGTGGAGAAGTGTAGTCGGCGACGATTTCGACGAGGAAGAGACTCATTCCGGCGACGACGAGAAGGAGAAGGAGAAAAGAGACGACGTGGGTGCGTTATTGAAGCATCCAATTTGAAATTTTTTTGTGATTCTTGGCCGATTTTGGTAGCATGCGTTCGGAAGGTACATTTTCGCACTTTTTCCCATTTTTTTTTGTGAATAGTAGATGACATTGTGAGTTCTCGAGTTTTTCTTGTTTTTGTGATATATTCCTTGAGTTTTAGTGTTCTAGGGTTTGTGGATGTAGTTGTGTTCACCGTGCCTATAATGTGTCACGTTGATGCAATTTTGTTGACTTGAAATTTGCATTTGAGACGTTATGTTATGTAGATGCTTCTATTTTTGGACTTGATACTGCATTTCATACGTTATTTTATCCAGAATATGTGGATGATTCTGAGCATCACTGGAACAATGTGGTTTCTCGGTTTGGAATCGGTTTAGATATTGACATTTTCTCTTATACAACATCTTGGCCATTTTGTTATCTTCGTAAGTTCTTATTATCTTGTTCTGTGGCCACCTTATATTCCAATTCGTTGTAGTCAGTGTTGAGGAATATTATAAGCGTGCTTTCATTTGGTTGTTGTGGCTTCGTAGATTTGATGATATGCCGTGAATCTGTTGCTTTGTTTGTTTTTAATATTGATGTGCGTTGGTTAAGTTGAGGCTTTTTTGGAATTGATATTAGATAATTATTGTGTACGTAGGTGCTAACGTGGCGGCCCGATGCCATTTTGAGGCGGTCATTAAAATGATAAGTGACAGCCTAGATGAAGAGAATTTTGATAAGTTTAGAGATGGGGCATTTGGGCAGTTACTCGACTTACAACATTCTCCCCAAAACTTTCAATGTCAGTTATTCTACCATTGCATGAAATTGTTGAACCGATCGAAGCGCCGCAAAGGAATATTGGTGTTTAATTTTAATAACTCATAGGTAGTTTTCGGTCCTAGGGACTTTTACTTGGTTTATGGCTTGAAGTTTGGTCCTTTTGAAGAATTTCCCACTACATCTACATTATGGGAGACTTCTTTGAACAAGGTTGAAACAGTGACTTTTAGGGTCATTAAGGATGCTTTCAAACAAGCCGTTGAAGAGAGTGAAGGTGGAGCTGGGGGTGGGGAGACTTGCTTGAAGCTGGCCCATGCCTTATTCATTTACGGGGTTTTGTTTCCCCGTGACACTGAGGCAAAGAAGTTGGATATGAAGTTCTTGCATGTTTGTGATGACTTGCAAGCAATAAAGGATTTTCCTTGGGGTTTGTTTAGCTACAAGTACTTTGTTGACGAGTTTGACAAGGCATGTGATAGGATGAGGAAGTTAGTGAAGAAACCGAGCGGTGGAAAACCCAATTTCGAGATCTTTGGCTTCCTATTTGTGTTTCAATGTTGGATCTACGAGATTTTTCCTTCAGTCGGGGCGGCCTGCGCTTCTATTCTCCACGGTTGGGAGAATTTGTATCCGCGAGTGCTCCGCTGGAAGACGGCTTTGGGTCATCGGACATATAAGAATGTGCAGGCGCTCCTTGACGGGGAAAAGTTAGTGGTACAGATTTCTTGAACCCTTTATTATAACTTGTTATGCTTCTTTATGTTGTTTTGAATTTGATGAACTGTAATGGTTGATTTTGCAGTACCCTCTTGTCGCCTCGAATGAAGAGTAGGTGTTGTTATCCGAGTTTGAGACATATCTGGATGAGCAAGCAGTGTTGGAGGTGGAGGAGGAGTCGGAGTCGGATGAGGGGAAGCATGTGATGGATAATGGTATCCAGCAGCATGTCGTGGATGAGGAAGCCGAGCCTACAGAGAGGAAATCAGTGAAGAGGAAGATGATTCCAGAGGCTACAGAATGCTCTATGAAGCATCGTCCCGGCTTGCGGTCTGCAACAGTTGGCATAGGTCAAAACGCGCCTCGTAATGCAGAAGACGATCGGCAATCTGAACAGTCGTTCCCCTCCGTTTCAACACTCGAAGCAAATGTGAGATTTGGACATAATGATATATTTTTATTTGATTGTTGTTGAATTTCATAGGTTTTTTTATGTCTTGAATTTGATTGGGTTTGACATTGATTGGTGGTGAATTTGAATTTGATTGGGGTTTTCATCCACAGGAGAGGTTGATGATGACGCGGTAGATGATGATGATGCTGTAGAGGATCATGCGGATGGAGTAGAGTATGGAGAGGATGGAGTAGAGGATGATGCTGATCCACAAAATGATGATGACGCTGCATTACATGCTGACGGGGCAGTTGATGATGATGGTAAGGATGCAGGTTTTGAGCAATTGGTGATGGCAGATGATGGAGCACAAGAGGTGGAAGTGGATGAGCAGAAGCTTGCCAATTTAATGGATGACTTGACCTATGATATCTTAGGCACGGAGAGACCAAAGAAGGCTGAGGTGCACGTTGAAGATGTGGAGGTTGTTGGTTCAAAGATAAACACCGTGGTTCAAGATGTTGTGGAAGTGGAAGCAGAGCAGGTATTGCCGAAGGTTGTGGAGAAGAAGAAGAGATACAACACTCGGCCCAACCCAATGGTAATATCCTCGAGTAGTGAAGGTTCTTTGTCAGTGAAGCCTAAGAGGAGTGGCCCGAAGCAGAGGACGTCGAAGACGGTTGCAACCCAATTTGGTCCGTCTGGTGAAATGTTCGATCCTTTGAAGCAATATGACGATTCATTCTTGGAGCCATTTTTGGAATGGTATCCTAAACCACCTAAGCACGAGAGGTACATGTTGTTTAATTTTTTGTCATTTTCATATTTGGCACCTAATTGCTATACCACATTCATTGCTTCTTCAATTGTGTGTCAGCTCTTTCAAGCTCCGTAGTGTTTGCCCTTATAAGGTTGGGGACTGGTTTTTTGAGACAATGACTGCGAAAACTGCATGGCTGACGACTGTGGTATTTTTTTTCTTCAAGTATATATATTCAGCAAAATAATTTTAGGTTGTTGCCTATCTATTTTCCATGTCCTCATTTTAAAATTGTTGCAGAATTGTGATGCTTTGCTCAACTTGTTGCTTTACAAAGCAAATCTGCAACCGCAATTATTCTTGGAGCGATGGGCCGTAGTTGAAAGCTGGTTTTGGGTAATAGTTTGCTCCCAAATTATCATTTTATTCATTATTTAGTAACATACTCTCCATTAATTTGTAACTGTGATGTTGTATCTGCAGCTGTATATGAGGCAAACGGTTGTAACACCATATCGCACTTATTTGATGACATATGCCAACGGTAGGAGGCCTGATCTTCTTGGGAAACCGTGGAGAGATGTTGATCGGGTATTTGGTATTGGACATGTCTTTGACAATCACTTCTGATAGAGATAAAAATATTCAGCTCTTTAAGAGAGCTGAGTATCTCATGTAGGTGTTGAGAGCACTCAGCTAGAGAAGTAGCATAATGATGAAGTCGAGGTCTCCCGAAGAGATCTCTCTTAAGAGATCTGCCTTGAGGTCTCCTGTTAGAGATCTGCCCTGAGGTCTCTCTTTAAAACTCTTCCTCAGTTGTATACCTGACGAACAAAGACACTTTAATTAATGCTCGTAAGGTACACTTAGAAGGTACATCGTGTCTCAGCCAATAGGGCAATAGCGCGTGTAAAGGTAAAGGAAAAAGATGGAGCAGCAATTCAGCTTCACTCTCAAGAAAACTCACGAGTATATATTATAAAATCCAACACACACAAACACAATTTTTTCAGACTTATTTTCCTGTTACATTCACTTCCAAAAGAAACCCAGAATACTAACTTAGGCTTCGGAGGTGGTTCGCCGGGAAACATCCCCGGCCTTTCTTTTTCTTGCAGAGCTGCGAGAGAGCATCACAGTCGGAGACGATTCTGACCATCGGAAAAGGAAGAGAAGTGTGGTCTTGGTAGGTGTTAATGTTCGCTCATCTCTCTGTTCTGATTTTGTGTAATGTACTTTTTTCTGGTTACATTAACTTCGTTGCCTACGAGATACGCATCCTAGAGCAAGAGATTGTTGTGTATGATTCCATGTGCGATACTGACCGGAGGTGGCGGGCAGTGAAGGATGAGTTTGTCAACATGTCTTTTAGGTTGAATTGGATGTGTGGTGAGGCTGGTGCGACCCACTTTAGAGGCGTGAAGAAGGCCGTGTGGGATGTCGTTCAACACCGAAACACTCCACAGCAGTCGAACGGGCACGATTGTGGAATCTATTCGATGAAATTCATCGAGTGTTTGGTTGTCGGGCGCCCGCTCTCGTACCTGACCTTCAAAGCATTTAGTTCTGCGATCTGCAGGGATTTCTACCGTTCCGAGTTCTTCAACTCGAGGGTGAATAAATGAATGGAGATGACGATGTATATTTTGACTTACTAACAGTAGGTTGCTACCTGTAAACATTATTAAGTAGTAGCTTTATTTGGCTAGTGTGTTGTGTTATTATTGAGTAGAATATTTTAAAACTTCACTTACCTTTCACGTTCTCTTTAAAAAAAAAATCTCTAGTTCGCAATCTGGTGGGGAGTTATGAGTAGCACAGCGGGACAAAGGGAATTATCAGCTATTTGAAAAATGGCTTGAAAATAGATAATTCCCAGATGAAGAACCTCAAAAACCTTTGTAGCATGAAGGAGTGAAATAAAAAGAAACGTGGGACCCCCAGAGTAGGTCTCACGCAATCCCAACAGAGATTGAAGAAGTGGGTGAGGAAAGGGAATATGTTGAATCGTATTCCTTGAGTTCCTTAAATGCCCGGCGAGACTTGATAATAGTCTTGGGAAAGAGTGGTGTCGAACACTTGTTATGCCCTTGACGATATGCCTTGATTGGGTACTGATAGTTAAAAACCTCGAAATGCAGGTTCAGTCATGGAAAATACATCGGTCCGAGATCGAGAGTCCCCACCTGAAGGAGTGGTGCGCGACGACAGCTCCTCGGAGGAACGTACTGAGGAGGAGAATCAGAATACTCTGAAAGTAGCTCCACCAAAGATGACGACGCCCCAGAAAGAGGGGGCTTCTAAGTTGACTAGTCCTCAGAAAGAAGGAGGTCGTAAGGGTTCAAAGGTCACGAGAGAGGAACCTCAAGTACTTGTGCAGCAGAGTGTCACCTATGCGGTGTCTATGGATCAGCTCAGTGCTATGGTGAAGCAAGCTGTATCCAAAGCTTTGGCTCCCTTAGAAGGCCAAAGTAAGAGATCTGGCCACACAACAAAGGAAAAAACCAAGAAGGTACGAATGGATCTTGTAAGATCCTGACCATGACGAGATGCCAATGAAATGGTTCAAGCCTTGTTAATATGAAAATAAATGTTCGCGATCTGAATATTCTTATTTTCCTTGACAGGGAGAACTCGTGGACGAAGGTCAGTGTGAAAGCGATGGGTATGAGAGCCCTCAAACTAAATCAGAAAATGGTCAGTGAATAAATAGAGAAAGTAGATATTAGCGACACTTTTAGAGTAGCTCACTCCCTAATAAAATCGTGATTGCTTATTTGCAATAAAATTTGCAGAGGACGAGGCACGGATTGTGAGACCTCAAGATGAGGGAGCTGCTGCTGAGATCGAACCCTCAAACAACAATTGAAAGATCTCCAGCGGAAGGCCTCTTCGCCTAGGAAATCTCCTAAGAAGCCTGTTAAAACCGGTAACAGCCAGTCTCCTTTCTCAAAGGACATCAGAGAAGATCAGTTACCTTCGAATTTCAAAACACTGACATTGGAGTACTACGGTTCCACAGATCTATATGAGCATATGATGAGATTTGAAAATGGTGCAATGTTGCATCAGTACACAGAAGGAGTTAAGTGCAGAGTTTTCCTTACGACTCTATCGAAGGTAGCTCAACAACGGTTCTCTCAATTACCTCCCAACAGTATAAGTTCGTTCCTCGAGTTCAAGTCCATGTTTCTTCACCAATTTGCTAGTGCGAGGAGGCACATAAAGACGTCCTCCTCACTCATGGCATTGAGGCAAGGACCCTCAGAGAGCTTGCGAGAGTATGTGACTCGCTTTAACGCTGAAGTGTTGCAAGTTCCTCTGGCTTCAGACGATGTGAAGGTGCAGGCGCTCATACAAGGTTTAGCACCGGACTTATTCTTTAATTCACTGAACAAGAGAGCTCCCCTATTCTTCGAAGAGTTGCTGCAGAGAGCTGAAAAATATGTCAACCTCGAGGAAGCTCAAGAGGCTAGAAAGATACAAGAACAACTCCCTGTTCCCAAAAGGGAGACCTCGGAGAAAAGGTTGTCTTCAGCTTCAAGAGCTGAAAAAGATAAGGGAGGGCAGAAGCCCAAGAGAGCCCCGAAAAGATTTGACCATTATACCCCCTTCAATGCATCTTTGGTGGAGGTCATGGAAGCTGCTGCCGGGTCTCCTCACTTCAGGTTTCCGAGTACTTATAAGGAAGCTCCACACAACCCGCGATCTGAGTTGTACTGCAAGTATCACAATGATTATGGTCATGACACGAACTCTTGTAGGCATCTGAAAGATGCCATTGAGTGACTACTGAAAAAGGATGATACCTTACTCCAATTTGTCAAAAAAGAAAGAGAGAAAAGTTATAAGAGAAAAGAGTCGGAGCAGAAGAGACCTGACCAAGAGGAGAGAACTCCCCCTAGGCGAGAGGATCCTCCCCCAAAAAGGGGAAACATCAACATGATTATGGGAGGAAATATTAACGGAGACTCAGGTCGGGCTCGTAAAGCCTATGTAAGAGCTGCTAAAGCCTAAGTGAATAAAGAGGTCCAGGAGTTAGCAGAGACAATGGGCATGGAGATTGATGTGGTGGACTCATTCCCAGAAGAAGAGACAAATCCAAAAGCGTGTGTAAGTTTTGGTCCCAATGACTTGATGAGCGCAACGCCCCATAACGATGCACTGGTGATCCGTGCTGAAGTGGCCAACTGGGGAGTGGCACGGATCTTCGTGGACACTGGAAGTGCGGTAAATGTGCTCTTCTGGGATTGTTTCCAGAAGATGAAGATTAATGTTGATTTGATTCCAGTGAACACAACATTATATGGTTTCGCTGGAGGCGAAATACGGCCCAAAGGGGAGGTGACCCTTCAGGTAACACTCGGGAGTGGTGAGACCTCGAACACTTGGATGGTGAAGTTCTTAGTAGTGGATACACCTTCGGCGTATAACATAATATTGGGAAGATCTGCACTAAATGACTTCCAGGTAGTGGTCGCTACCTACCACATGAAAATGAAATTTCCAGCTCTCAAGGAGGGATTGGTAGGTGAGGTCTCTGGAGACCAAGAAGTATCGAAAGAATCTTATGTAAAAACCATAAAGCATGCCAAGCAGAAGGAGAAGGGAGCCTTAGGGGCAGAACGCCCACCACAGGATAAAGATGCAAAAACGAGAGGTATAGAGGAAGACCTAGAACCAAGAATGCAGCCGGTGGAAGAGGATTTAATGATGGTGGAACTGTTCCCGGGAAAAACGGGTTTCATCACGAAGATAGGAAAGCAAATGGCTGAAGAACAGAGGGAAGCAATAACCCGATTGATGTGGCTAGAAAAGCACACCATGTAAAATCAGAACGAATGAACGACTAGAGAGCAGTACTCACCTATTCCACAATTCTCCTTGGCTTTGGATAACTGGAATCGTCCTTCCCGAAAGAATCCGAGCGTGAATCTGCAAGAAAAGGAGGGCCGGGAAGGTTTCCCGGCGAACCACCTCCGAAGGTTAAGTCAGCATTCTGGGTTTTGTTTCGGAACCAGTTTAATGGAACAGGGAGTAAGATTCAGAAAAAAGTGTGTATGTGTGTAGTGTTTTTTAGTATATATACTCGTGAGTTTTCTTGAGAATGAAATTGTGTTGCTTCCAACTCTTTTACCTTGATCTTTACACGTTCTATCATTTCATTGGCTATAGCAGCATCGTACTCTCTGACGGTACCAGATGAATCATTAATTAAAGTGTCCTTGTCCGTCAGGTGTTCAACTGGGAGAGAGCCCTGACTAAGAGCTCTCCGTACAGACCTCTGGCGAGGCCTTGCCGAGAGTTCTACTGACTGTTCTCTGAAAGTAGGTCTCCATGAGAGACCCCACCGCTACCATATAGAATGCTCAGGTCGGGTGTTCAGGTCGCATGCTCAGGTCTTCCTGGAGACCTGGATATTTTTGTTACTATCATCTACTCCCCCTACTCTAAATTTCGGGAGGTCTCCTTTTAGGAAATTTCAGAGTAGCCTGATTCGTGCAACCGTCATGTGCAACAATTCCTTCAGCAGTCCCTTTTTTTTTTTTTTTTTTTTTAATATGCAGACCTGCCTATTTTAAACTTTTGAACCAGGTCTCCTTTGACTGGTATTAAGTGAAAAAGCGGAGGAGACTTTACAACTTCCCCCACCTTTTTTCCAACCGCCCCCTTCTCTCTCATATATCGGAGGTTTTCACTTTTCATCTCCCTTCACTTTTAGCTATTCCTTTCAAATTTTTACTGTAAATCATCCATGGCACAAACTCCCTCTCGCTCTGAGGAATTCACCACTTCCGACCAATGCGAACCCCCACCATCTGACACCCAGCAACAGACTTCCCAACACGAGGATTCTCAATCGGACACCTCCGTTCACACTCAAGTGAAGAGGAAACAAACCTCTGGGGCGAAGAGAAAACAAACTTCTGCTCGTCGCTCCCGTCGCATAGCCATCCAAAACCCCTCCAGTCAATCACCTCCTTCCCACTCAACTGATGTCATCAACTTAACTGAGGGCTCCCTTTCCTCTGGTCACGAGGTCAAGGAGATGGATTCGTCGTTCCCGTCTGCTGAGACTTCTTCTTCTCTGAGGATTTCTGCTCCTCCCGCTATGAATGAAAATACTATAGCAGGTGAATCCTCCCTAACTTTTGTAGAATTAGCGCTAGTAAAGTCAATGTTAAACTGCGATGAGTTGTTTGATATTAGCATGCCAGAATCACATGACCGCCCCCATCTACTAGAATATCCTTCGGTAGCGTTTTGGTATCACCAGATAGAGTCAGGCCTAAGACTTCCTCTCCCCGACTTTGTAGTCCAAGTTTGTGGTTTATACAATCTATGGCCCAACCAATTTCATCCTTCTTTTGTCAAAATCTTATTGACTTTCTTTATCCTGCTTCGTGGTAACGGGGGCGTCCTCACTCCCTCTCTTTTTCAAACGGTGTATGACGTAAAACCTACTGGAGCCTTTTACTATGCTAGCGCTAGGCCCAAGGGTCCTGCCCAGCATTTGTGTGTACCCCGTACGGTGGGAAAAGAATGGAGGGACAAGTATTTCATTGCTACTCCAAAACAGGGTCATTGGCCTTTTGATTACCCTCAATGGCAAACACTTCGTTTGAAGTATCCCCGTCCTGCTGTTACCAGTATTGCTGACATAACTCTTCGAGTGCTATCAAAGTTGTCTCAAAAAGCAAGGGTTGCCCCCTTTCCATTCAATTCCCTGCTATCTGATCCTAGTGTACTTTCATTCTTTGGGCTAGCACCTCGCGAAAATCACTCTTTTTCCATTGAGGCTGGGTTTCAACTGTCTTCTCATCTTTTCCTTTTTTACTTCTCCAGCCTCTCTAACATACATTTTATTCTTCGCACCTTGCTTGGTGCAGGAACAAGTTGGATTCAGGACGTGAAGCTTCCTGATGATGAAGATTTTGATTTTGCTATCCTGCTGGAGGAACAAGCCCATTTAGAGTCCCAAGCTCATGATACTGCACACCCTGCCAATCCAGCTTCTTCATCTACCGTTGCCTCCGCGAGATCACAGTCAGCTTCCCTTACTGCTTCAGGGGTTATCATCAAGCCCACAACCACCAAGTCACTAGGTCCGAATGTTCCCCCTCAGCATCCAGGAAAGGACACAATCACTTCCAGTGGGTTTCCCTCTCCACCTCTCAAGGAGAAATCCAAAGTAGGTGCCTCTATTAGCCTCAAGAGACCTCTCCTGTCCCGAACTCCTGCTAGCACCACCAAAAAATCCAAGCATACCCCTTTTCTCGGCAGCTCCCCTCCACGAGGTGCTGACTCATCAGGTTACGCTTTCAGGGGCCAGACTTCCATCTCCCTCCGTAATTTGCCTCCTTCCGAATGCCTCTCCTTGCTGAAGGCCATTCCTCTCTCGGATGAGGAGGCTGAGGATAGCCCTCCCACTTTGCGCCAGCTGCAGGAGGAAAGCGCTCAAAACCTGGTGCAGGTGATACCACCATCATGCTTTCACTTCCAAAAAATACTCATCATTAAGTATTGTCACACCTTTACTGTTGTATATTTAATGCCTTCTTCTTTTTCCCTTGGCATCATTGCAGCTGTTCAGTACCCATGGTCGACTGCTGCAATTTCAGGATGCTGCCCAAGAGAAGGAACTGGAAAAGCTAAGGGAGGCACTGGTGGCAGCCAGGTGCAGTTGCAGAAGGCAATCCGAGCGAACGAGGACCTGCAGCATCAAAACCGGGACATCCTAGACACCAGTAGCAGGCTTTCCTTGGCCAATGACGATTTGAAAAGGAAGAACCATGAGCTGCTCATGTCCCAGGAAAAAATGTCTGCTTTATCCGAGGAAAATGCTTCCCTCAGCAATGTCAATGCCGAGCTCAGTCATCACTTATCCCAGGTCAGCAAGGAGCTTGAGGGGACTAAGGATCTTCTCTATGCTGCCAACCTCTCTTACCAGTCGGGCTACACTGAAGGGGTTCATTACTGTCGCAGCCACATCCTTCGGACCTCTCTGGGCCAGCAAGCACTGCAAATTCTCCACCAAGGTCTCCTGGAGTCCTTTCAGGCATCCCCTGAGTACCTGATGGCTATCTGCGGAGATATCGCCTTTCTGGCAAAGAGGTGCGGCATGACTGTACTAGCTAAAGCCCGTAATATGGGTTTTAAGGAAGTTGTAGAGATCGATCCGATAGTGAAGCATCTCCCTCTACCTCCCTCGTTCAAGGGTGATACCTCTACTCCTCCGGGGACTGCTTGGTGGCTTCCTGTCATGCGGAAGGCCTTTGAGGCTCTCACAGCGCCATGCGACTTACAAGCGGTCTTCTCCGATCCACCCGAGCCCATGTATGATTTCTTCCCCAAGGACTTCCTTCACCCTGGCAAGACATCAGGTATCTCATGTTTTCATATATTGATCTGGTATTTGTTGTTATAACGCTCTACTTCCCCTGCTAACCCATTTTTCACATATTCCCTTCTGATGTGCCTCTGTCTAGTGGGACCTCGCAAGGCATTGGGAATGAGCAGCTTGAGAATGTTCCCGAAGATGAGCCTGCTGACGCTACTGAGGCTGACCCTACTGATGCTACTGAGGCTGACCCTGCTGATGATACAACCAACTTCCTGGCTTAGTTATCATGTAGTTCATGTTTCAAACACTATTCTATCTGTTTTCGCACTGAACAATTTCTTTTGCCCGTCGTTGTTTGAACAATTTTAGCACTTTTGTTTGTTTTACTGATGCTGCACTCTCTACTTAGCAGTTTAATCTACTATGTCCATTACTGTGTCATCACTTGCTCTACGTTGTTTCTTTCGTTTACGTTTTCATTTGCATTTTCATGGGGTATTATGGGACCCCCTTAGGGGTGTAGGGTACACCTACTCCCCCTACTCTAGATGGTTGAACCCACTGTCAAACCATTTAGAGTAAACGTCTTATTTTTCTAAACATCATGTCTACTGCCCTGTCTCAACCTTATAATTTCCCATCATCATAATACAATAATTATGTAAAAGACGAAAATTCAAGGAAACAGCTTCTCATCTTTTATTTATTTGCGACAAGTTCTCTTCGTGCCATTACAGGAATATTTGTCTAGCTAAGCAAGCATCCTACTAAAAAAGGATGGGCATAAGACCTGGAACGTAGGCCCCCACCCATTTAAGACAAAACTTTCCATAGCATGTTTCTAAACATAGTACTTCTTCAAATTGCTCACGTTCCATGGTCTTGGTTCCGTGTACCCTTCATGGCTCGTGAGCTCGTATGCTCCGCCAGGGAACACTTTGGTCACCACGAATGGTCCTTCCCAATTTGGTTCGAACTTTCTCACCGGGTGCATGGCATCAGCTCTCTTGAGCACTAGGTCTCCCTCTTGAAACCTCCTCGTCTTTACTTTCATGTCATATGCTGCTTTTATGTGAGCTTTACAAGCCAGAGCTCGCTGGTGCGCCTCCTCACGTACCTCATCAATCAGATCTAGGCTATCAGCCCTCAGTTCCCCATTCAGGTTCTCATTATAAGATAGAACTCTATGCGTCGGAATTTTCACCTCCATAGGCATAACAGCATCGGCACCGTATACCAAACAGAATGGAGACTGCCCTGTAGCCGTTTTCTGTCCAGTTCTGTATGCCCATAACACTGAGCTCAGCTCCTCCACCCATTGAGACTTATCTTTTTCTAGCCTTGCCTTTATGCCATTCACTATGGTCCGATTGGTGACTTCAACTTGCCCACAGGTCTCTGGATGAGCAACAACAGCGAACCTCTGCTCGATTCCTCTGGCTTTACACCAAGCCTGAGTTCTTTTTCTGAAAAATTGTGTCCCATTGTCGGAAACCAGCACTCTAGGCAGACCATACCTGCAACAAATATTTTTCCATATGAATTTTATAATGCTTTCCTCTGTTACTGAGGATAAAAGCTCTGCCTCTACCCATTTACTGAAATAATCCACCACTACAATGATGTGGCATTTCTTTCCCGCTGCCATGGGAAGCTTGCCAACCAGATCTATGCCCCATTTATCGAATGGACATTCTGCATACTGGACTCCCAGCTCTTCAGCAGGCCTATGAATCAGTGGACCATGCTTCTGGCATCTGGCACACCTTTTCACGAAGACCTCAGCATCCTTCTTCAGAGAAGGCCAATAGTATCCAGCTCTCAGTACTCGCCGGATCAGGTTTCGGAACCCCATGTGGCATCCCGCTATTCCTTGGTGCACCTCCTTGATTGCCCGTAGACCTTCTGACTCGGCCACACATCTCAGCAGCGGCTGTGAGTAAGCCCTCCTAAACAAATGTCCTCCAATCAGACAGTATTTGGCATAGATTTTCCTTTTTCCAGCTCTCTCCCCCTCTAGCAATTCCCCTATTTTCAAAAAGTGTAAAACAGGCGTTCTCCAGTCACTTTTTTCTTCTATCTCGTGAATGCTTTTTTCTACATGACTGTTAGCCGTTTTTAGCAACGTCACTTTCTCAGGAACCAACTCATTCAGGGAGCTGGCCAAAGGCAAGGCGATCTGCCTGTGCATTGAGGTCCCGAGGTATCTGCTCTACCCTCAAGTGCTGAAACTGCTCACTCAGGTCTCTGACCTGCTTCACATACCTTATCATCCTTTCTTCTTTGATCTCATAATTTCCTGAGACCTGCTGAACCACCAATTGCGAGTCAGAGTGAATGACGACCCTCTGAGCTCCCAACTCAGCCGCCATCTCTAGGCCTCTGACAAACGCTTCGTACTCAGCCTCATTATTAGAGACTCTGAACTCAAATTTTAATGCGAAACTGAGTTCACTCTGATCTAGCATTATTATGACAATTCCGGCACCGCATCCTTCCACCGTCACCGATCCATCGACGAAGACTTTCCACTCTGGCCATTGCGTAGGTTGAGTGGTTTCTTGGATAAAATTCGCTAAGGCTTGTGCTTTGACAACTATGCGTGGCTCAAAATCCACATCATATTCCCCTAATTCCACACTCCATTTCACCATTCTCCCCGAGAGATCTGGCTTACTCAGTACTTGCTTAAAGGGGAAATTAATCCTCACCACCACCTTGTGAGCTAAGAAATACAATCTTAAACGCCTGGCTGCCGTCATCACAACCAAAGCGGCTCTCTCAACATCTGAGTATCTATATTCAGCCCCCTGCAAGGCCTTACTGATATAATAGATGGGCTTCCGGATAGAGCCCTCTTCCTTTATGAGAACTGCGCTCAAAGAGTGATCCCCAACAGATATATATAGGTACAAAGTTTCACCCGGGGTAGGCTTGGTTAACACTGGCAGACTTGCTAGGTGAGCTTTCAATTTCTTGAATGGTTTCTGACAGTTCTCATCCCATTCAAATTTACTTGCCTTTTTCAACACTATAAAAAACGAAAAACTTCTCTCCGCCGAAGTAGATATGAACCGACTAAGCGCAGTGATTCTTCCATTCAACCGCTGTACCTCCCTCACATTAGTAGGAGCAGCCATCTCCAGTACGGCTTGTACTTTCTCCTGATTCACTTCAATTCCTCTTGGGAGTCACCATATATCCCAAGAACTTTCCTGACCTGACTCCAAATGTGCATTTTGCTGGGTTCAATCGCAAATCATATTTTTTTACAACTGTCAGGACCTCTTCTAGATCTCTGGCATGGTGTTCTGCTCTCACGCTTTTTACAAGAATATCATCTACGTACACCTCTAGGATTCTCCCTATTTAGTTTTCAAATATTGCATCCATTATTCTCTGATAGGTAGCTCCGTCATTTTTCAAGCCAAAAGGCATTCTCACATACGCAAATGTACCGCACACAGTTACAAAGGCCGTTTTGATCACATCTTCAGGAGCCAGTTGTATCTGGTGGTAGCCCTGGTAAGCATCCAGCATAGACAACAATTCACACCCTGACGTTGAATCGACTAGCTAGTCGATGCAAGGCAGTGGGTAATGGTATTTCGGGCAAGCCTTATTCAGGTCTCTGAAGTCTATACACATCCGCCAACTACCATTGCTCTTTGCTACCATCACCGCATTCGACAACCATTCAGAGTACTGGATTTTAACGATGTGACCAGCGTCTAACAGACGCCTGATTTCCTCTCTGATCACATTTTCCTTTTCCGGTCCAAAGGACCTTTTCTTCTGCCTCACTGGCTTCGCCCTAGGATCTACATTCAGATAATGCAGGGCTATCAACGGGTCTACCCCTTTCATGTCTTCCGGGCTAAATGCGAATAGATCTGAATTCTTCCACAAGCACCGCATTATCGCCTCTTTTTGCTCTTCAGTCATTTACTTTCCCATCTTTGTGGTGAACCCCATTTTTCCTGGGAATAGTTCTACCGTCATCAAATCCTCTTCTGCCGGCTGCATTCTCGACTCCAGGTCTTCGTCCACTTCTTTCACCTTTACGTTTTTGTCTTGCGGTGGGCGTTATGCCACTGAGGCTCCTTTCACCTTTTGCTTAGCATGCTTTATGGATTTCACATAAGACTCTTTTGACACCTCTTGGTCACCCGAGACCTCACCCACCAGGCCTTCTCTGAGAGCTGGGAACTTCATTTTCATGTGGTAGGTGGAGACCACCACCTGGAAATCATTTAAAGCAGGTCTTCCCAGTATTATGTTGTATGCTGAAGGTGTATCTACTACTAGAAACTTCACCATCCGAGTATTTGAGGTCTCGCCACTACCAAGTGTTACCTGAAGGGTCACTTTCATATAAAGCTGTGTATTTCTCCTCCAGCAAAACCGTATAAAGCTGTGTTCACTAGCCCTAAATCGGCGTTGATTTTCATCTTCTGGAAGCAATCCCAGAAGAGCACATTCACCGCACTTCCAGTGTCTACAAAGATCCGCGCCACCTTCCAATTAGCAATGTCTGCACTAATCACCAGCGCATCATTATGAGGTGTTGCGCTCATCAGGTCTTCGGGACTGAAACTCACACATACTTTTGGGTTCACTTCCTCTCCAGGGAATGAATCTACCACATCGATCTCCATGCCCATTGTCCCCGCTAACTCCTGGACCTCTTTGCTCGCTTGAGCTTTGGCAGCCCTCACGTGAGCTTTGCGAGCTCGACCTGAATCCCCATTGGTATTTCCTCCCATAATCATATTAATATTTCCTCTTTTTGGAGGAGAATCATCTCGCCTTGGGGGTGTTCTTTCTCTCTGATCAGGCCTCTTCGGCTGTGGCTCTTTCCTCTTGTAGCCCTTCTCTCTTTCTTTCTTAGCAAACTGGAGTAAGGTGTCATCCTTCTTCAACAGTCGTTCAATAGCAATATAATTCAGATCGCGGGTTACGCGGAGCTTCTTTATAAGTGCTGGGGTACTTGAAATGAGGGGACCTGGCAGCTGCTTCCATGACCTCCCCCAAAGGTGCGTTAAGGGGCGTATATTGATCAAACCTCTCGGGAACTCTTTTGGGCCTTTGTCCCCCTCTGTCTTTTTCAGCTTTCACTGCTGAGGATGACCTCCTTTCTGAGGTCTCTTGTTTGGGCTTAAGAGACTCCTCTTTAGCTCTCCTAGAGTCTTGGGCCTCTTCCAAATTAACATACTTATCAGCTCTCTGCTGCAACTCCTCAAAATATAACGGAGGTTTTTTGTTCAACGAATCAAAGAATGGCCCTGGGGCCAAGCCCTGTATCAATGCTTGCACCTTCACATCATCAGAAGCCAAGGGTACTTGCAATGCTTCAGCATTAAAGCGTCCAACATATTGACGCAGGCTTTCCGAGGGTTTCTGCCTTAACGCCATGAGTGAGGAGGAGGTCTTAACATGCCTTCTTGCACTAGCAAACTGATGCAGGAACATGGACTTGAATTCACTAAATGAGCTTATGTTGTTGGGGGGTAGCTGGGAAAACCATTGCTGAGCTATCTTCGACAGGGTTGTAAGGAAGATCCTGCACTTCACCCCTTCCGTATACTGATGGAGCATTGCCCCATTCTCAAATCTCATTATGTGTTCATATGGGTCTGTGGAACCATCATATTCTAACGTCAATGTCTTGAAATTTGGAGGTAACTGATCCTCTCTAATGTCCCTCGAAAAAGGAGACTAGCTGTTATTAGTTTTAACAGGCTTCTTAGGAGATTTCTTAGGCGAGAGAACCTTGCGCTGGAGGTCTTTCAGCTGCTGTTTGAGGGATGCAATCTCAGCAGCAACTCCTTCGTCTTGAGGTCTTGTAATACGTGCTTCGTCTTCTGCAAATTTCATTGCAAAAATAAGTAATCACGACTTCATTAGTGAGTAAGTTACTTCGAGAATGTCACAAATATATACTTTCTTTATTTATTCACTGACCATTTTCTGATTCAGTTTGAGGGCTCTCATACCCATCACTTTCATACTGACCCTCCTCCACAGGTTCTCCCTGTCAAGGAAAATAGGGGTATTTAGATCACGAACATTTATTCTCATATTCATGAGGGTTCAACCATTTCACTGGTGTCTCATTACAATCGAGATCTTACAAGACCCATTCATACCTTCTTGGCTTTGCCTCTTGCCGTGCTGCCAAACTTCTTAGTTTGACCTTCTAGCGGAGCTAGGGCCTTAGATACAACTTGCTTTACCATAGCATTGAGCTGATCCATAGATACCGCATAGGTAACACCCTGCTGCGCAGATATCTGAGGTTCATCTCTCGTAACCTCCGAGCCTTTATGACCTCCTGCTTTTTGAGGGCTGGTCGACTTGGAGGCCCCGTCCTTCTGAGGCATGGTTATCTTTGGTGGAGCTTTCTTCAGCGCGTTTTGATTTTCCTCCTCAGTAAGTTTCTCTGAGGAGCTATCGTCACGCAACACTCCTTCAGGTGGGGATTCCCGGTCTCGGACCGATGTATCTTCCATGACTGAATCTATATTTCCAAAATTTTCAACTTATCAGTCAAAAGACAGCATTAGGACCATCATCAGGTCTCACAAGGACCATTACAAGGTCTACACTGCCCCTCTCGAAGGACCATCATCAGGTCTCAGAAGGGGAATTCCAGGGAATTCAAGGAATATGATATATCATATTCCCTTTCCCTACGCACTCGCTCCCCATCTCCGTGGGGACTGAGTGAGACTTACTCTGAAGTCTTTATGTCTTTGCCAATTCTGGCCCCTCAGTTCATGAGGACTTCCGAATTTTACTTCTCAGAATCATCTATTTTTAACCATTCTTCCACTCAACAGGGAATTCTATTTAACTTCTACTCCACCAACGGCTCTATACCACACCATGAAATATAGTACTTTACGAAAATACCAGGAATAAGCAAGCTTAAGAGATTACACCAAGATTTGCAAAGAGTTTCGAAACATAAAAGTTCTGAAATCACTCAACCCACTCCTTTAAAAACAGAAAAAGCTCTTGAAAGGAGAAATACGAAATGACTCAAAATACTCATATCCAGTTTCTCAATTCTCTTCTCGCTCTTTCGAGTTTAAGCTCGAACTCGATGTCATTGAAAGAAGGACGCACAAAAAGAGTTTAGGACGAAATTCTGAAGCCAAATTCCGTTCCCACAGACGGCGCCAGATGATGCGGCTAGAAAAGCACACCATGTAAAATCAGAACAAATGAACGACTAGAGAGCAGTACTCACCTATTCCACAATTCTTCTTGGCTTTGGATAACTGGAATCGTCCTTCCCGAAAGAATCTGAGCGTGAATCTGCGAGAAAAGGAGGGCTGGGAAGGTTTCCCGGCGAACCACCTCCGAAGGTTAAGTCAGCGTTCTGGGTTTTGTTTCGGAACCAGTTTAATGGAACAGGGAGTAAGATTCAGAAAAAAGTGTGTATGTGTGTTGTGTTTTTTAGTATATATACTCGTGAGTTTTCTTGAGAATGAAGTTGTGTTGCTTCCAACTCTTTTACCTTGATTTTTACACGTTCTATCATTTCATTGGCTATAGCAGCATCGTACTCTCTGACGGTACCGGATGAATCATTAATTAAAGTGTCCTTGTCCGAGGTGTTCAACTGGGAGAGAGCCCTGACTAAGAGCTCTCCGTACAGACCTCTGGCGAGGCCTTGCCGAGAGATCTACTGACTGTTCTCTGAAAGTAGGTCTCCATGAGAGACCCCATCACTACCATATAGAATGCTCATGTCGGATGTTCAGGTCGCATGCTCAGGTCTTCCTGGAGACCTGGATATTTTTGTTACTATCATCTACTCCCCTTACTCTAAATTTCGGGAGGTCTCCTTTTAGGAAATTTCAGAGTAGCCTGATTCGTGCAACCGTCATGTGCAACAAGGTGTTGAAGAATCACCGCGCTCAGTCGGTTCATATCCGCTTCAGCGGAAAAAAGCTTTCTGTTCTTCAAGGTGTTGAAGAAGGCCTGTAAATTTGAATGGGATGAGAGCTGTCAGAAGGCATTTGAGGACCTGAAAACTCATTTGGCAAGTTTGTCGGTGTTAACTAAGCCAACCACAGGAGAAACCCTATACCTGTACATATCTGTGGGAGATCATTCCCTGAGTGCAGTGCTCATAAAGGAGGAGGGCTCTATGCAGAAGCCCATCTATTATATCAGTAAGGCCCTGCAGGGAGCTAAGTATAGATATTCTGACGTGGAGAGAGCTGCCTTAGCTGTGATGACAACAACAAGAAGGTTAAGGTTGTATTTCCTAGCTCACAGGGTGGTGGTGAGAACTAATTTCCATTTAAGCAAGTGCTGAGCAAACCAGATCTCTCGGGGAGAATGGTGAAATGGAGTGTGGAGCTTGGGGAATACGATGTAGAATTTGAGCCACGTACCGCTATCAAAGCGCAGGCTCTGGCGGACTTCATTCAAGAAACTACTCAACCTGTACAATGGCCAGAGTGGAAGGTCTTTGTTGATGGGTCGGTGACAATTGAGGGATGTGGCGCTGGAATTGTCATAGTAACGCCAGACCAAAGCGAGCTCAGTTTTGCGTTAAAGTTTGAGTTCAGAGTCTCTAATAACGTGGCTGAGTATGAAGCATTCGTTAGAGGATTGGAGATGGTAGCTGAACTGGGAGCTCAAAAGGTGGTCATTCACTCCGACTCCCAGCTGGTGGTTCAGCAGGTCTCGGGGAATTACGAGATCAAAGAAGAAAGGTCAGGTATGTGGAGAAGATCAGAGATCTGAGTAAAAGTTTCCAGCACCTGAAGATAGAGCAGATACCTCGAGACCTCAATGCACAGGCGGACCGCCTGGCTAAGCTAGCCAGCTCGCTGAATGGGTCAGTGCCTGGAAAAGTGACATTGCTAAAAATGGCAGGTAGCCGAATAGAAAAGAGTATTCATGAGATAGAAGGAAAAAATGATTGGAGAATACCTGTTTTACATTTCTTGAAAATGGGGGAACAATTAGAAGGAGAGAGAGCTGGAAAAAAGAAAATTTACGCCAAGTATTGTCTGATTGGAGGACACTTATTCAGGAGGGCTTACTCACAGCCATTACTGAGATGTGTGACAGAGGCGGAAGGTCTGCGGATAATCAAGGAGGTGCATCAGGGAATAGTAGGATGTCATACAGGGTTCCGAGACCTGATCCGGCGAGTGCTGAGAGCTGGGTACTATTGGCCTTCTTTGAAGAAGGACGTCGAGGTCTTCGTAAGAAGGTGTCCCAGTTTCCAGAAGCACGGGCCACTGATTCATAGACCTGCTGAGGAGCTGGGGGTTCAATATGCAGAATGTCCGTTTGACAAATGGGGCATAGATCTAGTTGGCAAACTTTCCATGGCAGCAGAAAAGAAATGTCACATCATTGTAGCAGTGAATTATTTCAGTAAGTGGGTAGAGGCAGAGCCTTTATCTTCAGTAACAGAGGAGAGTATCATAAAGTTTATATGGAAGAATATTTGCTGCCGATATGGCCTGCCCAGAAAGCTGGTATCTGATAATGGAACGCATTTCTTTGGAAAAAGAACACAAGCTTGGTGCAAAGCTAGAGGAATCGAACAGAGGTTCGCTGCTGTTGCTTACCCAGAGACCTGTGGACAAGTGGAAGTCACCAATCAGACCATAGTGAATGGTATCAAAGCAAGGTTAGAAAAAAAGAGGTCTCAGTGGGTGGAAGAGCTGAGCTCGGTGTTGTGGGCGTATAGAACTGGACAGAAAATAGCTACAGGGCAATCTCCTTTCTATTTGGTATATGGCACTGACGTTGTCATGCCAATGGAGGTAAAGATTCCGACACACAGAATCCTGGCCTACAGTGAGGACTTGAACAGAGACCTGAGAGCTGATAGCTTAGATCTGATTAATGAGGTGCGTGAAGAGGCACATCAGCGACCTTTGGCTTACAAGGCTCGCATAAAGGCATCATATGATGCGAAAGTGAAGACCAGGAGGTTTCAAGAGGGAGATCTGGTGCTCAAGAGAGCTGATGCGATGCATCCGGTGATAAAGTTTGAGCCAAATTGGGAAAGACCTTTTGTGGTAACTAAAGTACTCCTTGGTGGAGCATATGAGCTCACGAGCCATGAGGGATACGTAGAACCAAGACCATGGAACATTAGTAACCTGAAGAAGTATTATGTTTAGAAACATGCTATGGAAAATTTTTTGTCTTAATGGGAGGGGATCTACATGCCAGGTCTCATGCCCATCCTTTTTGATAGGATACTTGCTTGGCTAGACAAGTATTCCTGTAATGGCACGAAGAGAACTTGTCGTGAGTAAATAAAGGCTGAGAAGTTGTTCTTTTATTTTTGTCTTTATTTATGTTTTGTCATGAAATAAGGAACGACATTACAAAGCCAAAATAAGGCAGTAAATGCGATACCTAGTAAGATGAAGTAAAGTATTTACTCTAAATGGTTTAACAAAAAGATAAAACCATCAAGAGTAGGGGGGAGTAGGGGTGTACCTTACACCCCTAAGGGGGTCCCGTAATACCTCATGAAAATGCGAGAAATTTGAAAAATAAAAGAAGGAAGAAATGCATAGACAAGCAAGAACATGATAATAAGATATGCGCAATAGATTAAGCTACTAAGTAAGGCGTGCAACATTTAAAGAGTAGGCAAAAGCGGATAAATTGTTCAATACCGAAATACAAAATAAATTGTCTAATACGAAAGCAAAATAAGAGCATTGTTCGAAACATAAACTACACAGCAGTTAAGCAAGGAAATTGGCAGCATCATCATCAGGATCAGCCCCCGCAGCATCAGCAGACTCACCCCCAGGTTCATTCTCCAGCCTTCCTAGTTCATCACCAAGGACTTGCGAGGCCCCACCAGTTAAAGGTGCATCTGAAGAAAGGAGATGGGAAATGGATAATGAAAGGAACGGAAAGTTATAACGGCAAACACGAAAATAGGCACGTAAGAGTAGAGTAAGGTGTATGATACCTGATATCTTAGCAGCCTGAAAGAAGCCTTTTGGGAAAAATCGTAAATGGGCTCAGGCGGATCAGAGAAGGCCGCTTGCAAATCGCAAGGGGCAGTGAGAGCCTCGAAGGCTTTCTGCATGACAGGAAGCCACCAAGCTGTTCCTAGAGGAGCAGAGGGATCACCCTTGAATGAGGGAGGTGGAGGAAGATGTTTCACTATCGAATCTACCTCTATAGGCTCCTTAAAACCCAAGCTGTGAGCCTTGGCTAACACAGTCATGCCACATCTCTTCGCCAGGAGGGCGATATCTTGGCGAATAGCTAGCAGGTACTCAGGTGAGGCTCGGAAAGATTCCAAGAGACCTTGATGGAGGATTTGCAGTGCTTGCTGGCCTAGAGAAGTCCGGAGGATGTAGCTGCAGCAATAATGAACCCCTTCCGTATAACCTGATTGATAAAAAAGGTTGGCAGCATGAAGTAGGCTCTTGGTCCCCTCAAGTTTCTTGCTAACTTTGGACAGATGATGACTGAGCTCGGCATTGACATTGCTGAGGGAGGCATTCTCCTCGGATAAAGCGGACATCTTCTCTTGAGACATGAGCAGTTCCTAATTCTTCCTTTTTAAATCATCATTGGCTAGGGAAAGTGTTACAGCCCCAAATCCCGAGGGACGGCAAAGCCGGGGTGTGACTAGGGGTTGGATTAAAGGAGCGGGGAAGAATGGGGATAAATGAATAAATAGACAATGATTAAACGACAAATGATATATATGATCAAATTTTATTGAAAGAAAGAGAGTCGACCTTGAAGAATCGCTCGACAAAGTAGTTCTCAAAAGAAACTAAGTTCGAAGTATGGAACTTAGACTCAAAAAGTTTTATACATTAACACAAGAGTTTAGCAGCGGAAAAACGTAAACTAGAACACAACTGATCTTCTCTAATCACAATCTTTTACTCAACCTCCGCCGCTCCCGTCGCTCAACCTACACATTTATAAATATATGCAGGGCTAAGTATTTTCATACTTAGTGGATACATTGCCGAAAACATAATAACAATAGATTAATCAGGCATTTTTAACAGTAACGCATCAGGGTTTTTCTTTAAAATACTCGAGCCTACTAAACATTTTCTTTCACTTTTCACAATTTAGCTTGGCCAAGTCTTTACTTGATGTTACGTTCAATTTGCCCAACATTCCTCACCGTGGCTGGCTACCCCTCAACAGGGTACCACACACACCGGCTACCGGTACACAAACTCTGGAAAGTCCCCCTTGTATACTAACTCAGAGTACGATCGATTTAGTTAGCCCCCTTGTATCTAACTCATAATTTCTGGAAAGCTATCGGCTAACTCAGAATGGCACAAAAGAACTCACATAAAACAAAGCATTTTACGCCTGATAATCACTTTCAAAAACACAGTTATCAAACCTGTAAGAAAACATTTTCGAGCATCGCTCGTTTGATTTGGTATATAGGAAAGCCCACCTCAATGATTACAGAACTAAAACACGAGCTTCCGTCTTCCGTCCTATCTTCTAATCTTGTCATTCTCCTTCTAACGTAAATAATCAACACTTTAATAAGCGGTCGAGACAATAAAGGAAAAAGGAAATCGAATTCGTTTTAGACTTTTAGGCCTTTGCACTTAACTACATTCTTTTGATTGTCAAAGAAACGAGACTCGATCAATTCTCGTTTAGAAACTGACTCGGCTCATTACTCGATACTTAGGTCAGTTATTAATGGGAGTTGATAACTTATAACGACTTAGAAGTTTACAAGGAACAAAGTTAAAATGGATTCGACTTAAGAATTTAGATTTACAAAAGTTTCTGCACAAAGCAGAGGTTCTGGAGTTTATACAGAACAGATTCCTGCAAAACAGGGGATGAAATTTATACCAAAACAAAGCTACAGATGTGTAGTTTACTCTCCAATTTACGGATCTTAATTTCGTTAAGCGATTAGAAAGTTATGACAGTTTCCGTGAAAGGTCGCAAAACAGTCCGCGTGGAACCCTAGTGCTCGTTAACTCGACGCACGACTTCCTAGGTTCGACTAATGATATACCACTTTTATTCTCACGAAAATTCTATCTCAAGGCAGTCAACATTTACAATCTTTTATGACAAACTCCTTCACATTTCTCGATTTAAAACTCGACGTATATTTCCTCGTCTTTCAACTACCAATTACTAAATCATTTCCAATTCAATTTCTATTTCATTCATCAACTTTTAGTTCATAACTATAACTTATATCATCTCATATCTCGGATGGAAATATCGTCAACTACAAACTCGTTTATCAAACGACAACAATCATTAATATCAAATTGGTTTTCCTTATTCGACTTTTCTATCGACAGTTAGACTCGTTTCTTCGTCTCTTATCAAAATTCCAACTTCTTTAGAATTCGTTCAAATTTTCTGATTACGATCATTAACTAACAAGATTAACATATATTCAAATCATAGACCCAAATCATTATCCAATCTTGACTTATCGACGATTCTTCGTCTCTTAATAAAAATTCGACGTTCTCCGATTTTGCTCAAACTTTCCAATATCGTTCATCATCTATCAAGATTCACTAATACGTAAACCACAAACTCAAATTATTAACGAATCTTATCTTATTGTCAGGTTTTCGTCTCTTACGTTTTCTATTTTATTTTTAGAAAAATTCTAATAAATTATATAGTCATCTATACACTCACTACATACCATTTCTATCATCATATCATGCAAATTATATCATTTACTACATCAAATCCTCACTTATTTCTCTATTATATTTTTATTTTTATTTTTAGAAAATTCTATATTAATTCATGCATCAATCTACCAACATGTAGAACACAAATCCATTAATCAATCATCTAAAAATCGAACTAAACATCAAACCCCTAAATCCTCTAAAATTTCGGTATTGATCAATATTTAAGGGGGATGATTTCTTCTTAAATTCTCAATCATAGAAATTCATTTCTATGCATAAATATCCAAGTATCAAAGCTTAAAACATCATATCCCATTTCCTTCTAATTTTCGGTTCTCCAAAATAATTAAGAGGGATGATTTTTCATTTGATTCTAACCATGGAAATCCATTCCTAAGTATTAGATAGCATGAATTAAACTTGAAACATCAATCCTACAATTTCCTATAAATTTCAAAAATTACAAAGATTGAAAGAAATAAATTTTACTTGGATGGAAAGGAAGCTAACATCCTTACCTTGTTAGATATGAACTTAGATTTAGGATTGATGGAAAGATGAACAAGTTATGATAATTTCACTTGATGAACTAGATGAAGATTTGAAGAACAAAGAATAACAAGAGAGATAAGAGAGAAAGAGAGAGAGAGAATCGGCTATGAGGGGAAAAGAAGAGAAGAAAATGAGATGTTGGAGGGATATTTATAGCATGAGGTGTTAAGTTGAAGAAGAAATTAGATGATGAGTCATGGTGGTGAGTCATGGTGTGATAAAGATAGAAAATAAAATTAAAGTGATGACTAAACACACATAGGCGGTTTTGGGGAGGAAAATTAATTCAAAATATCTCGTTTACGGGTCTAATACTGCATATATAAATCGAGAAATTAATTTTATAGACGGTTACATTTTTATCGGAATCTAATTCGACCACTAGATTGGAAATATTTTACTTAGTCGGAAGGCATATTTCGATTTCCGAAATCCGATAAAAAGTCGGGATAAGACAGTCCAAAATTCGCCCGGAAAAATAATAAAAACTGACATTCTCCGGTGAACTTGTATCGAAGAAAAAGTGAATGTAAAATCTGACGGTTTTTTGATCTGAGTTTTCGAACGAAAATTTTATCGGACGCGAAAACCCTAATACAATAGTCGTTCAACCGACTTCTGGAATTTATTTTCAGAAACGGATTTCACCGTTAGTCTTAGAATCGAAAATCCTTAACTTAGGCGTGCAAAGCCTTAATTAATAATTGAATTTTTATTTTGCCGACGGAAGAAATATCCGGGGTATTGCAGAAAGCCTGCTGCTGGTATCCAGGATGTCTTGATTCTGGCGTTGCAGGTCTTCGTTCGCCCTAGTTAACTCCTGCAGCTGCACTTGGCCAGCCACTAACGCCTCTCTCAGCTTCCCCATCTCTTTCTCTTGGGCAGCACCTTAAAGTTGCAGCAGTCGACCATGAGAACTGATTAGCTAAAAGAGAGAGAAAAAAGGCATTAGACATGTAAAAGTAAGAATATGATAATGTTTAGAATGAATGCTTTCTGAAAACGAGAACATGATAGCAATAATACCTTCACCAAATCTTGAGCGCTTTCCTCCTGAAGTTGATGTAGAGAGGGAGGGCTAGACTCAGCCTCCTCCTCTGAAAGGGGAATAACTTGCAGCAGGGAAATGCACTCAGAATGAGGCAACTTGCAAAAGGAGCTGGAGGTTTGACCTCTGAAAGCATAACCCGATGAATCAGCACCATTAGGAGGGGAACCACTGAGAAGAGGGGTATGTTTAGACTTCTTGGTGATGCCGGTAGGAGGTCGGGAGAAAGGAGGCCTCTTAAGGCTGGTAGAGGCGTCCACCCTAGTTTTCTCCTTTTGGGATGAGGAGGAAAGCTTACCAAAGGTAACTTTATCCTTGCCAAGATCCTGAGGGGGTGCACCCGAGCTGAATGATTTAATAGTTGTAGGCTTGATGAGGGTTCCTGAGGCTACAGAGGGAGCTGATAGCGATTGCATGAATGCTGCGGCAAACGAAGAGGTTTCATTGGTGGGATGAGAGATATCTTGAGCCTGAGATTCCAGGCGAGCTTGCTCCTCCAACAGAATGGCAAAATCAAAGTCTTTGTCATCAGGAAGTTTCACATCTTGAATCTAGCTTGTTTCTGCGTCAAATATGGTGCGAAGGATAAAATGCATGTTAGGAAGACTCGAGAAATAGAAAAGAAAAAGGTAAAAAGACAGTTGAAACCCACCCTCGATGGAAAAAGAGTGATCTCCTCGAGGGGATAATCCGAAGAAGGAAAGCACGCTAGAGTCAGATAGCAATGAATTGAATGGGAAGGGGGTAAACTGTGCCCTTTGAGTTAACTTTGATAACACCTTGAGAGTAATAGGAGGGATATCCTTAACGGCCGGACGAGGCTGCTTCAGGTGAAGTGTTTGCCATGGGGGATAGGTGAAAGGCCAACGACCTTGTTTAGGAGTGACGATGAAGTACTTGTCTCTCCACTCTTTCCTCGCCGTGCGAGGAACACACAAGTATTGGGCAGGGCCCTTGGGTCTAGCACTAGCCTAATAGAATGCACCAGTGGGCTTCACATCATAAACAGTTTGGAATAGAGTGGGAGTTGGGACACCCCCATTTCCACTAAGCAAAATGAAGAAAGTCAACAGGATTTTGACGAAAGAGGGGTGAAATTGGTTGGGCCATAAATTATGCAGATCACAAACTTGAGTCACGAAGTCAGGGAGGGGAAACCTTAAACCTGCCTCTATTTGGTGATACTAAAAAGCCATCGAAGGATAATCTAATAGATGAGGACCGTCATACGGTTTTGGCATGCTAATATCAAACAACTCATCACAGTTCAACAACGACTTTACTAATGCTAATTCTACAGGAGTTAGGGAGGATTCACCTTGTTGCATCCGAAAAAGTGACGCACCATATAAGGAAAAGGGGAAATCGTTGCTCGCTTGTTGTGAATTCAGGGCCAAGAGATGAACTGCTACGCTTCTGTTTCATGTCGATGCGTATTTGCCTGCAAAAGAATGAACGCCGGGGGTGGTTTTCGGCGAACACCCTCCGAAGCTTAAGTCAGATTCGCTCATTCTTGAAGATAATATTGTAGAGTGCATAAGTGTTTTTGTATAGAGAATATTGTGTAGAAGGAACCCCCTGTAAATGTGAATGAGGTTGGGTATTTATAGGAAAAATGAATGGCTTGGAGAATAAGCTATATTTCCAGCTGTTAGTACTTACTCCAATGCCACATGGCGAGATGTGATTGTAGTGGTGTCAGGCTGGCAGGGAAGGACACGGGAGACCTGATCGGGTCTCAGGTCCAGATCTCAGGTCCAGGCCTCAGGTCTCAGGTCTTAGGTCCAGGTCTCAGGTCTCAGTTCTCAGGTCTCAGGTCTCTAACCGAGACCTGATAATTTTGTGCCACAACATCTACTCCCCCTACTCCGGCTGATTCTTTACCAAGAAAAAAGTCGGAGTAGTTATTTCTGATTCGTAGAATCACACTTCATTAGCTCAGATCTTACTTGAACCAACTTTACAAACTATGAGCCCTGATTTCTAAGATTCGTATCATTCGGCTTATGTTCAAAGCTATCTCACTAAGCGCGTGCTTAAGCTTTACTTCCCTCAACTTACCTTAAGGTTCATCTCTAAAATTACGCGCTCAAGCTTACTTCATTCAGTATGTTTGACAACATGGTGAAAACTCCTTAATTCCAAAGTTAGGTCTATTTGTGATCTTATCCTTCAAATTCTGGATTTAGGTCTCTTCGTGTCCAAACCTAGAGTTCAACTCTCACTAAATATTATTTCATTAAATTTTTACCTCAGCTCATGTTGTGATGTTTTTCTTACAAATTCTGAATTCAGACCTCATCATGACCTTAATCCGAATTCAAAATTCAGCTCTCGCTGAATATTATTTCATTAAATTTTTACCTCAGCTCATGTTGTGAGGTTTTTCTTACAAATTCTGAAATAAGCTCTCTTGCTGACTTTAATCCAAATTCACCTCCACTTATGCCGACACTCATCTCGTGAATTCTGGATTTTGGTCTCCTCACGACCTTAACTTAGGTTCAAAGTTTAGCTTCTCGCTGAACCTCAGTTCATTGGAACTTAACTCATGCTATCTCTAAATTCAGCTCTTACTAATACCTAAACTTCACTCTTGCGGATCAGGCTTTTATGAGGCTTGTTTCTAAATTTCGTGGTACTCCGTCACGATTAGGCCCACTTCTATTGGCTTAGGCCAAGTCGATGCTCGTGTTAACTCATATTGCAGCTCAGGCTAATGGCTCGGTATACGATCATTCCTTATCTTGTAGAGGTTCGTTTTATCATCAATTTTCACTAAAGCTTAATTATTTCTTAGGCATGGAGCTTGAGTTTAAGTTCATACCCCGCTCAACTTACTAATCCTCAACATTCGGAGTTCAACTCCCTTTTCGGACTGAGAAGTTAGACTCTCGCTGATGTCCTTCAAAATTTAGCTATTGCTGATAGTTTACCTCAACGCTTAGAGTTTAGCTCATGCTACAACTTATCTCTGAGAGCTCAGGATCCCACCGAGTTCTCTCAAATCTCAACTCTTGCTGACACCTGATTTGAGTATTTAGAGTTCAGCTCGTGCTGAAATTCACTTCTTTGACTGAGAGCTCAGGCGCCTGCCGAATTTTCTCAAAGTTCAACTCTTATCGGAGTTAACTTTTAAAGCTAAGAGCTTAGTTCATCCTTAGCTCATTCAAAGTTTAACTCACGCTGGAGCTTGACTTAAACAAGCAGGATATAGCTAACACAGGAACAAACTTCTTCGGCTGAGAGCTCAGCTCCTACCTAGTACATTCAAAGCTTAGCTAACACTGGAGCTTCTTCCATAGTCAGAAGCTTGGGCTTTTGTCGGTATCTCTTGATGTTCAGCTCATGCTAATATTTTGGCTTCATTACTCAGAGCTTGGCTCGCGTTCGAGCTCGTATCATAAGCTGACGGCTGAGGTGGCCGCTGAGATCTCTTAGATCTCAGTTCACCCTGGAGCTAGATTCATAGGCTGAGAGTTCAGCCTCATGCCTGTTTTATTCAAAGTTCAGCTCACCCTGGAGCTTCTTCTATTGGCTGAGAACTTGGGCTTTTGCTGAGTCCTCTCAAAGTTTAACTCATGCTAAAATTCCATTTCAATTTCTAAATTTAGGTCTCTTCTTGACCATTTTTCAGCTTCGGAGTTTAGCTTATACTGCACCCTAATTCCTTAACCTTTTACTAAGCTATTTTTAAAGCTCTTCTTTCGAATTCTGGATTCAAGTCTCTTTCCGACCCTAATCCAAAATCCAGAATTCAATTCTCGCCGAAGCTTCATTCAACTTTAAGCTCAACTTGTGCTGAAAATCATCTTTTAAATCCTTAATATAGGTCTCTTAATTCTCGACCTTATTCTCAAATCCACAATTCAGCTCCCATTGAATCCTTTTTCATTTAATTCTTAACCCACGATAAAGCTAACTCAAATTTCAGCTAGTATAATGGCTAATATGAGGGTAGTTACTTTTGAGTTTCACTCTCTATGAGCAATATGTCATTAATTCTCTAAACTTGTCTTCATAAAATTCATCTTTCCAATTTTTCAATTCAGGACTCCTAGGACCTTATATCTCGAACTATGAACATTGGCTCTTGTAAAAATTCATTTAGCCACGTTCGAGTAAGCTCTTACTGAAGCTTATCCCTCATATTTTTAATTCTCATTGAATTTTATTTCATTTAATATTTAGCTCACTCATGGTGAAGCTCGTCTTTGAATTTCGAATTCAGGTCTTATCTTGACCTTATTCCAAATTCACCATTCAGTTCTCGTTGGATTTTACTTCATTCAATTTTTACCTGAGCTCACGCTGAGGTTTATTTTACAAATTTTAGATTTAGGTCTCTTTATGACCTTAATTCAAATTCATAATTCAGCTCTCGCTGAATATCATTTTATTTAATTTAAACCTCAACTAATGCTGAAGTTCTTCGATCTAGGTCTCTTCCTAACCTTAATCCATATTCAAAATTCAGCTCTCGTTGAATATCATTTTATTTAATTTAAACCTCAGCTAATGCTGAAGTTCTTCGATTCAGGTCTCTTCCTAACCCTAATCCATATTCAAAATTCAGATCTCGCTGAATATCATTTTATTTAATTTAAACCTCAGCTAATGCTGATGTTCTTCAATTCGGGTCTCTTTCTGACCTTAATCCATATTTAAAATTCAGCTCTCGCTGAATATCATTTTAGTTAATTTAAACTATAGCTAATGCTGAAGCTCTTCGATTCAGGTCTTTTCCTGGCCTTAATCCATATTTAGAATTCAGCTCTCGCTGAATATCATATTTTAGGCTGAGTTCTCATGCAGTTCATCTCCAGCAGCAATGTATCTACATGTATATGCATGCGCTATGCATTTTTCTTACCAGGATTCTAAATTTGATAGTGGCCATTTTTTCAAAAATTTCATTTTCATGAGGTATTTTGGACACCCCCTTAGGGGTGTAAGGTACACCCCTACTTCCCCCTACTCCAAGTGACTGGAGCTCTCTCTTGTCATTCGGAGTAAAGTTAGTTTCACATGTATTCGTCAACATTTCTCATGTCGTATAGCTGGTGACTTAGAATCTGATTGCTGAAATAATGAGCCACTATGGGCTTAAAGAGTAACATCAATCTCGAATTATTGAAAGTATTGTCCTTGCTATGGCTAGATGATGTGGTCATGATAGCCTAGTCAAGTATGCGCTCGAGAGCTTTCTTCGGCACTCGAGGTATGATGATGATTATGATCTTCTTTTTTTTTGTGGAGTAATCACGTCTCCTACTCTCTCAGATGCTTTGAGAGAACTGTTTTTCAGTGACTGGTCATGTAACTTGTCATGTGCTGCAATTCATGTAGTTTGTCGTCTCATCGCGAAGTAGCCGCGTATTCTGCTCTTTCATGTGCTTCAAGCGAGCCAAGAGGCTCATATTTCATCATAAGTAATTATTTAACATGCTCTCTGTTGCGATTCATGCAAGCTGAGAGACTTTTCAGTGTGAGTAATCACATAACATGCTCTTTGTTGCTATTCGTGCAAGCTAAGAGGCTTTTCAATGTGAATAATCACATAACATGCTCTTTGTTGCTATTCGTGCAAGCTAAGAGGCTTTTTAATGTGAGTGATCCCGTCTTGTGACCTCAATGGATTTCTGACAGGAGACCTGATTTTTTCCGTGAGTAATCACGTATCGTGTTCTCTTCTACACTCATGCTTTAAACTTCATATTAAAAAGTTCAAATCTGCTCAATCAAATAAATAGGCAACAAAATTCATCATTGAGGCCATCTATAAAAAATTAATCATTTCGAATTTATTGTACAAAAGAGTATATGTACGTCTTACTCCCTTCTTCTGCAATTGACTTCATTATTAAGTTATCACTCGGAGTAAGGTTGGTTTCAGATTCAATATATAAGAGCTTGTCATGCAAAAGATGTGAGGGCTTGAGCTCAAGTTGCTGAAGTGATAACTTATCACGCGCCAGGCTGCTACACCTGAGGTTGCCGAGGTTTTATTGGCAGGTCTCTATTGTCCTCATGATCTCTTCACGACCCCTGAATTCGACCCTGATATTTAGTTTATGAGCTTACTTCTGGTTGTTGCTATCTGCAAAATGTGTTAGTATTCTATGGGGAGTAATCATTTTCGATTTTCCCGTACGCCTCGCCAAATATCTGAAACAACTCTTAACATACCAAATACTTTAGTGCATAAATAACACAATTTATTCTCAAGATATAGAGTGAGCTAGTGAACTCATATCTGCTCGTATTATTCTTCGTAATATGATTCAAGGATTCCTAGCTTTTGGCCCAAGTTAGCACATACCCATACGAACAATCACAAAATTACTTCTAAATAAATTTTGAAGGTCTCTCATGAACATTTCGTGGTATTAGTCAAAACTCTAGTATGAACTAGCAATACCACATAGACAAGTGAGCTTCACCATAAGGGGCATAATATGGATCAATATGACCAGGTTTCCAGATCTACTAGGCAAATAGGTTCAACTTCAATGTAGAAACGAATCTACACTTACAATTCCTTCTCAACCTCATATTTTACTATGGTTTCAAAACTCTTCCTGCACTACGTACAAGAAGTCCCAAATTTATCCCTTCTAATGGACACACGATGTCTTCATACGTTTTTATTCTCACAAAAAACAAACTATTATTCTTCATGCAATTCTTAAGTTCAGTTCTTTCATTTAGCACCAAAATCGAATACACATTAATGCAAATGCAAAATGAGCAACAACTTCTATATCAAAAAGATCCTTCTGACAAAATCATCAGCGATTCCAATTCATCTTAATCTACTGACATATTCCAGAAGTATAAGGATGTAATACGATAATCAAACTCAGTAGAGGTATGTTGTCAAAACTATTTTTATCAAGCAAAGTAAGCTTAACTCAAGCTAAAAATATAGACCTTACTCATGGAGTACGACGAGATGTTCCGTAGCCTCCAAGTTCATTCCCAAGTATATGCTTTTGAGGCTTGGCCAAAGAAACGTCTAGCAACCGCGTGACTGCTAACCACATCCTTAATCACTTGATTCCATCCCACTACTTATATTCACCAAAATGTAAATGATCGTTACGTTGGCTCTTTGCTTTTTACGCTCTCTTTTGGCCATATCATCCACAAACCAGCCACATTAGAAAGCTAAAAATGGTTATCAGATTTTGTAAAATGGAGGAAAATTCAGAACAATTAACCACAACTAGTTTATTGATTTTACTGGGCATATTCAACATACTAATGCTTCAAGTATGAGATTAACTTAACAAATACCCACTCAAATTCATGTTCAATTGAAAGATTGGTTAATCCGCACCAATCCGAGGATTAGTGCAATCAGAGATAGATACATCAAGAAAACGAGAATTTTCAAAGGATATTATCAGTCGCTATATCGAGCAATCAGATTACAAGCAATGAGTTAACAAATTAAAATTCTCAACAACCATATATGTGTCCTTAGACTGGAGTGCTACAAAGAGTTTATGAGATGTGCCGAAATTCACAACAATCAAACCATGATCAATTCATTGAATTTACTAGTCACTTCTGACATATTCAATGCTTCAAGTACGAGATTAAATTAATAAACATCAAATCAGTTTCATGCCAAAATGTTTCAGGAAAACATGTGCAATTGTTTCCACAAAAGAATAATAAAAGAGCCTTACTATGACAACCAAATTTCTTGGGGCAAATATGCTCAATTTTCTCAGAGACATTCTCTCAAACAGCTGGTGCTCACAAGAAACAACACCAGCAGCTATAAATTTTCCGAAATTCAACACATCAACCAAAAAAGAGAATCACGCCTTTAAAACAAAATCAATGAAGTAGTTGACAGATTAATTAGATTTCAACGACATCTAGATTCACACACTTCAAACCGAGCAAGATATGGCAGCAAATAGGAGAATCAAGTGCAAAGATATTGCAAGATAATCAAAGTGCTACGGGAATTTTTCATAAGTAGTGGATTATGCAAAATCCATCAATAATCCAAACTAGATCAACCAACATCAGCGATACCAACGATTGACACACGAAACAGTAAGTAGATGTAGATATTACGAAATGCAAACCAAGAAATCAGCGTTGCAACCCAGTTGTGCGAGCTTGCATAGAAATGGGCAACGATGGAGACTATCGTCACACAAAGCCGGAGGACGCAGAGAGCTGAGAACTGCAGAGAGCCTCACAGAGATGACGGGCCGGACAGGAACAACGGTGACTGGCTGATCGCAGCGTCACAACGGACGAATTTGGCCAGGGGTTAAACACGAACACCCATGGAAGGAGATCTCCAGATCTAGTTTCCTGTACCATTTTTTATCCAGATCTGACAGATCTGTAGGTTACGAGACCGGGAAATCGTGCAAGCAAGTTGAAAATAGGGAAACTTGAGCCTTAGCCTTCATTTCCCACAGACGGCGCCAGATGTTGCATCCGAAAAAGTGATGCACCATATAAACTAACTATTGCGGCCAAAATCAGCCCAACATCTTCAAGAACGTTCTTCACATAAGGAAAAGGGGAAATCGTTGCTCGCTTGTTGTGAATTCAGGGCCAAGAGATGAACTGCTACGCTCCTGTTTCATGTCGATGCGTATTTGCCTGCAAAAGAATGAACGCCGGGGGTGGTTTCCGGCGAACACCCTCCGAAGCTTAAGTCAGATTCGCTCATTCTTGAAGATAATATTGTAGAGTGCATAAATGTTTTTGTATAGAGAATATTGTGTAGAATGAACCCCCTGTAAATGTGAATAAGGTTGGGTATTTATAAGAGAAATGAATGGCTTGGAGAATAAGCTATATTTCCAGTTGTTAGTACTTACTCTAATGCCACATGGCGGGATGTGATTGTAGTGGTGTCAGGCTGGCAGGGAAGGACACGGGAGACCTGATCGGGTCTCAGGTCCAGATCTCAGGTCCAGGTCTCAGGTCTCAGGTCTCAGGCCTCAGGTCTCAGGTCCAGGTCTCAGGTCTCAGTTCTCAGGTCTCAGGTCTCTAACCAAGACCTGATAATTTTGTGCCACAACACACCTGCTATAGCGTTTGGAGCCATAATAGGAGGAGCAAAAATCTTCAGAGAAGAAGAGGTCTCAACAGAAGGAAATGATGAATCCACCTCTTTGACCCTCTGGCCAGATGAGGGCAAACCCTCGGTTAGGTTGATGACTTCTTCAGGGTTGGAAGGAGGCGCCGGACTTGAGGGATTCTTGATGGCTATTCGTCGGGAGTGACGGGCAGAAGGTTGTTGATAGTGACAAAAATATCCAGGTCTCATGGAGACCTGAGTATCATACATAACCTCGTTCTGATGCTATATTCAGGAACTGATCAAGTAAAGGGGGTTGAGATCTCTCCCAAGGATTTCAGCCCAGAGACCTGTTGGGAGGTCCCTCATTCAAATCTAGTCAGATATCTGTTTAAGGTCCCTCGCTCAGGGCTCTCTATCGGGCGAATACCTGACTAACTCGCAACACTTTAATTAATGCCTATGCGGTACTGTCAGAAAGTACAGTCACACTATAGCCAATAAAACAGTAGAACGTGTAAAGTAAAAGGAAAAAGGAGCTGATAGCTATACAACTTCATTCACAAGAAAACACGAGTATATATATTGAAAAATCTAACACACACAAACACACAATTCTTCAGACCTATTTCTCCTGTTACATTCATTTTCTCAAAAAGAGTTCAGAACACTGACTTAATCTTCAGAGGTGGTTCGCCGGGAAAACCCCCGGCCCTCCTTTTCTTGCAGAGTTACGCCGAGATTTCTCCGGGGAAGACGATTCCGACCGTTTGGAATGAAAGAGAGTTGTTGAACAGGTAAAAGTCCTTCTTCATCTATCTATGTGTTCTAACCTTTTCATGATGTGCTTTTGGACGCATCATCTGGCGCCGTCTGTGGGAACGAAATGTTGTTTCGAAATTTTGTTCTAAAACTCTTTTCATGTGTCCTCTCAACGATGTTGAGTTTGAGTTTAAACTTGGAAAGAGAATTACCGAAAAGATGGGTCTGAGTATTTCTAGCGATTTGTGTTTTTATTTATAGAAGCTTTTGTCATGTTTAAAAATAAATGAGTTGAGTGGTTTAAGAATCGCCGTATTTTAAACCTTCTTAGGAACCTTGCTGTAATGTCCTGAACTTGTTTATTTTCTGTGTTTTCGTGAAAATCCTCGTTTCATATTATAGTCTAAAGCCGCTAATGGGGTAAAAGACAAGTAGAATTTTCTATTATGTGGAAGAACGATTCAAAAATATATAATACCGAGAAGTAAATCCCACAAATCCTCACGGCGTGGGGGCCAAAATGGGTAGAAACGTGAAAACTTCAGAGTAAGTCTCACACAAACCCAGCGAAGCTTGGGTATGAGTGTATACGGGAAAGGGGGGTATGATGCAACATATCCCTTGAATTCCTTGGAACGCCCCCTCGAGACCTGATAATGGTCCTGGAGAAGGGTAGCATAGACCTGATAATGGTTTTTTGAGACCTGATGGTTGTCTCAGTACTGTCCTGTGACTGACAGCTGAAAATTTTGAAATGCAGATCTCAGCATGGAGAATATATCGGTCAGAGACCGAGAATCCCCACCTAAAGGAGTGGTGCGTGATGATAGCTCCTCAGAAGAGCGTACTGAGGAGGAAAACCAAAATGTGCTGAAAGAGGCCCCACCGAAGATAACTACGCCTTAGAAGGAAGGGGCTTCCAAATCGACCAGCCCTCAGAAGGAGGGAGGAGGCCGTAAAGGCTCAGAAATTACGAGAGATGAACCTCAAATGCCCGTGCAGCAGAATGTCACTTATGATGTATCCATGGATCAGCTTAGTGCCATGGTGAAACAAGTGGTGTCCAAAGCTTTGGCCCCGCTGGAAAGCCAAAGCAAAAAGCTAAGCAGCACAGCAAAAGGCAAAGCCAAGAAGGTACTGATGAACCTCACGAGATCTTGGCAGTGATGAGATACCAATGAAATGGTTTAAATCGCATTAATGAAAAAGTAAACGTTCATGATCTGAATATCCTCTTTTTTTCTTGGCAGGGAGGACCTGCGGAGGAAGGTCAATATGAAAGTGATGGGTATGAGAGCCCTCAAACTGAATCAGAAAATGGTTAGTAGTTGAACGGAGAAATCAGATATTGATTACGTTCCTAAAGTGATTTATTCACTAATGAAGTTATGATTACTTATTATTGCAATGAAATTTGCAGAGGAGGATGCACAAATCGTGCGACCTAAAGATGAGGGAGCTGCCGTTGAAATCGCAACCCTCAAACAGCAATTAAAAGACCTTCAGATTCGCCCAAGAAATCCCCTAAGAAGCCTATCAGAACTTGTGACAATAGCCAGTCTCCTTTCTCGAGGGATATTAGGGAGGATTAGTTACTTCCAAACTTCAAGACATTAACGTTAGAATACGATGGCTCTACAGATCCGTACGAGCACGTGATGAGATTTGAAAATGGAGCGATGCTCCATCAATATACAGAGGGCGTGGAATGCAGGGTTTTTCTCACAACCCTGTCGAAGATAGCCCAGCAATAGTTTTCTCAGCTGCCCCCTAACAGCATAAGCTCGTTTACCGAATTCAAGTCCATGTTCTTGCATCAATTTGCTAGTGCCAGAAGGCATGTAAAGACCTTCTCCTCACTCATGGCATTGAGGCAAAAACCTTTAGAGAGTTTGCGTCAATATGTTGGACGTTTCAACGCTGAAGCGTTACAAGTACCCCTGGCCTCTGACGACGTGAAGGTGCAAGCGTTGATACAGGGTCTATCTCCAGGATTGTTCTTTGACTCATTGAACAAGAAACCTCCATTGTATTTTGAGGAACTGCTGCACAGAGCAGATAAGTACGTTAATCTGGAGGAGGCTCAGGAAGCTAGAAAAGCTAAAGAGGAATCTCTCAGACCCAAGCAGGAGACCTCAGAAAGAAGGTCATCCTCAGCAGCGAGAGCTGAGAAAGATAGAGGGGGACAAAGGCTTAGGAAAGCTCCTGAAAGGTTTGACCAATATACACCTCTTAATGCATCTCTAGTGGAGGTTATAGAAGCAGCTGCCAGATCTCCTCACTTCAAATACCCCAGTACACATAAGGAAGCTCCGCGCAATCCGAGATCTGAGCTGTTTTGCAAGTATCATAACGACTATGGTCATGACACCAACTCTTGTAGGCACCTGAAGGATGCTATTGAGCGATTGTTGAAGAAGGATGATACCTTGCTTCAATTTCTTAAAAAGGAAAGGGAAAAGGGCTACAAGAGAAAAGAGCCGGAGCAGAAGCGGCCTGATCAGAGGAAAAGAACACCTCAGCGACGAGAGGACCCTCCCCCGAAAAGGGGAAACATTAACATGACAATGGGAGGTAATACTATTGGGGATTCAGGTCGAGCGCGTAAAGCTCACGTCAGGGCTGCAAAGGCCCAGGTGAGCAAGGAGGTTCAGAAGTTAGTAGAGACAATCGACATGGAAATTGATGTGGTAGATTCGTTTCCTGGAGAATGAATAAACCCAGATGTATGTGTGAGTTTTGGTCCCAGAGACCTGGTGAGCGCAGCACCTCATAATGATGTGCTGGTAGTTAGTGCTGACATTGCTAATTGGAGAGTGGCACGGATCTTTGTGGACACGGGAAGCGCAGTGAATGTGCTCTTCTGGAATTGCTTTCAGAAGATGAAGATCAACGCTGACTTAGAGCCAGTAAACACGGCTTTATACGGTTTCGCTGGGGGAGAGATACAGCCTAAGGGAGAGGTGACCCTTCAGGTAACACTTGGTAGCGGCGAGACCTCAAATACTCGTATGGTGAAATTTCTAGTAGTGGATACGCCGTCAGCATATAATGTAATATTAGGAAGACCTGCTCTGAATGACTTCCAGGTGGTGGTCTCCACCTACCACATGAAAATGAAATTCCCAGCTCTCAGAGAAGGGCTGGTAGGTGAGGTCTCAGGTGACTAGGAAGTATCGAAAGAATCCTATGTAAAATCTATAAAGCCTGCCAAGCAAAATACGAAGGGAGCTCCAGTGGTAGAGCGTCCAGTGCAGGACAAGAGTGCAAAGTTGAAAGACATGGATGAAGACCTGAAGCCGAAAATGCAGCCAGTAGAAGAAGACTTGATGATGATAGAACTGTTTCCTGGAAAAACAGGTTTTACCACGAGGATGGGAAAGCAGATGACTGAAGAGCAAAGAGAGGCAATAGTCCAATGCTTATGGAAAAATACAGATCTGTTTGCATTCAGTCCAGAGGACATGAAAGGGGTAGACCCAGCTGTAGCTCTACATTATCTGAATGTAGACCCCAGAAAAAAACCAGTAAGGCAGAAAAAGAGGTCCTTCGGGCCGGAGAAAGAAAAGGTAATCAGAGAAGAGATCAGACGGTTGTTAGATGCCGGTCATATCGTTAAAATTCAGTACTCTGAGTGGTTGTCAAATGCAGTAATGGTGGCTAAAAGCAATGGTAGCTGGTGAATGTGTATAGATTTCAGAGACCTGAATAAGGCATGTCCGAAGGACCACTATCCACTGCCCTGTATCGATCAGTTGGTTGATTCAACTTCAGGATGTGAGTTGCTGTCTATGCTTGATGCTTACCAGGGGTATCACCAGATACAGTTGGCCCCTGAAGATGTAATCAAAACAGCCTTCGTAACTATATGTGGCACGTTTGCATATGTGAGAATGCCTTTTGGCCTAAAGAATGTTGGAGCTACTTATCAGAAGATGATGGATACGATATTTGAGGATCAGATAGGGAAGATTCTGGAGGTATACGTGGATGATATTTTAGTAAAAAGTGTGAAAGCGGAACATCATGCCAGAGACCTGGAAGAGGTCCTAACAGTTGTAAGAAAGTATGACCTATGCTTGAACCCAACGAAGTGTACATTCGGGGTTAGGTCAGGAAAATTCTTGGGGTATATGGTGACTCCTAGAGGAATTGAAGTGAATCAAGATAAGGTGCGAGCTGTAATGGAAATGGCCGCTCCCACCAATATGAGGGAGGTGCAACGGCTGAATGGAAGAATCACCGCGCTTAGTCGGTTCATATCTACTTCGGCAGAGAGAAGCTACCCATTCTTCAAAATGTTGAGGAAGGCCAGTAAATTTGAATGGAACGAAAGCTGTCAGAAAGCATTTGAAGGGTTGAAGGCTCATTTAGCAAGTTTGCCCGTATTGACCACACCTACCCCAGGAGAAACCCTGTACCTATACATATCTGTTGGAGATCATTCCCTGAGTGCCGTCCTCATAAAGGAGGAGGGTGCCATATAGAGACCCATTTATTACATCAGTAAAGCTTTGCAAGGAGCTGAATAAAAATATTCAGAAGTGGAGAGAGCTGCTTTAGCTGTGATGACAGCAGCAAGGAGGTTGAGATTGTACTTCCTAGCTCACAAGGTGGTCGTAAGAACTAATTTCCCCTTCAAGCAGATATTGAGCAAACCAGATCTCTCCGGAAGGATGGTGAAATGGAGTGTTGAGCTAGGGGAGTATGAGGTGGAGTTTGAACCACGCACGGCCGTTAAAGCGCAAGCCCTGGTAGATTTTATCTAGGAAACTACTCAGCCCGCACAGTGGCCGGAATGGAAAGTCTTTGTAGATGGATCGGTGACAATTGAAGGTTGTGGTGCTGGAATTGTCATAGTAACGCCAGATCAGGACGAACTTAGCTTTGCAATGAAGTTTGAGTTTAGAGTCTCCAACAACGAAGCTGAATATGAAGCGTTTATCAGAGGTCTGGAGATGGTAGCTGAGTTGGGAGCTCGGAGGGTTGTCATTCACTCCGATTCCCAGTTAGTGGTCCAACAAGTCTCAGGAAATTATGAGATAAAGGAAGAAAGGATGATCAGGTATGTGGAGCATATCAGAGACCTGAGTAAGTAGTTTCAGGATCTAGAGGTGAAACAGATACCTCGAGATCTCAACACACAGGCAGACCGCCTCGCAAGGTTGGCCAGCTCGCTGAATGTACTGGTACCTGAAAAAGTAACATTGTTAAAAATGACAAACAGTTGCACGGAAGAGAGTGTGCATGAAATAGAAAAGAGAAGTGATTGGAGGACGCCTATTTTACATTTCCTAATAACGGGGGAAGTGCTAGAAGGCGAAAGAAGAGAGAAAAAGAAAATTTATACCAAATACTGTTTGGTGGGAGAACACTTATTTAAGAAGGCTTATTCACAACCTTTACTGAGATGTGTAAGGGAGGCAGAAGGTCTGCAGATAATTAAGGAAGCACATCAGGGAATAGCAGGATGTCATACGGGGTTTAGAGACCTGATCCGGCGAGTGCTGAGAGCTGGATATTATTGGCCCTCTTTGAAGAAGGATGCTGAGATTTTTGTAAAAAGATGTGACAGATGCCAGAGGCACGGTCCGTTGATCCATAGGCCAGCGGAGGAGCTGGGAGCTCAGTATGCAGAATGTCCATTTGATAAATGGGGTATAGACCTCGTCGGTAAGCTTCCCATGGCAACAAGGAAGAAATGCCACATTATTGTAGCAGTAGACTACTTTAGCAAGTGGGTGGAAGCTGAGCCCTTGTCTTCAATGACAGAAGAGAATATCATAAAGTTCATATGGAAGAACATTTGCTGCAGGTATGGCCTGCCCAGAGTGCTGGTCTCCGATAATGGGACACAATTCTTTGGAAAAAGAACTCAGGCTTGGTGCAAAGCTAGAGGGATCAAACAGAAGTTCGCTACTGTAGCTCACCCAGAGACTTGCGGGCAAGTTGAGGTCACCAATAGGACTATAGTGAATGGCATAAAGGCAAGACTAGAGAAAGAGAGATCTCAATGGGTGGAGGAGTTGAGCTCGGTGTTATGGGCGTATCAAACCGGACAAAAAATAGCTACGGGGCAGTCCCCTTTCTGTTTGGTGTACGGTGCTGAGGCCGTTATGCCGATGGAGATAAAGATTCCAACACACAAAATCCTGTCTTATGATGAGGACCTGAACAGAGAACTGAGGGCTGACAGTTTAGATCTGATTGATGAGGTACGTGAAGATGCGCACCGGCGAGCTCTGGCCTACAAGGCCCGTGTGAAGGCTGCATATGATTCGAAGGTAAAGACCAGGAAGTTTCAGGAAGGGGATCTGGTGCTCAAGAGAGCTTATGTGATGCATCCGGTGAGAAAATTTGAACCAAATTGGGAGGGACCATTTGTGGTCACCAAAGTGCTCCCCGGTGGGGCATATGAGCTTACCACCCACGAAGGATATGTGGAACCAAGGTCATGGAATGTTAGCAACCTGAAGAAGTACTATGCCTAGAAATATGTTATGGAGAATTTTTGTTTTTGAACGGGAGGAGGTTTACGTGCCAGGTCTCACTCCCACCTTTTTTGATAGGATACTTGCTTAGCTAGACAAGTATTCCTGTAATGGCACGAAGAGAACTTGTCGTAAATGAATAAAGGATGAGAGGTTGTTTTCTTTAATTTACATCTATATTTGTATATCGTTGCAACGCGATAGAAGAAATCATGAAGTTATGACAAAATAATAACTACGTCACACAGTAGAATGAAGTGAAATGTTTTACTCTAAATGGTTTTTAAATAACGAGATGAAACCATCTAGAGTAGGGGGGAGTAGGGGTGTACCCTACACCCCTAGGGGGGACCCATAATACCTCATGAAAATGCAAAATGAAGGAAATATATAGACGAACAATAGCAAAATAGATACAATATATTAACCTGCTAAGCAGAGAAGGCAGTGCTAGTAAAGCAAACAGAAACAGGGGAATTGTTCAAACTCCAAAGTACAAAAGGAAATTGTTTTAGTACAAAAGCAGATAAAAGTGTTGTTCGAAACATGAGTTACATAGCAATTAAGCCAAGAAATTGGTAGAGCCATCATCAGGGTCAGCCCTCACAACATCAGCAGACTTATCCTCGGGGGCATTTTCCAGCTCTCTGGATCCATCACCAAGGACCTGTGGAGTCCCACCAGTTGCAGGCGCATCTAAAAGAAAGAAGTAGGAAATGGATTAGTCAAGAAAATGGAATGTTAAGGTAACAAAACTTAAAGATAAATGCATGGAAGTGAGGCAGAACAGGAGATACCTGACAGCTTGACAGTTGGGAAGAAGTCTTTTGGAAAGAAGTCGTAGATGGGCTCAGGTGGGTCAGAGAAGACTGCCTGCAAGTCACAAGGTGCGATGAGAGTCTCAAATGCTTTCCGCATAACAGGAAGCCACCAAGTTGTTCCTAAGGGAGCAGGGGAAACACCCTTGAAAGAGGGAGGTGGAGGAAGGTGCTTCACGATCTGATCCACATCTATGGGCTCGGTAAAACCCAAGTTGTGGGCTTTAGCTAACACCGTCATGCCGCACCTCTTTGCAAGAAATGCAATGTCCTGCCGGATGGACAGTAAATATTCAGAAGAGGCTTGGAAAGACTCTAGAAGCCCTTGATGAAGGATTTGTAACGCCTGCTGGCCCAAGGAAGTGCGGAGGATGTAGTTGCGGCAATGGTGAACTCCTTCAGTATAGCCCGACTGGTAAGAAAGGTTGGAGGCTTGAAGAAGATTTCTGGCCTCCTCAAGTTCCTTGCTAACTTGAAAAAGGTGATTGCTAAGCTCGGTGTTGGCACCGCTGAGGGATGCATTCTCTTCAGATAGAACAGACACCTTCTCATGGGACATGAGAAGCTCGTGATTCCTCCTTTTTAAGTCATCATTGGCTAGAGAAAGCCTACTGCTGGTGTCCAAGATATCATGGTTCTGATGCTGCAGGTCCTCATTCACTGTGGCTAACTCTTGTAGCTGCACTTGACTAGCCACCAACGCTTCCCTGAGTTTTGCCATCTCCTTCTCCTGAACAGCATTTTGAAAATGTAATAGGCGTCCATGAGAGCTGATCAGCTGTGACGTTGTTAAGAAAAAGGGAGAAAAGCATTAGACAGGTAAAAGCAAAGCCGCGATGGTATTTAAAGATGGAATAACTTATGAGAGTGAAAGTATAATGTTGATGATACCTGCACCAAATCATGGGCACTTTCCTCTTGAAGCTGATGTAGAGAAGGAGGGCTAGTTTCAGCCTCTTCATCCGAAAGAGGAATGGCTGTTAGTAACGAAAGGCACTCAGGGGGAGGTAACTTGCGAAGTGACCTAGAGGTTTGCCCTCTAAAAGCATAACCTGAAGAATCAGTACCCTTCGGAGGGGAGCTGCTGGGTAAAGAAGTATGTTTAGACTTCTTGGTAGCACCGATTGGGGGCAGAGAGAGCAAAGGCCTCTTAAGATTAGTCGAGGTGTCTAATTGAGATTTCCCTTTGAGAGAAGAGGGGAGAGGTACATTCGGAGCAGTCTTGTTCACCTTCTTGCTGGAATCCTGGAGAGAGATACCTAGGTTGAGTGACTTAACAGTTGTGGGCTTGACAACAGCCCCCGAAGCAGTAATAAGAGTGGACTGTGGCCGTGTGGAGGCTGCAGCAGGCGAGAGAAAAGAAGCAGTGAGATGCGAGGTATCATGGGCCTGAGATTCCAGAAGAGCCTGTTCCTCCAATAGAATAGCGAAGTCAAAGTCTTTGTCATCAGGAAGCTTTACATCCTGAATCCATCTTGTCCCTACACCAAGAAGGGCGTGAAGAATGAAACGCATGTTAGGAAGACTTGAAAAATAGAAGAGGAAGAGATGAGAAGACAGTTGGAACCCACTCTCCATGGAGAAAGAGTAATCTCCTCGAGCTGCTAGCCCAAAGAAAGAAAGCACACTAGGATCAGACAGCAGAGAATTGAATGGGAAGGGCTCGAGTCGTGCTTTCCGAGACAATAATGATAACACTTTGAGGTTAATATCAGAGATACTCGCAACAGCAGGACGAGGTTGCTTCAAATGAAGTGCTTGCCATTGGGGATAAACAAAAGGCCAATAACCCTGCTTGGGAGTGACAACGAAGTATTTATCCTTCCATTATTTGCCCGATGTACAGGGTACACAAATATATTGAGCAGGACCTTTGGGCCTAGCACTGGCGTAGTAAAAGGCACCATGGGGTTTCACATCATATACCGTTTGAAAAGGAGAAGGGGTAGGAACTCCCCCATTACCACGAAGCAAAATAAAGAAGGTCAACAAAATTTTGACAAAGGAAGGGTGAAGTTGATTGGGCCACAGACCATACAGATCACAAACTTAGGTCACAAAGTCGGGAAGGGGAAACCTTAAGCCTGACTCTATCTGATGGTACCAAAACGCTACCGAAGGATATTCTAAAAGTTGAGGGCGGTCGCACTCTTCAGGCATACTAATGTCAAATAGCTCGTCATAGTTTAACATCGACTTCACTAATGCTAATTCTGTAGGAGTTAGAGAGGATTCACCTGATATAGCGTCCGAAGCCATAATTGGGGGCGCAGAAATGCCCGCTGAAGGAAATGATGAGTCTGTCTCTTTAACCCCCTGACCAGAAGAGGGTGAACCCTCGGTCAAAATAATGACTTCATCAGGGTTAGAAGGGGGAGCCGCGCTGGAAGGGATTTGAACGGCTATTCGCCGGGAACGGCGAGCACCAACCTTCTTTCTTCTAACCTGAGCGCGAGCGGATGTGTTCGACTGAGAATCTTCAGGTGAAGAGGGCGGGGGCTGGATATCAGATTCCTGAGGCCCATGCTGATCGGAGGTGGTGTTTTCCTCAGAAAGGGAAGAAGTTTGCACCATGACGAGAGTATGGTAAAAAATTGGAAGAAATGACTAAAGTGAAAGAGGATAAAAATGAAACCCTGATATAAGAGAGAGAGAGAACGGTTGAATAAAGTTGGGGAAGTTGTAGAGTTTTCCCCCCAATTTCTCATTTAATAAAATAATGGACTTCAGAGACCTAGTTTGAAAAATTAAAGTGAGTAAGTGCTCATAAAGGAAGACCAGGCCGTTAAAGATGGTCCCCCGTGGCATTAGTTATGGGAGGACTTTTACTCTGTATTTCTCAAGAGGAGACCTTCCAAAATGCAAAGTAAGGGGGAGTAGATGATAGTGACAAAAATATCCAGGTCTCATGGAGACCTGAGTATTATACATAACCTCCTTCTGATGCTATATTCAGGAACTGATCAAGTAAAGGGGGTTGAGATCTCTCCCAAGGATTTCAGCCCAGAGACCTGTTGGGAGGTCCCTCATTCAAATCTAGTCAGATATCTGTTTAAGGTCCCTCGCTCAGGGCTCTCTATCGGGCGAATACCTGACGAACTCGCAGCACTTTAATTAATGCCTATGCGGTACTGTCAGAAAGTACAGTCACACTATAGCCAATAGAACAGTAGAACGTGTAAAGTAAAAGGAAAAAGGAGCTGATAGCTATACAACTTCATTCATAAGAAAACACGAGTATATATATTGAAAAATCTAACACACACAAACACACAATTCTTCAGACCTATTTCTCCTGTTACATTCATTTTCTCAAAAAGAATTCAGAACACTCACTTAATCTTCGGAGGTGGTTCGCCGGAAAAACCCCCGGCCCTCCTTTTCTTGCAGAGTTACGCTGAGATTTCTCCGGGGAAGACGATTCCAACCGTTTGGAACGAAGGAGAGTTGTTGAACAGGTCAAAGTCCTTCTTCATTTGTCTATGGGTTCTGACCTTTTCATGATGTGTGCTTTTGGACGCATCAGTTGTTTTCTCTTGACTCGAGTACGAGAGGATGTATCCGACTGAGAGTCTTCATGCAAGGAGAGATGAGGCTGGGAATCAGATGCACGAAATGCCGGTTGATCGGAAATGGTATAATGATAAAGTAGCATAATGATGAAGTCGAGGTCTCCCAAAGAGATCTCCCTTAAGAGATCTGCCTTGAGGTCTCCTGTTAGAGATCTGCCCTGAGGTCTCTCTTTAAAACTCTTCCTCAGTTGTATACCTGACGAACAAAGACACTTTAATTAATGCTCGTAAGGTACACTCAGAAGGTACATTGTGTCTCAGCCAATAGGGCGATAGCGCGTGTAAAGGTAAAGGAAAAAGATGGAGCAGCAATTCAGCTTCACTCTCAAGAAAACTCACGAGTATATATTATAAAATCCAACACACACAAACACAATTTTTTCAGACTTATTTTCTTGTTACATTCACTTCCAAAAGAAACCCAAAATACTAACTTAGGCTTCGTAGGTGGTTCGCCGGGAAACATCCCCGGTCCTCCTTTTCTTGCAGAGCTGCGAGAGAGCATCACAGTCAGAGATGATTCTGACCATCGGAAAAGGAAGAGAAGTGTGGTCTTGATAGGTGTTAATGTTCGCTCATCTCTCTATTCTGATTTTGTGTAATGTACTTTTTTCTGGTTACATTAACTTCGTTGCCTACGAGATATGCATCCTAGAGCAAGAGATTGTTGTGTATGATTCCATGTGCGATACTGACCGGAGGTGGCGGGCAGTGAAGGATGAGTTTGTCAACATGTCTTTTAGGTTGAATTGGATGTGTGGTGAGGCTGGTGCAACCCACTTTAGAGGCACAAAGAAGGCCGTGTGGGATGTCGTTCAACACCCAAACACTCCACAACAGCCGAACGGGCACGATTGTGGAATCTATTCGATGAAATTCATCGAGTGTTTGGTTGTCGGGCGCCGCTCTCGTACCTGACCTCCGAAGCATTTAGTTATGCGATCTGCAGGGATTTCTACTGTTCCGAGTTCTTCAACTCGAGGGTGAAGAAATGAATGGAGATGACGATGTATATTTTGACTTACTAACAGTAGATTGCTACCTGTAAACATTATTAAGTAGTAGCTTTATTTGGCTAGTGTGTTGTGTTATTATTGAACACTCTTTTGATGAACAGGTTAGAAATCTTTTGTATGAAAAAAGTGGCGGAAATGCAGAGCATAATGACAGCTTATTTGACAGCTTCATGTTACAAAAATAAGTCGTCCAAAATATTTATGATCTTAATGACAGGTTATTTGCTCGTGGCTAAAAAATAACCAACACGAGGTAATTATTTGAAGTTGAATTTCAACTTAATGACAGCTTGTTCAATCTTATTTCATTTATCCTTGGATTGAACGAATTTCAGCATACTTTGGGTTGACAACTCAGAATATACGTGTAAAATACATGTTTGGAGACCCAAATTAATTAGACTTGTTTAGACAGTACTACAAATGATGAAGATGAGATGGAAATTGCAATGGAACTCTTATATAGGACATCTAACAAACACCTTGCATGCGCCACAAATCCTCACTAAAATAATGATTATTATCTACCATGGATGGTACTTGTTTCATATATGACATTTCACAAGCACGTTTCATGCGTGAAAAATCCCACCGAAATCTTTGATGATTAATAGATACAATTTATGGTAGAGGTTGCATACAAGACATTTGACAAACACGTTGCGTGCGGTAAAAATTCGAACAAAACGTGGCTTGATTAGTAGCCATTAGTGGTAGAGGTTTCATACAAGACATTTCACAAACACTCGGCATGCATTCAACTGTCGATTACAAGCACCTTGGTTTCTTGAAAAAGTTAAGTTGAATTTCTATTGCAAGCATATCGAGGAGATCCTCTAACCTAGATAGACGGGTTACCCTACATCAATCGACCCACTTGCCTTCCACTGAACCGACAACCATTTTCTCTTCTCGAGAAGAAGAGAAATGCAGTCAAGAGCAGAAGAAGGATGAAAAGAACTCGCACACTGACCTTCAATCTCTTCGTCATTCTTTGGAAGTGAGCCTTCTCCGCCATGAGATTAGCAACGCATTTTCTCTGGTATGGATGCATCTCCGGATCTATAAACACAAGAAGACATATTAGACTTCCTTTCGAAGAGGGCATGATGCCAACATGAAATTGATCTGTTATTTAAACTAAATGTGTTTGAAATAATTTTTTCCTCTAAAAAATTGGCCATTGCCGCCTATTTTTGCTCTTTGGAATTTAAACTACCACCTAATTCTTAAATTAACATGGCATCGTCAATTTATGTATATTTGCAATAATTTTGTTCAATTATATAATATTAAATTGTAATTAGAATTATAAATATTATTTCTCCAATGCGGCCACATAAAATTTCTTTGTAATGTTTAGAGGCTAATGTATTTTAATCAAAACGAGATAATACGAGAATTTGGCCACTATTAATTCATACCAGTTTAACAATGGCGTTTACTTTTTCGAATGGAAAATACTGATTAGAAGTAAAATTTTGGCCAACGGTCAATCAGTCTATTATGAAATAGTGTCATTGTCTAGGCTCTTGTAACTGGTTTTTTTACGAGTCCGCAATTGGTCTAAAAATGGGATGTTAGTTCAATTTTATATTTGTTTCATACTTATTCTAAGGATTCATTACGCATTTTATATCTGCCATCATTAGTTAGCACCAATTTCTCAGTAACCAACGACATATCATAACAATATCAACGAAGACATTGGCCAGTACCAATTGTTAGCCATTGCACAATGGCGATTCAATTTTGTCGAGTGTAGTTCTTACCTAGAGTTGATTATTGCTTTTTTTTTTAAATGTGAAATACATGCATACAGTTGTACAAACTTGACACTATGGGGTGAAGTTTGAGTTGATGATTTGATCATTCAACTACAACTTTTGGAAAAGCTCGTCTTCGTATGGGAACATTTATTTATAATCGACTAAATACCCCTAAAATTTAGGTGAACATATTATTATAGTCATATAAACGATAAACATCATTGCCATGGTCTGTAGCCAAAATTTTGAATCGTAATATTTATGGCTACTAGATGGCTAGCAATAATTGCAGGGTCCACTAAATTGGCCACATTATAATTAACAATTGTAATACTCAATATATATATCTCTTCCATAAGATAGAGTCTCTTGCTTTAGTAGTGTTTGCTACATTCAATAGTAGTCGACTGCGATTTGCACGATGAATGTTTTACCAAAAAAGCAATTGCAAAAACGAACATTGTAATTAATTATAACGAAAACAAGGGTATAGTGAGTGTAGTGAGAGTCGAAGCTTTGGGCCAATACTCAATTTTGGCAATTTCATTGACGCCTTTAAGAATTTAGCCACCATAATTGTGCTTGGCATGGCGAATGTCATCTATCCAATTAATTAGATTGGCCACATTATAATCGGCTTTATACGTGTGTATTAAATAAATCCATGGCAAAAAAAGTTTTACAAAGTACAATTATAATACATTGTGATGTACTATGTTAGTATCCTCCAATGTTCAAGTACATTGTTCAATATTTTATGTCCTCTGATGGTCCCGATACGAATTACTGGTGTATGGGGGGGGGGGAATACACCAGTTAGGATTTTTCAACTTTTAAAAAACTTAACACTCGAAATCAACTTCAACTGAGTAAAAGGACTCAGTTGGGATCTCACAGCTGAGTAAGCAACCTCAGCTGGAAGAGTGGTGCTGTGCGGAATGTGGTGGAAAATGTACTCGTAAAAATAAGCTCACGCTTTTATGCACGGTTGGTCACAACCAAAACTGTTGATGTGAAAGTATGCAGATTGTATGCGGTTAGTTTGTCAGTTGAGATATGCAAATAAAGACTGAACACAAATAAACATGACACACAAGATTTACGTGGTTCGGAGAGAATACCTACGTCCACGGGGAGATGTGAGTCCACACACCTCAGTCCAAGTTCTTCTGGACAGTTCCACTCAGCTTACGCGGGCTAAGCAACCGTTACAGTTTAGTTTCCGGGCACTAAACAGCCTAAGTCAAGTTTGCGGGTACTTGACCACCTGATTACTCAATTACAGGAAGAGTAAAGTCCTAGCACACTTTTTAGGGTGTGAGAAAGGGTAGGATTTCCAACTACAGCTCGATCACGAATGAGAGCTGGATCTAAGGTTTGAACGAATAAACACTCAACCTAAGATCAAAAAACAGTTTCGATCTCTAGGAACCCTCAGCTACTAATGTTCTCTCAAATTGGAACTCTCAGCTGCTGATGCTCTTAGATGATGATTTTGCAGATTTGCTTTTTGCTTTGATTTCTCTCGTGAAAGCTCTTGAATTTTCGTCGTCTATCTCTTCTGTGTATTTTCTCGAATGAGAGAATGCCTCTATTTATAGGCGGAGAGAATCAACTAGCCGTTGGAGGAGCAGTTGATCTCTGATCGGTTGAAAGCGATGGCTTGTCTCTCATCTCTGCAGACTTTCCCGATATGGCATATGTTTTCTTCTGCTTTCCATCTGAGACAACCTTGTGTTGGGCCAGATGGGGTAATGACTGAACGATCAAACCCTCATGTGACTTCCTTTTGAAATTCAAATCTTTGACAGTCAACTTCGGTTTGTCGGTTGAAAGTCTTGTCCTTCATCTGAGTGATCTTCAGCTGATGTTCTGTCTGAACCGTTGAACTCTTAGCTGACTTTGAACTTCATCTTGTTGATATTAACTGATTAAGTTTACAACTGATGTTCCAACTAGAACGCTCAGTTGTCCTTCTTGTATTTAGTCAGTTGGGTTCGCTCAGTTGGTTTCCTTCACAACTGATGTTCTGAAGACTTCCCCTTGTTTGCATCTGAACAGATGAACTCTCAGTTGTCTTTCTTTACAACTGATGTTCTGTCTGAGTGACGCCTTGTTGCCATCTTCAGCTGGAGACCTGTAAAGATAAAATCTTAACTTTGCTCAAACAGCGAGCCTAAATTCTAACATTAGGTTCTGACAACATCTACTCGGTTGGGGTCAGTCGGTTTTGGAATTCATCAAAACTTATACTAATAAATTTCCCAACATCCTCCTTCCCTTGATTCTGAAGAAGTCGTATGTTGATATATTTGAAATGTACATTGTAATCTTACTATTCCCACTATATGCACCTTTTCCACTTATAAACTCGGATTGCCATGCTCAATTGAATTAAAACTGAATGTGGCCAATATGAACTTTCATGAAAATAGGAAAAACTCCATGGCTAGCTCAAAGTCAATACTCCACTGTCTTGGCCTCTTACTATTTCCAAAATTTAATATTGACTATGGGGTTTTTCATCAGATAGGGTTCAGATGCTTTGTCGCTATTTCCATTATTGTGATCCCTCACCGTATTCGCTATAGTAGTGGTGTCTAGTATATTGTTGGAGAATTAATTACAAATTTGACGTGTATCGTATAATGAAAAAGAATATTTGGTAGCAAAAAATATTAAGGCCATCACTAATCGTTTGAACATTATGAACGGCCTTTGTGAAATAGTACCAGTACTCATCTTTTGATACATGGCCGACTTCTAAACTCCATGGCTATCTCAATTTTGACTTTGTAATTAGGCATCTATTGGGAACATGCAAAAAAGCAATGTTTGATGGGGCCCAAGAGTCACACCCTTTGAATGTTGACCGGTTGGTTGGCTCCCATTATGGTAGGGACTTTAATATATTTTATTTAATTAATTAAATATGTGTTTATCCTATTTTGGGTATAAATGTGGGTTAAACTAACCCTAACCCACGAAATTCCAAGAGAAAAAAGAACAAGATGGCGACGGCGACGGCTGCGGAACGAGGAGAAGCTTCGCAAATTCCACCGCGGGTCGGCATCAAGGTCATTTGTCTGGTGAGGTTTTGACAATTTCTTTTCCTTTTTATTTCCATCGAGCACCTTTGTTCGAGGGGATAGCCGTGGGTTGTCTGTTCTTCATTTCCTTTGTGTCGTGGGTTTTGGGGTAATCGACTCTTTGACTTGTTACTTTTACGTCACGTTGTTTGTAGGGCGAGGATGGCGGTGATAGGTATTTTCTCGTTGGAAGGCATGTTCAGTTTAAGAAGTTTTTTACTGAATTTCATAGGGTTAAGTAAAAGCCCCTTTTTTACTACCGATTTCTTTTTCGTGGTCACCAATTACACGAAGACAAGACACCGTCCGAGGTTGGCATGGATGAGCCCGATGCCTACGATTCCGATAACGAGGAAGGGGTCATCAAGGTTCATGCAACTCACTGGAATGGAGGTGGATGAGAAGAATTAGCGCGGCATGGAGGAGAAATTGTAATAATTGGTTGTTGTGTTCTTCGTAGTGTTTCCATATTTAATCTCGTTTCGGTATTGTTGTAGTTAACTACATAACTTGTCTTTTCGCCGGTGATGTTTTAAGCCGATGTGTATTAAGTCGGTGATAATTTCCTCTTATAATGCCAAGTATCTAAATTTCTTCAACCTTGTGTACGTGCATGAACAAAAATCGAACAAACTAATTAATTATGACAATTCACATTCCCAAGATTTTTTCTACACAATATGAAGCCCATTGATAGCAGTCGCTATTTATGATATAACAAGACAATGCAAATTAAATAGTGGAGATTCCTTCAAAGTGGAAATTGTCAGACATAGTGCACAAAAAATCCAAAATAGGTGCTCCATTTCCAAGTTGTAGGCGTGTAAGTTTGCAGCATGCTAGTGTTCCTTAGGTCTACAAGTATTTTGTCGCCTGCTGTGAGATGAAAATTATTTATTTGGTAGATGTCGAAGATTGTATCTTGCATGCACAGACAAAATAGCTGCTAAAGAAGGTTAAGGAATAATGGATAACGAATTAGTAGAAAATTTGGGTGAGATTATCCCCGTTTCTCATACGCCTTCACCGATGCTTAGCACCAGCTGCCCGCTCCTCGATGCGAACTTTGATGGAGGCATTCCGTGCGGGATGATCACTGAAATAGTTGGTGAAAGCGGTGTGGGGAAGACTCAATTGGCCATACAGCTGTTACTAAATGTGCAACTTCCGATGAATCAAGGCGGTCTCGAAGGGTCGGGTCTTTATTTACACACTGAGATGCCTTTCCCATTGAGGCGTCTTCACCAATTAGCGTTCCATCGAGGGCATAATGGCGACAAGGTGTTCGACCGAATTTTTATTGAGTCACTTGCAAGTATCGAAACCCTTGAAGATATACTACCACGACTTGAAGGTAACATTCCTAATTCAAATATACGGCTAATAATAATCGACTCTGTTGCTTCGTTGTTTAGAGGAGTGTTCGATAACAATTCAAAGAGGTTGAAGGAAAGAATGCATTTATTCTTCAAAATATCTGCTAAGCTAAGGGAAATGGCCTACAAGTTTGGAGTAGTTGTCGTTGTTACAAATCAAGTGACTGACATTATTCCAAATTCTGATGTATTCCGCGTTGGTGAATGGTTAATGACGTCGGAAAGACATGTACAAGCTGCATTGGGTATTTTTTTAGGCAAATTGTGTGAACACGCGATTGTTCATGAGCTTTGTAGAAAAAAATGTTGTAGATAACAAAGGAAAAAATATAGAAACGATAAAAACTCGTCGCATCCAAATTGTATTTGCACCCCATCTTCCAAGTATTTCGTTAGAATTTAAAATTAATGTAGCCGGTGTGTACGGTGTAGCATAACGCATTGAAATATTCCTTTATTAGTGGTAATTAATTTTGAAGAGTAATCTTGTAGCAATGGCTAAGCATGCGTACAATTCTTTGTAGCCATAGGAAATTTACTAGTCAAATGATTCCACGTTGGAAATGATTCCATGTTGGAAATTGCAATACTAATCGTTCATGCATGCAAAAGCTCCAATTTGTGGGCCCCGTCCCTGTCACATATTGAATAGTTACATTTTTTCCAATGGGCTATTACAGTATAAATTCATACAGCGTGTCCTTTACTAAATAATGAAAAAAATATGAGTGGTCGAAATTACAGTAAGCAATGGCGGGAGTATTTCGGCGACGAAAATGGCCTATGGACAAAGCAAGTCGAGGCATATTTCCTTCAATTGTTAAAAGAGCAGTGGCTTGAAGGTTTCTGGATCAACGCGCTCAACTATATTCATGCATTTGTACCATAACGACTTGAACGATGAAATCCCATGTAGCTTACCAAAATTAGATGCACAATTCTTCATTATGTGCCACTGACACAGACGGTGTTTGGAGTTCGAGAAAACAACATCGATGGCATTCATCATGGCCCTACACTGATCAGAGAAAATTATCTTTGGTTGTTTTCCATGCATTGACTGCAAGAAGGTTTCAAACAGCCACTTGAATGTCACGGTAGTCTCGTCCGACAACAGAGCCATACCAAACATCACGTTACGGGTGTGATGGTTTATCCCTACAAACGGCATACATATCAGATTGTATTTATTCGTCTGGTACGTGGTGTCGACGGATAAGACATCACCAAAGGAATTGTAGTCAACAACACATCGATTATCCCGGAAAAAAATATTCATCAACCTCCCATCATCGTCAAGCTGATACTTGCAGAAAAAAAAAGGATCCGAATTGGATTTTTCACTGAAATAATCATACAACTGCCTTGCATCTCCATCCTCAAGCTTCGTTTGCAATCGCGCATGATCCATGTGATTATATGCATCTCTCTTTGTGAATCCAACATTCTGCATGCCTCCACATTCTTTCGCCATGAAATTGAACGTATCGGTAACCCCAATACCGGCCGAGTTCAAAGCTTCCATTACAGATTTTTTTGCATAGCTCATGTGACGACTAGAACACAACATAAATGTCTGATCTAAGTCTGTGAGCTCGTGATTGTGCTCCTTCTCAAACCGAGCAACAATAAATTCACCCAAATCATCCCTTGACACACGTATCCTCGCTTTGCAGTTCGTGCGGATCACAAGCTTCTTGAACATACCTAGCTTGTGCTTCACACTTTGATAATTAGGAAAGCCAGTGCATGAACAAATAAATTCCTTAGCTCCAATACTGTTGGTCGTGCCGAAATACCGTTGTTCTCCTTTCCAAACACTAAAACCTTTTGAACGGGCGCATTCACAGTACAACAAATACACCCTCTCCAAATCTGGAAAAGAAGTGTCGATCTTTAATTTCTCCTCCAGATCAATACAGGTTCTAGTAGCAGCCAATCGAGCATTAATTCCACCACGCTCTGTTTCTTCTTCTTTTACAACAGGTTCCTCTTTTTCCGGGTGCTGTAATGGAACTTCCCTCTCCCTCTGATTATTGTCTTCTTTTTTCAACTCCTTCGTTGAACATGCCTTCTTATCATTATCAACAGCCGCTTCTTCTTTTCTTTTTGACTCCTTCGATGGATTAACATTCTAACCAACAACTCCTTCTTCCGTTTTTGGCACCTTCTTCAAAGGATTCTCAGATTGAAAAATATTCTGACCAGCAACTCCTTCTTCAATTTTTAGCACCTTCAGCAAAGGATTCTCACTTAGATGAATATCACGACCTGCTTCTGCACCATTCTTCAATGGAATTGGAAGCTTACTCGATGTGGCACCCACAATAGCACAATCTGACTCTTCCTCGCCATGCGATTGAAAAACAGACTTAGGCCAATTACCAACAAACTTAGGCCTCAACACTCTATCTGATTCCTCAACATTATCAGCTTTCGACGAGAAAACCGCAAAGTCAAAACCGGGAGGGGGTCTATTAAACCCAACGCCACTTTCAACTCGTTCACTTCCCTCTCCCTCTGATTATTGTCTTCTGCTTTCAACTCTTTCGTTGAACAGGCCTCCTTATCATTATCAACAACCGCTTCTTCTTTTCTTTTTGACTCCTTCGATGGAATAACATTCTGACCAACAACTCCTTCTTCCATTTTTGGCACCTTCAGCAAAGGATTCTCACTTAGATGAACATCACGACCTGCTTCTGCACCATTCTTCAATGGAATTGGAAGCTTACTCGATGTGGCACCCACAATAGCACAATCTGACTCTTCCTCGCCATGCGATTGAACATTAAAAACAGACTTAGGCTAATTACCAACAAACTTAGGCCTCACCACTCTATCTGATTCCTCGTCATCAACAACTTTCGACGAGAAAACACCAAAGTCAAAACCGGGAGGGAGGTCTATTAAACCCAACGCCACATTCAAATCAACTTCCCCATTATCCATAACCAAGCCCCCAAAATTAATTAACACAAAAAGGTCACCACCTGCAAATGAATCAACATAACGACATAAATACATAAAATAAGATGATGCCTCTGTCTTTATGAAGCATAAACTTCCCCATCTTCTTCATTAATGTGGTTCGAACTAAGATACACTTCCTATACATTATGTGTTTCTGTAAAAACTAACTTCTCCAACAACAAATGAATTACCGATAACAAAAACACAATTAAACTACCCAATTACACCTACAACATCCAAAAATAAACATGCCCATTCGTGCAAAAAATAGGAAAAATAATTCAAACAAACATGCCCATTTGCTAATTGGAAAAATAAACAAGCCCATTAACCTCAATAGTTACTTGGCTGAGCTCGTCGACGATTTTCTGGCCAAAATATCAGCTGTCTCGTCTTCAGAAACTCGTCGAAAGAGAGACGCATCCACCAACGGTCGAGAGATAGAGACTCGAATTCAGAGCGAGCCTCAAACGTCGTCGGTGCCGGAAGTATATGCTCAAAATCGCCGGTCAAACCCAATGTATAGGAAGTAGAGAGCTAGCCTCAAACGCCGTCGGAATTGGAAGTAAATGCTCGAAATCGACGGTCACACCCACCATATACGAAATACAGAGCGACCCTCTCACGTCGTCGACGCCGGCGCCGGAAATAAGTGCTCGTAATCGCCGGTCGCCGTTGCTCACAACAATAAAAGGGACTGAAGGGATTCAACTGAATGGAGGTGGAAAGAGATATTCAAAATTGATTTCAACAAAAGGACAACAAATATGTATTTCATCTTGCTTCGATCTATACGTAAATCGGAAACTTTTCTTTTTGCCATCGACAAAAATACAGAAATACACACTAAATAATACCGATCCACTAATCGCCATACAAAATTTTCATCGTTCGAACACGTTCCGGACAAACTACACGTCGATGGCCATGGAGTTTAAAATTCGGCCATGAAGATAGATGTGGGGACCACTGAATTTTGACTAACAAATTAATTTTGACTCAAACTAAACTCAAGTTGGTAAATTAACCCATGGTTAAAATATTATATTAATTTTTAATATGAATAAAACTTTTTTTTTTTAAATAAATCTTAACCAAACAAGATGAGGTGTCACAATCTTGTTGAGTGTTGCATTGTGCATGTTGCACCATATAGGCTTCCTTGCCAATTGTAGCACCATTTATTTTAAACTTATTACTCCCTCCGTCCACAAAACAAAGTCCTATTTGCCCATAAAAATTTGTCCTTAAAACAAAATCCTACTTACCTTTTTCCACTCAAATTAAGTGGGACCTACAACAACTTTCACTCCCATTTAATTTCTTCCACTCATAATATGTGGGACCCTTATACTAATAACAACTTTAGTTCTATTTTATCTTTTCCACTCACAACAAGTAGGACTCGTATCTCACTCACAATAATTTTAACTTCCAATCTACTTCTTCCACTCTTAATAAGTGGGACCTTAACTCTATTCACAACAACTTTACCAACTTTCTTAATCTATGTGCAAATACTCAAATGGAACTTTGTTTCGTGGGGAGGGAGTAGTATTTTTTCTTAATCAATTAAGGACTGTACATGGAGTTCAAATGGCCCAATAAATAAAATAATACTATAAAATCCCAATTAGCTTTATAATGTAGGCCTTTAAAATAATTGAAAAGCCCACACCTAGGGGTGAGCATTCGGGCAGTTTGAGCCAAACTCAAACCGAACCAAAATTAACCGAAAATTAGATTGTGTTTTTTTCTCAAACTAAACCAAATCGTATTATATGTGTAACCAAACCGAATTCAAACCGTAATTTGTGGTTCGGGTTCGGTTATATTCGATTTTAACCGATTTTTTTACATATTTTTAAGTGTATATTTTTTACAACATTTGCACCTATTTTATTTCCTGTTTTCTAATACATTTGCACAAAATATAGCAATTTTATTGATTCAACCAAAGCTAAGCAACATCGTTGATGACATGAGCGACATTGCAATTGAAAGTGAGATATAGTTTATCGTTTATGATTGAGATATCAAGATGTGTATATGATTTGACACATGAGTATGTAAAAATGATGATTAGATTATCACAATTTCAATCATAAATTTTAAATTACTTTTAAACATTAATATATAGATATAATTAAAAAATACTAACATATAAAAATATTTCGGTTTTCGACTAGAAGCCTTTTTTTTTGCCCAACCCGAACCAAACCGAAACAATTTCGGATTTCAATTTCTTAAACCGAACCGTTATATAAAAAACCAAACCAAACTGCAAATTACAGTTTGGTGCGGTTCGAATTATCGATTTGGTTCGGTTTTTGCTCACCCGGCCACACCAAAACTATGCCGACCAATCCTACACCATCGAATTTGAAATATTTTCGCGGTTGTGCACTCACCCGACCAGAATTAATTCATTCTTACGTGGCTACGTATGATTGGTGTTCCCATTAACGAACAACTTAAAGACCTACGTATACCGCCGCCGGCGAACACATTTGCATAAATCCCTCTCTCCTCTACATTCAACATTTTCGCCATCCATTTCAGCTCACTCAACAAATTACTTTCTTTTATAAAATAGAAACATAGAAATTGAACAATAAATTGTGAGCAGCGCGAAATGGGCATAACTAATCTTCTGAAATTCATGAAGCCCTATGTTCAATCCGTTCACATCAAGAAATATGCTGGGAAACGGGTATTGAATGTTTTATCTTATTCTACTTATCTTTACTTCTGCATTCTGATCATGCTTCTAAACACTAGTCATAAATCTATAAATTTCATTACTTTTGCTCTATATTGCAGGTGGGCATTGATGCATATTCATGGCTTCACAAAGGAGGTAGCTTTGTAGTTTCTAGTTTCCCTTTATTTTCACTTGCTGCAGTTATTATTTATTTATTTATTTTTCCTGTCATATGAAAGTATAATCACCTGGGATTTTGTTATTCACTATTTTCCTTAATGGGTTTGAATGGATTAATGAGTATGGGGTATTTTGTAGCGTATTCATGCAATATGGAGCTATGTCTGGATATGAAAGGAAAAAAGAAATATCAGTTCTTACAGTATTTTATGCGTCGAATCGGTATGCTTCTACACTACAAGATTACTCCAGTAGTTGTTTTTGATGGGGGGAGCATCCCATGTAAGGCTGGCACTGAAGATGAGAGGGACAGGCATGACTAATGAATTTGATGCATGATTATTGCTTATTTTTTCTTGAATTTACTCAATATTCTATTTGGAATTGAACTTCTCTCTTCTTTCAATTTGTTTGATTTAGGATAAGAAAGACTAATCGAGATATGGCTATGGAAAAGTTGAAGGAGGGTGATAGCAGTGCAGCCTCTGAGCTTTTCTCAGTACTAATTTCCTTATCTGCATCATTATATCTAGCATTTAATTGCCTTTTTCACGTTAATGTCTCTGATTGACAGTCATCTGTTAAGATATTCCTGTTGAATCTTGGACAGAATGAAATACATTTTGATTATTGTCTAAGATGGCTTGCTGTACTGTTGACCAAATTAAGGTTCATGCTACTTTGTCTACATTGTGAACCAATTAATTAAGGTGGTTAACTCTTTCGTAATTTCAAAACCTGCAGCAATGCAATAAGTTTCAGAAAAATTAGGATTCACTGGTTCGTGTATGTGGAATTTTAGCTTGATGTGAAAAAGCTTTTTAGATTTTAATTTATTTTTCTTTGGAAGACATAATCTCTCATTTATAGCCTTTTGATGTCCCTGCTCTCTTCAAACTGGTATCTGATCTTTAGGTTTCTAGTATTAATCTGGTATAACGCCGAGCTTCTGATTTTAGTCCCTTATTGGTATATAGATGTTTAAAACATAATTTTGATTTCCGAGTCCCCATATTATCTAATGCTCTTTTCTAAGATATCACAGTGTTGGGGCTAACTTTTATTGTGAAACTTGAGCATGTCCTTGTTTAGTCTTTTGTATAATATAACATGCATCAGTTTGCATATACATTTGTAGCTTTTTGTGTTGAGGCTCCGCTCTCACGTTACTTATTCCATATGCAGAGAGCTGTTAGCATAACCCCTCAGATGGCACAGCAACTGATCCAGGTACCTTTGAGTTGATTGTAATTTGCAATCACTTCCATTTCTATACCTTAAAATTGATCGTTCATGAATATAAACAGGCAGATGAAAAATATTTAGGACCCTACTGTTAAAGTTTGCACCCTGATTCATATATAGTTTTTAAAGTTTCTTTCTTTCTTTCTTGTTGTGTTCTTCTCTTTTGTGACCAACCTATAGAATGTTTTTCAAAGTTTTTAATGCCAACAAGACCTTTACTTACTAGTTACTACCAACTTTAATTTTCAGATTTTAAGATCAGAGAATATTGAATTTGTTGTAGCTCCATATGAGGCAGATGCACAATTGGCATATCTTTCAGGTCTTGAAACTAAAAAAGGCGGCATTGCAGCAATCATTTCAGAGGATAGCGATTTACTGGCATACGGTTGCCCAGCTGTAAGTTACTCCTCGATATGGTGGTTTTCGAGCTCTGTCCCTATTTTGTGATCTCACTCTTCTTCCATGGAACGGGCAGGTAGTGTTTAAGATGGACCATTATGGCAATGGTGAAGAGATAATCCTTAAAAAGGTTCTTAATATTGCTGGTCGTGTACCATCCTTCATGAATTTCAATAGAGAATTGTTCACAGGTATTTCAGATTTTGCAGAATTCAGCTTATTATCAATAACATCTGGCCAAAATGTGCAATAAATCCTTACTGATGACCTTCCAACAATTTCAAGAGCATCAAGGAAAGAAACTATAATTTTTGTAATGAAACACGTAGAAAAGATAATTTCCTTTTGCATGATGTCTTTTTATCTAAGTTTAATTAACATATGGTTTTGTTTTTCAAATTTTCAGGTATGTGTGTATTAGCTGGTTGCGATTTCCTACCATCTGTGCCTGGAATTGGAATTGTCAGAGCTTACAACTTGATCGTCAAGTATCAATATATAGACCGTGTAAGAAAAATCTTATTTGAATAGTTCATAAATCATTATGTCCAAATCTAACTTGAATAGTTCACAAAACATGATGTACAACTTTACGTACTACTTGAATATGTTAGATTCAACAGTTAATTGTTTGCTGATCTGTATCTAGTGGCTGATCTTATCCACAATACAAATAATATCAAAGAAATGATGGTAAAAGTGATGCATGTTTGAAATTTTTGCAGGTTCTGTCAGGGCTAAGATTTGAGAAGGGAAAAATAGTGCCTGAAGATTATACCACGGCTTTCAAACAAGCAATGGCTGTCTTCCAACATGCCCGAGTGTATGATTCAAATAAGACTTTCTATCGAATTCGCTCATTGCATTTAACACCTGCATCTTGTTTACCATTCTTGGCAGTTATGATGCAGCATCAAAGAAACTCAAACCTCTCAATCCTATTACACCTGAGCTTTTGCAGGGTCATAATGGGGACCTCGATTTCTTGGGGCCGTATCCTTTTCTCTTTCCATAAGAGATTTGTGTTAATACTGCTGCGCTGTTTGCTGATTATAGTTTGTATTTGCATTTTTTCTGTTATTCTCTTTCCTTGACTCCTGATAGAGACTTGTCCCCTTCCATAGCAGTTGCGATTGCTGAAGGTAACCTGGATCCTTGCACGAAGGAGGCTTTCGACCACTTCCCTCAACCCGGATATAAGTATAAACGTAGAAAAGCTTGGTTTCCCTTCCAGAGACGAAGCCCCTGTAGAAAAGGAAGGAATCACTCTTAGATTCGCTCCGAACATTCCATGCAACAATCCCTTCAAGAAACGAAAGAAAGACGACGAAGTGCAGGTGAATCAGACAATGTCTACTGAGGAACAAGCTTCTGAAGTGATTGAGATTGAGAAGTCAGAAATCTTGTCAACAACTCAGCAATCAGAAGAAAGTGTAGATTCCAAATTTGTTAAGACAAAAGGCAAAATATTAGGTGAAAATTTACCAAAACAATGCGATTGCAGCCATGTAAAACCTAAAAAATGTAGCATACTAAATTTCTTCTCTCGAGTGTAATTCTTATCATAGTATTAATTTGATATGATTCTTTTTACACGTTTTCATTTTTAAGAAATTAGCAAAGCACTTGATTGATTCTTACCAAAGGGTCTTCTTATTTAATACTCCCTCTGTCCCGTTTAAGAAGTCTCATTTTGCTATTTCCGGTGTCCTATTCAAGAAGTCTCATTTTCTTTTTTGGCAAAAATTAACACACTAAAATCTTCTTTATGTCACACTCAAACGTGAACAGTGTTGTTTACTTTATTGTACAGAACATACTTTAACATTAATAATAAAATACTACCTTAATCACACTCTAACTCTCTTTTTCTTAATCTACGTGCGATTCTCAAATGAGACTTCTTCACTTGGACGGAGGGAGTACAAACCTCGTAGTTACAATATAGTGTTCCGCTCCTCTTCAACAGAAAAATATGTTTTGAATTTTAAGGACAATTGTCAATGTTAACAACGTTCGTGATCTGGACCTAGATTGTTAGTTATTTTTATTTTATTTTTTATTTATTTTTTTTATTTTTATTTTTTTGCTCATTATTATGAGTATATCCTAACAAGTCATGATTATGCTCGAGAAGTTAATGATATTACATCATAATAAAAATATTTGACAAATACTACTAATCCCATAATAAGTTGATGGCTAGTACCCTGGAATAAAATGAGAATTGAATGATCATTAGTGCATCTATTCCTAATTCCATGTTTGGTACATTTTTGTTGTAAAGAATGATCATTTCTTAAGGAATGACTAATCCCATGAGTATGAGTTTAGCTATTTCTTCCCTCCATTCGGTATTAGCTATTTCACATCTTTATGAATGAACTTTATTATTATTATTATTATTATTATTATTATTATTATTATTATTATTATTATTATTATTATTATTATTATTATTATTACAAAATAATTCTAATAATTATAATTTTAATATTATTATACTAATTAACTATCAAGGATTTTATAATATTATTAAATAAATAATATTTATATTATTATATATTATTATTGTAGTTAGTATAAAAAACATTATTATTACTATTATTAATATTATTATACATATCAATTATTAAAATAATAATATTATTATAATAATTTATTATGAGTGGAGGAAGAGATCCAATTAAGATGTGTTGTTAATTTTTTAGTGGATGAATAAACTTTATAGGAGTAAATATATTGAACTTTTAAGGATAAAAAAGTAAAAGACATGTTCTAATAAGGAAACATCAACTAAGTTGGAACAACTTAAAAAAGAATATAGTCATAATAATCCGGGGCGAAGGTACTACTACTTTACTTGTACTTCAGTGGACAGGTGGGCCCAATTATTATTATTCTTTTGTATTTAACTTTTAATTCAACTAGTTTTAATTCAATTAGAGTTTTTTTAATACCAATTAAAATTTAATATTTTAAATTAGAATGTATTAATGGTTAATTATGAGAATTTATTAATCTTTAATTAGAATTTATTAATTTCAATTGAATTTATTATCCCGATTATGATTTATTAAGGGTAGTTCCAATGGTTGAATTCCAAACACGAGAGCGCTTCCAAAAATTGGAAGCTAAGGCTATACACAACGCGGCTCGAGCAAGGGTGCTCGAGCCGCTTTCGAGCAGGGGGGTGCTCGAGACCATCGCGTGGCGGAGGAGACGAGCTCGAGCACAGCTCGAGCACGCGCGTGTTGCACACGCGCTTACGAATTTTTAAAAAAATAAAAATAAAAAACGTCAGGCGCGTGCATTGCACGCGCCAACGTTAAAAAAAATTGAAAATCCAACGGTTCGATTTTGAAGCCGGCAACGGCTTGATTTTACAGCCAATTTTTTTTATTTTTTTATTTTTTTTTTTCATTTTACCACCTATAAATACTATCTTCATCTCTCTCATTTTCACACCTCTCATTATATTTTCATCTCTCACAATCTTTCCTCTTCCACAATTCTTCAAGCAAACCTTCTCAAAAAATAATTATGGATCCCAACAACCCATATTCGTCGGCGTGGTATCCCGACATGTCCGACGACGCGAATTTCTACACGGGGGCGGGGCTTGATTCAATCAACCTCAACACCGCCGCCTCCGCCGAATCCTACCCGTCGTTCTCCCCAGACGACGACAGCCCGGCGACAAACACCGAGGATCGCATCATTTTGGCCCCGCCGCCGTCCCAGCCCGCTGCCAGAGGAAGGAAGAAGAAGGGGAAGGGCAAAGTCGTTGACACCTCTGCCGCCGCTGCCGCCGAAGATGACGAGGAACCCGTCCGGTCCAATCGACACAACTACACGGACGAGCAAGCCACCTACATTGCACAGATTTGGGTGGAGGAGACCAACAACTCCATCGTCGGATGCGACCAGTCCGGCGAGAGATATTGGGGCGCTATCCAAGAGCGCTTCAACCGGAGGTTCAACTTGGCTCTCAACAAGAAAGCCGTGAGGAGCTTCTTCGGCCGCATCCAGACCGCCGTGAAACACTGGATGTCGACTTGGCAGCAGGCAAATGCTCGCCGGCCAAGCGGCGTCGATGACGAGTTTGTAAAAAATCAGGCCCAACAGATCTATCAGGCAAATGCTCAGGCGCCTGCCTTCCGCTATTTCACGGCGTGGGAGATCCTCAGGGAAAACCCCAAGTTCCACCTAGCCAATTTCCTAGACGTACGGTCCATGAAGAGGACGAAGACTACGGCGGAGGGCAACTACACATCCTCTCAATCCCAGCCGTCGGCAGAAGAGGCCCAGTCCACCGAAGGAGAAAGCGCGCCTTCCCGACCGGAGGGTCGAGATGCGGCAAGGGCCAGGGCAAGGGGCAAAGGAAAGAAGCCGGTCGAAGGGTCGTCCCAGTACGATTCCGTCATGGATCGAGTTAGCTCCCGACTTACCCAGTTCGCCGAGGCCAAGCATGAGATTGCGGTGGCGATGCGGGAATCAGCTCGGGCGAAGATGGAAAGTGCACGCCTCAAGTCCGAGTATCTTCAGCAGCGACGTGATCAGATGGACCTGGATATTGTCTCCAGGGACACGAGATATATGACGCCGGAGCAGCAGGAAGTTCACCGGAAGATGGTGGAGGAGGTGAAGGCACGTCGGGGGTGGGCGTAGTTTTTTTAAGTAATTTTTAGTTTTATGTATTATTTTTTTTAATTATGTAGTGTTTTTTTTTTTTTTTCAACGGCATGTAATTTTCCAATTTTCAAATATTAATGGAAAATTCGTATTATTTATTTATTAGTGTATTTTAATTTATTTACAAATTGATGAATTAATTTAATAAATGAAAATGGGGAATTTTTTAATATTAAAGATAGAGCACCCTTGCGTTGCAGGGATAGGATGCTCTAAGGGAGCACCCCTTAGAGCACCCCTTAGAGCACCCGTGGATAGCCTAAGAAATAGGTTGAGGAGGTGGGTTCAAACTTCAAAATCATTTGTGGGCTCCATCGCGCGTAAGGGAACAAAGGTGCGGAAGACACTGCCCCATCGGATTTGTAAGTGGAGGCCAAGCACGCGTCGGGTGGCAGCTACTTTTTACCTTTTTAAATTTATTATTATTTTTTCTTTTCTTTTTATTTCGTTGGGCTTTTATTCAACGTAAAAATTATAAAATTTGGAGTTCAAATGAAACAGTTATAAGAAAAAAAATTATAATTCATTAATATTTATATAATACAAATCATAAAACTAAGAATTAATTTCCTTTTAATAAAAAGAACTAATTGTAATCAACAACTGTCAACCTTTAAAATTTGCTAAAACTTGATAAAACTAGTATATCCGACATCAAACTCTGCTACTTTTCATTTCTACAAATATTTTTCCGTCACATTAACCATAAAATTTATAAAAAATTCATTATGTATCACCAATTTTATGTACAAATTCATCCGATTCTTCAACTTCTCTGAAAAAATAAATCCTTTCTTCAACTTATTTTTTTTTTTAATTTGTAATATTTAGAATTTATTTAAATATATATATTCGAACATATACAAACATAAATATAGTTACATAAATAAATTAATTAGAAAAATATATATTGTATATAAATTTAAAGTAGTGTATATATTACAGTGGGTCTCTTTAATTATTGAAAGCTGAGTTTATTGTTGGAGTAAATTTATAGAAAAAAGTTGTTGGATTCTAAAAGCTGATCGGATTACCAAGTAATACTAATATTACTCGCAATTGCATGGAAATATGAAACACCCTGCATAACACACGAAGATTCATCCCAAATAAACGCATTACGAAAATTCTTTCAACTTTTAGCTAGTCTATGAGAGCCAATATCTACATGTTTAACATCTGAAGTAGTCGAGAACTCTTGATAGCATTGGCTGGCTATCAACTTTCTATTTGTTGCAATTTCGACCCGATCAAAAAGGGCTTCGTGGACTCCCATTGCTTCTCCCTCCTCCACTCTCAAGACAACCAGGCATTGTCAAGACTTTGGCCCCCATAAAACTTGCCCCTTTCACCTTGCTGGACAATTCCAACCCCCGTCTAGTTTAAGCTAGCGAAGAACGCAGAATCGTACTCCGCATCTAGTCCAATCCCTCCGCAGATCATGCCACCAGCTACAAACTGTAACTGGATTTCTATTATGAATCTGGGCTGATAACCTGCCTTAGTTAGAGAAACCAATCGCAAGCTCTATTACATTTGAAGAACTATAATCAGCAAGCTGCTACTTACTAAAAATAGGTGAGTGTATTTTCGGTAATCCCTCAAGAAGTCAAGTTTAGTTGAGATGTTAGGGAGATAATAAGTTGAGCTATCTCAGCAGAGGCCTTTGTTTTTGCAGCTCTCAAAGCCCTTTCGGACATCTCTTCCATAAGGTTATCGTCATCTGTCAAAGATCACGTTGTCTTAGAGAATTATAAGATTTCACACAAGTAGAAGGATTACAATAGTTTCATCAACTATATAACAATTGTTGCTAAAATATCTTGGAATAAATTTTCTCCTTTTAGTTTGGAAATCGAAAAACAAGAAAAGGGTCATGAATCAAGGTTGATAATTAAGCAAATTCATAGTCATCAACTCAACATCAGCTTCCTTAATTATGTACCTTTATAATAATGAGCACTTAAGAAGATGCTTGACACCAACAATAGCCACTAAACAATTATATGATTAGTACTAGTAAAAATTAAAATTAGATACCACAATTTAGAGATAAGGTAAACGGATAATTCAACAATACTCAATTGGACGAGAAAAGAAATAGTTCTCATACCAATAATTTCTTGGATTGTATTCCTAAGGGTTGCTGAGTCCAAGAGTTCATCTTCCATTATAATCCTCGAACCAGCTAAGTCGGCCATGAGCTGAGCATTGTTATATTGGTGTCCCTCAGCAGCATGAGGTGACGGTATCTATAGTGTTCATCAAAACGGTAAGCTCACCAGCAGTAAACGATCGAGAAAAGCAAAAGGAGGTAACTGATGATTTCCCCAAAACAATCAAATAAAGATCAACAATATAAACATCATTTTGACCAGCTCAGCTACAAAGAAATAGCAAAAGGAAAGCGAAAAAACAAGAAAAATTACTCTTGCTCCAGCGATTTGGTACTAATCATGGAGTACTAATTTTCTCAATTTCATAAATAAAACCATATACATAATTAAGCAAAACTTGCATTATGGAACAGATGATCATTTCAACCGCATTCCCTTATCAAAGATTCAAAACTCAAAAGTTTATCAACCATAAAGTAAGAAAATGCTACTATAATTATGTCAAACATAAAGCTAGATAGTTGAATACCAAAATACAAGGTTTCCCAGTGGCTAGGATCTCATAGCAGGTCATTGCTCCAGCTCTTGAAACGACGAGGTCTGCAGCAGCAAATGCCAAATCAACGTCGTGCAAGAATCTGCCAAAACATCACAAACATTAACATACGGATAAGCATAAAAGGACAGCCTAAAAACATTCACCTATTCAAAACAAATTATGTTAAACTAAACTTCTCCAGCAATCATCAGTTTGCAAATAAGTGCTCAAAACCTCCCGACTTAAGACACAATGTAATATTAATAATAAAGCAATGAAACAATCAAAGAAATAACACTCACGGCGAAAGAAGTAGCCTAGGATGAGTCCTCACAAGGCTCTCCATCTCTTGGAACGACGTCGTTCCCGTCTGCCAAATGATGAACAGCTCCTCATTCTCAGACATCATCTGCAGATAAACATTAACCAGAGCAATGTTGATGGCATTGGCGCCAAGCGACCCTCCAAGAACCAGCACCAACTTCCCCACCTCCACCGCCGGAAAGAATCGCCGCCGAGCCTCCGCCGCCGCAGAGGCGTTCTTCATCAACGACAATCTCACCGGATTCCCAAAGACAAGGCACTTCTCCCTTCTCCAGAAACACTCCACACTCGAATCGAAGGCAACGCAGATTCTGTCAGCGAATAAAGAAAGAACCAAATTTGCTACTCCGGGCACGGAGTTTTGCTCCTGTATCAGCAGCTTAATACCATTAATGGCGGCGGCGAGGCATGTCGGGAACGAGACGAAGCCGCCGGTGCCGACGACAATGTGGGGGTCGAATTCGCGCAGGATTTTGAGATTCTTCACGATTGACTTTGTGAGGAGGAAGGGGAGGAAGAAGATATTGTGGAGAGAGAAAAAGGGGCGGGCGAGAGGGGCGGCGGGGGCGGCGGTGAAGGGGAATCCGGCGGATGGAATGGCTTTAGCCTCCATGCCTGTAGGGGTTCCGACGAAAAGGAACTGGGCGTTGGGGTTTAAGGTTTTGAGGTGATCTGCTATGGCGATGGCGGGGTAAATGTGGCCGCCTGTGCCACCGGCGGCGAAAACTACTCGGAGATGGTTGTGGGCGGGAGCGGCGGTGGTGTTAGAGACAGCTCGTAGTTGGGCGGAGAAGGAGAGATGGGGTTGTAGAGGAGATGTGGAGGGGTTGAGAGATGAGTAGAAGAAGCAAGCCATTGTTGTAGGCTTTTTCTTTTTTTATTTTTCTTTTTCTTTTTCTGGAGGGAAGCCATTGGTTGTAGCTTGGCCACTAGATACTCATACTCACTTTCAGTAATGTCTTCCATTAAGCTTTCTTTAGTGCACCTTTCTGAATTCTATTGATATCTTTTATTAAGAATTGGAACATTACTTTTGTTTTAGAGTTATTAATGTATAAATTATCCAACTTTCTAACAAATTCTAATTTTGCTTCTTAACTGAAGCTTCTATCTTCAAATTTATTTAACTTTCATTTTTTTTTCTAATTTTGCTTTTACGATTGAATTCCCCCAAATTAATTGTTTACATGGCAGCTTAAATATCTTAGTTGACATGTCATTACATGAACAAAATGATATCGTTTGTCACTTAACCAAACGACATCATTTATGGTGAAATTAGATGGTAAATGATTAGATTATATATTTGGGGTAAGAATTTATATTAAATTTAGGGTAAATTTATGAGCAGCAGCGGAAATTCTTCTATGAATTCTTCTTGATGGAGTTCGTCTATACACACATCTTCTCAGCCAAGATAGTGCAACCATGATACCTTGCTACTCAAAGACATCGTCAAGTTCTTCCCAAACGACACCATTTTAGTTACTCTAAACAATGTCGTTTTATAAATCCTAATTTTTAATGTCACTCAAATGCCACGCGAGTGCCACATAGGTTATATTATGCCAGCAAATCCCGAAATTATTTTCGGGCAAAGGCCATCGTCGGAGGCAAAATCGGAATAAATTGAAAGTTGGAGAATTTTGAGGCAAATCTTTAGTTGGGGAGAAAAACCAGAATTTACTAAAAGTTGGGGAATTTATAGGCCAATAACTTTTTTTGGAAATTTATAGGCCAATAACTTTTTTTTAATGTCAAAATAAATACTCCCTCCGTCCACATTTTAAAGTCCCACTTACCCTTTAAAAACTGTCCACAATTTAAAGTCTCATTTCACTTTTTAGACATTAATACCCTCCCTTCTTTTTCTTATTTACTACTCTTCACCATTAACTAAAAATCCCAAAACTTAAACAAAGATTAATTAATTCCTTAATTATTTTGCTAATTATTATACCCAATTAAATTAAAAATCCCACCCAAACCCTAACATCTCATCTGCTTCTATCTCTATTGTCTTCGACTTCATACTCTCTACCGTTTTCATTCCTCACAGCCCTTCTTCAAGCTTCTCTTTCATGTGCAGATCCAAACCCTAGATCTACCGCCGACATCACCATTTTCCTCCATTGTTTGTGTTTGTCGTGCTGATTCCATCTCCGTTCTTCGATTGCTCTCGATCTCGTGCATCCAAACCCTAGATCCATCCCTAATCTACTGCCGACATCTCTGAAAATCCCGATATATCGATCTGAAATGGAGAATTCCTCTGAAATGGAGTTCAGTTCCATCGATTTGGTCCCTGAATCCCCATTTCTGTCTGTGACGCCGGCGAAATTGAATGATTGTTCCGCCTTGGTGCCTGATTCCTCACTAATGGTGGTCGATTCTGAGATTCCACCATCTGGGCCGGAGTTTTTTGACATTGTAGTCAGTCTGTCTTCTTCAACTCCACCTTCTGAGTTTTCTACATTTTCGGTGCCGGAAACGCCATCATCTCCAAAAGTCCCTTTTGACGAGAAATGTGGTTCTGAAATTCCTCAAACCCCATTGGAGAGCAGCGATACTTTACTTGGTCTCTCTTCTTCGACTCCACCTTCTTCTGAGGGTCCTGATTTTCCGGTGCCAAAAACCCCATCATCTCCGGGGGCCGCTCGAGACGAGATGGTGGAGAATATGTTGCCTACAGATCCGTACTACTTCCTGCTGAGTGAATGCGCAAAATTTCAAAAAAAAAGAAAGGAGATGGAAGCTGCTACCTCAGTCCTCTGAATCAGGTGATGAATTTCTAATCTTTCTGGGCTTCGAGTGGGCGGCTGGTGATGCCATTGTTGGTTAATCTTTGAGGGGGACGGCTGGTGATGCCATTGTTGGTTAATTTTTCCTTTAATGTGAGGAATCTGTGCATTCCTGTGATGATGCATATATCTCTGTGAAATTAAATCCCATCTGTTTATGATGCCTGTGAAATTAAATGGAATCTCTTTGATGAATTCTGCTTTATTCCCGTGATGATGCCTATATCTCTGTGAAATTAAATGAAATCTCTGTGATGAATTCTTGTAATGATGCCTATACCTCTGTGAATCTATGATGAATTCTGAATATGCTGCATAATTGTGAGGGTTTGATGATGGTGCCTATACCTCTGTGAATCTATGATGAATTCTGAATATACTGCCTAATTCTGAGGGTTTGATCATGGTGCCTATATCTCTGTGATGAATTCTGAATCTGTGATGAATTCTGAGGGTTTGATGATGAATTTTGAATCTGCTGCCTAATCTATGGTGCCTATATCTGTGAGGGTTTGATGATGATGCCTATATCTCTGTGATGAATTCTGAATCTGTGATGAATTCTGAGGGTTTGATGATGAAATGCGTTGGTGTGATTGAAACTAAAATGCATGAATAGATTGTTGCATTGATCCTATGCTTTTCTTAATGATGCCACCACTAGTTAATTCTAGTTTTGGAGGTTGATTTAGGAATTTTAAAGTCAATGATGCAAAAGGTATTGCTGAGACTTGTTGAGCAAATAAAACAGTTTACATTCCAAACACCACAAAAAGATGGATCACAATGTTTGTCCCTGTAAACTTGAGCAAAAAACAGACCCTATGCATCTAATCTTAGTCTTGGATTCCCACTTGTTGCATCCCTTCAACTAGATCAGAGATGTTGTAGCTTGCATTCCCTTCAGTTTCTTGGTTGTTTATGAATTCTAAGCATTCTCTTACAAGGTCCTTTTCCACTTCAATGTTGTCTGTTAGAAGTCCCATCCTTTTCAGCCTCTCCTTGTTCATGTGAGGAATTCTGTACCTGTTGTCTCCCTTAGCCTTCATTATCTCTCTATAGCACCCTTGTAGAGTAAGAAACACATGATTTAGCTTCTCTGGTGAGTACTCTTCATATGTTGTCCTCACATTTTGGAGTAGTTCTTCAACATTCTTGGCTGGTTTCTGATCCTTGAGAGATTGTATGGCTCTAAAAAACCCTAGATCATTTACATTGGTGTCTGGAGAATTTGATGGTTGACACATTAATTGGAAATTAAATCCATCAGCTTGTGAAATTGCTAGAAAATCTGGATCATTTGGTTGTATGTGTGGTTTGGCATTATCTTGTTGGATGAATATGTGTTTGCTTAAACATGTTGACCACTTAGCTTTGAAAACTGGAATCATCTGCATGAAAAAAAACAGATTCAATGCTAAATGATGAATGTCTGTATGCATATTCTGATAGCTATAAGTTGTCCCTTGATCATCTGGTTTCACTCTTGCTTGCTGAAATGCAGATTCTGTGAGTGCTGATGTGCAGATTTTGTGAGTGCTGAAATGCATATTATGACTGTTACCTAATTGATTAAGCTATCTTTTGTGATTGGCTTTGTGACTGCTGCAATTGGTTTCACTTCCATTGTTCCCTTTGATCTGTTCTTGTTGTTTCTTTGGGCTGGTTCCTGTGTAATGAATGGAAAGATTCCAAACTTTCCATCAAACACAACCACACCACTTGAATCTATTATTGGCCTGGACACTGCACAGTTAAACATGATTTTGGGTATGAATCTCTTGGATTTACAGGTCCTATGTGGATTAGTTTTACCCGGAAGAAGGTAGTATCTGTCCTTGTTTTTTGACAAGTAAAACCACTTTTCATCAATGTGTATGGTATTGAACATGTTCTGAAATTTGAAAAAACCAGCCTCTCTTTGTGGACAGAGATGACTAAGACTCCATCTTAGTCTCGACAACCTGTTTTCAGAGGTTAGAAATGGTTTTATGGCATTGGTGTGTGGTTTAAGCTTATGCTCCTTCACCCATTTGTGAATTAGAGATTTGCTAACACCCATGTTACTTGTCATCACTCTCAAAGATGTTCTTTGTTGCAGTGGCAGATTCCTCACTTTTTCCTCATCAAATGGTTTCTTATTTTTGTAAGACTTACCTATTCTCTTTGATTGTAGATGCACGGGTACTCCCAAAGCTTGCTGAGCTAATACGGCCTGCCAAATCCTCCAAATTGTCCTCAAACAAACCTGAAATTTGTGTGTGGCTTCTTGTTTTGCACCATAGTGAAGTTTGTCATTGTTGGAATTTTGAAGCAACCACTGTGCAATCAGATTTTTGCCTTCTTCGGATAGTTTAGGCCATCTTTTTTCTGTCTGTGACATTGTATTTATTGTTCTGAATTTTTGCTGTATGAGTGGTTGAGAGCAGGATTTAGGAGTGGTATGGTGTATTTATTGTGGTTTTTGAAGGTTAAGTTAGCTTTAAAATTCCCTCCAACATTTTGATCAGATCAATGTACATTTCCACCATTATTTTAATGAAGTGCAGCCTGTTTTGAGACTTTATTTTAGCTCAAATTTCCTGTTTTGGCTCCAAAACAAAATTTGTTTGCCTCCAAAAAACAATGTGCATGTTTTTTTTTTGTAAACACACCGGAATCTTTTTTTTACAGCTTTTGTTCAATTAATTAATGAAATTCAGAAGTAATTCCACAATGCAAGTGTAATTCTTTCAAAACACGCATGAAAATCGAAGTGTTGGCGGTATTAATGTCTTGGCACAGTGTTGCTATATTTAATTTTCAAGCAAACAATGTTGTGTGATTAATTTAATTAATCACATTTAAATACACCCTAAAATACCTATAAAAAATAAATCAATTTGAATTAAAAAAGGTAAAAAGGTGTTTCCTTAATCCAATAATTAGCAAAAGTAACTCAATATCATTATAATACTTTTTTCTCCCACTAACTTTACTTTTTCAGCTTTTCTTAATCTCTGTGCCACCACCCAAATAGAACTTTAAACTTTTTCAGCTTTTTTTAATCTTCATGTCACCATCCAAATGAGACTTTAAAATGTGGACGGAGGGAGTACATATTTATACTTATCGTGTATGAATCGCCTGCAAAAGTCGTCGGTAGCAGCTTGGTTTTATGGGATTCAAACCCTTGACATAGCGGATGGTAGGTGGAGAAGAAGACCATTAGACTAGCAGGTCTCTGTTAAACATTTTAGATAGTACAATTTATATATGCCGACCCGAGTGAGATCCGATCTCTAGTTAAAGTTATGATTTATCAAATGTCAAGGTTGTGTGCCAAATTGTTCGAATAGTTGATAAAGTCAATCTATCTTTTATGTTAGATTTTATGCAAGGTTAGTGTAGGTTTTTTAATTAGTATAAATGGCACAATTGGCTTTTGTTGATGAAGTTTGTCACGGCTACATGCGACACATTTACTCTATTCTCAATGGCTTCGATGTAATTAGTAAGTTGGTTAACTTGGTTTTGCGGTTGCGAAATGTAGAAGTCTTTGCAATTAGTTCCAATCTGATATATTTAGATGATGCTTGCTTTTCTCATGGTGATTTGGCCATGATCTATCAATTGCGATAGAGCTGGTCAATCTTACTCAAGGTGCGTCTAATGTTAACACTTTTTTTTTTTTTTTTTTTGGTAAAATAGATTTTACAAGTAGTCAAACCTAAACATCTAACCAACTACTCAAACAACTAATCAAGCTATGATCTAGTCAACATCCGAGAGAGAAGGATCTCTTAAGTAACTTATAGCAATCTGAACTTGACATTGTCTAAAAACTTCTTCTTTGCTCCTACTCTTCTACTGGAAACGTCTATGGTTTCTCTCTTTCCATACCTGGTATACTACCACAACAAGCATAGCTCAATATATCCTTAATGTCCTTGATTTAGATCTACATTGGGTGATCATGTGAGCTTTTTCTTGACTCCAACTCATATGATTTCTCTCTAAGTTGCACCATTTTGATATTACCCCCAAACATCAGTAGCAATTAAAATCACATTTAAATAAAAGATGCTCACAATTTTCATTTTCACTATCACACAAACAACAATGCTGGTCCACATTTATTCCAATTTTGAGTATTCTATCACAAGTAGATAGTCTTCCAAGCACTATAAACCAGATAATAAACACATTTTTAGGGGTAGCTACATTTTTAGAGGTAGCTACATTGCTTCTAATCATGTTACTCCACTCCACCTTCCGCACGTCCCCCTAAGCTTCATATACATCTTCTTGATGGAGAAGCCTGCATCTTCCATACAACTCCATCCTTCATTGAAGGATTGCATTGCACGGTCTCTCTTGTCCCAAAGATTTTCTTCACAATCCAAGAAGTAGGGGTGGTTAAACGGTTGCGGGTTATCGGGTAATAATCGTCCGACCCGAAAACCGTCGGTTAAACGGTACCCGATAACCGCAATTAACAGTTAGCGGGTCAGTGTTCGAGCCAACGTCAAATACGAATCGATTATCGGTATTAACTGAAACCCGACTCAGTTAACCTATTTAACCGAAATAGTAAATAATAATTAATGTATTTAAATGATTAATATTTTATTTCGGTTTGAGTTCGGTGTAACCGACCCGATAAATAGCGTTGGGTATACGAGATAAATATTATGATCCTATTTAAAAAGATTAAAGATTTAAGGAAAATAAAAACAATAAATATTGTGTTTAGGGGATACATGGATATTATGTTAAGAATTAAGATCTCGGGATTATGGCACCTCCTAGTCAGGCTTTAATTATTGTATTTAATCATTATATTACTAAAAGGAAAACGATTCTTGCTTTGAAAAAATCCTACGTGACACTTCTTATATTCCTCTATTCATATTTATCTAAATTCTCAAATTTTTGAATTTTTAAATGTAAAATAATAGATTTTAAACATCTATACTAAAATCTTGTGTCCCACATCGGTTTCTCAATGAAACTTCAGCTATTGAAAAGCCTGTAAATACTTAGAATCAATGTGTATTTTCTCATATTATGCTCCACCAATTTTATTTGGCCAATTTATTTATTAATTGACCGAATAAATAACTATATTTTATAGTTTAATTTAATTTAATTTGGTCAATATATTAATTGGCCAAATAGATAATTATTTTTTTGTGAGTTTTATTTGGCCAATTTATTTATTAATCGGCCGAATAAATAACTGCTATATTTTTATAGTTTAATTTAATTTAATTTGGTCAATTTATAAATTGGCCGAATAGATAATTATTTTTATTAGAGGGAACCAATTTATTAGTTGACAGAATAAATGATTCCAAAATAGTTTGGATAATTTATTGGTTGACCGAATTAAATTTGGAAATAGTCTAATATTTTTTTATTTAATTTGATAATAAGTAATTTCTAATTTATCAATTAATTAGGTAGACGGGCCAATTCCCAACTGACGGGTACCTCAACTCGGGATCCCACGTGACACATTTTCATTCTTTATTCTTATTAATTTTAAAATTTTCATTTTATTCATTTTTTCATGTATTTTCTAAAATCTAGAATCGTCATAAATTGTGTATTTATAAATCAAAATCGTGGTCAACGGGTCAATTCTGACCCTGAACCGTGGCGGTAGACGAGCAAATTCTCAACTGACACTCGAGAAATTTTTCATTTTATGCTTTTTTTTCCATGTATTTTCTAAAATCTATAATCGTCATCCATGAAATAATTTTTACGTTATTTGTAGTTGGGTTTCCAGCTTTGCATAATTTATAATTTTAATTAACAAATATTACTATACTATTAAGAATGATAACGAATATTACTATACTATTAAGAATGATAACGAATAGTACAATCATTATTTTTATTAAATTTTTGGATCTATATAAATTCTAAATAAATTTTATAAATTACGCACTTATAAATCAGAGTCATGGTCAACGGGCCAGTTCCGACGCAGAAAGTGTGGCGGTAGACTAATATACGGATTTTTTTCAGAAAGAAACACAAATGACTAATTTTTTAATCGGATTTTAAACAAGTACGAGTATATAAATTTCAAACAAGTTTGAATAATCCTAAACACATCATCTCAAATTGTTTGATTAATCGTCTCCGTTGGAAAACGTATAATATGTAGGAAAATTGGGAGAAAAATTACTTACGATTTATCAACGAGTCAATTCCGACCAATAATCGTACGCGTAGATGGGCCAATTCTGTACTTGCGGGACAACTTTTTTTTTTTAATATATTATATAATTTTGAACTCATAAAATTAAGAATATTTATGGTCAATTTTTATGAATCACAATCATTCCACATAAAGTTTTGTAAAAAGGAAAAACTATCAAGTACATAGTGAAACAATTCTTGAAGTTTTATTCTCAGTTAAAAAAGTTATTCTTAAAGCTGGTAAAAAAAAAACGAATGTCATCATTTATTTTTCTATAAATATATTTGGAAGATGGTTATTTATATAATACTACAATTTATAATTAAATTTTTATTTATTAAATATTGTGTGAATAATATTGGAATATAGTTATTTATATAATTAAATATTAATTTCAGGTAAAAAGAAAATAAATGTCATCATTAATTTTTTTGTGAATATATTTGGAAGATGATTATTTATATAATTTAAAATCAGTATTGTAGTCAATAGGTCGGTTCCCGGTCAGAACCGTCGGAGTAGACAGGATGATTGTGAAGCGGTGGTTTAACTTTTTTTTTTCTTATCTTGTGTTGAATTCATAATGTGGGGTATTTAGGGTCACTTTCATCTTATAGACAATCTTAACATCTGTAGTATTATTCGATATCTATATATCTCTTCTCTCTCTCTCACTACCCGCTCCTTCCTTTGCCTCTTTTTCTTCATAAAAAACTAAAAAATTCAGCTTAAGAGTCGCTTTCCTTTGAGAGAAAAATATATTTTTGCCCACATCGATTTTGTAGAAGAACAAAGCTTTAACAATTATCGAATGTAATGAGAATATATTAGTTATAATTTTTAACAAACATAACTATATAGGTTTGAGATGTAAACATGTGGTAAAATTATTTTTTAATTGAATTTGAGATGTGTTCAAAAAATATAAATTCTAAGAGAATTTAGTAGATTGCATAATCGAATTATTTAACGCTAAAATAATTAACAAATAATATTTTTTTAATTTATCACATATTAATACTATTTAATAATTTTATTAATTTTTATAATTTTCCGTCGATTTTCGACGAGTTATACGCTAGTTTGTTTTGAATCAATTGTTGAATTTTTAATTTAATGAACTATATTACTTATTCTTACTTTTTATTTTTGTTAACAACACATTATTAAATGATGTCAAGCATGCACCATTATTTATACTTATGGACTACTTAAATAGATGGTTAAGATCTTTGAAACACATATTTGATCCAATCACAATAATTAGGCAATGAAAAAAATTCATAAATAGTATATATATATATATATATATATATATATATATATATATATTATTCAATATTCTAAATAAATAGAGATAGAAATATTCATGAGAGGAACCTAAAATTTATATAGTTTTAAAACTTGAGTTTTTTTTTTCTTTTTGGTAACTAATTTTGTCATTTTATTCTTAATGCTACACAATCAAAAAAATTAAATTATATATAAATAAAATTCCTAATGAATTTGTATACTTCTTATAAATATAAGATACCACATTATGTTATTTTCCTTAAATTACATACAAAATAGGGACATAATAAGCAATTCAAAATTTATAAAACATGATTGTTTTTACATAATTAAGTACAAAACTAATACAATGGTGATGCAAAAGGAACGACAACGATCACACTTGTTCCAAATTTGATGGCTATTGGTAGTGAGCAATTTGGATCTATGATCAATAGTGCAGGATATAATTGAGGTCGTGGTGACCGCAACAAGCTTCTATGTACTAAAACAAACGACACAGTGCTTTCTTTGTCTATTCAGACTAGCTCATCGGCTTCGGGCTCGATTGACATGTCTAATTCTAATAAGAGTACTACTTCATACACTATATATATATATATACAAGCTGAGATTGAAAAATAGAAATTAAAGAAGTAGGTCTGTTACTGCGGTTACCATTCTTGAAACAATCATCAAACATTCAAAATGGAATAGGGAAGAAATTGTTAAATTCTTATACGAATAAATCAGTACAAATTATTTTCAAAACATTAGCAGGAGCCAACTTTGCGTGATGATACTTATCCAATAATAATGTAGCTCGCATCTAATATCGAGTAACATTTTGGACTATTATACATATAGGTGTGGATTGGACGCGATTGAATCATCCACCACAACCACCACCACAGGCGGCGGCGCATCCGCTTCCTCCGTATACATCAGCGGCGGTGTCGGTGGAGTCGGCTTCTTTGTGACCTTGTGCACATTTCCATATAATGATAGACATAATTGAAGCTGACGCCAAAACTACCCAAACCATTGAAAATATGGCTTCAACATCATCTTCACCTATCAAAAGTTTCAAATTTCTCGCCATTCTCTCTCTCTCACTCTCTGTCTGTCTGTGTGTGAGTGTGTGTGTAGTGTATGTGGGTGCGTTTTGTTTTGGGATTTCGGATGAATGATGAAATAAATCATTATTCCCTACTTGTAAGAATAGAATCACAATTTAATTGGCCCGTATAAGTCGTGTGGCTCCACAGCTCCTCCAAGGGCCAAAATCATTTGCATGTCCACAAACACCTACACCTTAATTTTATTTAGGTCGATCGAGAGCTTGTTGCGCTAAATCTTTATCACATGATTGTCTTTTTCCACGTGGTTTGCAGGCTATATATATATATATCCAGAGTTTACTCAAAACCCACTTTTAATAGTGACGACATGTTTCCACCTTCAAAAAAAGGATCATTTGCCCAATCTCTTGCATCCTTCCGTTCGTGCACTCTCTCATTTTAGATATACATGTATCTATCTCATGCGATTACATTTTATACATACTTAATATAAATATGATATAGCCGATGAAGGCCTAACTCAAGTGGTTGACTGAAGTACCACAAGTCTCTCCTTAATGAGGTCTTGAGTTCAAGCTCGTCTGAATACGGTGTAGTATATTCTCATCTTATTTGGTAGTGTAATGATCTCACCTTTGTGCGGTGTAGGATCGGTGTAGTATATTCTCATCTTATTTTGTGGTGTAGTGATCCACCTGCCAGATTTTCTTATTAAATTTATATACCTCATTGTAATTCCTTTCAAAAAATATAAATATGATATAAACTCGTACGCTCATATACCAATATCACATCATCACTGAATATAATTTCATCTCTAGAGGGGATTGATGAATTGATTAAGTGCAGCTTCTTGTGAAAAATCTTGAACCAAATAAATGGTAAATCATCGAAACATTGGCCACGAGGATAGTAACCATTAGATCCACGATTTTATGGATTAACTGAGTGCCATTCCCATTTTTATTTTATTTATTTATTTTAGTGCGATTTCCATTAAAATCCCACTACTGCTACATGTTTTTATGGCCACCCTTATCTACTCATTAGTCATCGTAGTTAAAACTACATGACTGGGAAGAATGTAAGGGGAAAAAATACTGAACAAGAACTAATTAATTTATTGGATTCTCATTTCCCGCGATGGTGGCTTTATTTTCTTGTAACAAATCTTTAATATTGATAGGGAAGCTATAGTATATAATATACTGATAAAGATTCAATCATCACTACAGGCATCGTGCATGCTTGTGTAAACTTCACCAAAAAAACTACAACAGTGTAATAATATAAATTTGAACGCATCCAAACTTATCTGAAATTTCTTTTGCCTTCTAAAAGTTAGACAAATTTGCACTATAATTCTTGAAATTTAATGCATGAAACTTAGCAGCAATTCCCATTTTGTATTGTACCTAAAAACAAAAAGAGTGAAGCTGATGATAGAGATTCCAATAACTCAGAAAAGCTAAGTACTACAGAAAGAGAAATTGAGGCTAAAGTTCGATGAAATTCAAGAAAATTGAGGTGAAATCTTTCATTGAGGTTAAATTTTTCAAGAATTACCTCAATCATTCTGGAGGTCTTTTTGCATCTTTACTCTTCTCCAATTCCCACCAAGCACCATTACTTTCTCTCCCTAGAAGAGATCCACCGTCATCACAACTGAAGCACTCAATATCTGAATCCTCCTCATCACTTTCAATCTCATGCAAATAATTTTTCTTGTCTCTCTCGGGATCATACGTCCATTCCAGTTTCTGCAGAATATTTCGATCTTTCCACTTCCCAACAACTGATACGGCCTCTGTCTTAGCCTTCCCGATCATGATCTCCTGCCATGAGAAAGCAACATCAGCAGTCCTCTTGAGAGCACCGTCATTGATATCACCAACAACCACCGTTTTCAAGCACCTCAATCTCGCCTCCTTCAAAACCTCTACAAAATCCGAGTCATCCGACACAAGAACCAAGCACTCAACCATTCTCCGGTCCATCATATCCACCATTCGGTTCCTCAACTCAACATCAGCAGCCTGCGGCTTGTCTGAAACTGTCCTGACCCAGAACCCAGCTCGTTTCAGTTCATCTGCCAAACGATACCCAACTTTAGGGGTCAACAAATCCCTAGCTGCATTCCTATACTTCTCCATCTTTCCAGCATACTTAGCCACCAAATTCAGCCTCCTCTTCCCCCTTGCAGACTCAATCTGATTCATCCGTTTGATCTGCTCGCGCTCATGAATTTGCCTAAAATGATTAAGAAATCTCTCATTATTATAAAATCTCCTCCCACAAACACGACATTCATACGGTTCATCCGGCTTCACAATTCCCTTGTTTTCCAACTGATTCAGTGATTTCCTCTCTTTTCTTTGCGCCCTAATTACAGGAGGAACATAGCTGAATGCATGCCGATTAGCATAAGCAATCATGTACTTAACAAAGCCAAATTGTTGAGCAGCCTTCTTTATCTTAAGGGCTGCCTCATACGGAGGAAACAATTTCGGTGGCTTGTTATCCAAATCCCAAAAAATTGCAACATTCTTATCTGCAATCCTCTGCTCCAAACTTTGTGGAGTTTCGGAATCATGATTCTGACTCGAAATTGTGGTGAAATTACTCCATCCACACACTGGAAGAGATGGGGCTAAAGCTCGAATCTTGATGTATGAATGTAATTTGTTGAAAGTGCTCTGGAATTTGGTCGACTTCATAATATTCAGAGGCTCTGTTCTGATGCAGAAAAAAATCAAGAATGCTAATCAGAAAGTGAAGTAATTCTTGAATGCTATGCAGTAGAAACTTCACGTGCTCAAATTCATGAACTTCATTTACCTCTTTCTACCAGTAGAATAAATAAAAATCAACGCTAAAGAAAAACATATACTAACTAACATAAGATGGGTAGCTAATTCTCTCTCTCTCTCTCTCTCTCTCTCTCTCTCTCTCTCTCTCTCTCTCTCTCTCTCTCTCTCTCTCTTTTCAAATTGTAATTTAGTCTTTCAATTGTGCTTTTATCCCTCACCGCAGTAGTATAGGCAATTCCAAAACGTGTCGTAATACAACAATCAACCACATATCAATTGGAACAACCACGATCAAAAGGAGAAAATAAGTGAAGCTTAAAACTCGGTACATTGACAGATAAAGTAAGTTTCTCAATGATTAAATTAAGTTCGAAAAGGAAAATATTGTGAGAATGTAGAAAGCTATGACAGTGTCGTTGAGAAAGAACCCATGCCCTCTTAAGATTGAAAATTATCACAACCAATAACTTATTGTGTAGATTACAGCAAAAACAGAATGCGCACTGAGCTTCATATATAACCATATTTAGTTCAGAGGAAGGCAAATAGAGAAACCAGAAAAAAAACAATAATAATGAAGGAAAATAGAGAAAACAATGAAAGATTGATTGATTGAAACCGGGGGGGGGGGGGGGGGGGGGGGCAACTATTGAGTCAGTATCTTACCATTTCACTTTGCTATGGGAAGACGATCAGTGAGACTGTGTTAGCCCTGCGCCTAAATAATGTTTACCGTTGAGGAGAATTCTCTCTCTGTGTGTATGCGTGTTGGGGAGAGGCAACGAGGGTTCTTGCTAATTTTGGGTTTAGATTTTGCTATTCTTTAAATTTGTATATATGTCTTTTCGTTCTTTTTTTTTTTTTGTCATAATTTTGAAATTATCGGATGGATTAAAATACTTTCAATCATGATCAACATTTGGAATTTTCAAGTTTCAAATATCAAATTCCCTCAAAAAAAAAAAAAAAAAAAATTTAAATATCAAATAGCTAAGAATTTTATAATCCCTCACTCACGTTCAACTTGACATGTATTATTTTATGGCGCTCCATTCAACTTGATCTGTTTCTTTTTTTTTTTTTGACAAAAATTCATTCATTATTAACAATAAAACATGTAAATGTTACATGTTTTCGTCTGTCCGAATGTAAGTGTTCTATTTTACTATTTTGTACAAAAAACACATTTTCTCTCTCTTAAATTTACATCACTTTGCCATTTTGGACCCACCATTTATTTTTAACACCATCTTATTAATTCCCTAATTTATCTACTAATTAAACTCTCACACTAATTAACCTACCCAGCCCAAATCCAATTAAACCCAACCCAAATCCAAAAAAAAAACCAAATCTCGATCTCTTTATCTCTTCGCCTCTCCCTCTCTGGAACCCTAAATCTCGATCTCTCCATCTCTTCGCCTCTCCTCTCTGGAACCCTAAATCTCGATCTCTCCATCTCTTCGGCTCTCCTTTCTCTGACACCCTAAATCAGAGATGACTGAGTTCAATTCCCCTTCCCCTCCTCCGATCTCGCCGCCTCATGCTCCGATCTCCATTATGTTTCCTGAGTGTTGCTTTAGGAATGATGTTCCTTCGTCTTCTTGCGAAATCGATTTCGTACCTGAGACTCAAATCAATTGTGTCGAATCTGAGCCGCCACCGTCTGAATCAATGGAGACTCAAATCGATGTTGTCGACTCTGAGCCGCCACCGTCTGAATCGCCGGAGACTCCATTGATGGCGGTCAAACCTTCGACGTCTTCCTCTGGATCTGCAGTGGTGGCGACTCCATTGTCGGCGGCCGAAGCTTCGATGCCGCCCTCTGGATCTGCAGCGGTGGCGACTCCATTGCCGGCGGCCGAAGCTTCGATGCCGCCCTCTAGATCTGCAGCGACTGATGATGACCACTTTTCTGCTTTTTTGTCCTGTGAGTCTGAGATAGCCAAATATCGGGCTAAACGAAAGGTGGATGAGGCTTAGGCTGCTGAGCAGTCAAATGAAGTCGGAAAAAAAAAAAAAAACAAGCGAACACGTCGACAAAATTATAAGTTGATCGAACAAAAAAGAGTTCAAGTGAAACAATAAAGAAAATAAATAAATCCAACAAAAAGTAATCAAACATTAGCTCCACTAATTACAAAATTACTACTACCCCTACTCTTTAACTTTTACACCACTCAAAATACCTTTTTCAGCTTTCTTAATCTCCGTGCCCAAACCCAAATGGGACAATTACATGTGGATGGAGGGAGTATATAATAACTACACTAAACACACCATTTATAGGAAACATTGTAAAAATATTATCTTTACTTTATTATCAATAATATTTTTTTTTAAAGGAATTAGGTCAACTTAATCAACTTAAACAGGATGGGGGAGTATTTTATAAACGATATTATTCTTCTTAACCCTTCGATATTAAACTCCTCAACCAAAGAAGAAACTCGTGTTTAAATCAGCTCACGACATATTTTTATTATACTAATTAACGTGCACTCGCACGTTAAAAATAATAATTATTACAAAGTTTAAGATAAAGCTCATGACTCATATTAATTAGCCATTTGATTTTAGAGTTAAGTTTAATACACAAATCTTATCAAGTGATTACTCTGAAAAAGAAACTATTCTCTCCAAGTAGATTAATATTCATGTTTTGCATTCGTTGCATGAAGAAAACACATTATAAAAAAATTATATATTATTATCATTGTCTAATTTTAAAATCTTTTATATATGTCAATTCATCGTTCTATTAATTAAGAACATACAATTAGTTTCAATCTCTTCATGTTGTTGTAGCTGGTTTTAACTACGACACATTGTAGACTATAAAATACATGCTTATATTAAAATGAAAGAAGAATGTAGAGCAAATTAAACTCCATCCATATCTTTAAGCAGAAGAATCTTGTTGCCAACTTATGATACTCACAATTATTTTGTTTCTATCTCGGCTTATAAGAATGTTTATAAAATTGCCAAGTCATGTAAGACAATAAAATATGGTGTCACATAATCATATATTGTCAACTTCTAATAACATAGAACAAAAGAAAAATGTAGCTATCTCTATAATCTTTAAACATAAATAAATCATTCATCTCATACAATGAATAACATGTTGATCTTCCTAAAGTAAAAAAAGAATAAATCCTAAAGATTTCACTTTTTTTGTTCTTTCAAACTTGAACTCATTAAATCAAATTTTGAACGATCATACAACACAATCCAAAAGAAAAAAGGTTGTCAATAACAAATAAAATCGAGAAAAGAAAAAAATAACTTATCTTAAAAAAAGAAACCTGAACAATTCGATCCTAAAGGTATATGATTGTTCTTCAAATTGTTGCTCTCTTTGAATTAAGAAATTGTGTTAAGAAATTTGGTGATTTTTTTTTAATAAAGTGGCTTTTTTTTTCATCATTGCTTTCTTTGCATTAATAAAGTGACTTCTTCTTGCTTCTGTCGAGAATAAAAAGAATATATTAACAAAAAAATAGTTAAATATACCACACAAGTATATGTATAGAGAAATTACCTTAATATGGTTTATCATGAATATATACTACTATATGTTTACGTTTTGAAATATGCAGATGCAGTAGACCTTTTTTATGGACCATGAGTGGGAATAGAATTAGTGTCAAGTTTTAGTACCTCGAAAAGATTAAATAATTCACACAGATTGATTGAGCCTAAAAAATATTTTTGAATTTTAAGTTGCTCAGTTGGACGATTGGAGGCAACTTGAAGTTACAAAAGTAAAGAAAAGATGTTGTGTTGGGAAATTTATTAGTATAAGTTTTGATGAATTCCAAAACCGGCTGACCCCAACCGAGTAGATGTTGCCAGTACCTAATGTTAGAATTTAGGCTCGCTGTTTGAGCAAAGTTAAGTTTTTATCTTTACAGGTCTCCAGCTGAAGATGGCAACAAGGCGTCACTCAGACAGAACATCAGTTGTGAAGAAAGACAACTGAGAGTTCATTTGTTCAGATGTAAACAAGGGGAAGTCTTCAGAACATCAGTTGAAGGAAACCAACTGAGCGTTCATCAAATGAGAAACAGTTGAAAGGAAGAGAACATCAGATGAAAAAGAAATCATCTGAGGGTTCAAACCCAACTGAGTAAAGAAGTGGAAGACAACTGAGGGTTCAGTTTCAGAACCTCAGTTATAGAATCTGAACAAGGAGTTCAACTGTTTTGAAGTTCAAAGTCAGCTGAGAACTCGACAGATCGGAACATCAACTGAAGATCACTCAGATGAAGGTCAAGACTTTCAACCGACAAACCAAAGTTGAATGTCAAAGATTTGAATTTCAAAAGGAAGTCACATGAGGATTTGACCGTTCAGTCATTACCCCATCTGGCCCAACACAAGGCTGTCTCAGATGGAAAGGAAAGGAGCACAGATGCCATATCGGGAAAGTCTGCAGAGATGAGAGACAAGCCATCGCTTTCAACCGATTAGAGATCAACTGCTCCTCCAACGGCTAGTTGATTCTCTCCACCTATAAATAGAGGCATCATCTCATTCGAGAAGCAAGAGATGCAGATAGACACATAGACGACTAAAAATTCAAAAGCTTTCTCGAGAGAAATCAAAGCAAATCTGCAAAATCATCATCTAAGAGCATCAGCAGCTGAGAGTTCCAATTTGAGAGAACATTAGTAGCTGAGGGTTCCTAGAATTCGAAACTGTTTTTGATCTTAGGTTGAGTGTTTATTCGTTCAAGCCTTAGATCCAGCTCTCATTCTTGATCGAGCTGTAGTTGGATATCCTACCCTTTCTCACACCCTAAAAAGTGTGCTAGGACCTTACTCTTCCTGTAATTGAGTAGTCAGGTCATCAAGTACCTGCAAACTTGACTTAGGTTGTTTAGTGCCCGGAAACTAAACTGTAACGGTTACTCAACCCGCGTAAGCTGAGTGGTTCTGTCCAGAAGAACTTGGACTGAGGTGTGTGGACTCACATCTCCCCGTGGACGTAGGAGTTATCTCCGAACCACGTAAATCTTGTGTGTCGTGTTTATTTTTTTCAGTCCACATTGCATTTCTAACTGACCGAACTAACCAGCATTCAAACCTCTTTTGCACTTTTTCAACCGAGCTGTTTTGGTTCTTGACCAACCGAGCTGGTTTGCGTGAGTTGTTTTTAACGAGTTTATTTTCCACCACATTCCGCACAGCACCGCTCTTCCAGCTGAGTTTGCTTACTCAGCTGTGAGATCCCACCTGAGTCCTTTTACTCAGTTGAAGTTGTTTTCAAGTGTTAAGTTTTTCGAAAGCTGAAAAATCCTAACTGGTGTATTCCCCCCCCCTCCATACACCAGTAACTCGTTTCGGGACCATCAAGTGGTATCAGAGCAGTGGTTCAAAAGACTGCTGACTCTGTTTCACGAGGTGTGAATTCGAGAATTTTCTTCAGTGGTCCACTGAACAGATCTTTTCACGCTAGTGCATTCTTGCTCGCATTTTTTGTTGTCCTGTTTTTGTTTGTGCAGATGGACGTCAAGGACAAGATCACAGTCATGTTCTCTGTTGTCAACTATACATCATGGAGAACTCGAATGAAGAAGATCCTTTTGTCCAAGCATCATAGGATGCAACAAGTTCTCACATCTGGACCAATCGTCATACGAGACAGAATACTTCGCACTCCCACAAATCCCGACGATGGAGATGCAGTGGTGGAGTATGTGGAGAAACAGCCAGAGGACTACACTCCGGAGGAGGCCAAGGTGAGCCAGCTGGATATCTGGGCTCAGAGCACAATAATGTCCACGGTTGGACAAGATTATCTGCCCTGGATAGAGGAATGTGAGACCGCAAAAGAGATGTGGGACATCCTGGCCTCGCTAAGTGAAGGAAGCGACGAGACAAAGGAAAACAAGTTCTCGCATGCATGTCAAGATTTTGACAATTTCAGTCTGCGACCTGATGAGACTATAGATCAGCTAGAGCTCCGGTTTATGGACATCATCAGAAGAATCCAATCCATCCGGAAAGGAAAATACACTCTAAGAGAGATAAACCTCAAAGTGTTGCAAGCTCTACCGGCTGAGTGGGATACTTTCACAAATATCCACGAGAGCCGAGCTGACCTAGGTGAAATGGGAACTGAAAGATTGTTCTCAAACTTGAAAGGAAATGAGTATAAGGTCAACAGAAGGAGGTCGCAGCCCTCAAGTCAGACAAATAGAATTGAGGACGTCGGCTCAGCATCAAAGTCAGTTGCCCTCCGAGCTGACTACTCAAAGTCGAGATCGTCAAGGCCAACCAGGTCGGCTGACACGACTGCAAAGGAGCCGAGCAGAGAAGAACTGCAACAGAACATTGCAGCGTTGTCAAAGAAGTTAGCCGATATGGATACTCGGTTCGGCAAATATAAACGTTTCTATAAATCAAACCGAACTCGAGACAATTCGAAGTCAGTTACCAATGGTTGCTTCGAATGCGGCAAGGAAGGACACTTCAAAGCTGATTGCCCAGACCTCTCAAAGAAGGAAAGAGAAGCACTGAGGGCGAAGCAAACTGCAAAGAATAAGGCCATGGTAGCTGAAGAGGCAGCTGACGATATGGACATCTTCACAGACACTGAAGATGAGGATGATCTGACCTCTACCAACAAAGTCATCAGTCCGGATCAATGCCTCATGGAACTTGGAACCGACCAAGATGATATTGAGGTACAATCTAATCCTGCTCGCTTAAATTCTTCCAATACTTCTAACATGCAGGAATCTATGAACGATGTGTTGGAACCCTCCTGGAATGATTTTCAAGAACTCAGTGAGGAACTGCATCAGCAGTCGGTTGAGTTTAAGAGTCTTCAAGCCCAGTTCGCCAAGCTTGAAGATTCCTTAACCGAAAAGGACGATCTGATCAAGAGACAAGCTGAAGAAATTGACCAGCTGAAAAGTCAACTGAGTACAGCCAACCAAACTGAGGCTTCAACCGATGAACAGTTGAAGGAACAGATCAAGGCACACAACGAACAGTTGAACAAGCAAGAGGCTCAGATCGACCAGCTGATGAAGACATCAGATGCCCAGACCGAACATATAGTTGTTCTTCTCAAGGATCTTCAAACTGAGAAGGACAACCTGACAAAACTATATCAGTCATCCGAGATCATCGAGAATCTCATCAAATACAGACGACAAACGGATGATGTGTCTGGACTCGGATACGACGTGGCAAAGGACACTGGAATTCCACCAGCTACCTTCACCAAGGCTGAGGAAGTCATGGTTGCCAAACCTAACACAGTTGAGTATGCAACTGAACAAACACCCTCACAACCGATAAAGGCAACTACGGCTGAGAAAGGCAAAGGAGCTGCAGATGGAGCGCCAACGAAACAGTCCCTGGAGTCTACAACCGAGGGGGAATGTTCCAAGACTCAACGAAGGAACCGGAGACGTCGGAGTCACAATCAAGCTCAAAATCAACAACATATCCAAGCTCAGAACCGACGTGATAACCGACCAACAAACCAATCACAGCAGAGATGGAACCAACAGAACCGACCAAGCTTCAACCGATATAATCAACAACGGTTCCATCACCACAACAATCAGAGGTTCCAACAGAGTCAACCTATGTGGAAAAGTTACGACAGCTATGGATACTCATGCCACAACATGAATCAACATCCGGGCATGAACAACCATCGTCAACAGCCAAGGCAATGGAATCAGAATCAGCCAAGAAGATTCCACAAAGCCGTCCGACCTCACAGACAAACTCAATAGGATAAGAATCGCCATCAAAACAGGGGGGAAGCCTCACTTCCTAAAGCCCAACATGGGAGAAATCCAACTCCTCCCAAGAAACAGAGCATCATTTCAAACAACAAGCCTAAGGATAACCGGGTGTTGTTATAATTGATGAAAATGGGCAGATCATTTGGAATGACAAGGCTATTCGAGTGTACAGAGAAAAGCGACGCACGGTTCCAGCGGGAATTGGTTCTAACCCTTCAGGACCTAACTGAAATTGGGGACCTAAGCGAGTTTCTCCTTGCAGGTACAGGAGAAACAGCTGAGGAAGAAGAAGGCGTCTACAACAATGTGGGTGATGGATAGTGGATGCTCGAAACACATGACAAATCTGAAGGATTTGCTTGGAAGTTTCGTGGAGAAAGAAGGTCCATCAGTTACTTTTGGCGATAACTCAAAAGGTTATACCAGAGGTTACGGTACCCTTGAAACCAATCATGTTTCAATTTCTAATGTTTCTTTTGTTGATGGATTGAAGCATAACCTGCTCTCCATCAGTCAATTCTGTGATAATGGGTTCTCTGTCAAGTTTGATGCACAGGGTTGCAGAGTTAAAGATGTCGGATCAAAGCAGGTGATATTGTTGGGAAATCGATCTCCAACAGGGAATGTATACTACGCTGACTGGAACAGCAGCCTCCCTGACACTTGCTTGTTGTCAAAGAGCAGTTCGGATGTGAGCTGGCTATGGCACAAAAGGCTCAACCATCTGAATTTCAAGACGATGAACCGACTTGCCAGACAAGAACATGCAAGAGGCATACCTAACCGAGTGTTTTCAACAACACACATGTGCAGTGCATGCCAGCTGGGAAAGCTCGCTAGAACCTCCTTCCGGTTGAAGTCAACTCCTTCAACCGACCGAGTGTTGCAGCTGATCCATATGGATCTCTTCGGGCCAGTTACACCAAAAAGCATTAATGGAAACGAATATACTTTGGTTGTAACTGATGACTACTCAAGATATACGTGGACCATCTTCATGCGCCACAAGAGTGAAACCCGAGATGAACTGCCCAAGCTAATGGATCGGATATCGAACCAACAAGAAATGAAGATCATATCTATCAGATCAGATCGTGGAACGGAGTTTCTAAATGAAACCATCATTGAGTATTGCGAAAAGAATGGCATAACCCATCAAACATCAGCCGCACGTACTCCACAACAGAATGGCGTAGCTGAGCGAAGAAATAGAATTCTGAAGGATGCAGCCACATCCATGTTAGCGAGCTCAGCACTACCTAAGAGATTTTGGGCTGAAGCGATCAACACAGCATGCTACACACAGAATCGATCTCTTCTCACCAAGCGATTGGGAAAGACGCCCTACGAGCTGTGGAGACGCAGAAAGCCAGATATTTCTTATTTTCGTGTTTTTGGATCTAAGTGTTATATTCACAACAATGGGAAGATTCAGTTGAAAACTTTTGATGCCAAAGCTTCAAAGGGCATATTTCTTGGATATGCAGCTCGGATCAAGGCATATAGAGTTTTCAACAACAGCTCTCGTGTTGTGGAAATAACACCTCATGTTAGTTTTGATGAATCTACCTTTGAGTGCAGGGAATAGGTAAAGGAACAACACGCGGATCCAGCTGTTCTACCAGTTCTCACCAGATCGCAAGCTCTTCGAGAAAAGAACCGAGCTGAACCACTGGTATGGGCAACTGAGGATGAGGACCCATACTCCTCTGAAGATGAATGCGAAGACCTCAGCTCGTCCCTAGGGGGAACTTCAGCTGATGTCCATCCAACTGCATCAGCATCCGATGCCCAACCGAACTCAGTTCAATCTATTGTAAATGTTGAGGATCCAGACTCAACAGCTGATCATTCACCAGCTCTGAAGACTCCAACTCAGATGTCTGAACAGCCACTGTTGGAAGAAGAAGGAAGACGCAACCGAAGATGGTATGAAGTTCATTCCACCAACGACATCATCGGAGATCCAACCGAGGGTGTGCGCACACGGAGCAGAGTTGCAAATCCAGAATCAACCGAGGAAGAATCCAACACTTATGCCCAATATGCTGAGGAATTGGCAGTTCTAGAGGAGTTCGAGCAAGCTGGAGATATTGCCATGATTTCTTGCTATGTAGCTGATGTTCCAGAACCGAAGAATGTTGGGGAAGCTCTCAATTGTGTCCACTGGACAACAGCCATGCAAGAAGAATTGAATGAGTTTCTACGCAACTGTGTATGGGAGTTGGTAGAAAGACCAAATGGTGTCAAGGTGATTGGACTAAAGTGGATTTTCAAAAACAAGAGAGACGTCATTGGATTTATTGTGAGGAATAAAGCAAGGTTGGTAGCTCAAGTATACTGCCAACAAGAAGGAATTGACTTCGAAGATTCCTTTGCACCAGTTGCAAGGCTTGAAGCCATCCGGATCTTTCTAGCTTATGCCGCACATCACAAGTTCAAAGTATATCAGATGGATGTGAAGTGTGCATTCCTCAATGGAGATATAAAATAAGATGTATATGTTGAACAGCCTCCTGGTTTTGAGACTGGAGATGGAAGAGTGTACAAGCTGAAGAAAGCTATCTATGGTCTAAAGCAAGCACCAAGAGCATGGTATGACACTCTTTGTGGATTTCTTCTGGACTCGAGGTTCAAACGAGGTTCAGTTGATAAAACTCTGTTCACCATCAAAGTTGGAGAAAATATACTTGTCGTGCAAATTTATGTCAATGACATCATTTTCGGGTCCAAGTCGGAGGAGCTATGCAAGAAATTCTCCGATCTTATGAAGGAAAAGTTCGAGATGTCAATGATGGGCGAGATGAATTATTTCCTTGGATTACAAGTGAAGCAGTCACCTGAAGGGATCTTCATCAACCAGTCCAAATATACAAGGGAGCTCATCACCAAGTTCGGATTGCAGACAAGTAAGACAACCAAGATCCCTATGAACACGAACTGGAAGATCGAACCAGGAGCTGAGGGAAAGCTCATTGATGCCAGCCAGTATAGAGGGATCATCGGTTCGCTGCTCTACCTAACTGGCAGCCGACCAGACATTTCATACGCAGTTGAAGTGTGTGCTCGTTTTCAAGTCCAACCAAGAGAAGCACACATGTTGGCAGCAAAGAACATCATTAAGTATCTGAAGGGAACTGTCAATGTTGGATTGTGGTACCCAACTGATGATAATATCCAGCTGACTGGATACTCAGATGCCGACCTAGCAGGAGATCGGTTGGACAGAAAGTCTACTTCTGGACACTGTCAGTTCAAAACAAGCTGGTTTCATGGTTCTCCAAGAAACAAGCGTGTGTTGCTACTTCGACAACCGAGTCAGAGTACATGGCTGCCGGAAGCTGTTGCATGCAAGTATTGTGGCTGAAGCAGCAGCTGAGAGATTATGAAGTCTCAACTGGACAGGTTCCCATACATTGTGATAGCTCGAGTGCCATAGCTATCTCTCTAAACCCTGTTCATCACTCTTGGACTAAGCATATCGATATTCGTCATCACTTCATCCGAGATCATATTGAGAAGAAGGATGTGTCCATGGAGAAGATCCCAACTAAGATTCAGAGAGCTGACATCCTCACCAAACCTCTTCCTGAAGCCCGGTTCAAGATGCTGTGTGATCTTCTAGGACTTTTGGATCCGAGCTAAAAACTCATCCGAGCAGAAGAATCATCCGAGCTGACAAGGATTCATCCGAGCTGAAGAATCGGATATCGACTTAAGGGGGAAGCTCAGATAAAGGGGGAAGCTCAGATGAAGGGGGAAGCTCAGATACGAATTGCCAACTGAGGACATCAAACTTCAGCTGAGGAGATGAACTTGAGTCAGCTAATGGTATGCTGCAATAATGGAACAGACGTCAGCTGAACAGACGAACTCGAGTCAGCTGATGGTATGCGGCAACTGAGGAATTCAACAAATGAACACAGCTGATTCAGACATCAGCTGGCAGGTATCATTTATGACTGAAGGTGTTATGATATTAAATGAGAATGTTTGAAATAAATTCAAACATTCCTGAACATGTCAGCTAGACTAAACAAGCCATCATATCGCATTTAATGTAAAGTCTGGCTGAACACCTATAGCCTTACTTTATAGTGCGACTAGGCTGACACCTCAAACTATTCATCTTCTCACTCGCGTGCGTGGTATATCAGTCAAAATTACTCAACAGTCGCGAAATCACAGCCGTTAATAGATTCGCGCGATTTAACCCCAGCCGTTGATTTTATCCGAGTCAAAGATTATATAATACGGCAAATCAGGAAGTGATCCTTACTTTCTCTCTTCGTGCATATCTTTACTCACTATTCATCATCTTCTCAAATCTTGTTTTGCCATTTCCAGTAAAGTCTTTCACTCTTTCTTTGCATATATATCTCCTCGAGATGGCGCCCAAGTCAAAAGTTCTAAAAAGATGGTTTCCTCAGAGCCTGCAACGTTCCAGGAATCGTTCGACATGGTGATGTCGAAGATTCATTTCGAACAGATATTATCCAGAGCGGCTCTCTCCTCACCTGAGCTCGCTCCAATCGCCGCCATCCTCTCCGACCACCATCTGCTTGATTGGGCCACCCTCTCTCCGGCCCTGTTGCTCAGGAAGCAGATCGTACATTTCTACTGTAATCTGCAACGAGTCGCAAATGACGGGCTTGTCACGATCATCCCGTGCAAGCAACGCCACAGAACCTCCCGAACAGTAGAAGACTCCGTTGTGGAGATAAAGGTGTCGAAGGAGCTGGAGAAGCTCATCCCCAGAAACCGTAAAGCCACAGACGTGGTGGGGAACTTTTCTGACAAGGAAGTTGATGCCTTCCTTCAAACCATTCTTCTTGTTCCCGAACCATTGAAGGGGAGCATGCAAAGGACAAAGCTGAAGTCGGAGCACCGACTTCTTTTCGATGTAATCTCCAAATGTATCTTCGCATATGGTGGAGCCTTCGGGGACATCAGCCGTCCTAAGCTCAAGCAGCAGAAGGCCCTGGAAGAGATGCACCAGGTCGACTGGTTGGGATATATAGAGTGCCAGCTGGTGTCGGAGAAGCAGAAGATATCCGAGACGACAGATGAGTCCGGGGATGTTCTGTTGAGTGTCAAGGGGACTCTCAATTTCGGGACAAAGATATCAGCCCTCATCCTCCAAGCCACAAAGGGTCTGCCGCTGACATGGGAAGGGAGTGAGGACACTCCAGGCAGCAAGCTGTCACTGTTCCCCTCAGCCAAGAAAGCCAGGGATGTTGTAGAAGCTGTCTACACCCCCAAGGGTGTCCCCAAGCCAGCTGTGGAGGCAGCTGCTCGTCGCCCTTCGAGGACCAAGCCGGCGAAGCGCCAGCTGGAAGAGGTAGCTGAGGAGGAAGAAGACGAAGAGGAGGAACCTCTGCAGAAGAGGCCAAGGATAAGAATCATCCAGCCAGCGGCTAAACCATCCACAACAAGTCCAATGGTGGTCAAGCCGGCTGAGGAGAAGGAGTCAACCGAATCCAGTCAATCGGTTGACCCAGCTGGGTTTATTCTTCAACCTCGCCAGGAGGACGTGGCTGAGGAGGCAGGTGGAGACGTGAAGATCCAAGTGGTGGATGCCAGCTCTTCCTCATATGACTCTTCTTCATCTGAGGAGTCCCACGACAGTCGGTCTAGAGCTGATGCCAGCCAGGTTAACCCACCTGTGACTGAAGAAATCCTCCAGACAGCCAACTCTCCATCCAAAGAGGATCAGGTTCTCTCAACTGGTCCCCAATCAGATATTCCGAGCCTCTCGCTCGATGCCAACGTTGTGACCACTTCTTCGGCCAACGTTGATGAAACCATCGAACCCTTAACCTTCGATATCAACCCCCCTCAAATCGATGAAGAAGCCAACCGTCAGGCGATCCTGGCTGAATATGAAGGAAGACTCAGCTACTGTTTCCGCAAGCTGATTGGTATGTTCCCCGAGGCAACATCGATGCCTATTTTCTCTGTTCTCGGGACGGAGCTTCTATACCAATTCAGTGTCATATTCAGCTACTGGTACGTAAAGGAGGAGACCCTCAGGATCCATGGCTGGGACAAGTTAAAGGTCGAAGAGTCCAACCTGAGGGAGTACTTCGACTACCAGAGCCTGGAGGTGGCCTACAACCAAAAGGTGGCTGTGCTCCGACGACGTCTGGACAAAAACATCCAAGAAGGGACAGACACCAGGGAGCTGTGCCACAACCCTGAAGCTATTCACTTTCTTGATGACATGCTCGCCAAAAATGCCTCCTGCATGGACGACGTCGACGCAGCTGATGAGGCGGCCAAGAGAGAAGAAGACAAGCTCAAGGCCTACCTCGCCAGCTGATCTGCCATGGTTGTCCTGGAGTCTGCTGCCCAGCCACAACCACCGCTCCTGCCCGGACCCTCTGATCAGCCAGCTCTCTCAACCGACGTCATCTGCGAGCTGATCTCGGAGAGGGTCAACCAGCTCAGGACGAAGATGCTGTCCAAAATCCAGCTGGGCAAGGAGGAAGAAGCTGATAGGATGCAGCAGCTGATGGCAGAAAATGTCAGCCTGAAGAATCAGCTAGATCACCTCTCCTCTTCTCTGCAGCACAAGCTCGAAGATCTCTCCACTTCTTCCAGCTCGGAGGTCTCGGCTCTAAGGAAGGCCGTTCAGAGCCTCAGCTCGGATTTCAACGTGTTCAAGACCGTTGCTGAATCTGACCTCGCAAAGTCCCAGCAGACTCAGGACCAGGAGTGGATGGCTCAGTTCGCCTCTTTTCGAGCTGAGTTCGTCTCCCTTCACAAAGAGGTCTCTGCGACCTTTGCAGCTGTGCAGCGAGCTGAGCAGGAGCGCCAAGACTTGGAGTTGGCAAAGAAGGTGGAAGAGAAGGACGCTGTTGAAGAGCTGTTTTCCCGCATTCAACAAGCTGAAGCCAAGTTGACCTCTCTGGATGGCACTGTTGCCACCCTTTTGGATGATGCCAAAAAGGGGGAAGACAAAGAGCCAGCAGTTGGGGATGGACAAGGGAAAGCTGTTCTCCAGCAAGGAGAAGGAGTGCCAGCTGAAGCTGAAGGGTCGCAGCCCGAACTGGAAGTCTCCCACGACCTTGTAGCCGAGCTCACAGCCGAGCTCGATGCAGAACTTGACGGGATATCCGTTGAAGACTGTATCGAAGCTGCCAAAGCTATGGAGGTGCCTAAGGAGAAGTACTTGAATCCCTCTTGGATCAAGAAGTTCGCTGCCGATCAGGCCAAGAAGGTGGCCAAGTTCGAGAAGGAGCTCGCCAAGGTGGAGAAGAACATTGACAGAAACAAAGCCAGCCGGAGTGTGCGAAGAATCAACAAGCACCAGATGAAGGTTGAGGCTAGAAAGTCGACGCATCAGCTGCAGAAGAACGCTCCGCTCCCGTCTCGATACCCACATGTTGACAAGTGGATGAATGCGGAGTGGAACGATGACTGGGAACAGTTCAAACATGAGTTCGTCAATGACTTCTATTACAGGAAAGTCTACTCGACTGAAGACCCAAGGCTAGTCTTCAAGGAAGCCCTGTGGGAACTCAGCTCTGGAGACCCTGGAATGTTTAGTCAGTTCAAGCGAGCTATGCTGAATGCTCAGCTTGATCCCAACACTGTTCCAGTTCCAAAGAAGTGCATATACCGCCCTCCGATGATCAAAGGCACAAGCACGCCAAATAGAAATACGATCTTAGCTGAGGCGAGGCAAGTATGCAAGGAACACGGCGTCAACACTGGGATTGAGTCGGAAGCGAAGAAGGAAATCTTCAACCGTATCTTCAACAAGTACGGTCAACAGTATTTCTGAGCTGTCAAAGTTTTTGAGCTGATAATGTTTTTGGATGTTGTAGTTTTTGAAGCAACTGTTGTATCTTTCTATGTTTTGCGCTTAACTTTGTAACCTTCAGATGTAACAAAAACTTCAAAGTATATAATACGATTCACCTTGATGAACAATTCCTCATTGTCCAAGCTCTGAATCACAAAGTCTTTCAATTTCATGTTATAACTGTGCTAACCCTTTGATGTTTTATCTTATAGACTGTCTAGAATTTCAACTGAGATTTTAGATAAGTTAGTGAGGCTTAGATCAGTAGTGGTTTCAAGCTGTAAGTGGTTTTGGCATCATCAAAAAGGGGGAAATTGTTGGGAAATTTATTAGTATAAGTTTTGATGAATTCCAAAACCGGCTGACCCCAACCGAGTAGATGTTGCCAGTACCTAATGTTAGAATTTAGGCTCGCTTTTTGAGCAAAGTTAAGTTTTTATCTTTACAGGTCTCCAGCTGAAGATGGCAACAAGGCGTCACTCAGACAGAACATCAGTTGTGAAGAAAGACAACTGAGAGTTCATTTGTTCAGATGTAAACAAGGGGAAGTCTTCAGAACATCAGTTGAAGGAAACCAACTGAGCGTTCATCAAATGAGAAACAGTTGAAAGGAAGAGAACATCAGATGAAAAAGAAATCATCTGAGGGTTCAAACCCAACTGAGTAAAGAAGTGGAAGACAACTGAGGGTTCAGTTTCAGAACCTCAGTTATAGAATCTGAACAAGGAGTTCAACTGTTTTGAAGTTCAAAGTCAGCTGAGAACTCGACAGATCGGAACATCAACTGAAGATCACTCAGATGAAGGTCAAGACTTTCAACCGACAAACCAAAGTTGAATGTCAAAGATTTGAATTTCAAAAGGAAGTCACATGAGGATTTGACCGTTCAGTCATTACCCCATCTGGCCCAACACAAGGCTGTCTCAGATGGAAAGCAAAGGAGCACAGATGCCATATCGGGAAAGTCTGCAGAGATGAGAGACAAGCCATCGCTTTCAACCGATCAGAGATCAACTGCTCCTCCAACGGCTAGTTGATTCTCTCCACCTATAAATAGAGGCATCATCTCATTCGAGAAGCAAGAGATGCAGATAGACACATAGACGACTAAAAATTCAAAAGCTTTCTCGAGAGAAATCAAAGCAAATCTGCAAAATCATCATCTAAGAGCATCAGCAGCTGAGAGTTCCAATTTGAGAGAACATTAGTAGCTGAGGGTTCCTAGAATTCGAAACTGTTTTTGATCTTAGGTTGAGTGTTTATTCGTTCAAGCCTTAGATCCAGCTCTCATTCTTGATCGAGCTGTAGTTGGATATCCTACCCTTTCTCACACCCTAAAAAGTGTGCTAGGACCTTACTCTTCCTGTAATTGAGTAGTCAGGTCATCAAGTACCTGCAAACTTGACTTAGGTTGTTTAGTGCCCGGAAACTAAACTGTAACGGTTACTCAGCCCGCGTAAGCTGAGTGGTTCTGTCCAGAAGAACTTGGACTGAGGTGTGTGGACTCACATCTCCCCGTGGACGTAGGAGTTATCTCCGAACCACGTAAATCTTGTGTGTCGTGTTTATTTTTTTCAGTCCACATTGCATTTCTAACTGACCGAACTAACCAGCATTCAAACCTCTTTTGCACTTTTTCAACCGAGCTGTTTTGGTTCTTGACCAACCGAGCTGGTTTGCGTGAGTTGTTTTTAACGAGTTTATTTTCCACCACATTCCGCACAGCACCGCTCTTCCAGCTGAGTTTGCTTACTCAGCTGTGAGATCCCACCTGAGTCCTTTTACTCAGTTGAAGTTGTTTTCAAGTGTTAAGTTTTTCGAAAGCTGAAAAATCCTAACTGGTGTATTCCTCCCCCCCCCCATACACCAGTAACTCGTTTCGGGACCATCATGTTGCATAATAACGTGAGTAAAATCATGTATGGACGAAATAATAAGATTGGTATCATATATTAACAAGGATATAAATACATGATACGTATATTAATAATATATTTCTTTCACATCATAATATAATATAAGGTAGTATATATTATCAATAAGGTAAATTTGTATTTCTTATGACATATTATATATTATATCTTGTATTACGTTATTGCCCTTAATTTTGATAAGTAGTAAGAATATTTTAGAGATTTAAATTTTGTAAAACAAGGCTCTTTTTATATAAGTATAGATTTAAAACATGGGAAATTATGCAAGATCTATATACATCATCTTCTCTTGGTGGGGTACTCACACGATCTTTTCATACCTTTATTTTAAACATTACAAGTAAATTTAAAGACCACGTGACGGAGGACTCAAATCCGTAACTTTTGACTCAGACATTAACCTCACTGTTACTAGGCTAACACACATACTCACACGATTTTTTGATGATAGAGAGAGACCTTGTGATTTGTAGCTTTCGTTAATAAATACTACATCTACTTGGAGTCGTGGACATATGTAATGTCAAATTTATATTTGGATTAAATGTTGAATTTTGTGAAAAATTTAAATCACAAACTCAAAATTAAGTGCATAAACATTTATGAAATTTTAAATCATTAGTTGTTGGGAAAATTAGTAAGGTTTTGATTTATACCAAAATCCAGCTGACCTCAACCAAGTAAATATGCCTTAGTGTCTTTTTAGTTAGAGCTCACTGTTTAAGTGTAAGATTTTATTTTTACATGATCCAACTGAAAAGTTGACTGATGACCAAGTCAAACTGATCAAGTTAGAAGACTACATAGTTGACTCTGGAACTTGAGCTACACAGTTGACTATTTTGTTGTGCTCAGTGGAAGTCATAAGCAAGAAGAAGTCTAAAGAGAAGACTTGAACTTGAATTTGAATTCAAGTCATACAAGGTCACGTGTTTGGAGACAAGCTAGAAATTTCCTTATTTGGACCGACAGTGAAGACATGCTGAAAAGCAGGGTTCACAGTTATCATTTTAGAAAAGTTTGCAAGAGTAGATGAGGAGTTCATCCCTTTCATGGCAGAGGGCAAACGGCTCTTTCCAACTGCTAATTAGACATCTCCGTCCATATATAGAGGCATTTATTCAACGTGAAGACGACTGAAACAATTGCGAGCAAACTCCCACAAGATCGAAGCATTCAAACAAGAAGAAAATCTCTCAAGCCTTCTGCACTCTTAGCTTCACAAGCTTTCGTAGAAATAATTTTCTTTAATCGAGCCTTATAGTTTCAATCTTGATTTTCTAAGTTTTCTAAGTCTCCTCACTTTCCAAGAGTTAGAGTTTGTAGCCTTAGAATAGAAAAACTTCCACGTTTAGAGTTTGCAGCCTTAGAATAGAAAAACTTCCACGTCTTGTGTTGTAGATTTACTAGTTGGAATAACCACCCTCAACCCCTTTCTTAGGTCCCTTAATAAAAAAACTAGGTTATTGTGAACCCGTAATCATAGCATAGATCTTGTCCAAACCTGCAATTGAACTATATGTCTTGTTCGAACCCACAATCGGACTGTATAGGTTGTTTGGCCGCATACCAAACTCAACGTTTGGATAGTACGCGTAAACTATCCTAGTGGATTACCAACACCTCAAGTTGGTCGTGGATGTAGGAGTTCATCTCTGAACTACGTAAAAATAATTGTGTTTTTACTTTCGGCTATTCTAGTTTTTGTTTGAGTTTACTAACCAAACTAACTTCATCAACAAACAAGTTTTTACAAACTGCATTAAGTGTTGTGAACTAACCTTCGCTCAAAAGGTTTTTAGTAAAATGAGTTAATCATAATTTCCACCACATTCCGCACAATACTCGAAGCCCTATTTCTCTGAATACAGTGATGGTCCCGGTAATGAGTAACTGGTGTATGAGGGGAAGGGGAATACACCAGTAGCAATTTTCGTTTTGTTTAACGTCTTTTCACTAAGATAAACTGCTCAGGTCAGTTTACTCGACAACTGGAAAAGTCAGTTGGAGTAGCTCTATAATTAAGTTGCTCAGTTAGAGCTGTTCACACAGTTGGCAGCGCAGCTGGCTCCTGCCTGAAATTCATCTGTATGCTCCAACTGAGGTTTTAATCAGTTTTGCGTTGCGGAAGATGGTGGAAATTAGACTCGTTACAAAAACTGAAATCTTAGTACAGTTTGATAAATATGTTGTGCATATGCTTGGTCAGTTGGTTAGGAATACTGAATTTAAAATATTGAATGTAAAGTGCAGAAAGTAAGTACACAATACTTTAACGTAGTTCAGAGATCACCCTCCTACGTCTACGACTTATTTTTTGGAGAGTAATCCACTAGATAAGCTTAAGCATGCTTACCAAACGCCCCACTTGAATTATGGGTTTCAAGCAAACCTAACCAGTTCACCGGGTTCGAACAAGACCTTACAATACTTTTCCGAGTAAGTGCACAGCCTGATCTTAGATTCCAGGTTCTAAAGGACATGTTCTTGGATTCCGGGTTCCAATGGACCTGGTATTAGATTACGGGTTCCAAGGGACCTGATGACTTTGACTACGGGTTCAAAGTCAGACTTAAGGTTTGGATTTGGGGGGAGTTTCTAACAAGGAAGCCTTCAACACTTTAGGGGAGTGGAGGCTTCGACCAAAGGTGTCGGACTCAATCGTTTGATAGAGAGTCCAAGGGGATACAAAACAAGCAAGGACCTATCCTCTAGACTCAATCAAGAAGAGGGGATCTGAGAGACTAGGGGGAAGAACATAAGAAGAAGTCACCCTCTTCTACGATTGGATTTCGCCGGGTGAAGAGCTGTTGCTGCTCCTTCACTCTTCATATTGTCTCTCGACACTTCTGCATGCTTTTTCTCTGCTTGTATCACCCTTTTTTTTAAGTTTTGGTGTGAAAACCTCTATTTATAGAGAAAATTCAAACTAGCCGTTGGAAAGAGCCGTTTGAACTCTGCTAAAAGTATGGCACTCCACCAACTTTTCTGGAGACTTACCTAAAATGGTAAGTGAAACCTTTGCTTTTTGCACGTCGCTGTTGTCGGCCAATTTATGGTAAGTTTTTCCAGCTGACTTGTGCTCCCGAGTAGATTCAAATCTGGATTGCAACTCCTCCCTCTTCAGAGTCTTCTCTTCTCCGCTTCGCGATGTCTGACTTCGACACAACTTCTCTTCACGCTTGACTGTATGCCTTCAGCTGCGTGGTTCAGTTAAGGAGTCAACTGAGCTACTGTCCAACTGAGTTCGTGCTTCAGTTGAGGGTTAAGGTCTCAACTGATCTTAAGTCTTAGCTGAGTCTGGACCTCAGCTGAGTTTAAGCCTCAACTGAGTTCTTCACGAACTTCCTTCTTCAGTCCGGCTGACTTCTTCTGCTTGAACTCTGTAAAGATAAAATCCATACGCTCAAACAGTGAGCTCTAGCTACTATCAGACTAAAGACATTCATCTACTCGATTGGGGTCAGTTCGGGTTTTGGTATCTTTCGAAACCTTTACTAATTTTTCCAACATACAGTTAACTCTCAGTCCAAGAAGTCAACTGTATTGCGAACTGTGCGACAACTCTAATTGAGTTTTACAGTTATCGAGCCAACCGAGTCAGAGTTGAAAAATCTATACTGATGTATTCCACCTCATATACCAGATAACTCGTTATCGGGACCATCACTAACACAAAAATAAGTGCATAAGGTACTAAATATACTAGTACTCACTTGTGTTATTTGGATGTCACATTTCAAATTTTCAATAGGCCACCATAAAAAATTGAAACTCAACATATAACAAATCAACATAACCTATAAATTACACGACATGTCACAAAACTGAAAAAAAAAAACTACTCTATTCATTATACTCCCTTCGGCCCCCAAAATTATGCATAGTTTTTCTTTTTCATCTGTCCCCCAAAATTATGCATAATTCATTTTAGGAAATAATTCTCCCACTTATTACACTTATAATTTAGGACCCCATATCCACTTACATCTACTTTTTCTCCATTTATATCTCACTTTCCATGATTTTGTTAAAATTCGTGCCCCCAAAATTATGCATAATTATGGGGGTCGGATGGAGTATCTTTTACTTCCTTTGTCCACAATATGGTTGTCTCTTTTTTGTCATTTAGGTTCGTCCACGATATGATTGTCACTTCCATTTATAGTAGTAGAATCCACATAATACATTATATTTAACTTTATATTTCTCACTACTCCACTCACATTTATAGTGAAACTCTTATTGCACTCACAATAATATTCACTATTATCCACTACTACCCACAACTTTCTTAAAACTCGTGTCGTTCACAATATGGTAACTATATCGTCGACGGAGGTAGTACTTGATTTAATAAAAATACACTCGAAAAGCTAATTTCTATTTTCAACATTATTATATACTCCCTCCGGTTTTAATTATAAGATATTTTAGCATTTTGCACAGGAATTAAGAAACATTAATAGTCGGTTCATTTTGCAATGCTATTTTTAAAATTGGAGCCATTTTTCATGAAATTTAATGTCAAGTTAATGATATTTAATGTAAAGAACTCAAAAGACTAATTGAAAAATGAGTCATCATTGATAATTAGTTGAAATGTGAAGTAGAATTGATGGAAGAGAGAGAGAAAGTATTCTTGATAAACGAAAACATCATATAAAAAATAAACAAATGAAAATGACTAAAACATCTTATAATTAAACCGGAGGGAGTACATCTCATTTCTTAATATTCATGTTTAGAGATGGTGACCTATTGAACTGGAACAAAGGGAGTGTTATCTTACCTATATACTCCTTCCGACCCATTTATATTGTCATCCTTTAGGTATTCCACTCGTATTGTCATCTTTCAAATAAAGAAAATTTTTACCTTTCAAAATTATTCAAAAATTATGTGACCTATTCACTTTCTATCTTTTTACCCTTATTCTTAATCTTCGTGCCGAATAGTTGAATGACAATTTCAGTGGGTCGGATTATGAATTTTAGTGGGCAAAACTTTAATTCTACAGATTTGCTTAACCAAAAGCATCCGTTGGGGGAATCAGAGGGTCAATATTTAATGGAATCATATTCCTAGCTTCTTTCGAAGAGACATATTCTCTTTTAATTTCTCATTTACTACTAACAACTTGCTGTTAACCTCCCCCCAATCTCGTACCCAACAACTAATGCCTTTTTTGTATCATCTCATATTCAATTATAACATTATAAAATTGAGAGTTTTATTATCAACTTTGCGCAATCATTTTTTTTAAAATCAATTTTCATCCTAATTGATTTATCCATCGTTGTGCTTGTTTTAGAGGATGAATATCGTAATTAAACAATAATTCCAAACATATTCAACATGTTTTGCTGTGCTTAATTGATAGTTATCGACTGGATGATGGTAGACAATCTAAGGTAAAGAAAGCGAGACCTGATGCTTTAGTATGGTAACATATAAACTTGCTAGAATATTTCCAACTTTTTTTTACGCATATTTGAAATAAACCTCCAAATAATATGAACGATCTTCTTCTTTACCACTTGCATGTTCACAAGAAAGTCTCATCTTTGTAAAAAAGTTATCACGGAATTCAGCCTTAAAAGGCCGGAAAAAGTAAAAAGTGAAAATTGAGGTAGCAAAGTGAAACAAATGCAAAATTTAGGTGGGAATCGTAATTATTATGCCAAGTTTAATGGCTTAATTAATGCCAGACAAATAAAATAAGACGAAGACTCTACAATCCTACATAATAAGGTTGAATGATAAACGACAAGAAATTGTTTCCTTTAAGATAGCAAACAAAGTGAAAAATACTTACAAAGGTTAGGTGGAAATCGCAATTATACCAAATAAATTAGATTAATGAAAATAAAAACCATAAACATAACAAACTTTTAACGGAAAAAACTCTTCGGACATTCGTTGTAATATTTCTCAATTGTTGTCAATGGAGCGATGAATATTGCATGTTTGTAGCATCTGTGACGGTGAGACCGAAGAAGCTACATGCAAATTAACAATGGCAGCAGCAAAATATTAATAAAAAATTGATGAATAAAGAACACGTTTCAAATTAATCGAATAGTTTGGGTTTCTCTCTCATCGCCATTAAAGAATTAAAAATGGCGGCATCTTCTCGCATCACTCTTTCCCTCTCCTCCAATCACCATTGAACCATCCCACTTCACTCTCCAAACAAAAATGGGTCCCACCGCCGCCTTCTTCTCCTTGCAATCACCGTCGCTCTGTTTCGCAAAACTCCCCACCGCCTCAGCAAAACACAAGTACCCCACCGCCACCGCCACCGTCTGCATGACCGCGGCGCCGCCGGCCGCGCCCCAGTCCGCGTGTCTTGGGTTCAAGAATCTGATGGATACGTTCGCCGTGAATGTCCAGAGCGCGGAGGGGCGTGCGCTGAACGTGCCGCTGCTCGCGCCGTTCACGATCGCGTCGTCGCGGCTGGAGAGAGTGGAGAATGTCGCCATCCGGGTGGAGCTGAGCAACGGCTGCGTCGGGTGGGGGGAGTCGCCGATTCTGCCGCACGTCACGGCGGAAGATCAGCCCACTGCGCTGGCCGCGGCGGCGGAGGCCTGCCGGATTCTGAAGCAGAGTCCCGGCAAGACTTTGGCCCTCGTGCTGGCTGAAATTAATGGGATTCTTCCTGGCCATTCATTTGCTTCTGTGAGTTGCACCACTCTCTCTCTCTCTCTCTCTCGCATTTTTCTTATTTATTTATTTACAGTTTTTGTATTTATAGTCTTGATTGCTTGGTTGAATCTTGTAATGTGGGACTCTAGTGTTTAATTTTGCGGATTTGAGTTGTGTTAGGTGGGAATATATTGCATTTGGGATTTCCTTATCTTGCTAAGAAATTAATTAGGGTTTCTAATCCCATTATTTGATAGTATTAAATTGATGGTGTTTCGTGCTACAGATCGAAGTTAATTAAATCTCGTAGGACTGATAATCATCCTTATTTTTCTCAGTTTCCACTCTTTTTGTTTTAATCCAAAGAGCCATTTTACTTCTGTATCCTTGATTGTTGGACTGCTAGAATTCTGTTTGTTTGTAGAGATGATGAATTACATCAAGATGTTTGAATTGTTGTTGGACTATAGTTATCATAATCTTGGCACTGCACACGAATATCAACATAAGTGCTCATCAGAACTCTACGAGTTTGCAATGTAAAGTGGCAGATATACGCATCTTACAGTTTCAAGATCAAATTTTTGAGGGATAACTTTTGCTCCTTACTGATTAGCAGAATTTATTTACTTTCTTGTATGTTGTTTGAGTTTGAAGATTTTGTCTGTACATAGATTTGTCAAGATGTCGAAGTTGGTTGCGCAAAATTAAGTCCGAAGTTAACATTATAAACTATATTACAACGATGTATCATTCACCCAATATGAAATCATTAGCTGTTTATGACTCGGTTTAATCTGAAATATTTGTAGTTTTATATGATATATGTCGAATGAACTCATCACTGCTGGAGGGATTTTCTTTTTTTTGTTTATTTATTTCGTTTTATTTTGATCAGCCTTAAACTCTATGATTTGAGGAAATACAGTTTACCTATAAGAGTTAGGGGAAATCCTGAGGAAATCCCAACATTCGGATGCCAATTGAATTTGTATCCATTGATGAAGGTCAGAGCAGGAATCGAGATGGCATTGATTGATGCAGTTGCAAACAGCATTGGAATACCTCTATGGAGACTGTTTGGTGGATTCTCCAATACAATAACAACGGATATAACAGTTAGATACTTTTCTGTTCAACATATTTCAATTTTTCTCTTCAAAACATTAGTATATTGAACAAACCATCATAATTGTAAAGTAGCTCATATTATCAGAAAGAAGGCTGAGAAAATAAGAAAGAAAAAAGTGAAAAGAAGAAAAAGGAACAGAAACTGAAGAAACATAGGTAGAGAAGTCATTATATAGGCAAATTACTAACTAATTACTATAATTATAAATACAGATTCCTATAGTTTCCCCAACCGAAGCAGCTGAGCTGGCTTCAAAGTATCGCGTTGACGGTTTCAAGACGTTGAAGCTCAAAGTGGGGAAGAACTTGGCTGCTGACATCGAAGTTCTTCAAGCTATACGCTCAGTTCACCCCGATTGTTCATTTATTTTAGATGCTAATGAAGGTTATAGCTCTGAGGAAGCCATTCGAGTTCTGGAAAAGTTACACGGTAATGAAGTGTTCCGTGGTTTCTGCAAGTACCATTTTCGCAGATTATGGTTCAAGAAAGATCTTAATTACCTTATCTCTTTTGGCAGAAATGGAGGTGACGCCTATTCTTTTCGAACAACCAGTTCACAGAGATGATTGGAAAGGTCTTGGTTATGTTAGTCACGTTGCAAGAACCAAGTACGGCGTATCTGTTGCTGCTGATGAAAGCTGTCGTAGTTTAGATGATGTAAAGAAAATAGCAAAGGAAGACCTAGCGCACGTAGTCAACATCAAGCTCGCCAAAGTGGGAGTGCTTGGTGCTCTTGAAATTATTGATTTAGCAAGGGAATCGGGATTAGATTTGATGATTGGTGGTATGGTCGAGACGAGACTTGCAATGGGCTTTGCTGGTCATTTGGCTGCTGGTCTTGGGTCTTTCAAGTAAGCAATAATGTTTAACTTAAGAAATATTATGTGTAATAGCATATTTCATAGTCATGTTGGTATGCTTGCAGCAATAATCTATTTATTCGTATTATAATAAGCCTTTTAGTAACATCCGAAAGATAAATTCGTTCACAGATTCATTGACCTCGACACTCCCATCTTATTGGCAGAGGATCCAGTTCTCGGGGGTTATGAAGGTACTTTCTGCCGTCTTTCTGGTCTTCCAAGTTGTCTTTTGGCAATCTGACTTAGCATCGGGATTATATTTCTTAACAACTTTTTAACTCAGTATATTCTATTTGCTTAGTTTCTGGCCCGATTTACAAGTTCACTAATGCTAGAGGTCACGGTGGTTTTCTACACTGGGATAATATCGTCTGGTAAGTTACACTTTAAACTCAATTACATTGACTTATCAAACAGACATTCATACAGGCATCATTATTGATATTTTTGGTCATAATTTAAATGCACGATATGAGACACACTCGTTGGGAGGAATATCGAATTTGACACTGCCTAAAGCATGAAGATAAGAAGTTTGCTTCTATTTTACAATATATAGATTCTTGCAGTTGTTTGATTGTCTTACCTTTTTGTTGTGTTTCTGTTTATTTTCAATCAATGAGTCAATTGGGAGGATGTTTGTCAAAGCATTTTCATCCTTTTCAAAAAATAATAAAAAAAAAGTGGTCGCAGATTCATTTATATAATATCTGCATTAAGGTAATGTGATCTACTCTGTGTGAGTTATTATTCATATTGAATATTGATATATTTCGTGTATTATAGCACTTGAAAGAAAAACGAATTAGCTGCTAAGTAGTTAGCTTACAGTGAGCGCTGTCTGCAAGATTTTGCCTTCTTCACTTCGTATTCTCCACTATACAATAAGAGACCTTTAGTCAAGTTTAGTGATACCGATTCATCTACCTTCTCTCTGTCCTTCGTCTCTTCCTCCTCTCCCATGCTCTAACTAAACGCGTTCTGGTTATCCCAACGGCAAATTTGGAATCATTAGGTGATGTTACTCGGGCATGTGCATTGAACTAATATATGTCCTAGAGGAGGCATTTCTGTTGTATAAGCGGAATGTTCACCCCCGTTAGCCAGTAACAGTCTACGGGACTGCTCTTCGTACAGATGTATTTTGATGCCTTATTTTAAGCCGTGCATCTCTCCGACGAAGAACTGCATTATACTGATAAATGATGGCGTTTATATGTATATTTGATCTCGACCTTGTGATTTCCATGAGTTTCTTTTGAGGTTTTATAACCATGTTTCACTATTTTGTTTTTGTTTTATGCCATTTGATTTGGGTATTTGTGTTGCAGATAAGTTGAAAGCTCACTCTCTTCTATTGAAAGCAAGTAACCATCATTCTTCTCAGACTTTATTTGCAGCTGTTGGGAAATTAATAATGTTTTAAGTTTTACATAATATAAACATGTATGGATTCATTTTCATGGAATCTGCAATCATTGTGTTCAATTGTAGTATTCGGTTCTATCAATGTAACTTTTATGTTTGATAAAATTTAAATATGTCAATCTAGCCTAATTCGACGAGTTGGCCTGAATAGACGGGAAAAGGAGGGTTTAGGGCCGGAAATTTCTAATCCGATTAAGCCGGATGGCTCAAAATGGAATGAGTTGGTCCGATTCAATTCTAATTTTTCCCGTTACTAGGTTATCGAACTACTTTTGCTTTTGAAGTGCTTTGCAACTAATGAGGTCAAATATTTTAGATCAGAAAATCGGTTCTCATTTATTTGTTATACAAGTAATAGATTTATAATAGCCCGAAAATTGAATGGGGGGTTATGCCGAAAATTTGTCAATCAGAAAATGAAATTCAAACCGATTGATCCGATCCAAAATGAATTGGTTCCATTGACATCCCTAAAAAAATTAAATATTAAATTACACTTGAATTCGATAAGTAAAAACTGATAAAAACTTTGCCACTGATGAGAGGATGATGATTTCGATTTTAATTATCGTATTACTTGAACTCGATTCCTATCCAACAGTTCTGTTTGGTTATTTTACATCTCTTGAGCAAGACAAACACAATATAAGAAAGTAAAAAATGGATTAAATTGCCAGCCAAACTAAGAGAGAGACTTCAAGATTAGGAGTCTCTCCACAACTTCCCAACATATAAATAAACAATAAGAAATTTTACTTACAGAATATAATTCTTGACAAATGATGGTGGTTTGAGTAACTGGTTCCAGTCCATATGCCATTGCCTTCTATCAGATGGAAGTGCAAAATTGAGCTCAACCATCTCCTTCGTCATATTTCCTCCTCCACCAAAGCCTACAAGCTTCTCCACAATCTCTGCACTCTCTTGTATATGCTTCTCATCGTGGGGATCGTTCCACAACTTGTTCACGAACTGCAACCTCCTATGCTTTCCTTCCAATGGCACTTCCCATTTTATGTACAATGCTTCTCTCTCTTCAGCTGTCATGCGCGAACTCATCCTCTTTGCAAGAAACTCTCTTTCGCGCCTCAAAGCTCTCATACTGTATCAAAGTTAGGCAAAATTAGAAACATAAAAAATAAAAATAAAAATCGAAACTTGTTTTTGGAGAGAGAGAAAGATCAAACCTTGAAGATAATGAAACCACTGTCTCATTTCCTGCCTGAGGGGCAGGACTTGCATTTCCAATCTCAGTTAGGTTCTGTTGCAGCCATGTAAGGCGTCGGAGCTCCACTTCCATATATATTTGATCGGCAGTGTCTCCCTTGAACAACAGATAAAATTGAGTCCTGTGAATGATGGAAACATGGCAAATATCCCATAACTCAATGATCTGCTGTCGTTGCTCCCTGAAAACCAAATGCCATGGAGCTGGTGACTCCTCCTCCTCGATCTCAGGGATATTGTCAACATCCTCCAAATCATATCCAGCTGCCTCATTTGCTTCCATTTCAAGCACCTGAAGGAATCAAGACTCGTGAGGTTAAGCTAAAAAAGGTACAAAGTTCCATACATACCAAAGAACTGTTACTGTACCTGGCATACAAGAAGTTGTTTCTGATATTGCAGCTTGGCTACGCGTTCTTTGAGTTCAGTTACATAAGCTTTTATGCTCCTGACATTCTCTTCTGCTGCATTTTGAAACATTTTCTGCATTTTCCTCATGTTAACAGAACTTGAACGTCGATAAGGGGTGTTTTCCTTTGATGAGGCATCTCCGTTTTCACTTTTGGTGGGAGTGTCTTTGTCAGAAACCGATTGAGTTTCACTAGAAACATCATAAACTGGAGGTCTATTTTCAATATCACGGTCTGATACTTGCTGAGTAGCTGTTAAAGGAGAACATGGAGACTTAAGGAGGCTGTGCATATTCAAACTATTATTTGAAGCTAACGGCAGCAATTTCTTCCTCTTATCAGGATTCTTCGTCTTCGGAGTGTTATCAGTACATGGTTGATCTCTCTTAGTTGGAAGAGCCATCACTAGTTTGTCTATCGACTTCTGCACATTTTCTAATTTCTCCTCAAGATCAGCTATGGTGCTTCCTTGTGAATGAAGTCTGGTTATCTCTTCTTTCAAGTTTGCACTGATACTCTTGTTAACGGGCATCACATTTTCAACGTCAACAACATCCTTAGCAGAAGGCTGTATATTGCGCATTTCCCTTATCTCTGCTTGAAGCTTAGCTATAGTCTCTGCTGCATCTTGGTTGCCTAGTCTATGACAAGAAACCTCCTTTTGTAGTACATCGAGGGCTCGAGTAGCTTCTTCGCCTAACTGCTCCTGTAGATGTTCAAGTTTTCGAATTTCATGCATCAACGTGAAGGGAGCAGTTGATGATTGCCTCAGTGACTGCCTTCCAAGAGCATGTCTTGCTCTTTCCCTTCCATCATTTTTAGGTAATAATAAAGTTCCAGAAAAGGACAGACACTTCTTTACAGAAGGACTATGTGAATCAGATGGTTTCATTTTCTGGAATAAACATAAACAATAAACTTTAATCAAACGTCTATATCCATTCAACAGAGATTGGTGGAAGAAAAACATGGAGAGAAAAGCATACCTTTTCCTCCTCAAGTTTTCTACGCAACTCCTCTACTTGAGACTGCGCTTGATCTCTTTGACGTCTCAATTCTTCCATCTCCTTCTCCAACTAAGCAAATAGCATCAATTAAGTATGAGAATTACTGTGGTAGAGATACAAACGAGTTTTGGAAAGAACCGTACAGCAATAAGTGTTGGCTAACCTGCAAAATTCTTATGTCTGTCTCAGTAGATGGTTCCGGTGTGCGTAACTCTGCTTCAAGTCTTGCAACTTCCTTTTGCAAATGCTTAACAAGCTGTTTGTCTGAAATCACCTGATGGAATCGTTCAAAACAGTGAAAGTTTTGTTATGCTATTAGACAAAAATATAATGCGCCTCCTTAATAATATTTTTACTTGTATTGCATGCATATATGGTATTAGAAAACTACCATGTTCACTTGAGCATTGTTCGTCACTTCCTTTGCCCTGGTAGCAAATAAAAGTGTATTACGAGATTGTTCCACATGACTTGTTGCTGGACTCAATGTACATATGATGGCAGTGCGAGCATTTCCTCCCAATGAATGCTGCAATATCCGTGTGAGCTTTGAGTCTCGATAAGGTATGTGACCACTTCTTTTTCCCACACTGGTGGATGGCAAAAGATTAAGAAAATCAGCAGCTTTTCAGAATGATATATTGGGACATTCTAATCGTATCTTGTCAATGTAGGAAAAAGTAAAATTTTGTTGCAAAACAAAATAAAAAATAAAAAATCCATATTTCCACATATAAATGTCTTTTTAGATGTTCTAGTCTGATATTTTGGCAAAGCTATACACAAACATGTTCTATCAATGTTTACAAATCACTTCTCCTTATGCATTAAACTTCATAGGAAATGGAGGTTTTATGATCCTGGAAACTAGGGAGTTGAAAACAAAAGAACTATGGACCACTGTTGTGATGTTGTGATGTGTATGGTCACAGTAGTCACTAATCCAACCAGAGAATGATGGAAAATGTTTCTCCAAGAAATCTCTCAGGTATTGGGAAGCACATTATGCAATTTTCTCAGTTCTATATTTCCCTTTTCATGTTTCAACGGATGGTAACACTGACCTTAGCTTCCTGATTACTGTTGTAAGGGTCATCAAGCTTAAATTAATATGACACCCTTCCCTAAGCCTTGCACCATCTGCGTTTGTTTGTGAGGCTCTTTCACTGCCAGCTAGATCTACAAAGTTCTGCAAATGAGAGAAAGAAATCAAACGTTTTGCAGTTTGCTTTTAAAATTGAATAAAGACAAACAAAATGAGATGTTTGGTTTTACCAGGCTGGCAACATATGATCTCACACAATTTGAGCTTTCACGAAGAGTACTTTCAATTGTCTGCATTTGAGAATGAAAGATTTCCAGTAAGAAAATAACAGAGCCTTCAAAATAGTTGTTCTAATCCGAAAGATATGTGAAAGAAAACAGACCAGTCTTATGATCTGGTGTGATCTGGAGCTAGTATCGTTTAGTGCAGTTTCACCTACTTGTCTTTGAGCTGCAAGGAAAAAATTATTCACAATTAAAGCACTTCATCTAATCCTCATCGAACTGTACACCAGCATCATGTTGAGACTTTTCCTACCGTCACAAACATGGATTAAATGTCTCAAGTGTTGATCATCTTTTGCTGTCTCTTCCACCAATTTCTCAACCACGGTACCTTTCTGCAGATGAGTTGACATAAGGGAAGCCAATAGATGAAGAAGTCTGAACTAAACCTTAATTCAAATGGATAAGATCAACTGAGAGTTTTACCTCTGGATCATCTAGTAATTTAAGACTACGACCAGATTCAGAGTTCAGCAGATCCCTGACATTCTCATTATAGATTTCCAGACCAGATATCTTTATTCTGAAATCTCTTTCTGGTGTCTGGATAGCGGTCAAAAGGCACAAAAGCATATATTCTGATTAGAACAATTAGCCAAATCATAAAAATGATTCAAACCTGAAGTCTTTCAGTAGATTATCTACCAAAGACTATTTCTCGTCGATGCAATTTTTAACTTCTTTTAGTCACTAACATGCACTAACAGTAAGACAAAATAAATTTAAACTTACATTAATTATATGCATGTATATATCATTAACAGCCTTCTCCGTGATTCCTCTCATCGTGTAAGTCTTCCCACTGCTAGTTTGTCCATATGCAAATATTGTTGCTGCAACAATTTGCCAGGAGCAAAATTATGTAAGATTTACCAAGTAATGTTGAAATACTTTTTCCTACTTAATAAGCACAGAAATTACCATTGATCCCCATGAGAGCAGATAATGCCACCGTCTTCACTCCATCCTCATAAACATTTTCAGTCGAATTATCAGGACCAAACACTTTATCTGCCAAAAACATGTTTTTGCTGTTAGCACTTGTATAAACAACAATGCATTCAAAATCTTGCTCCGGAATAATAGCACATTGTCATTTACTGTTAGTAATTACCAAATGTGAAAGACGCGGGTAGAGCTGCTCGTTCTTGGGGACTAGGATTGTACACAATTGTATGGTCATCAGTGCATTCCCAGGCTATCTGATCTTTAGCTGATTGCTCTCTCTTGCTCAGAGGCCTTACTCGTACAGTTACAACAATTTTCTCTTCCCTTGCTCTATTTCCACCAGGAGTTCCACCTGGAGTGGCTGCTTGTGTCCTGTCCACTTTTGAGGCCGGTGTGCCAGGTGTTCTAACAGTCATCTTCTCCGAATAAAATTGGTAACCGCTCTGATAGAACACCGCCTGAAGCACCGCGTAAGGCCTCTCAATAGAGGCTAGAATAGATTCTCAGATAAATAAATAAGAACTGCTTTATTCAAACTGCTCTGTAATTCTTGACAGCCAAAATATCCGCACACAACAATCTGCAAAGTAGGTCGCCGGATTTAGTAATAACCAAATTTGAGGCAATTGATTTTCATAAGGTGAATAAATTAGTTTAACCAATAAGAGCCATTTAATTTAAACAAAAACTGTGACCCAGTCGTCAAATATTTTTAGAGTATGCATAAACCCTAAGACAATCAACACAGAAAGCTAGGTTAATAATTTGGATATGCAAAAACTATCTGTAAGCTGTAAGTAAGATGATTTAATTGTGCAGAAACGGAATGCAGATTGAGATCTCTGAGAAAGATGATGAGATTTGCAATGGGCTACCAATAACTCAATCAAATTACCCCAAATCGACAACACAGAGAATAGAATGCCACACAAATTCATAGCACAATCGGAGATCTAGAGATGCAAAGATTCATCTCAATGTCTTACCAAAAATAAAGGAACTTATCATAATTTAAGTTCAGATTAATTCAAACAAATTACCCCCAAATAGATAGCAAGAAGAATGTAAAACAAATCGAAGCAAAATGAGTCAGATCCGCAGATGCAGAGTTGCAAATGGAATTATTACCAAAACATAGCGAAATTAACAAAAATAGTTCCAGTAGTATACCTGAGTTTATCCAGAAATAAACTAATCAAAATGGAAAGCGATATATCTGAGAGAGAGAAGAGTGGAGAGAGAGAGGAGTCAATTGTAAGTGGGGAGGGGTGACTAGATTTTGAGTTCAAAACGTTGCAACGGCTACTTGTGCAACGGCTAGATTTTAAATCACGTATCCCGCTGTGGCTTATAAACTCTTGTCGCGGCGACAAATTAAAATACGTTGTTCAAAATTATCCAAAGTCAAACTTTAAGCTGGAACTTGCACTTTCCAAATTATAATATTCTCCTTATAAAGAAAGCCAATTATTATTTTCTAGGGCCACCTTATTATAACTGTATAGAAATTTATAATAACATGGCCACCAGATCCAGACTCTAAGAAAAATGATTTTAAAATTTATTGTTGGTAGCCTATTCTTCATGTATTTAGTGAGCGTCTGGGACTGAGAGGTCTCAAATTCGAACCTCATAAAAAGTCTCTATAGATCGAGTCTGCCACACTTGTACTTGAAAAGTGTGGTTTATCTGCTCTGTGTAGTTTGCAGGCTGTTGCATAAGGGACGGGGATTTATCCAGTGCGCATCGAAGATAGCGGCTACGGGTTCCCGCGATATATATATATATATAAAAAAAAGTGACAAATTTGTAACTTTTCAAATGGTAGATTATATTTTGAATTATACTACTTAATAAATTTTAACATTATAGCTACACGTTAAGTTTCAAAGATCTTACTTTCTTTTACTCATTTTTAGCTCAAAGTAATCAAATGTGAATAGCATATTAACTATAGTAGTAGTATATTACTGGAGTAACATATAAGAAAACATTTATAAAATGAATCATGATAAAATTGAGAAGTTCAGCTCTAATCGTATGTATGTTGTGCTACAGTTGATAAGACGATTCGATACAATTAGCCCCTCCATATTTTCTAAGTTGTCGTTAAGAGTTTTTTTTTTTTTTTTTTGGAAAAGGAAAATACTTTCATAAACTAGCCAAAATCGGCAGAAATAATATCCAAAAGCCAAGATGGAAAGTCTGACTTCCAAGTCATTACACAAGAATTAACAATAGCATAATTAGCAAGACTATCAGCAGCTCTATTCGCTTCCCGACGAACATGAGAAACTCTACCACGAGATTTCGTTTAGCAGCAACAATTGCTTCGTACCATTCATCAGATAGAGCATCCGACCCATTATTGAAATCATTAACAACATACACCGCAAGCAAAGAATCTGTATAGACAAACACGGGCGCATAATCATTCTCTATACAGCAACCAATCCCAAGCATAAGAGCATGCAACTCCCCAATAAGAACAGTAGGAGTAAAATTCACCTCTCTAGCAGTTGCTGCCATAACTTTGCCACCATGGTCTCTAATAATAAAACCAATCCCCACCTTATTCATTCCCCACCTAATAGAGACATCCACATCAAGACGAAAACAACCACAAATAGGAGCAATCCAAGAATCAGACCCAACCTTCGGCAAAAAAGAGGTCGAGCAATGCAACAGCGCACGAGCATTTTGGAAACCTTCAAGAACAAAGGAGCTACGAGTAATGAGGTCATCACCTTCTCTACTGATGGTGTTATGCTTATATCCACAAAGAGATGCCCAAACAGACCATAAACCGATAAACCATTTCTCCAGGCCCTCAACTTTGAAACAACGCAAAATTAATCTGCTCAAATCCTCCATGGAACGATCACACCCCCTTTTTTACTTCTGCCCAAAAATCAGTAAACTTCCAATGGTTTCTAATAACCTCACAGAATAGTAAACAATGGACCGTAGAACCCCAATCTTTATTGCACCAAGAGTTGATACCTAAAGTAGGAACATGGTGCCAGTGTAAATTAAATTCTGTCGGCAAAAAATCATATAGCATCCTCCAAGAGAAAATTTTGACTTTGGGAGGGATATTAAGAGTCCAAATACGAGACCACCATTTATCCATATCCAAGGAATTTGAACTTGACATAGGCATCTTATAATAATTAGTAGCACAAAGGTAACCCGATTTTACCGAGTACGAGCCATTTTCTTCATAAGACCAATACCGTGTATCCGGCGTACTAGACAAAGACAGTGCTATAGACCTGATCCCAACAGCTTCATGAGGCTGAATTTTGATACTAAGAAAGTTCTCGTTCCAAGCTAGAGGATGTTCAAGAATCTCAACAACTCTAAGCGTCTCATCTGCACTTTCGGGCTTAAACAAATACCCAGAACTAATGCTTGGAACCCAAGCATCTACAAACACCCTAATCGTCTCTCCGTTCTCCACCTTCCACCGTAAACTTTTAAGTAAGATCTCACGGCTCCAACACAAAGATTGCCATGTGAAAGAAACATTTGATCCAACTTTAGCCTCTAAAATATCCATATCATAAGAGAATTAGGAAATTTAATTAGACGCCATACCTGTTTTGCAAGAAGGGCCTTGTTAAATTCCACTAGCTTCCGAAAACCCAAACCTCCCTTAGATTTCGATATACATAACTTCTCCCACCTTACCCAATGCATACTTCGCCTCTCTTCTTTATTTCCCCACCATAATTTAGCACATAACCTTTCAATATCTTCACACACAAATTCGGGAACTCGGAAACAAGACATAGTGTAGGTCGGCAAAGATTGGATCACCAACTTTAGCAGGACCTCTCTACCTCCCATGGAGAAAAACTTACTTTTCCAGCCCGTCAGTTTATTTGCAACTCGCTCTCTCAAATAATCAAATTGAATTCTTCTTTGCTTCATCACAAAAGTAGGAAGTCCCAAGTATAGACCATGACCTTTTATTTCTGTAATTCCAAGAACAACTTTAGTATCCTTCATCTCTGCAAAAGCCGTTTTGGGACTAAACACCACTGAAGACTTTGCAAAATTTATTTCTTGCCCAGACGCCATAGCATAAGTAGAAAGAGCATGTTGAATACCCCTCACTCCTTGCCTATCTGTTTTAAAGAAAATCAAACTTTTATCGGCAAAAAAGAGATGACATATTTATGGACAGTTACTAGCAATACGAATACCCGTCATAACTCGTTGGGATTCCAGGCGGTGTAAAAGCGAAGAAAGGCCTTGAGTACAAATAACGAACAAGAATAGAGAAAAAGGGCATCCTTGGCGTAATCCCCGAGAAGGGTCGACCTTCCCATAAACTCTTCGGTTAATAACAAAAGAGAACTTAACCGTACTCACATAATTCATCACCAAATTCACCATCGAGGTCGGAAAACTCACTGTCGTTAGCATTGCCCTTAAGAAATCCCACTCCACACGATCCTAGGCTTTACTCATATCGAGCTTAGCCGCAGCAAAACCCACTTTACTTGTCTTGTGATTCCTAAGCCAGTGCATGCATTCATATCCCAAGAGAATATTATCTGAAATCAGACGACCCGGTCCAAAAGCACTCTGCGAAGGATCAATAATCTCGTCAAGAGAACCTTTTAACCGATTAGCTATAACCTTGGTAACAATCTTGTAAATAGTACTACCTCCGTCCGTTTCAACTTGTCCCATTTGGGATCGGCACGGAGATTAAGAAAAAGAGTGTTAATGAGTTAATGGTGTAATTAAAGTAGTATTTTATTATGGAGGTTAAAGTAGAGTGAGTGGAAAAATACTATAGATAAAGTAGCTAACATTGTACATGCAGTACAAAGAATGAATAAAATAACATTGAAGATACTATTCATAGATGTACTTAATTAATAAAATAAACACACTAAAATGAATTCAAAAGTGGCGCTGGAAATATATTTCAGGTTTAAGTTTGGAGCCAAAAAGGTACAGATTTCCCTCTATTTTACAAACCAAAAGCTGTATATAAATACTCCCATTCATTCTAAACAATTCAAAGGTTCTTCACAACAGCTTCACTTACAAACATGAGAGGCAAAGATGTATCTACAACAAAAAGAAATATGATAGTGCAGTTTCTTCTTCAAGGCAGCCAAAATGGGAAGATGTCACGTGGAATCATGAATGAAGCAGCATCAAAATTTGGAGCATGCAGGAGAACAGTCAATCGCATTTGGACTAATGCAAAGAAACAACAAGAAGCATTATGAGTCATTCATTCAGTAAACAAAAGAAGCTTCAAAGAAATCAGAATTCTCAAAGTTCTAGATGTTGAAGCACTTAAAGCCTTGCCACTAGAACAAAGAATAACAATTAGGGGTGTAGCTGATGGCCTTGATTGCAAGATTGGAACAGTGTGCAGATGGCTTAAGAATGGGCTGATCAAACCTCACTTAAATGCATTAAAACCACATCTTACAGCTTCAAATCAGGTAAGAAGACTACTGTTTGCTCTACTTGCATTAAAGAGAGGCAACAACATGAAATTGCAGTTCAAGTCTATGCACAACATTGTCCACATAGATGAAAAATGGTTTTACATGAAGAAAGCAAACAAGAATTTTTACTTAGCAGATGGTGAGGTGGAGCCAGTCAGAACATGTCAATCAAAAAATCATATAGAGAAGGTAATGTTTATGTGTGCAGTAGCAAGACCACTTTTTAATGAAGATGGCAGTGTGTTATTTGATGGGGAGATTGGAATCTTCTCATTCACTGAAATGGGGCCTGCCATAAGGAATTCCAAAAACAGACCTGCAGGTACTATGGAGTTAAAAGCTATTCAAAATGTCAACCGGCAAGTAATCAGGAATAACTTCATTTATGGGGTATGCCATTTATTGTTAACATGGAGTTCATTTATTGCATATAAACATCATTATTTGCACAGATTGTTCCAGGAATCAAAGCATGCTGGCCAGAAGGAGCAAGCAATGTCATTTACATTCAACAAGACAATGCTAGACTCACATTAAGGATTTAGATCCAAAATTTAGAGCTGTTGCAAGCTCTGATGGATTTGATATCAGAATTATACATCAACCAGCTAACTCCCCAGATCAGAATTTGGAACCAGAAAAACTCAACAAAGTGTTTCTCACATTGCAAACCTGTCTACTTTTTTTTTAGGTAAATAAAAATTCATTGATCACCCACGAGGGGTGCAACCCATAAACAAAGAACAAAAAAGATCAACAATTACACAACACACAACAATCACAGCTCAAGACAATACAAAGGATTACAAATCCAAACACCCAACCTAAAATAAGCAAAGCTAGGGAGCAAATTTGACACCCAAAACCAAAACTTCACTTTGATCATTTCAGTGAGATCATCGCTACAACTCGTCGTATTTCTAAAAACTATCCCATTTCTGTGATTCCATAAGTTCCAAGCAACACATATCCAAAGAGCTTTCCACCATTCAAATGAACTTTTCTTCCTTGCAATTCCCAAATGTTGTTGAAAGTGGCATAAAGGATCAACATGGCCAATGTAATTTAACCCAAACCAGCTATAGCAGTTACTCCAAACTCTATATGCAAATGGACAAGAGAAGAAAATATGCTCAGTTGATTCAAAGTGAGACAAGCAAAAGGGGCACCTGTCGTCGTCGAGATCTCGTAGCACTCCTCTTTTTGCAAGATTTTGTCTAGTTGGTATTCTGTTTTGCAGGAGTTTCCACCAGAAAGATGTTGCTTTGCTTGGGGCGAGTCTGCACCAAATGCTTCTCAGGCTATCATGCGCCAACATTCTTTGACTTGACTTTTTCTCAATCTCGTTGTAGGCTAATTTCGCTAAATAAACTCCGGTGCTTTCTGTTGCCCATTTCCAACCATTCTCCATAGTTTGAAGTGGTTTGCTCCTGTTAATGATAGAAAGTAAACAAGAAAATAGCTCCTTTTCCCACTCAAATAATTCCCTTCTCCACCTCCAATCCCACTCCCAAGAATCTTCAACCCATTTTCCTTTATCTTTGATGTAAGAATCTTTATCCAACGCTATTCTAAATAATCTATTCAATCTGACTTCAAGGCTGTTGTCCCCTACCCACTTATCATGCCAAAACCTAATCTGACCTCCATCACCTATTTTTCTACTTACATTTTCCACAAACCAACTATCAGAAAGAACATGTTTGTATAAGTCTTTCCACCAAATTGATCCTTTCTTCAGATCCCACTTTCCTAAATCCTCCGAGATTCTTCCACGTTCCCCCCTCACACCATATTTTGATTGGAGCACCTTGACCCATAGGGTATCTCGTTTTACATTTAACCTCCAACCCCATTTTCCCAAAAGGCCCTTATTGAACCAATCTATTCGTCTCACCCCTAACCCTCCTTCATTTTTTGTTTTACAGATCTAATCCCATGCCACCCAAGCAGTTTTTCTGCTCCCTCCCAGCTTTCTAACCCAAAGGAAATCTCTTTGAATTGCAGTGATTTTGTGAATTACTTTAGAAGAAGCTCGAAACAACGAGAGGTAATAGATCGGTAGATTGGACAATACCGACTCCAGCAAAACAATTCTTCCGCCGAAAGACAAGTGCTTATTTTCCCATCTGTTTAATCTTCTACAGATGGTTTCCGAAACGGGCTGCCACATAGCTTCTCTTCTTGGATTTGCACCAATCGGGACACCGAGATATTTAAATGGAACAGAACCGACTTTGCAGTTTAACTCCATTGCAAACTCCGATAGGTCGTCATCTGAGATATTGATTCCCATCAAGGTGCTTTTCCGAAAATTCACTTTCAATCCGGATACCAATTCGAAACTTCGAATTATTCCTTTGATGCTTCGAATATTATCTCTTGTAGCTTCTCCAAACATGAGCGTATCGTCCGCAAATTGGAGGTGTGAGATTTCCACCTGCTGTTGACCAATCTTGACTCCGAAAAATGTACCAGTTTCTCTAGCCCTATCCACCAACAAGCTGAACCCTTCTGCTGCCACTAGAAACAAGAACGGAGAAAGAGGATCCCCTTGACGCAAGCCCTTTTGAAGTTTGAATTCTCCGGACGGACTTCCATTGACTAGAACCGAAGCTGATGCTGTTGAAATGCATTCTTTTATCCACGAACGCCATTTCTCATTAAAACCCAATAATTCTAGCATATGCAGCAAGAAATTCCAATCTACTGAGTCGTATGCTTTCTCGATATCAAGTTTCAATAGCACACACATTTTATTCTTGTTCCTTGCCTCCTCCAAAGTCTCGTTGGCTATTAATGCGCTGTCCAGAATCTGTCTACCTTTAACAAAAGCTGACTGATTAATTGATATTACTTTGCTTAGCACTTTGCTCATTCTATTCGCCAGCAGCTTGGCCAAAACTTTGTACATGCAGCCGATGAGTGATATGGGTCTGAAGTTTTCCAACTTTGTCGGATTAGGCACTTTAGGAATCAGCACAATGAAAGACGGGTTGGAACCCTTTACCAGCCTCCCGTTCACATGAAATTCTTTCACAAAAGCGATGAAATCTTCCTTCAATACTTCCCAAAACTTTTGAATAAATTTGAAATTGTAACCATCTGGTCTCGGACTTTTAGATCCTTCGCAATCCCAAACAGCAGTCATGAAGACAAAGGGACTGAATTCATAATCCCTCACATAGGGAAAGATGCTGCAGCTAGAGCTAATGAGCTTCCAATGACATTGGAAGCAAGTGAAGATTTAGTTCAAGAGTGCATAGAATATCTAAGAGAGCAAGATGGAGTTGAAGGATTAAAAGAGTTGCTACAGCAACTGGGAATGCAAGAGAATGAAGAGTAGAATCTAATGAAGCACATCTGATTTTTGTTTTTTGTTATTATTATGCATTAATATGCAAACAGATGTAGCAAGTATTTTAATGCAGCAAGTAATGAAGCTTTTGTGGTTAACATCTCATACAAATGACTGAATCATTGATGTTCACAACCCTAATTAAGCACGGTGAACAAATTTATATCATTTCAGCACTTAAATCCATCCCAAAACACACTCAACTCTTGCAAGGCACCAACAGCAACACCAACACACATAGCTAGTGAATTAATAAGCAAATAATAGAAAGATCTCACCCTGAATAATCGAGGAAGGAGACATCGGAGCATTACACAATCAGCGCCGCCACCGGAGGAGGTCTCCGCCACCGGCCCAAGGCTCAGTGCAGCAGATTGCCGGCGTTTCATCACAGCAAAATGGGAGCGGCGAATGACAGGTCTCACAGCAGCATGGCTTCGCTGAAATCTGAAACGCTCTTGCACATCCATCGTGCCAATCCACGCATCGGTGGCATCCGCCTGATCTTCAGTGTCAGGAACGATGATCCCGCTCAGATTTAACACCGGATTTATATCATAAGTAGTCAGTAGGGGTGGAGATGAGGGTGGGGTGTCCGGAACCACCGTCCCACTCAAATCCACCACCAAATCAACCGGAGAAAGAGTCAGTGGAGGTGGAGATGAGGGTGGCGTTTCAGGAACTACTGTGTCGGTGATATCAAAAATAGGTGAAATAGACAAAATCGAATATTCAAATAATGACATCATCACGGCGAGGAGAAGGATAGTAGGCGGAGCCTCGCCGGAGAATTGACGCGGCGGAGAGAGGTGAAACAAATGTGAAGATGAAGAATGAACAGTAATATTCGGTGTTGCAGAGAATAGAGCGGGTGAGACAGAGAATGAGTGAGATGAGATGATAGTCTAGGGGTTTAGTAGGGTTAGGTTAGTAATTGGGTTGGGCCGGACAAGTGGGATAAATGGGCTTAATTATTTTAGTAAATGGATTATCTTCTTAATTATTTGCCAAATAAGAAAATGGGACAAGTTGAAACGGACAATCCAAAATGGCAAATGGGACAAGTTAAAACGGACAGAGGTAGTATTATTACACAAGCTAATGGGCCGAAAGTCCTTCACATTCTTCGGATTCTTCATTTTCGGAATCAACACAATATGTGTACTATTCCAATCCTGAATGTTCCCGCCTTCGTTCAACACTTTAAGCACGTCTCTAGTAACAGACTCTCCAATTTCAGACCAAAATTTTTGGAAAAATAAAAGGGGAAAACCATCAGGGCCAGGCGTTTTATGCGGGTGCATAAGAAACACTGCCCGCCTTACTTCCTCTTCCGTAAAAGGTTCCGCCAATTTAAGAATACTATCTTCACATAGTTTTGGAATATCCTCCGTCACTATAGCCGCTACATCCTCCTTAGATGGCCGCATAGACTCGAAAAGAGTATTGAAATAACCCTCCACTATGGATGCTTTCCTCTTATCATCCACCTCCCAGAACCTATTTTCATCAAATAGACCCTCGATAGAATTTTTTCTCTTTCTATGCGATGCGAAATTGTGGAAGAATTTTGAATTTCTATCACCCAATCCGAGCCAGTTTGCTCGGGATCGCTGCTTCCAATGAATCTCCTGTATTTCTTCCAACTTCTCAAGCTTTTGTGAGATATCATGCAATTCAAAGGAAATATCTCGGTCATTTACCTCATTGAGAAGGCGTCGTCGGGTATTATGAAGCTCGACAATCTGCTTTCCAGGCTTATTGAAGCGGGAACCAGCCCAGGCAGAAAGAAAATGCTGACACTCCTCAAGTTTCAGATGGAGTGGGACGGGGCCCATATTAGCCCACTCCACCAGAAAGAAAATGTTGACACTCCTCAAGTTGTCGTTAAGAGTACTACTAGTATTTGATTACGGTTTAAATATTAAAACGCCGGTTATTCTTTGAGAACTTATTCAATCAAATTAGTTATTGTTAATTATCCATATAGATTTTGGGCTTGTGTAGGGTTGAACATCTCACACGATCTTAAAAAGATTAGGGGCCAATATATATTTTGGTATGTATAGGCTTTTTCTTTTTCTTTAATGTTTATTAGACTGTTTGCAGTGGCGGTCTTCATGGGTGTCTCAAGATATCCAATCTATGGAGACAGTCCAATGCAACATTTACTGTCTCGTTCCAATGAGACAGTCTTGACACAGTGATATATTGACAAAATTAATAAATTAATTAGATGGAGACACCCCATAGAGACAGTTCCACTGCAGCTGACTGTCTCTATCTCCATTACACCCAATACAGATACCTCATAGAGACACTACCACTGCGTATAGTCTTAGGATGTACAGTAAAACCTCTATTAAGGATTTGAGACTGTAGAAAAATATGACAAAATAGGAGGTTATTCCTAAATAGAGTTCGAAGAAGAATTTTATTTTTATTTTTATTTTAATCTTAATGTACATAAACAATAATTAAATATTATAATTACTAAATACATGTATTGTATAATGTATTATGTGCAAATAAATGTATTGATTTATTTCACCTAGAATATGTAGAGTCCATGAATTAAAAATATGCATTTAACTTGCTCGACAAGTTGAATATATTTTGGGTTCAACAAATATGTGGTCTTACGGACGAGCTATTGAAGACACACAAATTAAAGAATATGGTTACAATAAAAAAGATGAAGTCATTGTCACAAGTAACTTTAGAAAAATATTTTAAGTCAACCTAAATCAATTGTAATTATATATATATATATATATATATATATATATATATATATATATATATATATGAACATATCCCTTAGGTAGAAACTAGGATCCTATCCTAATCGTTAATTTGTTTAGATCTATGGTTAAAATTTACTTTTGAATTTGTATATATTAGTGTATAACCCGTCAAAAATCGACGGAAAATTATAAAAATGAATAAAATTATTAAATAGTACTAATATGTGATAGATTAAAAAAAATATTATTTGTTAATTATTTTACGTCGCAAACCCATATAGTTAGATTTGTTAAAAATTATAACTAATATATTCTCATTACTTTCGATAATTGTTAAAGTTTTGTTCTTCTACAAAACCGATGTGGGCAAAAATATATTTCTCTCTCAAAGAAAAGCGACTCTTAAACTGAATTTTTTAGCTTTTTATGAAGAAAAAGAGGCAAGGGAAGGAGCTGGTAGTGAGAGAGAGAGAAGAGATATATAGATAACGAATAATACTATAGATGTTAAAATTGTCTATAAGATGAAAGTGACCCTAAATACTCCACATTATGAATTCAACACAAGATTAAGAAAAAAAAAATAAGTTAAACCACCACTTCACAATCATCCCGTCTACCCCGACGGTTCCGACTCGGAACCGGCCTATTGACTACAATACTGATTTTAAATTATATAACTAATCATCTTCCAAATATATTCACAACAAAATTAATGATGACATTTATTTTCTTTTTACCTGAAATTAATATTTAATTATATACATAACCCATATTCCAAAAATATTCACACAATATTTAATAAATAAAAATTTAATTATAAATTGTAGTATTATAAAAATAATCATCTTCCAAATATATTCATAGAAAAATAAATGATGACATTCGTTTTCTTTTTTACCAGCTTCGAGAATAACTTTTTTAACTGAGAATAGAACTTCAAGAATTATTTTACTATGTACTTGGTAGTTTTTCCTTTTTACAAAATTTTATACGGAATGATTGTGATTCATAAAATTATTTAGTCAATGATATAAGATAAAATTTGACCATAAATATTCTTAATTTTATGAGTTCAAAATTATATAATATATTAAAAAAAAAAGTTGTCCCGCAAGTACTGAATTGGCCCATCTATGTGCACGATTATTGGTCGGAATTGACTCGTTGATAAATCGTTAGTAATTTTTCTGCCAATTTCCTACATATTCTACGTTTTCCAACAAAGACGATTAATCAAACAATTTGAGACGATGTGTTTATGATTATTCAAGCTTGTTTGAAATTTATATACTCGTACTTATTTAACATCCGATTAAAAAATTAGTCATTTGTGTTCCTTTCTGAAAAAAATCCGTATATTAATCTACCGCCACAGTTCAGTGTCGGAACTGACCCGTTGATCACGACTCTGATTTATAAGTACGTAATTTATAAAATTTATTTAGAATTTATATAGATCCAAAAATTTTAAAAAAAATAATGATTGTACTATTCGTTATCGTCCTTAATCGTATAGTAATATTCGTTAATTAAAATTATAAATTATGCAAAGCTGGAAATCCAACTACAGATAACGTAAAAATTATTTCATGGATGACGATTATAGATTTTAGAAAATACATGGGAAAAAAACATAAAATAAATTTTTTTTTGAATGTTGGTTGGGAATTAGCTCGTTTACCGCCACGGTTTCGGGTTAGAATTGACCCGTTAACCACGATTTAGATTTATAAATGCACAATTTATGACGATTCTAGATTTAAGAAAATATATGGAAAAAATGAATAAAATGAAAATTATAAAATTAATAAGAATATAGAATGAAAATGTGTCACGTGGGATCCCGAGTTGAGGTACCCGTCAGTTGGGAATTGGCATGTCTACCTAATTAATTGACAAATTAGAAATTACTTATTTTTTTATCAAATTAAATAAAAAATATTAGACTATTTCCAAATTTAATTCGGTCAACCAATAAATTATCCAAACTATTGATGTACCGTCAGTTAGGAATTGGCCCGTCTTCCTACTTAATTGACAAATTAGAAATTACTTATTTTTTATCAAATTAAATAAAAAAAATATTTTTAAATTTAATACGTCAACCAATAAATTATTCAAACTATTTTGGAACCATTTATTCTACAACTAATAAATTCGTTCCCTAATAAAAATAATTATCTATTCGGTCAATTAATATATTGACCAAATTAAATTTAATTAAACTATAAAAATATAGCAATTATTTATTCGGCCGATTAATAAATATATTGGTCAAATAAAACTCCTACAAAAAATAATTATCTATTCGGCTAATTAATAAATTGACCAAATTAAATTAAATTATACTATAAAATATAGTTATTTATTCGGCCGATTAATAAATAAATTGGCCAAATAAAACTGGTGAAACAAAAGATGAGAAAATACACATTGATTCTAGGTATTTATAGGCTTTTCAATAGTTGAAGTTTCATTGAGAAACCGACGTGGGACACAAGATTTTAGTATAGATATTTAGAATCTATTATTTTACATTTAAACATTCAAAAATTTGAGAATTTAGATAAATATGAATGGAAGAATATAATGGGTGCCACGTAGGATTTTTTTAAAGCAAGGATTAATAATATAATGATATCATTCGTGTTTTTGATGTATAAGACTAACAAAGTAATTATTAAATAAATATGTAACTGATACATCCTTAAATTAAGGGATCCTTTTCTTTTCTTTTTCCCTTTTGCACACTATTTTGATTGATATCTTTAATCCACAAAATACATTGATCTTTCATTTCATTTTTATTATTTATATTCTATTTCATATCAATCCTAAAAGTCTCCAAATAATCTAATATAATCTCGTTTTCTTCAAAAAGATAAAATAAGCAATAAAAATAATCATCTAAGCACATTCAAAATATAATCAAGCAATTCAAGAAACGCTTATTTATATTTATTTTTGTATTTTTCAAAATTCTTTATGTAATTATTAGATACTTATATATAATTATTTTTATTTTTCAGTCTAATTTTCTATTTGTTTATTATTAATTAGAGAGATGCTTATTTATACTTCCTCCGTCCAAACTTAAATGCCCCATTTGGCCTCAGAAAAGTGTCCAAACTTAATTGCCATATTTGAACAAATTGACCCATATACCCTCATTATTTTTGCTTTATTACTACCCTTTACCACAATTAACTAATTACCATCTTAACTAATAAATTAAACACAACTAATTACCCACCCTAATTAACCCACCCCAACAACCCAATAATTGATACACTCTCTCTCATTTCATCGATCTGTCTGGACCTCTCTCTCTCTCATTTCTCTCGAAGCATCCATCTCTCTCACTCTCTATTCTCTGCAACCCTCACTCTCTCTCATTTCTCTCGAAGCATCCATCTCTCTCACTCTCTATTCTCTGCAACCCTCACTCTTTCCGCCGCGACAGCGCTCCCTTCCACTCCTTTCTCTTTCTCTACAACCCTAGATCTACTCTCACCCTCTCCGCCGCGACGGCGCTCCCTTCCCCTCCGTTCTCTTTCTCTGCAACCCTAGATCTACTCTCACCCTCTCCGCCGCGACGGCGCTCCCTTCCCCTCCGTTCTCTTTCTCTACAACCCTAGATCTACTCTCACCCTCTCCGCCGCGACGACGCTCCCTTCCCCTCCGTTCTCTTTCTCTGCAACCCTAGATCTACTCTCACTCTCTCTCCCCGCCGCCACGACCTTTGTCTAAATACGGACTCCTCCCCTCTGAAACCCTAGCGTCGATGAAGGACTTCAAGGCTTCACGAGGGTGGAGATCGACCCCTCCATCCGATTCGTCGATACCACCCCCTCCCTCTCCCTCGTGGGTACCACCTCCCCCTTCTGATTCGCCGGATTTCCCGGAGGATCTGTGGATTCCACCAGGCTGGGAGCCCTCTCCAGTTACCGAAGATCCGGAGATGCATTGGTCTGAGGTGGTGCCAGAATCTGTGTTCCCTGAGGTGGCGGAGGAGCTTGTCGTTGCCCCGGTACCGGAACCTGTGCTTTCCGTTGAGGCGGAGGAGCCTGCCGTTGCGTTGGATGGCAAGGATGGCAAGGATCCATATGAGTCCGACTCTGACTGTGGTTTGGATCCATATCAGTGATACTGTCGTGATGGCAAGGATCATGCTGAGTCCAGATCGGATTCGGACACTGAGGTTATTTCTTTCTTATATACTCAGGTTGGTGATGGCTGGTGATGCCTTTTATTGGTGTTTTTAGGCTGGTGATGCCTTTTATTGTTGGGTTGAGGCTGGTGATGCCCTTATTTGCTCGAACTGATACTGCATTTGATGACATGTTGCCTTAATTGATTGATGCAAATGATGCTATGTATACTGTATGAGTCCCTGTATCGTTGCCTTAGTTGATTGATGCAAATGATACTATGATCATGCTGATGCTTGCTGCCTGTGGAACTGATAAGAATGTGATGACATGATGCCTTAATTGATTGATGCAAATGATGCTATGTATGCTGGTTGAGTCCCTGTATTGTTGTCTTAGTTGATTGATGCAAATGATGCTATGCCCCTACTGATGCTTGCTGCCTGTGGAACTGATAAGAATGTGATGACATGATGCCTTAATTTATTGATGACATTGATGCCTTAAACCATCTATGCAATTTTTCTGTGTTTGTAGTTTTTGGTGGTTGAAAATACACTCTATGCTGACTGTATTTGTTGCCTTAATGTGTTTCTGTGTATTGATGCAACCACTAGGTCAGCAATGACCTAGTTTAGGAGGCTCAATCATGATGGTCCCGAAACGAGTTCTGGTGTATGGGGGGGGAAATACACCAAATGCAACTTTTTAAAACAACCCCCTAAAAATTATCTCAACCGAGTAAGTGAGCTCAGTTGGAATCACAACCGAGTAAGAAACACTCGGTTGGAAATGATGTGCTGTGCGGAATGTGGTGGAAATTAACTCGTTAAAATTAACTCACGCTTTTATGCACGGTTGGTCAAGAACCAAGACAGTTGAGAATGCTAAGATCAGTTTGTATGCTGGTTAGAAGGACAGTTGAAAATGTAGGAAATAACTGAAGAATAAAATCAAGCACACAGAAATTTACGTGGTTCGGAGAAATCTCCTACGTCCACGGGGAGTTGTGAGTCCACACAACTCTGTCCAAGTTCTTCTGGACAAACCACTCAGCTTACGTGGGCTGAGCAACCGTTAAGGATAAGTTTGCGGGTACTTATCAACCTTACAGTTTAGTTTTCGGGTACTAAACAACCTATCTACTCAGTTGCAGGAAGAGTAGAATCCTAAAACCTTTTCAGGTGAAAGAAAATGGGGTTCCAACTAAAAGCTCGAACACAAAGTGAGCTATGATCTAACACTCTACGAAATCTCACTAAGTGATGTTCTCAAGGTTCGATCTAAAGACACAAAAACTAACTAACTCTAGAACTCTCAATAAGTGATGTTCTAAGAGATTGAATGCAGTTCAGCTCGTGAAGAATATTGCTCTTTCTTTCGCTCTCTGGTTTCTTCTCGCGTGGGTGTCTTATCATTTTCGAATGAATGAAGGCCTCTATATATAGGCGGAGAGAGTCAACTAGCCGTTGGAGGAGCCGTTGATCTCTGTTCTTTGAAAGCGATGGCTTGTCTCTCATCTCTGCAGACTTTCCTGATATGGCATCTGTGCTCTTCTGCTTTCCATCTGAGATAGCCTTGTGTTGGGCCAAATGGGGTAATGACTGAACGGTCAAACCCTCACGTGACTTCCTTTTTGAAATTCAAATCTTAACAACAGACTTCCAGCAAGGAGTGGTCGGTTAAGACTTTCGATCTTCAACTAACTTGTTCTTCAGCTGATGTTCTAACTGACTACTAACAGTTGAGCTCTCAGCTGACTTCAACTTCAAGCTGTTAATCTTCTGGGTTGAAATATACAACTGATGTTCGGAAGCTGAACGCTCAGTTGTCTTCCTTGTATCTTCTCAGTTGGGTTTGAACGCTTAGATGATTTCCTTTCATCTGATGTTCTCTTCCCCCATACTGCTTCTCATCTGATGAACGCTCAGTTGTTTTCCTTACAACTGATGTTCTATCTCTTGAGACTTCTTCCTTTGAATACTTAGTCGATTTTTGCATCTTCTTTCTTCGTATGCTCAACTATCGAACTGACACTTGAACGTAACTTCCTCCTTTTTAATATGACGAACGCTCAGTTGTGTTCCTCACAACTGATGTTCTATCCGAGTGAAGCCTTGTTGCCGTCTTCAGCTGGAGACCTGTAAAGATAAAATCTTAACCACGCTCAAACAGCGAGCCTAACTACTAACCTTAAGATCTGGCAACATCTACTCGGTTGGGGTCAGTTGGTTTTGGAATCAATCAAAACTTTTACTTAAATTTCCCAACAATTTCCCCCTTTTTGATGATGCCAAAACCCCTTATAAGAAGTCTAAAACCCTTATAGATCACAACTGATCTAGGTCTAACTGACTTATCTAAAATCTCAGCTGAAATTCTAGACTGTCTATAAGATGAAAACATCAAAGGGTTAGCACAGTTATAACATGGTATTGAAATAACTTTGCGATTCAGAGCTTGGACAATGAGGGATTGTACGTCAAGTTGAATCTTATAACTGAGTAGTTTTCATTACAACTGATTGTTACAAAGATGAACGCAAAAGACAAAAATTACAACAGTTGTTCAAAAACTAACTGAGCTAAAATTGTAGCCCATACTTACTAAAAATCCTAACAAAAATTTCCCTCTTAGCAGGTGACTCCTTGGAAATGTCCACTCCATGCTCCTTGCAAACCTGCCTCGCCTCAACTGCGATCTTCGTGCGGTTCGGGTTGCGAGAGTCTGGGAGGAAGGGAGGCCGGTAAGTAACCTTCTGGGGAATCGTAACTGTGTTCAAGTCCAGGTTGGCGTCAATCATAGCCCGCCTGAATTGGTTGAACATGCCCGGGTCTCTTGAGTGCAACTCGGTCAGCGTTTCCTTGAACGCTTTCCTCGGGTCATCAGTTGCGTAAACCTTCCTATAGTAGAAGTCGTTCACAAACTCCTGCTTGAACAACTCCCACTCTTCATTCCACTCGGTCGGCATCCACTTGTCAACATGCCTAAACTGACTCTCGACTTTGGACTTTGCTGGCAACCTTTGTTGCTTCAATCGAGCTTCCGCCTTTGATTGATGTTTGTTGATGCGTCGGCTGCGAGAGGCAACGTTGCGGTCCAAATTCTGAGACATTTTCTTCAACTCTTCTTCGAACTGGTTCACCCTCCTCGCCTGGCTGGCGGCGAACTTCCTTATCCAGCTCGGGTTCATATAATCCTTCTCCTCTACATCCATAGCCTTAGCAGCTGCGATGCACCCTTCGGTTGTGATACCGTCGAGTTCAGAATCCAGCTCGGCAGCGATCTCGGCTATGGAGCTGTAGGAAACTCCATATTTTTCTGCCTGCTCCAAGTCTTTAGACATTTGGGCTCCACCGACTTCGGTTGACTTGGGAGCAGCAGACTTCCTCTTCCTCAGCTGGGATTTTGATTGAGCAGCTGGCGTCTCTTCTTCTTCCTGCACCTCAACCTCCGTCTCCTTCTCTTCCCCCTTTTTGGCATCAACAACAAGACTTGCTACTGAACCATCCAGAGAGGTGAGTTGTTGTTCGGCAAGTTTGATGCGGTTGAAGAGTTCACCGACCGCGCATTCGAGCTCCACCTTCTTCGCCAGATCCGAGTCCTGGAGCTCTTGTTCGGCTTTCTTCAAGGCAGAGAGGTTCTCGATGACCTCAGTTTGAAAAGCCACGAACTCAACCCATCGCGACTCAAAGCGAGACTCCCATTCAGCATTTTGTTTCTGTTGGGACTTGGAAAGATTGGAGTCGACCAAGGATTTGAAGACGTTCAGTTCCGACTTCAATCCCAACAGAGTGGACTTCAACTCCGACATTTCTTGACAGATGGAGGAGGAGAATTCTTCCAGTTTGGTCTTCATTGAAACATTCTCCTCCACCAGTTGTTGGTTCTTTACTTCTTGCGCTTCCAACTCCCTCAGCTGGTCATCCTTTTGTTGCTGGAGGTTGGCAAGCAGTTTGGTCCTCAGTTGGTTCACCCTCTCAGCAATCAGCTCACAGATTTCGTCAGAGGAGGGAGCTGGCTGATCCGCTGGAGGGGTTTGTGCAATCAGAGCTAGAGGCTCAACTGTGACCATGGCTTGTCGGTTGGCCAAGTACAGCTTCAGTTCTTCTTCTTCTTCCTTCGCTGCTGCGGCGGCTGCATCCACATCCTCAAGGAAGTCAGCTGACTTGATCAGCATGCTGTCGAGGAAGTCAATGCACTCCTGTCCAGCTGCCTCCCTTGTGTCCGTCCCTTCAGCTCTGCTCTGGTCCAGCCGACGAGTGGGCAGCGCAATCCGATTGTTGTAAGCTACCTCCAGGTTGGAGTAGTTGAAGTAGGCTCGGATGTGGGACTCATCTGACTTCAGCCTGTCCCAGCTCTGCACCCTAATCGTATCTTCTTTGACGTACCAATGGCTGAAGATCAGGTGGAACTAGTACAAGAGCTCGGTTCCCAGAGTGGCGAAGACTGGCATGTTGCGAGCCTCGGGGAACATGCCTAGCAGCTTTTGGAAGCAGTAGGCCACCCTGCCCTTGTGCTCCAGAGCAACTGCCTGAAGGTTTTCTGCTTCATTTATTGGGGAGGGAGAGATATCATATGGCAGAGGATCAAAAGTTTCATCGATGTTGGCCAAAGAGTCGGTCGCAACATCGGCATCGAGCTGGGAGCTCAGAATATTGGATTCGGTTGGGAGGGGGGTTTCAATTATTTCCTCAACATTGGTCGAAAGAGCGGTCACAATGTTGGCATCAAGCAAGGTGCTCGGAACATTTGGTTGTAGAAGGGTTGAACGAGCAAGAGGCTCTGGGGGTGGTACGGCATCAACTCCTGCCGTGGAGGAGGTTGGGGCGTTGACAAGGTCCTCAGATGAGAAAGAAGCGTCGGACGTCACATCCGTCTCTATGCCCTCAGCCTCGTCAGCTCCGGTTGCGCGCGGGGCGATTTCAAAAGTGGCATCCTCAGCTGAGCGGCTCGACACAGATGGCTCTTTAGCATGTGCCGACTCAACTGGTGCTTGCTCCTCAGCTGGCATTCCCTCCTCAGCTGGCGCAGACTCGACCGGTGCCTCCTCCTCAGCTGGCTCAACAGTTGGCTCTTCAACCACAACCTTCTTCTTGATTTTCACCCTCAACTTTTTCTTAGAGGGCTCCTCAGCTGACTCCTTCTCCGACTCAGCTCGTCGGCGTGCAGCTTTGGATTTGGCTGGGCGAGCAGCAGCTGGTTCCCCCTCAGCTGTAGACTCCGCAGTCTTCCCAACCTCCTTCTTCTCCTTCGGAGTGTATACACTCCTGAGCACCTCCTGTGCCTTCTTAGCTGTTGGGAACAACAACAACTTCTTGAACGGCGTCTCTTCACAGTCCTCCCAGACCATGTTGCGATCCTTGGTCGCAAGCAGGATCAGGGCTGAGATCTTGCAGCCGAAGTTGAGTGTCTCCTTGACACTTAGCAGCTTCTCTCCCGAGTCAGTTGTCGTCTCAGAGATCTTCGATTTCTCCACCATCAACTAGTTCAGAAAGTATTGATACCAGTTGATCTGGTTTTGGTGCTCCAAAGCCACCAATTGCTTCAACTTAGGTCGGCTGATGTCGCCGAAGGCACCACTGTATCCGAACACCACCTTGGACACAACATCGAACAATAATTGATGTTCTGGCTTCAGCTTTGTTCGTTGCATATTACTCCTCAACCTCTCTGGAGTGATTAGAGCCTTCTCCAAGAACTCGTCTGCATGCTCGTCTGATATATTCTCCAGAAGTTCTATGGCAGTGTGGTTCACCGGGATGATGTAGCGAAGGGCATCGGAAACGTCGATGGGGAAGGTGACACGGCGAATGGTCCTAGCCGGAACGTCGCGCTGGCGGCACGAGACCTCTGTAGTCACTCCTTCCCTGCTGTCGATGGATGCTTGCAGGTTGACATAGAATTCCCCGACTTGTCGCCTGAGCAAGTGGGACGGGCAAAGCTTGGCCCAATCGAGGAGACCATTCTCTCTGAGAGTATTGGCGAGGGGGGCCAACGCCGACGACTCCAAATCCTCGTCGGAGAGAATCTGTTCGAAATGGATCTTCGACACCAGCATGTCGAACGATTCTTCGTAAGAGGTAGGGAAAAGGGAAGATCCGGAAGAAGCCATTTTCTTGCTTTTGGGGGCCATTTATGATTACTGCAAAGGTATTTATATAGGAAAGGACGAAAAAGACTTTTGCAGAAAATAGTTAGACAAACTTAGAGAAGACGATGAACAGTTATAGAAGATATACACGAATGAGGAAAGTAGGAGATTTCTTCCTGATTTACCGCCTTATATAGGTTTTTGACTCAGTTGAATCGACGGTTGGGGTTAAATGGCGCGAATCCATCTACGGCTGAGATTACGCGACTGTTGACTACCTTTGACTTGACGTTATGCACTGAGTTCCAACCCGCGCGTGAGAAGGTGTACAGTTTTCATGTCAGCCCAGTCGCACTATAAAGTAGGCTATGGATGTTCAGCCGTACTTTACGACATGATGGCTATTTTTAATGAAACTGACTAGTTCAGGAATGTTTGAATTTATTTCAAACATTCTCATTTAAGAACATATCACCTTCAGCCATAAATGTTACCTGCCAGCTGATGTTGGAATCAGCTGAGTTCCCATATTGCGGCATACCATCAGCTGACTCGAGTTCGTCTGTTCAGCTGACGTCTGATTCCTTCGGTTGGCAATCTGCATCTGATCGGCATACCATCAACTGACTCAAGTTCGTCTGTTCAGCTGACGTCTGATGTCTTCAGTTGGCGATCCGCATCTGAGATTCCCCCTTCATCTGAGATTCCCCCTTCGTCTGAGCTTCCCCCTCAGATGGATATCTATCTCTTTACCTCAGTTGACTCCTCATCTGATGGATCCAACAGTCCAAGGAGGTCACAAAGCATCTTGAACCGTGCTTCAGCTAGAGGTTTGGTGAAGATATCAGCTCTCTGAATCTCAGTTGGAATCTTCTCCATGGATACATCCTTCTTCTCAATATGATCTCGGATAAAATGATGTTGGATGTCGATATGCTTTGTCCGAGAGTGGTGAACAGGATTCAGAGAGATAGCAATGGCACTTGAGCTATCACAATGAATGGGAACCTGTCCAGTTGCAACTTCATAGTCTCTCAGCTGTTGCTTGAGCCACAATACTTGCATGCAGCAACTATCGGCAGCCATATATTCTGATTCGGTTGTAGAAGTGGCAACACATGCTTGTTTCTTGGAGAACCATGAAACCAGCTTGCTTCCCATGAACTGATAGTGTCCAGAAGTAGACTTCCTGTCCAACCGATCTCCGGCTAGATCTGCATCTGTGTATCCGGTCAGCTGGATATTGTCGTCAGTTGGATTCCACAGTCCAACATTGACTGTACTCATCAGATACTTAATGATGTTCTTTGCTGCTAACATGTGTGCTTCCCTTGGTTGAACTTGGAACCGAGCACACACTCCAACCGCGTAAGATATGTCTGGCCGACTGGCAGTTAGATAGAGCAAAGAACCGATGATCCCTCTATACTTACTGGCATCTACGAGCTTTCCCTCAGTTCTAGGTTCAATCTTCCAGTTAATATTCATCGGGATCCTTGTTGTCTTACTTGTCTGCAATCCGAATTTGGTGATGAGCTCTTTTGTATATTTGGATTGATTGATGAAGATGCCCTTTTCTGACTGCTTCACTTGTAGCCCAAGAAAATAATTCATCTCGCCCATCATCGACATCTCGAACTTCTCCTTCATGAGATTTGAAAATTTTTCACACAGTTCCTCTGACTTAGAACCGAATATGATGTCGTCAACATAGATTTGCACAACAAGAATGTCATCTCCAACTTTGATGGTGAACAGGGTTTTGTCAATTGACCCTCGTTTGAAACCCGAGTTCAGAAGAAAACTACAAAGAGTGTCATACCAAGCTCTGGGTGCTTGTTTTAGTCCATAAATTGCTTTCTTCAACTTGTACACTCTTCCATCTCCAGTCTCAAAACCGGGAGGCTGTTCAACATATACATCTTCCTTGATATCTCCGTTGAGGAATGCACACTTCACATCCATCTGATATACCTTGAACTTGTGATGTGCAGCATAGGCTAGAAAGATTCGGATGGCTTCCAGCCTTGCAACCGGCGCGAAGGAGTCCTCGAAATCGATTCCTTCTTGTTGGTAATATCCTTGAGCTACCAACCTTGTCTTATTCCTCACTATGAATCCAATGGCGTCTCTCTTGTTTTTGAAAATCCACTTCAATCCAATAACCTTGACACCATTTGGTCTTTCTACCAACTCCCATACACAGTTGCGTAGAAACTCATTCAGTTCTTCTTGCATGGCTGTTGTCCAGTGAACACAGTTGAGAGCTTCCACAACGTTCTTCGGTTCTGGCACATCAGCTACAAAGCAAGAAATCATGGCAACATCTCCAGCTTGCTCGAACTCCTCTAGAACTGCCAACTCCTCAGCATATTGGGCATAAGTGTTGGAATCTTCCTCGGTTGAATCCTGAGTCGCAACTCTTCTTCTTATACGCACACCTTCGGTTGGATCTCCGATGATGTTGTCAGTGGAATGAACTTCATACCATCTTCGGTTGCGTCTTCCTTCTTCTTCCAACTATGGTTGTTCCGAGATCTGAGTTGGAGTCTTCAGAGCTGGTGATTGATCAGCTGTTGAGTCTGGATCCTCAACATTGACATTAGTTTGAACCGGACTCGATTGGGCTTCGGATGCCGATGCAGTTGGAGAGGCATCAACTGAAGTTCCCCCTTGAGATGAGCTGGGGTCTTCGCATTCATCTTCAGAGGAGTATGGATCCTCATCCTCGGTTGCCCATACCAGTGGTTCAACTAGATTCTTTTCCCTTAGAGCTTGTGATCTGGTGAGAACAGGTGGAACTTGTGGATCACCCTGTTGTCCTTTAGCCTGTTCCCTGCACTCAAAAGTAGATTCATCAAAACTAACATGTGGTGTTATCTTCACAACACGAGAGCTGTTGTTGAAAACTCTATAAGCCTTGATTCGAGCGGCATATCCAAGAAATATGCCCTTCGAAGCTTTGGCATCAAAAGTTTTTAACTGAGTCTTCCCATTGTTGTGAATATAACACTTAGAACCAAAAACGCGAAAATAAGAAATATCTGGCTTCCTGCGTCTCCATAGCTCGTATGGTGTCTTTCCCAACCGCTTGGTCAGAAGAGACCGGTTCTGAGTGTAGCATGTAGTATTGATGGCCTCAGCCCAAAATCTCTTTGGCAAAGCTGAGCTTGTCAGCATGGATGTAGCTGCATCTTTCAGTGTTCGGTTTTTTCGCTCAGCTACTCCATTCTGTTGCGGAGTACGCGCTGCTGATGTTTGATGTGTAATTCCATGCTTCTCGCAGTACTCGATGATGATTTCATTTAGAAACTCAGTTCCACGATCTGATCGGATAGAAATGATCTTCATCTCTTGTTGGTTCGATATCCGATCCATCAGCTTGGGTAGCTCATCTCGGGTTTCACTCTTGTGGCGCATGAAGATGGTCCACGTATATCTTGAGTAGTCATCAGTTACAACCAGGGTGTATTCGTTGCCATTTATGCTCTTTGGTGTAACTGGCCCGAAGAGATCCATGTGGATCAGCTGTAACACTCGGTCGGTTGAGGGAGTTGTCTTCAACCGGAAGGAAGATCTAGCGAGCTTTCCCAACTAGCATGCACTGCAGAAATGTGTTGTTGACACTCGGTTTGGTATGCCTCTTGCATGTTCTTGTTTGGCAAGTCGGTTCATTGTTTTGAAGTTCAGATGGTTGAGCCTTTTGTGCCACAGCCAGCTCACATCTGAATTGCTCTTTGATAACAGGCAGGTGTCAGGAAGGCTGCTGTTCCAATCAACGTAGTAGACATTCCCGGTTGGTGATCGATTTCCCAACAATATCACCTGCTCCGACATTTTTAACCCTACAACCCTATGCATCAAACTTGACCGAGAAACCATTATCACAGAATTGGCTGATGGAGAGCAAGTTATGCTTCAATCCATCAACATAAGAAACATTAGAGATTGAAACATGATTGGTTTCAAGTGTACCGTAACCTTTGGTGTAACCTTTTGAGTTGTCACCAAAAGTAACTGATGGACCTTCTTTCTCCACGAAACTTCCAAGCAAATCCTTCAGATTCGTCATGTGTTTCGAGCATCCACTGTCCATCACCCACATTGTTGCAAACGCTTTATTCTTCCTCAGTTGTTTCTCCTGTACCTGCAAAGAGAAACTCGCTTAGGTCCCCAATTTCAGTTGGGTCCTGGAGGGTTAGAACCAGTTCCCTCTGGAACTGTGCGTCACTTTTCCCTATAAACTCGGATGGATTTATCATTCCAGATCACTCTCCCTTCATCATCAACTATAACAACACCTCGGTTATCCTTAGGCTTGTTGTTAGTAGTGATGTTCTGTTTCTTGGGAGGAGTTGGATTTCTCCTATTCTGAGCTTTCGGAGGAGAGGCTTTCCCCCTGTTTTGATGGCGATTCTTATCCTGTTAAATTTGTCTGTGAGGTCGGACGCCTTGTTGGAATCTTTGTGGCTGATTCTGATTCCAACTCCCTGAGTGTTGTCTATAGCTGTTCATGCCCTGTTGGTGGTTCATATTGTGGCATGAATATTTCCAGCTGTTCGACCTGTTCCTTGTTGGTTGACTCGGTTGGAACCTTTGGTTGAACTGATGTTGGAACCGCTGTTGATTCAGATGATTGAACCCTTGTTGGTTCTGCGGTCGGTTCCATTCTTTCTAATGTTGACTGTGAGATTGATGCAGAGGTCTGTTCTGATTCTGAGTTCGGTTGCGATTATGTCTTCGAAGCCTCTGATTCCTCTTTTGACTTTTGGAACATTCCCCCTCGGTTGATATCCCAACCGATGGAACATTCTGTCCTCCATCAACTACTTCTTTTCCCTTCTCAGTTGTAGTTGCCTTGGATGGTTGAGCTTGCTGAGAAGTGGAAGTTGGATTACTTTGGGGAGATTCAGACTCAGCTGGATTAGGTTCAACAACCTTGGCCTCAACAGCTTTGATGAAGGTTGCTGGAGGAATTCCACTATCTTTAATCACATCATAACCGAGTCCTGACACGTCATCGATCTGTCTACTATAACTGATAAGATTCTCGATGATCTTGGATGACTGATACAACTTGATTAGATTGTCCTTCTCAGTTTGCAACTCCTTGAGGAGGACAATTATCTGCTCGGTTTGTCCATCTGACTTCTTTATCAGCTGGTCGATCTGAGTCTCTTGATTTTTCAACTGTTCTTCCTGCTCATTGATCTGCTTTGTCAACTCCTCGTTGGTTGGAGCATTAGTTCGGTTGACAACATTCAGTTGACTCTTGAGATTCTCAATCTCCTCTGTTTGACTCTTGATCAGATCGTCCTTCATGGTTAAGGATTCTTCAAGTTTTGAGAACTGTTCTTGAAGACTCTTAAACTCAACCGATTGCTGATGAAGTTCCTGAGTTCTTGAAAGTCACTCCAGGAGGGTTCCAACTCTTCATCCAGTGATTCCTGCATGTTAGAAATATTGGAAGAATTTAACTTATCAGGATTAGAGTGTACCTCAGTATCATCTTGGTCGGTTCCAAGTGCCATGAGGCATTGATCTGACTGATGTCGTTGTTTGTAGAAGTCAGCTCATCCTCATCTTCAGTGTCAGTGAAGATGTCCATGTCGTCAGCTGCTTCTTCTACTACCATGGCCTTGTTCTTTCCAGCTTGCTTGGCTCTCAATGCTTCTCTCTCTTTCTTTGAGAGGTCTGGACAGTCAGCTTTGAAATGTCCCTCCTTGCCGCATTCAAAGCAACCGTTGGTCACAGGCTTTGAACTGTCTCGAGTTCGGTTGGACTTATAGAATCTCTTGTATTTTCCGAACCGAGTGTCCATGTCAGCTAGTTTCTTTGACAGGGCGGCAATGTTCTGTTGCAGTTCCTCTCTGCTTGGCTCATTTGCAGTTGTGTCTGCAGATCTTGTTGGCCTCGATGTTCTCGATTTGGAGTAGTAAGCTCGAAGAGCAACTGACTTTGAGGCTGAACCAACATCCTCAAGTCGACTCGTCTGAACTGAGGACTGAGATCTTCTTCGGTTCACCTTATACTCATTTCCCTTTAAAATTGAGAACAATCTTTCAGTTCCCATTTCACCAAGGTCAACTCGGCTCTCGTGGATATTGGTGAAGGTATCCCACTCAGCCGGTAGAGCTTGCAACACTTTGAGATTGATTTCTCTTAGTGTGTATTTTCCTCTTCGGATGGACTGGATTCTTCTAAGGATGTCCATAAACCGGAGCTCTAGCTGATCAATTGTTTCATCTGTTCTCAGACAAAAGTTGTCGAAGTCTTGGCATGCATGTGAAAACTTGTTCTCCTTCGTCTCATCGCTTCCTTCACTCAGCGATGCCAAGATATCCCACATTTCTTTGACAGTCTCACACTCTTCAATCCAAGGGGGATAATCTTGTCCAACAGTGGACATAATCGTGCTTTGAGCCCAGATATCCAACTGGCTCACCTTGGCTTCCTCTGGAGTGTAGTCTTCCGGCTGCTTCTCCACAAACTCCACAACTGTATCCCCATCATTGGGATTTGTAGGAGTGCGAGCGATTCTCTCTTTGATGATGATTGGTCCGGACGAGAGTACTTGTTGCATCCTATGATGCTTCGACAGTAGGATCTTCTTAATCCGCGTCCTCCAGGATGTATAATTTACTACCGAGAACATGACCATGATCTTGTCCTTGACGTCCATCTGCACACAACAACAGAACAAATATGCGAGCAAATATGCACTAGCGTGAAAAATTAGATCTGTTCAGTTGACCACTGAATAAAATACCTCGAATTCACACCTTGTGAAACAGAGTCAGTAGTCTTAAGAACCACTGCTCTGATACCACTTGATGGTCCCGAAATGAGTTCTGGTGTATGGGGGGGGGGGGAATACACTAGATGCAACTTATTAAAACAACCCCCTAAAAATTATCTCAACCGAGTAAGTGAGCTCAGTTGGAATCACAACCGAGTAAGAAACACTCGGTTGGAAATGATGTGCTGTGCGGAATGCGGTGGAAATTAACTCGTTAAAATTAACTCACGCTTTTATGCACGGTTGGTCAAGAACCAAGACAGTTGAGAATGCTAAGATCAGTTTGTATGCTGGTTAGAAGGACAGTTGAAAATGTAGGAAATAACTGAAGAATAAAATCAAGCACACAGAAATTTACGTTGTTCGGAGAAATCTCCTACGTACACGGGGAGTTGTGAGTTCACACAACTCTGTCCAAGTTCTTCTTGACAAACCACTCAGCTTACGCGGGCTGAGCAACCGTTAAGGATAAGTTTGCGGGTACTTATCAACCTTACAGTTTAGTTTTCGGGTACTAAACAACCTATCTACTCAGTTGCAGGAAGAGTAGGATCCTAAAACCTTTTCAGGTGAAAGAAAATGGGGTTCCAACTAAAAGCTCGAACACGAAGTGAGCTATGATCTAACACTCTACGAACTCTCACTAAGTGATGTTCTCAAGGTTCGATCTAAAGACACAAAAACTAACTAACTCTAGAACTCTCAATAAGTGATGTTCTAAGAGATTGAATGCAGTTCAGCTCGTGAAGAATATTGCTCTTTCTTTCGCTCTCTGGTTTCTTCTCGCGTGTGTGTCTTGTTATTTTCGAATGAATGAAGGCCTCTATATATAGGCGGAGAGAGTCAACTAGCCGTTGGAGGAGCCGTTGATCTCTGTTCTTTGAAAGCGATGGCTTGTCTCTCATCTCTGCAGACTTTCCTGATATGGCATCTGTGCTCTTCTGCTTTCCATCTGAGATAGCCTTGTGTTGGGCCAAATGGGGTAATGACTGAACGGTCAAACCCTCACGTGACTTCCTTTTTGAAATTCAAATCTTAACAACAGACTTCCAGCAAGGAGTGGTCGGTTAAGACTTTCGATCTTCAACTAACTTGTTCTTCAGCTGATGTTCTAACTGACTACTAACAGTTGAGCTCTCAGCTGACTTCAACTTCAAGCTGTTAATCTTCTGGGTTGAAATATACAACTGATGTTCGGAAGCTGAACGCTCAGTTGTCTTCCTTGTATCTTCTCAGTTGGGTTTGAACGCTTAGATGATTTCCTTTCATCTGATGTTCTCTTCCCCCATACTGCTTCTCATCTGATGAACGCTCAGTTGTTTTCCTTACAACTGATGTTCTATCTCTTGAGACTTCTTCCTTTGAATACTTAGTCGATTTTTGCATCTTCTTTCTTCGTATGCTCAACTATCGAACTGACACTTGAACGTAACTTCCTCCTTTTTAATATGACGAACGCTCAGTTGTGTTCCTCACAACTGATGTTCTATCCGAGTGAAGCCTTGTTGCCGTCTTCAGCTGGAGACCTGTAAAGATAAAATCTTAACCACGCTCAAACAGCGAGCCTAACTACTAACCTTAAGATCTGGCAACATCTACTCGGTTGGGGTCAGTTGGTTTTGGAATCAATCAAAACTTTTACTTAAATTTCCCAATGCCTCTGTTAATTCATCTAAATTGTAGAATTTATCTTCCCCCATTCCATGTAACTTTAAATAGTCCAAACTCTCTCTCACAAGCTGTACATCAATTTCAATACAGTCTGGTAAGACTCCATCTTTGATCATGCTGTCTTTTCCCATATGAGGCATAGTGTAGTCATTACTCCCCTTCACTTTCATGATTTCTGCATAGCACATTTGCAGTTGTAGGAAAATCTTGTTAATCTTCCACGGAGGGTAATCTGCATATGCTTCCTTCACATTTCTGAGCAACTCATCTGCATTTGATGCACCTTTCTTATCCTTCAGTGACTGTATGCTCCTAAAAAATCCCAAGTCATTTATGTTGGTGTCTTGACAGTTTGCTGGTTGGTTTATCAGATGGATGTGGAATCCATCTATGTGTGCTATAGCTTGAAAGTTTGGATCACTGTTCTTAATGTGTGGTTTGACATTATCTTGCTGTATCCATATTTCTTTGCCTAGACATTCTGGCCAGTTGCTTTTAATTGTTCGTACCATCTGTATGCTCACTTTCATGAGAAGTATGCATGATGCTATGATAAGAATGCAGATACTATACTTGATTCCTGATTGTGCTTATGATCCTATGATCATGCTGATGCTTGCTTCCTGTGTATGTCTATGATAAGAATGCAGATGCTATACTTGATTCCTGATTGTGCTTATGACCCTATGATCATGCTGATACTTGCTTCCTGTGTATATCTATGATAAGAATGCAGATGCTATACTTGATTCATGATTGTGCAAATGATGTTTTGCCCCTGCTGATGCTTGATGCCTGTGTATGTGTATGATAAGAATGCAGATACTATGTCTTGATTCCTGATTGTGCAAATGATGCTATGCCCCTGCTGATGCCATACTTGATGAATTGATTGCATTGGTTACCTCAGTGAGTAGTTGTTGTTTGGCTACTTCTCTTGTAACTGACTGCATTGGTTTAAGCTCCATTGTGCCTTTGATTCTGTTCTTGCTGTTCCTTTGAGCAGGCTCTTTTGTGATAAATGAAAATATTCACAGTTTTCTATCAAAGATGACAGTTCCCTCTTTATCTATGATTGGCCTAGCTATGGCACAACTGAACATGATCTTTAAGATGTGAGACTTAGATTGAAGATGCCTATGTGGTCTTTTCTCACTCTTGGCAAGGTAGTATCTGTCCTTTGCTTTGGTGAGATAAAATCATTTCTCATCTATGTGAACTACATTGTGCATCTGCTGAAACTTTATCTTCCCACCATGAATGATGTTTCCTAGTTGACTCATGCTCCAATTCAATCTGCATAAGTGCATAACTTATTTTCTGGGGTCAGAAATGGCTTTACTGCATTGGTGTGAGCCTGCAACTCTTGATCTTTGTACCACAGATGACACAGGCTCTTACTAACATCTAAATATTCTGCCATACTCCTGAATGATGTCCTGTGAAGTACTGACAGGTTTTTGATTTTTTCTGCATCATATGGCTTGCTTTTCTTGTGCACTGACCCTATTTTCTTGCTTTGGAGACTTATAGGAACCCCCTGTTGAAGTTGAGCGCTGGCCCTGGACCAGATGGACTATACGGTCTTGACATTGCAATGGAACTTCTCTGCAGCTGCTTTTTTGGCTCCATGTTCCAGTTTTCCTTAGCTTCCGCGTTGGAGAAGCCACTGCGCAATGGTGTTAAGCTGCTCACTGTTGAACTCCCCAGTTTTCCTTCAATCTACCATCTCTGCAGTTTTTCGGTATTTGTAGTTTTTGTAGTTTTGGGTGGGTGAAAATACATTGAATGTTGACTGCTCCTCTTCTATTTATAGGAGAGTTTTCTTGGGTTCAAATTTCCCTCCATGTTTTGGATCAAATCACTCTTATTTATTCAATGAAATGTGTACTTTTACAATTATTTATTCAATGAAATGTGTAGTTTTGGCTCCAAAGTTGATCAATTTCCCTCTCATTTTATTACTGTCCAGTTGGTGAATCAATTTGAAGAGTTTAAATTCCTTCTTTTCATTTCATCGCATGTGAGACAGAAAAAAAAAAAACAGGTTACAAAATCAGATGAAAAAAAAAAAAGAGGTGTGAGTTAAAAAAAAAATTCCAGCAACTAATTAAAAAAAACAGGATTTCATCAAGGATAGATAAATAAAAAATGAAACCACCAACTACCTTTCTCTCTCTTGCTTTTGTTAATCCAAAAATTAAGAAATTAAGTGCACACTATCCCACTACCCCTCAAGTCTTTTTCCTCCACCAGCTACACTTTTTCAGCATTCCTTAAACTCCGTGCCGCACCTCAAATGGGGCATTTAAGTTTGGACGGAGGAAGTATTTTTTATTGCTTTTTTCTAATTTTTTATTTGCTTATTATAAATTAGAGAGATGCTTATTTATGTTTGTTTTGTTGCTTTTTTCTAGTTTTTGATTTGCTTATTATAAACTAGATAGATGCTTATTTTGTTGTTAATTTTTAATTTGCGTGTTATTAATTGTGAGATGCTTATTTATGTTAATTTGCTTGCTTTTTAAATCTTTTGATTTGATTATTTTAGTTGTATAAAAACATGAAAAATTAATTTGAATTCCAATTTGTACTATCCCCAAATCTCGCGCCGGTATATAGGAACGCGGTATTCATTAAATTTAAATTAGATTTTGCAAATATTAACAATTTTGTCTTTCTTCTTAAGATTAAATCCTAGCCATCTAAATAGATTTAATCCATGGTTAATATTGGATCCTAGTTTCTACCTAAGGGGGTGGTTCTTACCATATACTACCTCCGGTTCCCAAGTCTCTTCCTAGGAGGAAGTAGCATGGGTATTAAAGAAAATGTTGTTGAGTTAGTTATGAGTAGAGAAAAAGTGATTGAATTTATTGTGAGTATGGAAAGGGTCCCACATTGAGGGTAGTGATATATTAATTAATTGAGATAGTGGTGGGCCATATGTGGTATTTTAGGTAAATAAGTTGATAAAGTAAGGGTAAGAGATAATAATTTGTTGTGAGGTAGTGTCCAAAAGTAGCTAGGAAGAAACTTGAGGACCATCCCAAAAAGGAAAGATAGAAAAAGACTTGGAGACTGCAGGTAGTATATATTACTGTGATTTATTTCTAAATGGAGGTGTATTTCCATAATATGAGACCAAAAAAAATATAAATTATGTCAAATATAGAGTTTATTCTTATTTATAACTGATCCTAAATTAAAACTATGAAAATATATAATAAAATGAGAGTTTATTTCTAAATAGAGTTTTCCTTTCTAGAAGTTCTACGGTCAATATTTCCCTAAACTCTTCAAATAAATTACTATATTAGCTGGGTAGGAATCATGACTTTTTAGCATTGTCTTATGAGTTATGAGTTCGCTTCCACAAATTGCGAATTTACCTGGTGGCCTTATTTTAGTAATTTGTTTTAAGAATAAAATGCCCATTTCGATTGGCACTCGAGAGTTACTATTAAAAAAAAAAATATTTGCAAGTGAATAGTAATACGAGAATACATATAAATATATTCATAATGAGCAAGCAAATTCAATATATAATTCACCTTTTTAATAAATATAAATTATAGTTACTTTTTTTGAATTTGTGACCTAATTACCCCTTAACTCACTTCTATTCGGATCCATCATTGTTTAATCCTTCTTTTCCAGGTTTTTCTTTCCTATTTTTCTATTTTTTTCTGTTATTTTTCCTTTTTTTGTTTTCTTGTTTATTTTCCAGATTTTTTATCTTTTTCAATTTTTTTTCTTTTTCTTGTTTTTTTTTCCAGATTTTTTCTTTTCTTTTTTCTATTTTTTTTTATTTTCCAGATTTTTTTATTTCCAAATATTTTCGTTTCTTTTTTTTGTTTGCCTCTTCGTTTTTTTGTTTGCCGTTTCTTCTTTGGTCAAGATTCGAGCGAGGGGAGCCGAAGGCCTCAGAGCGATCCGAAGAAATCTAAATTATTGCCAGACGATTATCTTTATATTAGTAATCGTAGCGAATGCGGAGTCGTAAAATCAGAGCCGCAAAATCGAAGCAGTATAACTTGTCATGTTCAAAAATAGACATTGTCATGACGAAATGTAATGATAGTGAAAATTTGGTACTTCGATACTAATGACCATATTAGTGCTAAAAGTACTACAGAAAGCACGAAAAAAATCTACGTAACTTGGTACTTTGGCACTAATGACCATATTAGTGCCAAAAGTACCAATAAAAAGCACAAAAAAATATCAAGTAATTTAGTACTTTGGCACTTTGGCACTAATAACCATATTAGTATCAAAATATCAACTGAAAGCATAAAAAAAACTAAGTGATTTGGTACTTTAGCACTAATTAGTGTCAAAAGTACCCGACCTCTCATACCTGATTCCGACCCGACCGGCGCACCCTAACCCGACCGGCGCGCCCTTTATTTAGGGGTATTTTGTCTCAAATTCAAAAAAATAGCTAAAATTTATGTATTTAAAAAATGTGAGTTATATATTAGATTTTAATTTCCATTACCGGAATTTCATAACTTGGCTCTAAAAGAATTTGCTAGGAGTAAAATCAAAATAATTTTTCTTTAAATAAAATATCTTTTCAACGGAAATTAAATTTTAGTAGATACGAAGATAATTACGAATGCATGATCGTATCATAGCAACTAGCGTATAACCCGTCGAAAATCGACGGAAAATTATAAAAATTAATAAAATTATTAAATAGTACTAATATGTGATAGATTAAAAAAAATATTATTTGTTAATTATTTTAGCGTTAAATAATTCGATTATGCAATCTACTAAACTCGCTTAGAATTTATATCTCTTGAACACATCTCAAATTCAATTAAAAAGTAATTTTACCACATATTTACGTCTCAAACCCATATAGTTATGTTTGTTAAAAATTATAACTAATATATTCTCATTACTTTCGATAATTGTTAAAGCTCTATTCTTCTACAAAACCGATGTGGGCAAAAATATATTTCTCTCTCAAAGGAAAATGACTCTTAAGCTGAATCTTTTAGCTTTTTATGAAGAAAAAGAGGCAAGAGAAGGAGCGAGTAGTGAGAGAGAGAGAGAGAAGAGATATATAGATAAAGAATAATACTATAAATGTTAAGATTGTCTATAAGATGAAAGTGACCCTAAATACCCCACATTATGAATTCAACACAAGATTAACAAAAAAAATAAGTTAAACCACCGCTTCACAATCATCCCGTCTACTCCGACGGTTCCGACCTGGAACTGGCCTATTGACTACAATACTGATTTTAAATTATATAAATAATCATCTTCCAAATATATTCACAAACAAATTAATGATGACATTTGTTTTCTTTTTATCTGAAATTAATATTTAATTATGTACATAATTATATTCAAAAAATATTCACACAATATTCAATAAATAAAAATGTAATTATAAATTGTAGTATTATATAAATAATCATCTTCCAAATATATTCACAGAGAAATAAATGATGACATTCGTTTATATTTTTACCAGCTTCGAGAATAACTTTTTTAACTGAGAATAGAACTTCAAGAATTGTTTCACTATGTACTTGGTAGTTTTTCCTTTTTACAAAACTTTATGTGGAATGATTGCGATTCATAAAAGTATTTAGTCAATGATATAAGTTAAAAGTCGACTATAAATATCCTTAATTTTATGAGTTCAAAATTATATAATATATTAAAAAAAAAGTTGTCCCGCAAGTACGGAATTGGCCTCTTTACGCGCACGATTCTTAGTCAAAATTGACTCGTTGATAAATCGTTAGTAATTTTTCTGCCAATTTTCCTACATATTATATTTTTTTAATATATTAAAAAAAAAGTTGTCCCGCAAGTACTGAATTGGCCCCTCTACGCGCACGATTTTTGGTCGGAATTGGCTCATTGATAAATCGTTAGTAATTTTTCTGCATATTCTACGTTTTCCAACGGAGACGATTAATCAAACAATTTGAGATGATGTGTTTATGATTATTCGAACTTGTTTGAAATTTATATACTCATACCTGTTTAAAATTCGATTAAAAAATTAGTCATTTGTGTTCCTTTCTGAAAAAAATTCGTATATTAGTCTACCGCCACAGAACTGTGTCAGAACTGGACCGTTGACCACGACTCTGATTTATAAGTGCGTAGTTTATAAAATTTATTTGGAATTTATATAGTTCCAAAAAATTAATAAAAATAATGATTGTACTAATCGTTATCGTCAGTAATATTCGTTAATTAAAATTATAAATTATGTAAAGTTGGGAACCCAACTACAAATAACGTAAACATTGATTATAGATTTTAGAGAATACATGTGAAAAAAGCATAAAATGAAAAATTTCTCGAGTTGAGGTAACCGTTGGTTGGGAAAAAAATTTGATTGTACTATTCATTCTCATCTTAAGTGTATATTAGTAATATTTACTAATTACAATTATAAATTATGCAAAGTTGGAAACCCAACTACAAATAATGTAAAAATCAATTCATAGATAACGATTCTAGATTTTAGAAAATACATGAAAAAAATGAATAAAATGAAAATTTTAAAATTAATAAGAATAAAGAATGAAAATGTGTCACGTGGGATCCCGAGTTGAGGTACCCGTCAATTGGAAATTGGCCCGTCTATCTAATTAGTTGACAAATTAAAAATTACTTATTTTTTATCAAATTAAATAAAAAAATATTAGACTATTTCCAAATTTAATTCGAACAACCAATAAATTATCCAAACTATTTTGGAACCATTTATTCTGTCAACTAATAAATTGGTGCCCTAATAAAAATATTTATCTATTCGGCCAATTAATAAATTGACCAAATTAAATTAAATTAAACTATAAAAATATAGTGTCCGATTGATAAATAAATTGACCAAATAAAACTCCTAAAAAAATAATTATATATTCGGCCAATTAATAATTGACCAAATTAAATTAAATTAAACTATAAAATATAGTTATTTATTTGGCAGATTAATAAATAAATTGGCCAAATATAACTGGTTGAACAAAAGATGAGAAAATACACATTAATTTTAAGTATTTATAGGCTTTTCAATAGGTGAAGTTTCATTGAGAAACCGATGTGAGACACAAGATTTTAGTATAAATATTCAAAATTTATGATTTTAAATTTAAAAATTCAAAAATTTGAAAATTTAGATAAATATGAATGGAGGAATATAAGGGGTGCTACGTAAGATTTTTTCAAAGCAAGAATCGTTTTCCTTTTAGTAATATAATGATTGGCCAATTGTAGCACCATCGATTTTATTTTTTTTAAACTTACAATATTATTTTTTCTTAATCAATGAAGGATGTACATGAAGTTCTCGAAAATTAAATCAATGGCCCAAAAAATAAAATAACATAAAATCCCAATTAGCTTTATAATGTGGGCCTTTAAAATAATTCAAAAGCCCACACCAAAGCTATGCCGACCAAATCCTAAATAGCTACAGATTCGCGGGAATTATTCAACGCATTGAATTTGAAATTATTTTCGCGGTTGAATTAAATTCATTCTTACACATGGCTACGTATGATTGGCATTCCATTAACGAAAAACTCAGAGACCTAGACATCGTATACCGCCGGCGAACACATTTGCATAAATCCCTCTCTCCTCTACATTCAACATTTTCGCCATCATTTCAGCTCACTCAACAAATTATTTTCTTTTATAATAGAGAAACATAGAAATTGAAAATAAATTGTGAGCAGCGCCAAATGGGCATAAATAATCTTCTGAAATTCATGAAGCCCTATGTTGAATCTGTTCACATCAAGAAATATGCTGGGAAACGGGTATTGAATGTTTTATCTCTGCTTATCTTTGCTTCTGCATTCTGATCATGCTTCTAAACACTAGTCATAAATCTATAAATTTCATTACTTTTGTTCTATATTGCAGGTGGGTATTGATGCATATTCATGGCTTCACAAAGGAGGTAGCTTTGTAGTTTCTAGTTTCCCTTTATTTTCACTTGCTGCAGTTATTATTTATTTATTTATTTTTCCTGTCATATGAAAGTGTAAACTCCTGGGATTTTGTTATTCACTATTTTCCTTAATGGGTTTGAATGGATTGATGAGTATGGGGTATTTTGTAGCGTATTCATGCAATATGGAGCTATGTCTGGATATGGAAGGGGATAAGAAATATCAGTTCTTACAGTATTTTATGCATCGAATCGGTATGCTTCTACACTACAAGATTACTCCAGTAGTTGTTTTTGATGGGGGGAGCATCCCATGTAAGGCTGCCACTGAAGATGAGAGGCACAGGCATGACTAATGAATTTGATGATTATTGCTCATTTTTTCTTGAATTTACTCAATATTCTATTTGGAGTTGAATCTTCTTTCAATTTGTTTGATTTAGGAGAAGAAAGATTAATCGAGATATGGCTATGGAAAAGTTGAAGGAGGGCGATAGCAATGCAGCCTCTGAGCTTTTCTCGGTACTAATTTCCTTATCTGCATCATTTTATCTAGCATCTTAATTGCCTTCTTCACGTTAATGTCTTGTATTGACAGCCATCTGTTAAGGTTTCTCTGTTGAATCTTGGACAGGATGAATAACATTTTGATTATTGTCTAAGATGGCTTGCTGTACTGTTGACCAAATTAAGGTTCATGCTATTTTGTCTACAATGTGAACCAAAATTAAGGTGGTTAACTCTTTCGTAATTTTAAAACCTGCAGCAATGCAATAAGTTTCAGAAAAACTAGGATTTATTAGTCCGTTTACGGGATCTTTAGCTTGATGTGAAAAAGCTTTTTAGATTTTAATTTATTTTTCTTTGGAAGACATAATCTCTCATTATAGCCATTTGATGTCCCTGATCTCTTCAAACTGGTATCTGATCTTTAGGTTTCTAGTAGTAATCTGGTATAACATCGAGCTTCTGATTTTAGTCCCTTATTGGTATATAGTAGATCTTTAAAACATAATTTTGATTTCTGAGTCCCCATATTATCTAATGCTCTTTTCTAGGATATTATGTTTTAGTCTTTTGTATAATATAACACGCATCAGTTTACAACTTTACATATACATTTATAGCCTTTTGTGTTGAGGCTCCGTTCTCACGTTACTTATTCCATATGCAGAGAGCTGTTAGCATAACCCCTCAGATTGCACACCAACTGATCCAGGTACCTTTGAGTCGATTGTAATTTGCAATCACTTCCATTCCAATACCTTAAATTGATCGTTCATGAAAATAAACAGGCAGTTGAAAATATTTAGGACGCTACTGTTAAAGTTAGCACTCTGATTTATATATAGCATTTAAAGTTTCTTTCTTTCTTTCTTGTTGTTTTCTTCTCTTTTGTGACCGACCAGTAGAATGGGTTTCAAAGTTATCTATGTAAACAAGACCTTTACTTACTAGTTACTACCGACTTTTTATTTTCAGATTTTAAGATCAGAGAATGTTGAATTTGTTGTAGCTCCATATGAGGCAGATGCACAATTGGCATATCTTTCAGGTCTTGAAAATGAAAAAGGCGGCATTGCAGCAATCATTTCAGAGGATAGCGATTTACTGGCATATGGTTGCCCAGCTGTAAGTTATTCCTTGATATGGTGGTTTTCGAGCTCTGTCCCTATTTTGTGATCTCACTCTTCTTCCATGGAACGGGCAGGTAGTGTTTAAGATGGACCGTTATGGCAATGGTGAAGAGATAATCCTAAAAAAGGTTCTTAATATTGCTGGTCGTGTACCATCCTTCATGAATTTCAATAGAGAATTGTTCACAGGTATTTCACAGACTGCAGAATTCAGCTTGTTACCAATAACATCTGGCCAAAATGTGCATGAAAATCCTTACTGATGACCTTTTCAACAATTTCAAGAGCATCAAGGAAAGAAACTATAATTTTTGTAATGAAACGTGTAGAAAAGATAATTTCCTTTGCATGATGTCTTTTTATCTCAGTATAATTAACATATGGTTTTGTTTTTCAAATTTTCAGGTATGTGTGTATTAGCTGGTTGCGATTTCCTACCATCTGTGCCTGGAATTGGAATTGTCAAAGCTTACAACTTGATCGTCAAGTATCGAAATATAGACCGTGTAAGAAAAATCTTATTTGAATAGTTCATAAATCATTATGTCCAAATCTAACTTGAATAGTTCACAGAACATGATGTACAACTTTACGTACTACGTGAATATGTTAGATTCAACAGTTAATTGTTTGCTGATCTGTATCCAGTGGCTGATCTTATCCGCAATACAAAAAATATCAAAGAAATGATGGTAAATCTGATGCATGTTTGAAATATTTGCAGGTTCTGTCAGTGCTAAAATTTGAGAAGGGAAAAATAGTGCCTGAAGATTATACCACGGCTTTCAAACAAGCAATGGCTGTCTTCCAACATGCCCGAGTGTATGATTCAAATACGTCCCACCACATACTTTCTATCGAATTCGCTCATTGCATTTAACACCTGCATCTTGTTTATCATTCTTGGCAGTTATGATGCAGCATCAAAGAAACTCAAACCTCTCAATCCTATTACACCTGAGCTATTGCAGGGTCATAATGGGGACCTCGATTTCTTGGGGCCGTATCCTTTCCTCTTTCCATAAGTTTTGTGTTAATACTGCTGTAATTATAGTTTGTATTTGCATTTTTTCTGTTATTCTCTTTCCTTGACTCCTGATAGAGACTTGTCCCCTTCCATAGCAGTTGCGATTGCTGAAGGTAACCTGGATCCTTGCACGATGGAGGCTTTCGACCACTTCCCTCAACCCGGATATAAGCATAAACGTAGTTTTCTTCCAGATTCTGCCAGCCAACTCCTGAGACAAAAAGAAGATTCTCGATTGAAACATGAAGGATGTTTTGCTGTCGTTTCGTGCCACAAAACTATCAAAAAGAGAATTAGAGGTAATCTAATATTTCATTCTTGTTATCTTCAAGAAATAGTGTTCTCTGATCTTGAAAATGTTAAAATGAAGTGACTAATATTTCATCAATTTTTAAGGTGATATGCCACTTGATGCAATGAAAAGTTCAGAAGAAGAGAAGCAACTGACAACCACCAAAGAGGAAGAAGTGCTGCTCAAAAGTGAAACATTAGTCCTCAAAAAGCTCGGTTTCCCTTCCAGAGACGAAGCCCCTGTAGAAAAGGAACGAGCCACTCTTAAATTCTCTCCGAACATTCCATGCAACAATCCCTTCAAGAAACGAAAAAAAGACGACGAAGTGATTGAGATAATGGCTACTGAGGAACAAGCTTCTGAAATGATTGAGATTGAGAAGTCAGAAATCTTGTCAGCAACTCAGCAATCAGAAGAAAGTGTAGATTCTAAATTTGTTAAGACAAAAAGCAAAATATTTGGTGAAAATTTACCAAAACAAAGCGACTGCAGCCATGTAAAACCTAAAAAATGTAGCATACTAAATTTCTTCTCTCGAGTGTAATTCTTATCATAGTTTTAATTTGATATGTTTCTTTTTACACATGTTTTCATTTTTAAGAAATTAGCAAAGCACTTGATTGATTCTTACCAAAGGCAAAGGGTCTTCTTATTTAATACAAACCTGTTAGTTACAATATCAACACAAAAGCATCAAACCTATGCAATAACTAAAGTCGGAATGAAATTGATGGATACATTTAGGCCATAGTAATATTTTCAGATTTACTTTCTAAGTATCATTTTCTTTTTTGTTTTTACTTCTGAAATGCTCAGCATCCACTACGGTCATCTAGTAAGACCTAAATTGAAGCACTAGGAAACGTGATTTTAATGATTGGTGATGTTGAGTTAGATCTAGGTTGATATTTCCACTACAATGGAGGTGAGTAAGACTAAGTTGAAGCACTGAGAAACGTGATTTTAATGATTGAATCAATTTTATTTTGTTGTTATTTTTTTTATTTGTAATAAATATTATAAAAAATTACTTAATTAAATTCAAAAATTAACAAATGATAATTTTATTGAATTTTAAAAAAATATATAATAATTAAGAAATAAATAAAAACACAACAACTACTCAGCGGCGGCGCTCCTCCGCCTCTTCATGATTGTAGCTCGCACCCGACCAACTCATTATTTTTTTTTTCCGAAAAATAGAGAATTTGTATGATGAATAAATTGGATGAATTGATGTGGTGGTGTGGTATGGATAAAGGAGTATATATAGTGAAAAATGAGGGGTAGTCATTGTATAGCCGTTGCTGGTGAATTGTATATAGTCGTGGCACATTTTTATTTTATTTTTAATTCAGAAAAAAAAATTACATTGGACCAATGGGGACACGCCACGTGTCCCCATCTTGCTGACTCGCAGAGTCGAATGGTGTGTCGATATTTAGACCCAGCCTTAGACACACCCTTTGACCTAGGCTGGGTCTAAGCCTCACTACGGCATCAATCTGGGGTAGGTCGAGCGAAGCTGCGTCGAGCGCTCGACGCATCCCTTCGTTGCCCGTAGTGAGTGCTCTAAGTCATAACCCATCATCCCTTGTACTTGAGTCACTGAGTCTATGGACTCTCTCTCTATTGCTACGAGGTCTTGTTGCATTTGATGCAACTCCTTTGAGTCGTTAAGAGCATGTACTACGGGGGTCTTGTTAGACCTAGGTCTAAGCACTGGGAAGCGTGATTTTAATGATTGGTGGTGTTGAGTTAGACATAGGTTGATTTTTCCAATACAATGGGGTTGAGTAAGACCTAAGTCTAAGCACTAGGAAACGTGATTTTAATGATTGAATAGATTTTTTTATTATTATTTTTTATTTGTAATAAATATTATAAAAACTAACTTAATTAAATTCAGAAATTAATAAATGACAATTTTATTGAATTTAAAAAAAAAACTACAACATACACTAATTAAAAAAAAAAATACAATAATTAAAAACTGCAACAATAATTAAAAAAAAATTAGGACAACTACTCCTCCCAATTGAATTCCCTTGCAAGTTTGCGGCGAACATTTTCGTACCTCGCCTTTTGCTCGGGACTCATATTCGACGTGTCGGCAATATAGATATTGAATGCCCACTCCTCCCTCGATTGCTTGTTGAGGGATGCCAACTCTTCTGCCGCCTGCTCCCGTAGCGCATTTTTGCCCTTCCTCCCCTTCTTCGCCGCGTTTGCCGCTTTCGCTCCTTCGGGTCGAACCTGCAGAGTGTTTGCATCGCTCGCGGATGTGGTGGATGCGTTGCCGCTGACAGACGAAGTATACTCGCCGGATTCATTTATCTTCGTCCGCTTTGGAGCAGTTGGCTTCTGAGGGTTGGTGAAAGTCGGGATATGCCTCAAGAGCTCCCACGCAGCCCTATACGGGAACAGTTTGTTGAACTTCTCGGCATACAGATCTTGGGCCCTTGTGTATAGATCGAAGTCGTTCTCCCCATTTCCGAGCTGGTTTTCTTCTTGGATGTAGATGGCGGTGAAGTTTTAGATCTGTTTCTTGGCGCGGCCCCATGCGCTCTTCATCGCACTCTTTTCTCTTGAGTGGGCGGGAGCTATGAACTCGTTGAAACGGATCATTATTTTCTCCCAAAACGCGCTTGAGGTTTGGTAATTGCTGGTGATCGCGTTCATCCCGAAGTCAACGTAGTACTTTGCGAGGTATTCAATCTCAGCGGCCGTGTAGTTAGGACCTCGCAGTGGCTTATTATGCTCGTCGGATGAGGCCGCGACAGCTTTCCCCTTGCGGCGTGCCTTTCCCTTCCCCTTGGCCGGAGAAGTGGCCGTGCTTGATGTCGCGAGGGCTTTCCCCTTGCGGCGGGGCGGGGGCGGTGGTGTTGGCTCACGTTCATCCAATTCCTCTTGGTGGGAATCGCCGTACGCCTCTTCCTCTTCCTCGTCCTCCACCTCAACATGGTCGTCGTCGTTGAGGTTGAAACTTTTGAGTCGAGCCGTACCCGCTGGGGGCTGCGAGAATTGGGAGTACCCAGATGTCGGGGGTACTTGAGAGAAGCCCGGCGACAACGAGAAGTCCGGTGCAGGCGAAAAGCCCGGCGCAGGCGAAAAGCCCGGCGACTGCGAGAAGCCGTAAGACGGAGGGACTTGGGAGAAACCCGGCGTCTGTGAGAACCCAGCCGACGGGGGGAATTGGCCGTACCCCTGCGGCTGTGAGAACTGCGAGTACCCAGTCACCGGAGGGAATTGGAAGAAACCCGGCGACGGGAAAAATTGGGAGAAACCCGGCGTCTGCGAAAAAGCACCAAACCCTGTAGGGGCCGAGTATTGGCCGAAACCGGGAGAAGAGGAGAATTGGGAGCTTGGATTCGCCGGATTGGGAGGTGGATTCGCTGGATTTGGAGATTGGTTCGGTGGGATTGAACCAAAAGTTTGCGAGTACCACGAATTGAACTGGTTGTCAGCCATTTTTTTGCATAAAATAAATTTGAAAGAGTGATTTTTTTCGTATAGAAGAATGGAGGAAGAAAGAAATTTGTGTGGAGAATGAATGAGATGAAGGGATATATATAGGGAAAAAATGGGATATAACCGTTGAAAAATCAAATGTATACGTTGGAGATAAAAAATTAAAGCCGTTGTTTTTTTTTTAAATCAGAAAATAAAAAAATAATTAAAGGACCAATGGGGACACGCCACGTGTCCCCATTTTGCATGCCGGCGGAGTCGAGCGAACGACACCGCCATCGCCACCCCCTTCGACACAGGGGGGTGTCGATCCACCACTGCAGCATCGACACAGGGTGTGTCGAGTGGGGGGTGGGTCGATCCCCTTCGACACCACCGATCGACACCCCCCTTAAATCCTTGTAGTATATGCCCTAACATATGATGATCGTTTTAAGCTTAAAAAAGAAGAAGGAAAACAAGCGAGTGGTGTTATAAAATTATTCTGGTATAATGTTGTCGAAATCATAGTAGTACTTTTTTTTATATACAAGAAATCGTAGTAGTACTTTTTCATACCATTAGTTTAATTGATAAAATTTAACAAAACATTATCTCAGAGTTAAATTTATTTTTATATATGTACTTTTATGTTAAGCTCCGACATGTTAAAGCACTCTACCAGATCCTTTCAAATTAGTTTTAACTCAAAATTTAGGTTAAAATAATTGAAAGTGGACATATAAATTTCAACATATATGTCTCAAATTAGGTGGAGTGCATCAAAAATACTTACATCCCCTAAATATTTCCCCAAATTTACACTAATCTAAATCAACGTTTCCCCAAATTTACACCAATCTAAATCATTCTTATCTCATAAATTAAACTGGACCCATAAATTTTATGAAAAGATTAATGCAAAATAGAAGAACTGTTGTATGCTTTTATAAAATATGGATCAAAAATAGGTTTTGAAAATGGAAATATACCCTAAATATTGAAAAAAAAAACAGAAAACATAAATTAAAAAAAAAATTGGAAAAGGAAAACGATTATTGCTTTGAAAAAATCCTACGTGGCACCCCTTATATTCCTCCATTCATATTTATCTAAATTTTCAAATTTTTAAATTTTTAAATGTAAAATAATAGATTTTAAATATCTATACTAAAATCTTGTGTCCCACATCGGTTTCTCAATAAAACTTCACCTATTGAAAAACCTATATATACCTAGAATCAATGTGTATTTTATCATCTTTTGCTCCACCAGTTTTATTTGGCCAATTTATTTATTAATTGGCCGAATAAATAACTATATTTTATAGTTTAATTTAATTTAATTTGATCAATTTATTAATTGGCCGAATAGATAATTATTTTTTGTAAGAGTTTTATTTGGCCAATTTATTTATTAATCGGCTGAATAAATAACTGCTATATTTTTATAGTTTAATTTAATTTAATTTGGTCAATTTATTAATTGGCCGAATAGATAATTATTTTTATTAGGGAACCAATTTATTATTTGACAGAATAAATGGTTTCAAAATAGTTTGGAAAATTTATTGGTTGACCGAATTAAATTTGGAAATAGTCTAATATTTTTTTATTTAATTTGATAAAAAAATAAGTAATTTCTAATTTGTCAATTAATTAGGTAGATGAACCAATTTTCAACTGACGGGTACCTCAACTCGGGATCCCATGTGACACATTTTCATTCTTTATTTTTATTAATTTTAAAATTTTTCATTTTATTCATTTTTTTCATGTATTTTCTAAAATCTAGAATCGTCATAAATAGTGCATTTATAAATCAAAATCGTGGTCAACGGGTCAATTCTGATCCGGAACCGTGGCGGTAGACGAGCCAATTCCCAACCGACACTCGAGAAATTTTTCATTTTATGGTTTTTCCCCATGTATTTTCTAAAATTTATAATCGTCATCCATGAAATAATTTTTACGTTATTTGTAGTTGGGTTTCCAACTTTGCATAAATTATAATTTTAATTAACGAATATTACTAAACGATTAAGGACGATAGCGAATAGTACAATCATTATTTTTATTAAATTTTTGGATCTATATAAATTCTAAATAAATTTTATAAATTACGCACTTATAAATCAGAGTCGTGGTCAACGGGCCAGTTCCGACGCAGAACTGTGGCGGTAGACTAATATACGGATTTTTTTCAGAAAGGAACACAAATCACAAATGACTAATTTTTTAATCGGATTTTAAACAAGTACGAGTATATTAATTTCAAACAAGTTTGAATAATCCTAAACACATCATCTCAAATTGTTTGATTAATCGTCTCTGTTGGAAAATGTAGAATATGTAGGAAAATTGACAGAAAAATTACTAACGATTTATCAACGAGTCAATTCCGACCAATAATCGTGCGTGTAGATGGGCCAATTCTGTACTTGCAGGACAACTTTTTTTTTTTAATATATTATATAATTTTGAACTCATAAAATTAAGAATATTTATGGTCAACTTTTATCTTATATCATTGACTAAATAATTTTATGAATCACAATCATTCCACATAAAGTTTTGTAAAAAAGGAAAAACTATCAAGTACATAGTGAAACAATTCTTGAAGTTCTATTCTCAGTTAAAAAAGTTATTCTCGAAGTTGGTAAAAAAGAAAACGAATGTCATCATTTATTTTTCTATGGATATATTTGGAAGATTATTATTATTTATATAATACTATAATTTATAATTAAATTTTTATTTATTAAATATTGTGTGAATATTTTTGGAATATAGTTATTTATATAATTAAATATTAATTTCAGGTAAAAAGAAAACACATGTCATCATTAATTTTTTTGTGAATATATTTGGAAGATGATTATTTATATAATTTAAAATCAGTATTGTAGTCAATAGGCCGTTTCCAGGTCGGAACCGTCGGGGTAGACGGGATGATTGTGAAGCGGTAGTTTAACTTATTTTTTTTCTTAATATTGTGTTGAATTCATAATGTGGGGTATTTAGGGTCACTTTCATCTTATAGACAATCTTAACATGTGTAGTATTATTCGCTATCTATATATCTCTTCTCTCTCTCTCACTACCCACTTCTTCCCTTGCCTCCTTTTCTTCATAAAAAGCTAAAAGATTCAACTTAAGAGTCGCTTTCCTTTGAGAGAGAAATATATTTTTGCCCACATCAGTTTTGTAGAAGAAAAGAGCTTTAACAATTATCGAAAGTAACGAGAATATATTAGTTATAACTTTTAACAAACATAGCTATATGGGTTTGAGACGTAAATATGTGGTAAAACTACTTTTTAATTGAATTTGAGATGTATTCAAGGGATATAAATTTTAAACGAGTTTAGTAGATTGCATAATCAAATTATTTAACGTTAAAATAATTAACAAATAATATTTCTTTTAATCTATCACATATTAGTACTATTTACTAATTTTATTAATTTTTATAATTTTACGTCGATTTTCGACGGGTTATACGCTAGTTATAATATAAAATATAAGACATCTAAGTGATAATCTTATGTTTTTATGATAAATAACGTAACGGTCTTGTTCATGAGCTAACGAGTTGAGTATCATCATGCTTGAGCTTGACTCGTTTAGCTAAATGAACATTTAATAAATTATCGAACGAACATTTATCAAGTCAAACGCCGAATAGGTAGCGAGTAACTTAGCTCGCTTACATCGCTAAGAGCATCCACTGCGGTGCTCGATCGCCTGGGTCGAACCCGGCGTCGAGCACCGCTCGACACCCCCCCCTATCGACGCAGGGTGGGTCGACGCCATAGTGGCGGCTCGACACAGGGGTAGGGCAAAGGGTGTGTCGAGAGGTGGGTCGATTTATCGACACACCCTTCGACTCAACGAGGCAGCAAGATGAGGACATGTGGCGTGTCCCCATTGGTCCGATGTATTTTTTTTCTGATTAAAAATTAAAAATAAAAATGCGCAACGGCTATATACAATTCACCAGCAACGACTATACAACGGCTATCCCTCATTTTTCACTATATATACCCCTCCATCTATACCACACCACCACACCAATTCATCCAATTCATTCATCATACAAATTCACTCTTTTTTTCGAAAAAAAAATAAATAATGAGTTGGCCAGGTACGAGTTACAATCATAAAGAGGCGGAGGAGCGGCGCCGCCGACGTATGCAGTTGGCTCAACGAGCCACGAAGCTTTACCAAATAGTGGCCGGGTCTGATTCGTTGGAGACGACGATGTGCCGAATACGAGTATGTACCTGCACCGGAATTGTGAGGAGCCCGAACAATGCCTCCGACGAGATTATTTTGTCGACCACCCTATATGGGGTGATGTTGTCTTCCGCCGATGTTTTCGAATGAGCAAGGGTCTGTTCTTGATAATTACTCCAACTGTTGAGACTCAGGAGCATTTTTGCGAAGGGAATTAGTGCACATAACAGTTGTACGAGTTAAGTTACTCTGAAATTTCCTAATAGAAGACCTCCCGAAATTCAGAGTAGGGGGAGTAGATGATAGTGACAAAAATATTCAGGTCCCCAAGAGACCTAAGCACTGAACTTGAGCACCCTATATAACCGTTATGAATGTTTGATCGAAGAACTGATATAATGTTGGAATTGAGGTCTCCTATGAAGACCTCAATTCAGAGACCTAACTGGAGGACTCCCAGTCTGGATTTAGCCAGAGGTCTATCCTGAGGTCTCCCGTTTAGAGCTCTCGCTTGGTTAAATACCTGACGGATGAAGGAACTTTAATTAATGCCCGCCCGGCGTTGTCAGAAAGTACGATCATACTATAGCCAATGGGATAGCTAAACGTGTAAAGATCAAGGTAAAAGAGTTGGAAGCAACACAACTTCATTCTCAAGAAAACTCACGAGTATATATACTAAAAAACACAACACACATAGACACATTATTCTAATCGTACATTTGCCTCGATTTTACATGGTGTGCTTTTTTGGCCACATCATCTGGCACCGTCTGTGGGAACGGAATTTAGCTTCGGAATTTTGCCCTAAACTCTTTTTACGTGTCCTTCTTTCAATGACGTCGAGTTCGAGCTTAAACTTGAAAGAGATAGAAAAGAATTGAGAAACTGGATCTGAGTATTTTGAGTCCTCTCGTATTTTTCCTTTCAAAAGCTTTTTCTGTTTTTAAAGGAGTGGGTTGAGTGATTTCAGAACTTTTATGTTTCGAACCTCTTTATGAATCTTGGTGTAATCTCTTAAACTTGTTTATTTCTGGTATTTTCGCAAAGTGCTACATTTCATGGCATGGTATAGAGCCGTTGGAGGAGTAGAAGTTAAATAGAATTCCCTGTTGAGTGGAAGAATGGTTAAAAATAGATGATTCCGAGAAGTAAAATTCGGAAATCCTCATGAACTTAGGGGCCAGAATTGGCAAAGGCATAAAGACTTCAGAGTAAGTCTCACTCAGTCCCTACGGAGATGGGGAGCGAGTGCGTAGGGAAAGGGAATATGGTATATCATATTCCTTGAATTCCCTGGAATTCCCCCTCTGAGACCTGATGATGGTCCTTCGAGAGGGGCAGTGTAGACCTTGTAATGGTCCTTGTGAGGCCTGATGATGGTCCTAATGTTGTCTTTTGACTGATAAGTTGAAAATTTTGGAAATACAGATTCAGTCATGGAAGATACATCGGTCCGAGACCGGGAATCCCCACCTGAAGGAGTGGTGCGTGACGATAGTTCCTCAGAGGAACGTACTGAGGAGGAAAATCAAAACGCGCTGAAGGAAGCTCCACCAAAGATAACCACGCCTCAGAAGGAGGGGGCCTCCAAGTCGACCAGCCCTCAAAAAGCAGGAGGTCATAAAGGCTCGGAGGTTACGAGAGATGAAACTCAGATACCTGCGCAGCAGGGTGTTACCTATGCGGTATCCATGGATCAGCTCAATGCTATGGTAAAGCAAGTTGTATTCAAGGCCCTAGCTCCGCTAGAAGGTCAAACTAAGAAGTTTGGCAGCACGGCAAGGGGCAAAGCCAAGAAGGTATGAATAGGTCTTGTAAGATCTCGATTGTAATGAGACACCAGTGAAATGGTTGAACCCTCATGAATATGAGAATAAATGTTCGTGATCTAAATAACCCTATTTTCCTTGACAGGGAGAACCTGTGGAGGAGGGTCAGTATGAAAGTGATGGGTATGAGAGCCCTCAAACCGAATCAGAAAATGGTCTGTGAATAAATAAATAAAGTAGATATTTGTGACATTCCCGAAGTAACTTACTCACTAATGAAGTCGTGATTACTTATTTTTGCAATGAAATTTGCAGAAGACAAAGTACGTATTACAAGACCTCAAGACGAAGGAGCTGCTGCTGAGATTGCATCCCTCAAACAGCAGCTGAAAGACCTCCAGCGCAAGGTTCCCTCGCCTAAGAAATCTCCTAAGAAGCCTGTTAAAACTAATAACAGCCAGTCTCCTTTCTCGAGGGACATTAGAGAAGATCAGTTACCTCCAAACTTCAAGACATTGACATTGGAATATGATAGATCCACATACCCATATGAACACATAATGAGGTTTGAGAATGGGGCAATGCTCCATCAGTATACAGAAGGGGTGAAGTGCAGGGTCTTCCTTACAACCCTATCGAAGATAGCTCAACAATGGTTTTCCCAGCTACCCCCCAACAACATAAGCTCATTTAGTGAATTCAAGTCCATGTTCTTTCATCAGTTTGCTAGTGCAAGAAGGCATGTTAAGACCTGCTCCTCGCTCATGGCGTTAAGGCAGAAACCCTCGGAAAGCCTGCGTCAATATGTTAGACGCTTTAATGCTGAAGCATTGCAAGTACCTCTGGCTTCTGATGATGTGAACATGCAAGCATTGATACAGGGCTTGGCCCCAGGGCTGTTCTTTGATTCGTTGAACAAAAAACCTCCGTTATATTTTGAGGAGTTGCAGCAAAGAACTGACAAGTACGTTAATTTGGAAGAGGCCCAAGAAGCTAGGAGAGCTAAAGAGGAGTCTCTTAAGCCCAAACAAGAGACCTCAGAAAGGAGGTCATCCTCAACGGCGAAAGCTGAGAAAGACAGAGGGGGGCAAAGGCCCAAAAGAGCTCCCGAGAGGTTTGATCAATATATGCCCCTTAACGCACCTTTGGGGGAGGTCATGGAAGCAGCTGCTTGGTCTCCTCATTTCAAGTATCCCAACACTTATAAAGAGGCTCCGCGTAACCCGCGATCCGAATTATATTGCAAGTACCATAATGATTATGGGCATGACACAAACTCTTGTAGACACTTGAAAGACGCTATTGAGCGACTGTTGAAGAAGGATGACACCTTACTCCAGTTTGTTAAGAAAGAAAGAGAGAAGGGCTACAAGAGGAAAGAGCCGGAGCAGAAGAGGCCTGACCAGAGAGAAAGAACCCCCCCGAGGCGAGAGGATCCTCCTTCAAAAAGAGGAAATATTAATATGATTATGGGAGGGAGTACCAATGAGGATTCAGGTCGAGCTCGCAAAGCTCACGTAAGGGCTGCAAAAGCTCAAGTGAGCAAAGAAGTCCAGGAGTTAGCAGGAACGATGGGCATGGAGATTGATGTAGTAGATTCATTCCCGGGAGAAGAGGTGAGCCCGAAGGTATGTGTGAGTTTTGGCCCCAAGGACCTAGTCAGCACGGCACCCCATAATGATGCATTGGTGATTAGTGCTGAAGTCACTAACTGGAGGGTAGCACGAATCTTTGTTGATACGGGGAGCGCGGTGAATGTGCTTTTCTGGGATTGCTTCCAGAGGATGAGAATTAATGCTGACTTAACGCCAGTAAACACGGCATTGTACGGTTTTGCTGGAGGCGAAATACAACCTAAAGGGGAGGTGACCCTTCAGGTAACACTGGGCAGTGGTGACACCTCGAATACTCGGATGGTAAAGTTTCTGGTAGTGGATACACCTTCGGTATATAACATAATATTGGGAAGACCTGCCCTGAACGATTTCCAGGTGGTGGTTTCCACCTACCACATGAAAATGAAGTGCCCAGCCTTCAAAGAAGGGTTGGTAGGTGAGGTCTCGGGTGACCAAGAGGTATCAAAAGAGTCTTATGTGAAATCCATAAAGCATGCTAAGCAAAAGGCAAAAGGAGCCTCGGTGGCAGAACGCCCACCGCAAGACAAAAACGTAAAGGTAAAAGAGGTGGACGAAGATATAGAGCTGAGAATGCAACCGGTGGAAGAGGATTTGATGATGGTAGAACTGTTCCCTAGAAAAACGGGGTTCACCACGAAGATGGGGAAGCAAATGACTGAAGAACAAAAAGAGGCGATAATCCAGTGCTTGTGGAAGAATTCAGATCTATTCGCATTTAGCCCGGAAGACAGGAAAGGGGTAGACCCGTCGGTAGCCCTGCATTATCTGAATATAGATCCCAGGGTGAAGCCAGAGAGGAAGAAGAAAAGGTCCTTTGGACCAGAAAAGGAAAAAGTGATCAGAGAAGAAATCAAGCGCCTGTTAGACGCTAGCCATATCGTTAAAATCCAGTACTCTGAATGGCTGTCGAATGCGGTGATGGTAGCTAAGAGCAATGGTAGCTGGCGAATGTGTATAGACTTCAGAGACCTGAATAAGGCCTGCCCGAAAGATCATTACCCAATGCCTTGCATCGATCAGCTAGTTGAATCAACGTCAGGGTGTGAATTGTTGTCTATGCTAGATGCTTACCAGGGCTATCACCAGATACAGCTGGCCCCTGAGGATGTGATCAAAACGGCCTTTGTAACTGTGTGCGGTACGTTTGCGTATGTGAGAATGCCTTTTGGCTTAAAAAATGTCGGAGCTACCTATCAGAGAATGATGGATGCAATATTTGAAAACCAAATAGGGAGAATCCTGGAGGTGTACGTAGATGATATTCTCGTAAAAAGCGTGAGAGCAGAGCACCATGCCAGAGATCTAGAAGAGGTCTTGACAGTTGTAAGAAAGTATGATTTGCAATTGAATCCAGCAAAATGCACATTTGGAGTCAGGTAAAGAAAATTTCTGGGGTATATGGTGACTCCAAGAGGATTGAAGGTAATCAGGAGAAAGTACGAGTTGTACTGGAGATGGCTGCTCCCACTAATGTAAGAGAGGTACAGCGGTTGAATGGAAGAATCACTGCGCTTAGTCGGTTCATATCTACTTCGGCGGGGAGAAGTTTTTCGTTTTTCAAAGTGTTGAAAAAAGCAAGTAAATTTGAATGGGATGAGAACTGTCAGAAAGCATTCGAGGAATTGAAAGCTCACCTAGCAAGTCTGCCAGTGTTAACCAAGCCTACCCCAGGTGAAACTTTGTACCTATATATATCTGTTGGGGATCACTCTTTGAGCGCAGTTATCATAAAGGAAGAGGGCTCTATCTAGAAGCCCATCTATTATATCAGTAAGGCCTTGCAGGGGGCTGAATATAGATACTCAGATGTTGAGAGAGCTGCTTTGGCTGTGATGACGGCAACAAGGCATTTAAGATTGTATTTCTTAGCTCACAAGGTGGTGGTGAGGACTAATTTCCCCTTTAAGCAAGTACTGAGTAAGCCAGATCTCTCGGGGAGAATGGTGAAATGGAGTGTGGAATTAGGGGAATATGATGTGGAGTTTGAGCCAAGCACAGCTGTCAAAGCACAAGCCCTAGCAAATTTTATCCAAGAAACCACTCAACCTACGCAATGGCCAGAGTGGAAAGTCTTCGTCGATGGATCAGTGACGGTGGAAGGATGCGGTGCCGGAATTGTCATAATAACGCCAGATCAGAGTGAACTCAGTTTCGCGTTAAAATTTGAGTTCAGAGTCTCTAATAACGAGGCTGAGTACGAAGCGTTTGTCAGAGGCCTGGAAATGACGGCTGAGTTGGGAGCTCAGAGGGTCGTCATTCACTCTGACTCGCAATTGGTGGTTCAGCAGGTCTCAGGAAATTATGAGATCAAAGAAGAAAGGATGATAAGGTATGTGAAGCAGGTCAGAGACCTGAGTGAGCAGTTTCAACACTTGAGGGTAGAGCAGATACCTCGGGACCTCAATGCACATGCAGATCGCCTCGCCAAGCTGGCCAGCTCCCTGAATGAGTTGGTTCCTGAGAAAGTGACATTGCTAAAAACAGCTAACAGTCGTGTACAAAAAAGCATTCACGAGATAGAAGAAAAAAGTGACTGGAGAACGCCTGGAAATGACGGCTGAGTTGGGAGCTCAGAGGCCTGGAAATGACGGCTGAGTTGGGAGCTCAGAGGGTCGTCATTCACTCTGACTCGCAATTGGTGGTTCAGCAGGTCTCAGGAAATTATGAGATCAAAGAAGAAAGGATGATAAGGTATGTGAAGCAGGTCAGAGACCTGAGTGAGCAGTTTCAACACTTGAGGGTAGAGCAGATACCTCGGGACCTCAATGCACATGCAGATCGCCTCGCCAAGCTGGCCAGCTCCCTGAATGAGTTGGTTCCTGAGAAAGTGACATTGCTAAAAACAACTAACAGTCGTGTACAAAAAAGCATTCACGAGATAGAAGAAAAAAGTGACTGGAGAACGCCTGTTTTACACTTTTTGAAAACAGGGGAATTGCTAGAGGGGGAGAGAGCTGGAAAAAGGAAAATCTATGCCAAATATTGTCTAATTGGAGGACATTTATTCAGGAGGGCTTACTCACAGCCGCTGCTGAGATGTGTGGCCAAGTCAGAAGGTCTACGGGTAATCAAGGAGGTGCACCAAGGAATAGCAGGATGCCACACGGGGTTCCGAGACTTGATCCGGTGAGTACTGAGAGCTGGGTACTATTGGCCTTCTTTGAAGAAGGATGATGAAGTTTTCGTAAGAAGGTGTGCCAGGTGCCAGAAGCATGGGCCGCTGATTCATAGGCCTGCTGAAGAGTTGGGAGTCCAGTATGCAGAATGTCCATTCGATAAATGGGGCATAGATCTTGTTGGCAAACTTTCCATGGCAGCGGGAATGAAATGCCACATCATTGTAGCAGTGGATTATTTCAGCAAATGGGTAGAGGCAGAGCCTTTATCTTCAGTAACAGAGGAAAGCATTATAAAATTCATATGGAAAAACATTTGTTGCAGGTATGGCCTGCCTAGAGTGCTGGTCTCCGATAATGGGACGCAATTCTTTGGAAAAAGAACTCGGGCTTGGTGTAAAGCCAGAGGAATCGAGCAAAGGTTTGCTGCTGTTGCCCATCCAGAGACCTGTGGGCAAGTTGAAGTCACCAATCGGACCATAGTGAATGGCATCAAGGCAAGGTTAGAAAAAGAGAAGTCTCAATGGGTGGAGGAGCTGAGCTTAGTGTTATGGGCGTACAGAACTAGACAAAAACGGCTATAGGGCAGTCCCCTTTCTGCTTGGTTTATGGTGCCGATGCCGTTATGCCCATGGAGGTGAAAATTCCGACGCATAGAGTCTTGTCTTACAATGAGAACCTGAATGGAGAGCTGAGGGCTGATAGCCTAGATCTGATCGATGAGGTACGCAAAGAGGCACATCAGCGAGCTCTGGCTTGTAAAGCTCGCGTAAAAGCAGCATATGACGTGAAAGTAAAGACGAGGAGGTTTCAAGAGGGAGACCTGGTGCTCAAGAGAGCTGACGCCATGCATCCGGTAAGAAAGTTCGAACCAAACTGGGAAGGACCATTTGTGGTGACCAAAGTGTTACCGAGTGGAGCATACGAGCTCACGAGTCATGAAGGGTACACGGAACCAAGACCATGGAACATAAGCAATTTGAAGAAGTACTATGTTTAGAAGCATACTGCGAAAAGTTTTGTCTTAAATGGGGAAAGGTCTACGTGCCAGGCTTTATGCCCATTTTCTTTTTTGATAGGATACTTGCTTAGCTAGAAAAGTATTCCTGTAATAGCACGAAGAGAACTTGTCGTAAATAAATAAAGGCTAAGAAGTTGTTTTCTTTAGTTTTTGTCTTTGTTTACATATTGCCGTGTTGTAATAACTGGAAATTATAAGGCCGAGACAGGGCAGTAAACATGATATTTAGAAAAATGAGACATTTACTCTAAATGGTTTGACAATGGGTAAAACCATCTAGAGTAGGGGGGAGTAGGGGTGTACCTTACACCCCTAAGGGGGTCCCACAATACCCCATGAAAATGCAAATGAAAGCGCAAGCGAAAGAAATACGCAGAATAAATGATAACACAGTAATAGACATAGTGGATTAAGCTGCTAAATGGAGAATGCATCACTAGCAAAACAAATAAAAATACTGAAGTTGTTCAAAGGTCAGAGCGTAAAAGAAATTGTTCGATAGGAAGCAGGTAGAAATATTATTCGAAACATGAACTACATGATAACTAAGCCAGGAAGTTGTTGGTATCGTCAGCAGGGTCAGCCTCAGCAGCTTCAGCAGGCTTATCCTCAGGGACATCTCTTAGCTGTCCACTCCCAATGGCTTGCGAGGTCCCACTAGACGAAGGCACATCTGAAGAATAGGTGTGAAAATTGGGTTAGACAAGGAAGTGGGGCATTGTAATGGCAAGCACAAGATCAGTATACGAGAGCATGAGATACCTGATGTCTTGCCAGGGTGAAGGAAGTCCTTGAAAAAGAAATCATATATGGGCTCAGGTGGATCAGAGAAGACCGCTTGTAGGTTACATGGTGTTGTGAGAGCCTCGAAAGCCTTCTCCATGATAGGAAGCCACCAAGTAGTCCCCAGAGAGGTAGAGGTATCACCCTTGAAAGAGGGAGGTGGTGGGAGATGCTTCACTATCGAATCGACCTCTATAGTTTCTTTGAAACCCAAGCTATGAGCCTTGGCTAGTACAGTCATGCCGCATCTCTTTGCCAAAAAGGCAATGTCTTGGCGGATGGCCAGCAAGTACTTAGGGGATGCTTGAAAGGACTCCAAGAGACCTTGGTGAAGAATCCGCAGCGCTTGTTGGCCCAAAGAGGTTCAAAGGATGTGGCTGCGACAGTAATGAATCCCTTCAATGTAGCCCGACTGGTAAGAGAGGTTGGCGGCATGAAGAAGATCTTTGGTCCCTTCGAGCTCCTTGCTGACTTGGGATAAGTGATCACTGAGCTCGGCATTGACGTTACTGAGGGAGGCATTCTCTTCAGATAAAGTAGACATCCTCTCTTGGGACATGAGTAACTCATGGTTTTTCCTCTTTAGATCGTCATTGGCCAAAGAAAGCCTGCTGCTGGTGTCCAGGATGTCCCGGTTTTGATGCTGCAGGTCCTCATTCACTTGGGTCAATTCTTGTAGCTGCACCTGACTGGCCACCAATGCTTCCCTTAGCCTCTCCATCTCCTTCTCTTGGGCAGCATCTTGAAACTGTAGCAATCGGCCATGAGTGCTGAATAGCTGCGATGATGCCAAGGGAGGGAGAAGAAGGCATTAGATATATGACAATAAGGATGTGATAGTATTTAGTAATGAGCATTTCCTGGAAATATGAGAGTAGTGACAATAATACCTGCACCAGGTTTTGAGCGCTTTCCTCCTGCAGCTGGCGCAAGGTGAGGGGTGTGCCCTCAGCCCCTCCTCAGAGAGAGGGATGGCCTTTAGCAGGGAGAGGCATTCGGAAGGAGGCAGATTGCGAAGGGAGCTGGAAGTTTGGCCCCTAAAAGCATAACCTGATGAGTCAGTGCTTCTGAGAGGGGAGCTGCCGAGAAAAGGAGTATGCTTAGATTTTTTAGTGGCACTCGCGGAAGGTCGAGGCAAAAGAGGTCTCTTAAGGCTGATGAAGGTGTCCACTTTGGCTTTTTCCTTGAGAGATGAGGAGGGAGGCCCACTGGGAGTGATCTTGTCTTTGCCTAAACTTTGGGGAGGAACGCTTGGGTTTAGTGACTTAGTGGCTGTGGGTTTGATGATGACCCCTGGAGCAGTAAGAGAGGTTGACTGTGGCCTTGATGATGTGGCAGCAGATGAAGAAACCGAATTGACGGGGTGTGGAGTATCATGAGTTTGGGACTCTAGACGGGCTTGTTCCTCCAGCAGGAGGAGCTTCACGTCCTGAATCCAACTCGTCCCTGCACCAAACAAGGTGCGAAGAATAAAATGCATGTTAGGAAGGCTGGAGAAATAAAAAAGGAAAAGATGAAAAGATAGTTGAAACCCACCCTCGATGGAAAAAGAGTGATCTCCTCGGGGTGCCAGTCCGAAGAAGAAAAGTACACTAGGATCAGATAGCAGGGAATTGAATAGAAAAGGGGCAACCCGTGCTTTTTGAGACAACTTTGATAACACTTGAAGAGTTATGTCAGCAATACTCGTAACAGCAGGACGGGGATACTTCAGACGAAGTGTTTGCCATTGAGGGTAATCAAAAGGCCAATGACCCTGTCTTGGAGTAACAATGAAATACTTGTCCCTCCATTCCTTTCCCGCCGTGCGGGGTACACACAAATGCTGGGCAGGACCCTTGGGCCTAGCACTAGCATAGTAAAAGGCTCCAATGGGTTTTACATCATACACCGTTTGAAAGAGAGAGGGAGTGGGGTCGCCCCCGTTACTACGAAGCAGGATAAAGAAAGTCAATAAGATTTTGACAAAATAAGGATGAAATTGGTTGGGCCATAGATTGTATAAACCACAAACTTGGACTACAAAGTCGGGGAGAGGAAGTCTTAGGCCTGACTCTATCTGGTGATACCAAAACGCTACCGAAGGATATTCTAGTAGATGGGGGCGGTCATGTGATTCTGGCATGCTAATATCAAACAACTCATCGCAGTTCAACATTGACCTTACTAGCGCTATTTCTACAGAAGTTAGGGAGAATTCTCCTGCTATAGTGTTTGCAGTCATAGCGGGAGGAGCAGAAGTCCTCAGAGAGGAGGAAGTCTCAGCAGATGGGAACGACGAATCCATCTCCTTGACCTCGTGTCCAGAGGAAGGGGAGCCCTCAGTTAAGTTGATGACATCGGTCGAGTGGGAAGGAGGTTCTTGACTGGAGGGGTTTTGGATGGCTATTCGACGGGAGCGACGAGCAGAAGTTTGTTTCCTCTTCGCCCCAGAGGGTTGTTTCCTCTTCACTTGAGTGTGAACAGAGGTGTCCGATTGAGAATCCTCGTGCTGGGAAGTTTGTTGCCGGGTGTCAGACGGTGGGGGCTCGCGTTGATCGGAAGTGGTGAATTCCTCAGAGCGGGAAGGAGTTTGCGCCATGGAAAAATTGCAGTAAACGTTCGAAAAGAATGGCTAAAAGTGAAAGGAGATGAAAGTGAAAACCCCAATATAAGAGAGAGAAGGGGGCGGTTGAAAAAAGGTAGGGGAAGTTGTAGAGTCTTCTCCACTTTTTTACTTAATATAATACCGGTCAAAAGAGACCTGGTTTAAAAAATTCGAAATGGGCAGATCTACACGAGGGAAAAAGTGATTGCGAAGGGAATTAGTGCACATAATAGCTGTACGAGTTAAGTTACTCTGAAATTTCCTAAAATGAGACCTCCCAAAATTCAGAGTAGGGGGGAGTAGATGATAGTGACAAAAATATTCAGGTCCCCAAGAGACCTAAGCACTGAACCTGAGCACCCTATATAACCGTTATGAATGCTTGATCGAAGAACTGATATAATGTTGGAATTGAGGTCTCCTATGAAGACCTCAATTCAGAGACCTGGCTGGAGGACTCCCAGTCTAGATTTAGCCAGAGGTCTATCCTGAGGTCTCCCGTTTAGAGCTCTCGCTTGGTTAAATACCTGACGGATGAAGGAACTTTAATTAATGCCCGTCCGGCGTTGTCAGAAAGTACGATCATACTATAGCCAATCGGATAGCTGAACGTGTAAAGATCAAGGTAAAAGAGTTGGAAGCAACACAACTTCATTCTCAAGAAAACTCACGAGTATATATACTAAAAAACACAACACACATAGACACATTATTCTAAATCTTACTCCCTGTTCCATTAAACTGGTTCCAAAACAAAACCTAGAACACTAACTTAACCGTCGGAGGTGGTTCGCCGGGAAACCTTCCCGGCCCTCCTTTTCTTGCAGATTCATGCTCAGAATCTCTTGGGGAAGACGATTCCAACCATCTGAAGTCAGGAAGAGTTGTGGTATAGGTGAGTACTGCTTTCCAATCGTACATTTGCCCCGATTTTACATGGTGTGCTTTTTTGGCCACATCACTCAAGAATTTCTGTCGGGCCATTAGATCTGCTTTCGGTGACTACTATTTGAGGCAGCCAAACGAGGCTGACATCGCTAGGATCACTGCATTGCACGAGAGGACGCACGGCTTTCTCGAGATGCTTGGAAGCATCGACTATATGCAGTGGCAATGGAAGAATTGTCCAACGGCTTGGAGAGGAATGTACACTGGACGAAAGGGTTATCCAACCCTCGTTCTTGAAGCTGTTGCCTCCCAAGATTTGTGGATTTGGCATGCCTTTTTCGGCACCAGCTCTCTGAACGACATCAATGTGCTCAATTAGTTCCTCCTCTTCAGCAACGTCCTCAATGGTAGAGCGCCGTCAACTCAATTCACTGAAAACGACCGCCCGCACCGCATGGGATATTATCTCGCAGACGGCATCTATCCGAAGTGGGCCTCTTTCGTGAAGACGCTCAATGCGCTAACAGATCCGAAGAAACAGCGATTCGCTCGGATGTAAGAAGCTGTGCGTAAAGACGTTGAAAGGGCTTTCAGCGTCCTCCAAGCTCGTTGGGCAATCATAAAGGGCCCTGCTCGCATGTGGTTTCAGGAGCATTTATGTGATGTCATGTATGCCTACATCATTCTGCATAACATGATTATTGAAGATGAAAGACCTAGAGCAACTGAATTCAATGTTGAATCGAGCGCAAGGGGCGAAAGAAACGTGAACAGGGCACCAGTATATCAAGGTATGCCAGTGCCACTCCAGCAATATATTGAGAGACAAGCTCAGATTCAAGATGCTCGTGCCTACGACCGCCTTATGGAGGATATGATTGAAGAGATTGGGCACGTTTTGGTCCACTCCGCAAGTAGCTGTTGTGTTTTTTTTATTTATTTCTTAATTATTATATTTTTTTTAGTTATTGTATTTTTTTTAAATTTAATAAAATTTTCATTTATTAATTTTAGAATTTAATTAAGTTTTTTTATAATATTTATTACAAATAAAAAATAAACAACAAAATAAAATCCATTCAATCATTAAAATCACGCTTCCAGTGCTTCAACCTAGGTCTTACTCAACACCACCATAGTGGAAAAATCAACCTAGGTCTTACTCAACACCACCAATCAATCATTAAAATCATGCTTTTCAGTGCTTCAACCTAGGTCTTTCTAGACGACCGTAGTGGATGCTCTACAGGGGTTGAGTTAGACCTAGGTTGAAGCACTGGAAAGCGTGATTTTAATGATTGGTGGTGTTGAGTTAGACCTAGGTTGATTTTTCCACTACAATGGGGTTGAGTAAGACCTAGGTTGAAGCACTGGGAAGCGTGATTTTAATGATTGAATAGATTTTATTTTGTTGTTATTTTTTTTATTTGTAATAAATATTATAAAAAATAACTTAATTAAATTCAGAAATTAATAAATGACAATTTTATTGAATTTAAAAAAACTAAAACATACACTAATTAATAAAAAAAATACAATAATTAAAAACTGCAACATTACAATAATTAAGAAAAAAAAAATTAGGACAACTACTCCTCTCAATTGAATTCCCTTGCAAGTTTGCGGCGAACATTTTCGTACCTCGCCTTTTGCTTGGGATTCATATTCGACGTGTCTGTAATATAGACACTAAACGCCCACTCCTCCCTCGATTGAGCGCGGTCCTTCCCGTAGTTCTCGTTGAGTGGTGACAACTCTTGTGCCGCCTGCTCCCGTAGCGCATTTTTCCCCTTCCTCCCCTTTTTCACAGCTTTCACTCCTTCGGGTCGAACTTGCAGAGTGTTTACATCGCTCGCGGATGTGGTGGATGTGGTGCCGCTAGCAGACGAAGTATACTCGCTGGCTTCATTTATCTTCGTCCGCTTTAGAGCAGTTGGCTTCTGAGGGTTGGTGAAACTCGGGATATGCCTCAAGAGCTCCCACGTAGCCCTATACGGGAACTCTTTTCCATGCTTGACATGGTATAGATCTTGGGCCCTTGTGTACAGATCGAGGTCGTTCTGCCCGCTTCCGAGCTGGTTTTCTTCTTGGATGTAGAAACCGGCGAAGTTCTGGATCTGTTTCTTGGCGCGGCCCCATGCGCTCTTCATCGCACCCTTTTCTCTTGGGTAGGCCGGAGCTATGAACTGGTTGAATTGGTGCATTATTTTCTCCCAAAACGCGTTTGAGGTTGTGATGGTCCCGATACGAGTTCTGGTGTATGGGGGGGGGGATACACCAGATAAGACTTTTTTAAAATAACCCCCTAAAAATTAACACAACCGAGTAAAGCAACTCAGTTGGAATCACAACCGAGTAGGAAACACTCAATTGGAAGTGAAGTGTTGTGCGGAATGTGGTGGAAATTAACTCGTATAAAAACAACTCACGCTAAAGTGCAAGGTTGGTCAATAACCAAGACAGTTGATATGGAAGAATGTAGTTTGTATGCAGGTTAGTTAGTCAGTTGAATATGCAATTAAGTAACTGAAAAATAAACACAACACACAAGATTTAACGTGGTTCGGAGAGAACTCCTACGTCCACGGGGAGTTGTGAGTCCACACAAATCAGTCCAAGTTCTTCTAGACAAACCACAAAGCTTACACGGGCTTTGCAACCGTTGAGATAAGTTTACGGGTATTTATCAACCTTACAGATTAGTTTACGGGTATTAATCAACCTATCTACTCAGTTATGGGAAGAGTAGGGTCCTAAAACCTTTTCAGGTGAAAGAAATGGTGAGGTTCCTACCAATAACTCGAACAAGAAGTGAGCTATGATCTAACACTCTACGAACTCTCAACAAGTGATGTTCTCAAGGTTGGATCAAAAGACACTAAGACAGAATCTATTACTCTAGAACTCTCAACTAATGATGTTCTAAGAGATTGAATGCAGCTCAGCTCGTGTGAAGTATTTGTTTCTTTCTTTCGCTCTTAGATTTCTTCTTGCTCTTGTCTGTCTTATATTTCCCGTCGTCTTGGTGAATGAATGAAGGCCTCTATTTATAGGCGAAGAGAATCAACTAGCTGTTGGAAGAGTTGTTGATCTCTGTTCTTTGAAAGCGATGGCTTGTCTCTCATCTCTGCAGACTTTCCGTATTTGGCAACTGCGTGCTTCTGCTTTCCATCTGAGACAGCCTTGTGTTGGACCAAATAAGGTAATGACAGAGAGTCAAACCTTCACGTGACTTCCTTATTTGAAATTCAAATCTCAACATCAGACTTTCAACAAGGTGTGGTCGGTTGAGAATTTCGATCTTCATCTGACTTGTTCTTCAGCTGATGTTCTGTATGAATGCTAACAGTTGAACTCTCAGCTGACTTGAACTTCATGCTGTTGATCTTCTTGGTTCGAGTCCTACAACTGATGTTCTGAATCTGAACGCTGAGTTGTCTTTGTTGTATCTGAACAGTTGGGTTTGAACGCTCAGATGACTTTCTTCCATCTGATGTTCTCTTACAACTTCTTCCTTTGAATACTTAGTCGACTTTTGCATCTTCCCCCTTGAATGCTCATCTGATGAACGCTCAATTGTCTTTCTCACAACTGATGTTCTATCCGAGTGAAGCCTTGTTGCCTTCTTCAGCTGGAGTCCTGTAAAGATAAAATCTTAACAATGCTCAAACAGCGAGCCTAACTACTAATATTAGGATCTGGCAACATCTACTCGGTTGGGGTCAGTTGGTTTTGGAATCAATCAAAACTTTAATAAATTTCCCAACAGGTTGGTAATTGCTGGTGACCGCGTCCATCCCGTAGTCAATGTAGCACCGTGCGAGGTATTCAATCTCAGCGGGCGAGTAGTTAAGACCTCGCAGTGGCTCATTAGGCTTGCCGGATGAGGCCGCGTGAGCTTTCCCCTTGACCGGAGAAGTGGCCGTGCTTGAGGTCGCGGGAGCTTTCCCCTTGCGGCGGGCGGGGGCGGTGGTGTTGGCTCGCGTTCATCCGATTCCTCTTGTTGGGAATCGCCGTACGCCTCTTCCTCTTCCCCTTCCTCCACCTCAACATCGTCGTTGTCGTCGTTGAGGTTGAAATGTCTGAATCGAGCAGTACCCGCTGGTTGCTGCGAGAATTGGGAGTACCCGGATGTCGGGGGTACTTGAGAGAACCCCGGCGACTGCGACAAGCCGTAAGACGGAGGGAATTGGGAGAAACCCGACGTCTGTGAGAATCTAACAGACGGTGGGAATTGTGAGAATCCCTGCGGCTATGAGTACGGCGAGTACCCAGTCGCCGGAGGGAATTGGGAGAACCCCGACGTTTGTGAGTACCCCGTCGATGGGAGAAATTGGGAGAAATTCGGCGTCTGCGAAAAAGCTGCAAACCCTAATGGGACCGAGTATTGGCCGAAACCGGGAGAAGGGGAGAATTGGGAGCTTGGATTCGCCGGATTGGGAGTTTGATTCACCGGATTTGGAGATTGGTTCGGTGGGATTGAACCAAAAGTTTGCGAGTACCACAAATTGAACCCGTCGTCAGCCATTTTTTTGCACAAAATAAATTGAAAGAGTTAAATGTTTTGTGAAGAAGAATGGATGAAGAAAGAAATTTGTGTGGAGAATGAATGAATGATGAAGGAATATATATAGTGGAAAAATGGGAATTTATCCGTTGCAATTAAGATATATCCGTTGGAGAGAGAAAAAAATACAACCGTTGCTGCATTATTTAATTAATTTTTTAATCAGAAAAAAAAGGAACGGACTAATGGGGACACGCCACGTGTCCCCATATTGCATCACGCCGATGTCGAAGGGTGTGTCTAAAACTCGACACCGGCATCACTTCCTCCTTCGACACACCCCCATGTCGAACGCCCACTACGGCGTCGACCCACCCGGTGTCGAGTGGGGGGTGCCGCCGATCGACATCCGCAGTACATGCTCTAAGGCTAGCACTAGAGCACCCTTAGAGCACTCTACCCCTGCAACGCAAGGGTGCTCTAAGGGTGCTCTATCTTTAATATTAAAAAATTCCCCATTTTCATTTATTAAATTAATTCATCTATTTGTAAATAAATTAAAATACACTAATTAATATATAATACGAATTTTCCATTAATATTTGAAAATTGGAAAATTACATGCCGTTGACAATAAAAAAAAAACACTACATAATTAAAAAAAAATAATACATAAAACTAAAAATTACTTAAAAAAACTACGCCCACCCCCGACGTGCCTTCACCTCCTCCACCATCTTCCGGTGAACTTCCTGCTGCTCCGGCGTCATAAATCTCGTGTCCCTGGAGACAATATCCAGGTCCATCTGATCACGTCGCTGCTGAAGATACTCGGACTTGAGGCGTGCACTTTCCATCTTCGCCCGAGCTGATTCCCGCATCGCCACCGCGATCTCATGCTTGGCCTCGGCGAACTGGCTAAGTCGGGAGCTAACTCGATCCATGAAGGAATCGTACTGGGACGACCCTTCGACCGACTTCTTTCCTTTGCCCCTTGCCCTGGCCCTTGCCGCATCTCGACCCTCCGGTCGGGAAGGCGCACTTTCTCTTCGGTGGACTGGGCCTCCTCTGCCGACGGCTGGGATTGAGAGGATGTGTAGTTCCCCTCCACCGTAGTCTTCGTCCTCTTCATGGACTGTACGTCTGGGAAATTGGCTAGGTGGAACTTGGGGTTTTCCCTGAGGATCTCCCACGCCGTGAAATAGCGGAAGGCAGGCGCCTGAGCATTTGCCTGGTAGATCTGTTGGGCCTGGTTTTTTACAAACTCGTCATCGACGCCGCTTGGCCGGCGAGCATTTGCCTGCTGCCAAGCCGACATCTAGTGTTTCACGACGGTCTGGATGCGGCCGAAGAAGCTCCTCACGGCTTTCTTGTTGAGAGCCAAGTTGAACCTCCGGTTGAAGCGCTCTTGGATAGCGCCCCAATATCTCTCGCCGGACTGGTCGCATCCGACGATGGAGTTGTTGGTCTCCTCCACCCAAATCTGTGCAATGTAGGTGGCTTGTTCGTCCGTGTAGTTGTGTCGCTTGGACCGGACGGGTTCCTCGTCATCTTCGGCGGCAGCGGCGGCAGAGGTGTCAACTGCTTTGCCCTTCCCCTTCTTCTTCTTTCCTCTGGCAGCGGGCTGGGACGGCGGCGGGGCCAAAATGATGCGATCCTCGGTGTTTGTCGCCGGATTGTCGGAGTCCGGGGAGAACGACGGGTAGGATTCTGCGGAGGCGGCGGTGTTGAGGTTGATTGAATCAAGCCCCGCCCCCGTGTAGAAATTCGCGTCGTCGGACATGTCGGGATACCACGCCGACGAATATGGGTTGTTGGGATCCATAATTATTTTTTGAGAAGGTTTGCTTGAAGAATTGTGGAAGAGGAAAGAATTTGAGAGATGAAAATAAAATGAGAGGTGTGAAAATGAGAGAGGTGAAGAGAGTATTTATAGGTGGTAAAATGAAAAAAAAATAATAAAAAAATAATAAAAATCGAGCCGTTGCCGGCTGAATCCAACCGTTGGATTTTAATTTTTTTAAACATTGCACGCGCCTGACGTTTTTTATTTTTATTTTTTAAAAATCGTATAGCGCGTGTACTACACGCGCGTGCTCGAGATGTGCTCGAACTCGTCTCCTCCACCACGCAGCTGTCTCGAGCACCCCCCTGCTCGAAATCGGCTCGAGCACCGCGATGTGGACAGCCTAAGGCTACTGCACCAAATTGATATACATTCAACTGTTTTTGTCGTTGGCATCATATCATATGTATCCTATTATTCGATTATTCATCCCTTTTTTTTTGGGGCGCTTTTTGAAAAATAACAATTATCTTTTTTTTTTTGGAAGGATAATAATTCATCTTTTTTTTCTTTTTTTGGCTAGAGAAAAGGAATTACTAAATAATTTACAGCGAGATCAGCACGTGCGCTGCACATTCAGCCGGCCTCCCTCCGTCCCCTTTCCAAATTCCAGTTTCCCGTTTCCCCAAAATCCTCCTCTGCCATTTTCTCTCTCCTAAACTTGATCGGAGTTGATTCTCTCCGCTGCATGAATTCACACACAACAAATTGCAGAACCGCGGAATCGATTCAATGGCGGGTCCTTCACTGATGGATTCTCTCTTCCAGCGCTCCATCGACGACCTAATCAAGGCCCTCCGCCTCTGCCCGCCGGGCACCGAACCCGCTTTCATCGCCAAAGCGATCGACGAGATCCGCCGCGAGATCAAATCCACGGACCCGCAAACGAAGGCCACCGCCCTCCAGAAACTCACCTACCTCCACTCCCTCCATGGCGTCGACATATCGTGGGCCGCCTTCCACTCCGTCGAGCTCTCGTCTGCCGCCGCCCACTCCCACAAGCGCATCGCCTACCTCACCGCCGCCCTCTCTTTCAACCCCGCCACCACCGACGTTATCCTCCTCCTCACGCACCAGCTGCGCAAGGATCTGTCCTCGCCAAACGTCCACGATGTGAGTCTCGCCCTCTCTACTCTCTCCTCCATTTGTAACCCTGATTTAGCTCGTGAGTTGACGCCCGAGCTGTTTACTTTGCTTAGTAGTAGTAAGTTTACCGTGAGAAAGAAAGCGATCGCGATGGTTTTGAGGGTTTTCGAACAATATCCGGATTCTGTGCGTGTTTGTTTTAAGAGAGTTGTAGAGAATCTTGAGAATGCGGATATGGGGGTTTTGTCCGCGGTCGTGGGGTTGTTTTGTGAGCTCACTGAGAAGGAGCCTAAATCATATTTGCCATTGGCGCCTGAATTTTATAAAATTTTGGTAGACTGTAAAAATAATTGGGTTCTGATTAAAGTGCTAAAGATTTTCGCGAAGTTGGCTCCCCTTGAGCCGAGGTTGGGTAAGCGAGTGGCGGAGCCTATTTGTGAACTTATGAGGACAATGGGAGCTAAGTCTTTGGTTTTTGAGTGTGTGAGGACGATTTTGACTAGTTTGAGTGAGTATGATACGCCAATGAAGCTGGCAGTGGGTAAGGTGCGGGAGTTTTTGTTGGAAGACGATCCAAATCTTAAGTTTCTAGGCCTGCAAGCACTTTCTATCGTTGCACAGAAGAATTTGTGGGCAGTAGTAGAGAACAAGGATTTGGTGGTTAAGGCCTTGAGTGATAGTGATGTAAATATTAGACTTGAGGCCTTGAGGCTTGTTATGTGTATGTGCTCTGAGGATAATGTCATGGAAATTTGTAGGATCTTGATCAGTCATGCACTGAAGTCTGACCCAGAGTTTTGTAATGAGATCCTCGGATTCATCTTATCGACTTGTGGTAGGAATTATTATGAGGTGATTTTTGATTTTGATTGGTATGTGTTGTTTCTTGGGGAAATGGCAAGGGTTCCGCATTGTCAGAAGGGGGGTGAAATTGCAATCCAGCTTATTGATATCGGTATGAGGGTTAAGGATGCTAGACAGCAGCTTGTTCATATTGCTCGCGATCTGGTGATTGATCCGGCATTACTTGGTAATCCGTTTATGCATGGAGTTCTTGCTGCTGCTGCCTGGGCTTCTGGGGAGTATATTGAGCTTTCAAGAAACCCATTTGAGGTCATGGAAGCGCTGTTACAGCCTCGGACTAGTCTCCTTAGTCCGTCTGTGAGAGCTGTATATATACACTCTGCCTTTAAGGTGCTGACTTTCTGTGTGTACTCATATCTCAAGTTGAATGGAGACGATTCAGTCTCCAAAATCGATGATGAGGGAACTTTTGAAACTGTAGCTGATCAACCAGTATCCGATATTGAACTGGATGATCAAAGTATGACTATAAACAATGGGCAGGCATCATCGACCTCTTTAACAACACATCATCCTACTCAAGAATCTCTCTTGGCTCTAGTCAATCTTGTTGAAATCAATTTGGGACCTTTAGCTGGGAGTAATGAAGTAGAAGTGCTGGAGAGATCTAGCAATGTCCTTGGATTGATAAAACTGATAAAGCCGATGCTCCTTGGTTTTCTGGACAATAGTGCAGGAGATCAGACTAATGGAGAACTAAAAGCTTCCGAAGCAGTAAAGCTGATCTTTGTTTCCTGCTCAGAAGATCTTGGTCCAGTTTCCGTTAATGCACAAGAGAGGGTACCCATACCTAATGGTTTGGTGCTTAAGGAAAATCTTAATGATTTGGACAAAATCTGTGGTGATATTAAGATGCCATTATTAACTTCGTTTTCGCTTGTCAAACCTCAACTCATGGATGCCTCTAGTTATGCAGAATGCAGGGGTAAGGAAGAATCTGAACCATCAACTGAATCAACATCTTTACTTTCAGAGCATCGGAAGCGGCATGGTTTATATTACCTATCTTCAGGAAAGATAGGAGTTGCATCCGATGACTACCCACCTGCTCATGACCCCAAAGATAAGGCCATTGATGAGGCTGAAGATCTTGCGAAGTTAACAGAGAAATCATTTCTCATTGGGAAAAAGGCTAATCAACCCAAGCCTAGGCCTGTGGTTGTGAAGTTTGACGACGGGGAAGTAAAAAATCCTGCAACAAGTAAAACTGAGATCAAGCCAGATCAAATATCGGGTGCTGTAAAAGACGTGCTTTTTGGTGACGAAGCTACATCCTCGTCATCAAGAAGGAAACCGTCGAGCAAATCAAGAAGGGGGGTTGATGAGTCGAAAGAAGGCATAACTGAAACTGATAAATCTGAGGTGAGTAAAGGAGGTTTGGGAAGTAGCAAGCGCCATGGTCATAGTAAAGAGAGAAAACGTCGAAGCTCAGCGAAGGATAAAGAAGATGATCGCAAAGAGAAGCAAAAAAGTGAGAGCGGCGGCGAGCATGGTAAGCACAGGTCTCGGCACAGAGCAGATAAAGCTTTGGAAGCTCAAGCGCCGGTGATTCCTGATTTTCTTTTATAGCAAGGCTTTAAGGAATGCTACACATTTCGAGGTCAGTTGTTGTAAGTAATATCCATGTTTTTTCCTTACTGGTTTTGGTTGTAGTAAATTCTTTTAGTTTACATCACACTTTGGAAGAGAAAATGCAAGGTTTTGGTTTTGGATGTATTTGTTGCCCTTTTGCTTTAATGCTTTTGAAATAGAATTTTTCTAACCCCCAAATGTGTAGCAATTTTTTGAAGGTTACAATGTGTAGAACATGAAACAATAATGTTATTATTATTTATTTTATTTGTTTGGCGTGAACTACTTAGCACTCTAACCTTGCCTGGAGGTGCAAAGCTCTTCACAAAAGATGAGTGTTTTCTTGTGGTAATAATACTCTTTTGGAGATGTTAAATTTTACTCATCCATGAATTATACTATGTTGAGTTTTCAGTGAAATTATATATAGGCTTTTATCATTTTATTTCTATCCTCGAAGTTAATTAACACAATAATCCATTCCACTCTAGTAAATTTTACCTGTCTTTTACTTTATGCTGAATTTTCTTGAATTAAAAAGTGAAAATGTAAACAAAATTTATCTTTATATTTTTACCCTAGAAAGGACACTCGTCAAGTAACACCTTAGTCAGAGGCTAGCTGAGGAAATTTGTAAGTGATTATGAAATTGAAATGACATGATTAAGCAATTAATTAATCTCTAAGAATGGGTCAAACAGTTCCAAATATATTTTGGCTTAATTTAGTCGAAACCTGATTGGAAGTAATACAATACTATTATATTAATCTTATAGGACATTTCAAGTCAAAATTATGGGTTATGGCTAGTGGCTTTCTCTATTGTATATTTTGTAATTAGACATTTATTATTATTTCAAATAAATTACTATATCAACTTGACCAAAAATAAAAATTACTATATCCACTTGACCAAAAATATAAATTTAATGAGTACATACAATTGGACAAAACTACTTACTCCTTACAACTTGTATCAACACAAAATATTTGTGTCACATCGCGTGGCATATCAATCAAATTGTGCTCATAGCTGGATAATAGTTTAATGTCTGATTATGTTGATAAGTTCAGTGTAGATATACAGTCTGAGTATAGTTTGAGAGGTCAAAATTCGGTAGACGTTCTGACAAAAAATTACATACGGAAGGTCTAGCACAAAGCTCGATCGAAGGCCTCAACAATTTTTACTCACAGCGGATGCTCTGGCTCCTGGATTTTTGTAAATATATCAAACACAGACGCAATAGATCTAAAAAGACAGACCTGCGCCATATAAATTGCTTACCTTCAAATTTAAATTTTCAAATACTACTCCACGAGATTGTGAAAAACAAAATGATTACTATTAGTTTGTGTGATCTAGAGATAATTAACGTCAACTTGATTGGCAAACTGCAAAATTAATAATACTAGTAATTGATTGAAACGACAAAGTCAAAAGCTTGTCTTGAATGAGAAAAACATAAATGGTTCAATTAGAATAATAGTATGTCGTCTATGTGTTACATAAAAACAACACTAAAAAGGAAGACGATCAGAGTTTATAACCAATATTGATTGACTTAAAACATATATACTACAGTTGACGTCAAGCCATTTACATCACTCACCTCACACGCCCTCGTCTCGTCTCCCTCTTACCGCGTTGCTTCTTACACCTTTCCACGAAATTCCTTACGCGCTTCCTAAAATACTACTTTTGCACATTTCTTCCTTTTTTTTTTTTTTTTTTTTTTAATTTGTTTTTGTTTTGAGAGTGTGTCTAATGTCTATAACTATCCATTCTACTACCTGTATATACCTTAACAACCTACACTACTTCTCTCTCTCTCTCTCTAGATCTCTCACCAACTAAACTATATATAAAGGACAAACTTTAGGGTTTAAAGAACAACTTAAGATCTTCAACAATTAAATTTAATTCTTTCCATAAAAAATGGCAGCCAAACGGTTTTTCGACGGTGATGAAGATCAGCCTAATCAGAAACGCATCAAAACTAGGCCCTCGTTTGCATCGTAAGATCTCTCTCTCTCCCTCTCTATCTATCTATCTATCTATATATGAAGCAGAACTTGATTTTGCTACTTTGCTGTGACAGGGTGATCAGAGAAGTTGTTATGGTGAATTTCTTTGAGAGTTTCTGCTCAGCTTTGGAACCTATGCTTCGTAGAGTGGTAAAAAACTCCATCCTAATTTTGTCTTACTATAAATGCACCTTTTGTTATTACCGTCATATATTATATTATATTATAGTAAGTATTTATGTAAAAACGTAACTTTGTGATTTAATTGTAGTTTTGGGTTGATTAATTAATTCTAAGCGTATAGGTGAGTGAAGAAGTGGAAAATGGGCTGAAACGGCGTTGCATGGGCTCATTACTGCAGCGCTCTCCCTCACTAAAGATGACACCGTCGGCCGCCACCTCCCTCCGCCTCGCCTTCGTCAAGAGGCTCTCTCTCCCCATATTCACCGGCACAAAGATTGTCGACGCCGACGGCGGTCCTCTCCAGATTGCGCTCGTGGATCACGACAAGGTCCCTACTTCTCTCCCCTACGCGATCAAGGTGGAGATCGTCGTCGTCGACGGCGACTTTCCGGCCAACAAGGAGGCCTGGACCGGCGATGAGTTCGAGAAGAATATTGTGAAGGAGAGGAACGGAAAGAGGCCTTTGCTCGCCGGAGATCAGTTGAACATCGCGATGAGAGATGGGGTTTGCTTCGTCGGAGATGTGGAATTTACTGACAATTCAAGCTGGATCCGGAGCAGGAAGTTCCGGCTGGCGGCGAGGGTGGTGGCGCAGTACGGTCAAGCTCAGCCGCGTGCGATACAGGAGGCCGTAACCGAGCCGTTTGTCGTTAAGGACCATCGTGGCGAGTGTGAGTTTCTTCTCTCTCGCTACCCTTGCTTTTTATATTACTTATATAATTACTTAATTTCTGTATTTCTTTTTTTCAGAAACTTCTTTAATTATCATAAACGGCAAATTAGTTAGTTATTGTAAAATTGAACAATATGGAACTAATTAATTAAGAAAGGTAATGTGTATACTAGTGTAGATAGGTTGGGAGTGTAGTTTCCCTATTTTCTTCTTATGAATTATTATGTACTTAATATAGGATATAATTCCACAAGTCTCATAGTTTAATGATATAAATAATTCATTTTTATATGGATGGATTTTAAAGTGACAAACTATGGCCGGTCACACAAGCTAAAAAGGTAATATAAAAGGAAAATATATCCTAATTGAAAATTCATAAACCCTAAGGGGACAATATTACTATTTTTAATTTACGGTTAACTTTCCTATTTTTAATTAACACGTGTGGCCGGCCACAATGTGACCAAATAGAATTTCCCTTTTAAAATATACTATGATACTATTAATTAGTTACATATGTAATAGAGTAACATGTATATATATATAATTTGAATTTCATCAATTTCTTGCTAGTAACATTAATATTTGCGTTATATATATAGATCAATTAATTTATAATCTTGAAATAAAAACTAGTGTTCATTCCCTTTAATTGGTTCATATTTTAGAAGATTTTGTCAAGCATTTGAATTCGAAATCTTTATTAAGAGCTCAAATATATACCAGTAATAATGATAGTAGTATAAGACATACTAACACAAAAGTATATTATCATCAATCAATAGATCTGCATATAGTACTCCACCAATTCTGATTGCATAGAAACTAAATTAATTTTCATCTTCGCGTACAAGCATAAACAGTATCTAGAATAATGTTTGTCACTTGATGAGTTGATCGAAACATTCCTTCCTAGACATAAATTTGGAGGAGTTAGTTGCATCTATATATGGCAATAAATTATATGGTTAGCTGGCGCCTAGAATAAGAAGTAAGAAGTGATTTTAATTAGTTAATTTAAGATATTTATGTGGAAATACAATCAACTTGGGCATGCAAGATCCAGTTTGTGAGTCAAGCTCCAACTAGCAAAACAATTAGCTCTCTAATACATACAAGCTAAGTATTTTCCATTAATTAAATGTGTGAATATATATACCAATACTTATCATCATTTTATTTAATTGTAACTAGCTAGGTTGCCCCACATAATAACAACCACACACACACACACACACACACACACACACACACACACACACACACACACATATATATATATATATATATATTATGATGATAAATAAAATAAAAAGAATTAAAAAGTGAAGATATATACTAGTATGCATGTGTAATTAATTAATGTTTTGGTAATTGTGTAGTGTACAAGAAGCATCACCCTCCTGCATTGAACGACGAAGTGTGGCGGCTTGAGAAGATTGGGAAAGGGGGAGCTTTCCATAACAAACTCTCATCTCATGGCATTAACACAGTTCAAGATTTTCTCAAGCTATACGTCGTCGATTGTCCCAAACTTAAAAAGGTAGCACTAGCTATTAGTAATTAATTTCAGTCTTTGATTATATATATGAATTTTATATGTATGTATATAGATAGTTGGAGTTGGGATGTCGGAGAAAATGTGGAATGCGACTGTGAAGCATGCAAAGGAATGTGTGATGGGGAGAAAAGTGTATAGATATGATGGCAACAACTATACTCTCATCTTCTCTCCCATCTGTCAACTCATCAAGGCCGACTTCAATGGCCATGTTTACCACCAACGCCACTTCCAATCCATGCAAATGGTATTTATATATATTTATTTACCATATCTAATTCTATATTTTCTTGCACTCATATTGATTGACCTAAAATAAAATAAGTCTTAATTATTAAACTAAAAAGGCAGTTTATATATGCATACATATATGAGTGTGCTCTCGGCTAGCTGGTACTTTGTATTTGTAAAAGCTTGCATTCCATAAAGATCTTTAATTAATACCTTAAATTTATGGATTACTTACAATACCCTATTTATTTATTAATTCTATATAGTCTTACAAATTACTACCTCACTATTGAAGTTTGCCTTGCCTTTATTCTAGTAGGGCTCTTTGCATAAAAGTTGGTTAATTTTTTCCACTAATGGCCTGGCAATTAATTAATGATTGCGATGCAGGCTTATATAGAAAGCTTGGTGAAAGATGCATATGCAAAATGGAATTCCTTAGAGGAATTGGACGGAATCCCACTGTTAACCCCAGGTACATTATCTATCCTATATATATATATATATATATATTTCAATTAAATACCTCTTTAATTAAATAATAATGACAAAACTTTCACATACACATACTATTATTAGCTAATTAATATGGGATTAGGTGCTAGGCGATAAAATTATTAATACAATTTCTTCTAAATAATGAAATTATTCCCTTGAGAATTAACTAAAGGTTTAATAAATATATTGAGATATCAAAGTTTGGGACTTAATTAATTATTCAATAAGTTATAAAGTATACTTTCAAGTCAACGAGCTTTGTTGGCATTATTAACGTAGCCAACATTTATAAGCATTCATTCCTTTATTTATTTATGTACGTATTGCGTAAATGTATGGTTCATCGATATATTTTACGAAGAAACGAGTATACTTATTGACGTGTTCCAAGTTTCCAACTTCATTTAAATTCACATTCGTTTGACCACCATTAATAAAATTCAAAAATCTCACTTCTTTCAATTAATTAAAAGAGTAATGACACTAGCTAATTCCTATAAAATTCAACTTGACTTTGAGTCAACTTGGGCCGTGTTATATAAGAAAAGTGCCACCATTGATTGCGATAACTTATCTTTGACCCCGATTAGAATTTAATTTAATTTTTCCATAGTCTATTTTAAAATCTAATTAATTTTGATGAAGAGTAGATTATTTATTAGTACTTAATTGCAGGTGAAATGGTGGAGGAATATCAGAATGAGCAGCAGCAATCAGTTGCATATTTAAGTGACAGTAGTTTGTCAGTAATGCAGAGTGTTGTTGATGGAGATTACTCGGATAGTCAATGGGGATTAGTTTATAATACTAACATTAACATTGATTCTTGTTCATCAAAAACTACTGGGGTTAGGTTTTTTTCAGGATCTTCTTCAGATGGAGATTTTCCCTAATTCATCACATCATAGTTAGTTAAGTTTTTGTGCATACTAACTAGTATATATGTTAAGGAGACGGCTTGTTGTGGATAAGCATTTTGTATTTACCAAATACCATCAATTAGTTTTGGAAAAATTCATTATTTGGAATTATAATATAGTGGATTATTGTGATTATATAGCCACTTTTTTTTAGTGAATATACCTTTGTATTGATGTGATGATGTACACATTAGGTCATTTGGATGCGATCCTCCAAATGATGATGAAGACTTCGTAAGCATTCTCTTTTGTAATACATTAATTTATTATTATTTTGATATGTATTGGTTTTATTTTTCAGTTTTTTAAGTTAACACACACACAAATAAGTAGTATCAACTTTTCCATGTAAAAGGTTGTAACGGAGTTGATGAGTAAAGAGAGTTGAAGAGAACAATCCGGATCTTGACATGAAAATTTCACGCTAAAAGTTACTATGATTCAGCTAGAATGTGAATGCAACAAATACAGTATTTTATTTTATAATAACTAAAAAATTAAAGTACCCTTTAGGCACCTAAAATGGCGGTTTTTGTGCATTATTAGAAAAATCTAGCACCACTTGCCGACTTGCTTCTGTAGAAGACGTTTAACGAGAGAGAGGGGGGAAAAAAAGATTCAGGCACATTTATAGCGATATCAATAATTCTATTTGAATTTTTTTTTCTTTCGATCTCTGTCCTCTAAAATTCTTTTTAACTTTCTCAAACATGCATGTCATACCATTTTTTATGAATAAAGAGAGAGAATGATAATGATGAATTACATGGAGTATGAATTTTTCATACCCTGGAAAGAAAATGATAATCAAATCTATTTATATGATTGGTACAAAATATTAGTATGATATTTTGACGACACTAATTATGTCAACATCTTTTATAAATCAACTCACAATACTCAATGAAATCAATTTAAAAAAAAAAATGTAATTGTACCATGATAAGTAACAACATTCCTGCTATTTGGTATGAAAATCTGTAACGTAGGTAAGATATACTCCCTCCGTCCATGAATCATATCCCCATTTGAGTTTCGACACAGAAAATAAGAAAGCTGATAAAGTTGTTTTGAGTGAGGTAAATGTTAGAATGTAGGGGTAGTAGGATAATGATAAAAAAATAGTGGTAAGAGCATGTACTACAAGGGTCTTGTTAGACCTAGGTCTAAGCACTGGGAAGCGTGATTTTAATGATTGGTGGTGTTGAGTTAGACATAGGTTGATTTCTCCACTACAATGGGGTTGAGTAAGACCTAGGTTAAGCACTGGAAAATGTGATTTTAATGATTGAATAGATTTTATTTTGTTGTTTTTTTTATTTGTAATAAATATTATAAAAACTAACTTAATTAAATTCAGAAATTAATAAATGACAATTTTATTGAATTTAAAAAAAACTACAACATACACTAATTAAAAAAAATATACAATAATTAAAAACTACAACATTACAATAATTTAAAAAAAAAAGGACAACTACTCCTCCCAATTGAATTCCCTTGCAAGTTTGCGGCGAACATTTTCGTACCTCACCTTTTGCTCGGGACTCATATTCGACGTGTCGGCAATATAGATATTGAACGCCCACTCCTCCCTCGATTGCTTGTTGAGGGATGCCAACTCTTCTGCCGCCTGCTCCCGTAGCACATTTTTGCACTTCCTCCCCTTCTTCGCCGCTTTCGCCGCTTTCACTCCTTCGGGTCGAACCTGCAGTGTGTTTGCATCGCTCACGAATGTGGTGGATGCGTTGCCGCTGGCAGACGAAGTATACTCGCCGGATTCATTTATCTTCGTCCGCTTTGGAGCTGTTAGCTTCTGAGGGTTGGTGAAAGTCGGGATATGCTTCAAGAGCTCCCACGCAGCCCTATACGGGAACGGTTTGTTGAACTTTTCGGCGTACAAATCTTGGGCTCTTGTGTATAGATCGAAGTCGTTCTCCCCGCTTCCGAGCTGGTTTTCTTCTTGGATGTAGATGGCGGCGAAGTTCTGGATCTGTTTCTTGGCGCGGCCCCATGCGCTCTTCATCGCACTCTTTTCTCTTGGGAAGGCGGGAGCTATGAACTCGTTGAAACGGTTCATTATTTTCTCCCAAAACGCGCTTGAGGTTTGGTAATTGCTGGTGATCGCGTCCATCCTGAAGTCAACGTAGCACTTTGCGAGGTATTCAATCTCAGCGGGCGTGTAGTTAGAACCTCGCGCTGGCTTATTGTGCTCGTCGGATGAGGCCGCGGCAGCTTTCCCCTTGCGGCGTGCCTTGCCCTTCCCCTTGGCCGGAGAAGTGGTCGTGCTTGATGTCGCGACAGCTTTCCCCTTGCGGCGGGGCGGGGGCTGTGGTGTTGGCTCGCGTTTATCCGATTCCTATTGGTGGGAATCGCCGTACGCCACTTCCTCTTCCTCTTCCTCCACCTCAACATGGTCGTCGTCGTCGTTGAGGTTGAAACGTCTGAGTCGAGCCGTACCCGCTGGGGGCTGCGAGAATTGGGAGTACCTGGATGTCGGGGGTACTTGAGAGAAGCCGGGCGACAGCGAGAAGCCCGGCGCAGGCGAAAAGCCGGGCGACTGCGAAAAGCCATAGGACAGAGGGACTTGGGAGAAGCCCGACGTCTGCGAAAATCCAGCCGACGGGGGGAATTGGCCGTTCCCCTGCGGCTGTGAGAACTGCGAGAACCCAGTGGCCGTAGGGAATGGAGAGAAACCCGGCGACGGGGAAAATTGGGAGAAAGCCGGCGTCTGCGAAAAACCACCAAACCCTGCAGGGGCCGAGTATTGGCCGAAATCGGGAGAAGATGAGAATTGGGAGCTTGGATTCGCCGGATTGGGAGGTGAATTCACCGGATTTGGAGATTGGTTCGGTGGGATTGAACCAAAAGTTTGTGAATACCACGAATTAAACTGGTCGTCGGCCATTTTTTTGCACAAAATATGATGTGAAAGAGTAATTTTTTTTGTAGGGAAGAATGGATGAAGAAAGAAATTTTTTGGTGTGTAGAATGAATGAGATGAAGGGATATATATAGTGAAAAAATGGGATATAGCCGTTGATGGAGATAATGTATACGTTGGACACATTTTAATTTTTTACCGTTGATTTTTGATTTTTTAATTCAGAAAATAAAAATAAAAATAAAAAAATTATTGACGGACCAATGGGGACACGCCACGTGTCCCCATTTTGCAACGTGGCGGAGTCGAGGGAGGGATCGAGCGATCAACTCCGCTCTCGCCTCACCATCGACACGGGCGGTGTCGATCCCCCCACAACGGCATCGACACAGGGGTGTGTCGAGTGGGGGGTGTGTCGAGCGGCTCGACACCGCCCCTCGTTGCTTGCTGCACATGCTCTAATGATAAAAAAAGGTGGTATTGATCCAAAAGTGGGAATAAAGTTGTTGTGATGACCAAAAAGTAGGAATAAAGTTGTTGTGAGGTGGGACCACGAATGGCAAATGATAGTAAATAAAAGAAAAATAGGAAGGTATGATTGTATAAAAATATAAATTGGGATTTAATTTATGGATAAAAAAATATAAGTAAGTAGGAATTTGATTCGTGGACGGAGGGAGTAAGAATTAAGAAGTCCACGGGCAGAAACACTTCCATATAATTAAGTTAAAATATTGATAGAAAAAATATTTTCTCGGTGCACTACATTACATCATACTTATCAATTATCAACTGAAAGTCTGAAATATTACCCCTCAACTAAAAATAAAATAAAAAAAAAACCTAGAATAATACCCCGGTAACGACAAATAAATACTTTATATTCGATATTATTACAAATTTCTACAATATTTTTTCAATACTAGTATAATTAACGTGCACTTACACGTTAAAAACAATAATTATTATAAAGTTTAAAATAAAGCTCATGATTCGCACTAATTAGCCATTTGATTTTAGTGTTTAAAATAAAATACATAAATCTTATCAAATACTTACTCTGAAAAAGAAACTATTCTCTCCAAGTAGATTGATATCGCTGTTCTTGCATTCGTTGCATGAAGAAAACACATTCTAAAAAAATTATACTCCCTCCATCCATGATAATGTGCTTATTGTGTGTTCGGCACGGGTTTTAAGAAAAACTGATAAAGTTGTTGTGAATGGGATAAACGTAGAGTTGAGGGGTAGTGAAATAAAGTTATTGTGAGTGGGATAAAGGTAAAAATTGTTAGATAATAAAAAGAATGAAGGGTATAATGGTACATAAAGTGGAGTAGAACACATTTTCATGGACAAAAAAAAAGGAAGTAAATAGGGCACATTTTCGTGAACATAAGGAGTATATTATTATCGTTGTCTATTTTCATTATTCTATTAACTAAGAACATACAATTAATTTCAATCTCTTCATGTCGTTCTAGCTGGTTTTAACTATGGCACAATGTAAACCATAAAATTCATGCTTATATTAAAATGAAAGAAATAACGTTGAGCAAATTAAATTCCATTCATATATTTAAGCAAAAGAATACTTGTTGCCAACTTATGATACTCACACAATTATTTTATTTTTATCTCGACTTGTAAGAATGTTTAGAATTGTCTAATCATGAAAAACAACAAAATATGGTGTCACATAATCATATATTGTCAACTTCTAATAACATAGAACAAAAGAAAAATGCAAATATCTCCATAATCTTTAAACATAAATAAATCGTTTATTTCATACAATAAATATCATATTGATCTTCCTAAAGTAAAAAAGAACAAATCCTAAAACTTTAACTTTTTTTGTTCTTTCAAATTAAACTCATTAAATCAAATTTTGAACAATCATATAACATAATTCAAAAGAAAAAGGGTTATCAATAACAAGCAAAGTCGAGTAAAAACAAAAAAATAACTTATCTTAGAAAATAAAACTTGAACAATTCAATCTTAAAGATATATGACTCTTCATCAAATTGCTGCTCTCTTTTAATTAAGAAATTTTTGTTAAGAAATTTGATGAAAAAATTAAAATTTATATATAAAAAAAAATTAATAAAGTGACTTTTTTTCATTACTGCTTTCTTTGCATTAATAAAGTGGTTTCTTCTTGCTTCTATTGAGAATAAAAAGAATATATTAACAAAAAAATAGATAAGTATACTACACAACTATATGTATAGAGAAATTATCTTGATATGGTTTATCATGAATATATACTATACATTTTCAAATATGTAGATGCAGTAGACCTTTTTGATGGACCATGAGCGGGAATAGAATCAACGCCAAGTTTTGGTACATAAAAAAAAATTACACGGATTGGTTGAACCTAAAAAATATTTAAGAATTTTAAATTGCCCTGTTGGAAGATTAGAGGCAACTTGAAGTTGCAAAAGTAAAGAAAAAAATGTTGCACAATAACGTGAGTAAAATCACGTATGGACAAAAAATAAAATTGATATCACATATTAACAAAGATATAAATATATGATAGATATATTAATAATATATTGCTTTCCAATCTTAATATATATAAAGTGAATAATATATATTATCAATTAGTTAAGTTTATATTTTTTATTGCGTATTATATATTATATTTTATACTCCCTCCGTCCCTGATATATCTTTCTAAGAGGGAGTGGTACGGAGATTAAGAAAAAATGTTGATGAGTTGGTTGTGAGTGGATAAAAGGTGGTTCAGTTTGTATTAAGTGGAGAAAGGGTCCCACATTGAAGGAGTGATAATATTAATTAATTGAAATAATGGTGAGTGATATATTAATTAATTGAGATAGTGGTGGGCCATATGTAGTATTTTAGGTAAATAAGTTGATAAAGTAAGGGTAAAGAGTAATAATTTGTTGTGATATGATGTCCAAAAATAGTTAGGAAAGTATATGGGGAACACCCTTAAAAGGAAAGATAGGAAGATATATCAGGGACAGAGGGAGTATTAGGCTATTTCTTTAATTTTGATACGTAATAAAGATATTTTAAGCAATTCAAATTTTATAAAATGACTTTTTCTTTATAAGTATAGATACAAGTACTTTTTTTTTATATATCGTGGGAACCCGTATCCATTATTTTCGGTACGCGTTGGATAAACCTCTGTTTTTTGTACAGTAATTTATAAATCACACAGAATAGGTAAACCACACTTTTCAAGTACAGGTGTGGCAGACTCGACTAAAAATGAAAACCACACTTAACTAATTAATCACATAGAAAGTTGAAAAAAGGCACGTTACAGAAAATGGAAGGTGCGTGCGTTGCTCTCAATCAATCTCTTTAACTAATAGCAATAGCACTCTCGCCGCAGATCGATCTGATTCTGCTACGCTCTCTCTTTGAATTGGGGATTCGAGAGTGTGAGCCAGTGTAGATTCTGTCAGATTGGAAGGCAGAGAGAGAGAGAGAGAGAGAGAGAGTGAGAGAGAGATGGGGTGCTCCTTCTCCGGACTGAATGCTCTGTACGACGCCGTCAATGGCGCCGGTGATGTTTGGATCAACGAGAACCGTTTCAGGATCGTACGCCAGCTCGGAGAGGGCGGCTTTGCCTTCGTCTTCCTCGTCAAGGAGCTCATCTCCGATCCTTCCAATCCTGCCGCTGGCATTTCCGCCAAAATCAAGGATTCTTCGCATATCTCCGGTAAGTTTCTCCCCGTTCGATCTTCTGATCTGCGGCCTTTGGATTTTTCTAGTGATCTGCGTGTGTCGGTGATCCGATTTGAATCATTTGATTGCTAATGGCATTTACTGTAGTACAAAGAGTGATAAAGGAGAATAATCAGACGTGGAATTCCTTGTTAGAAATTGATGCTGTGTTAGAATATAATGTGTATCGGATACTTCTAGGTACTATATTTTGCTAATTTTTAAATAGGATCCGAAGTTCGAAGTTGACAATTATTCAGTAAATTTGTGATGAACTATGGATGGATCTGTTGCTTGGACAGAAAGAGGCAATTAGCTCTCCGATGACTTTAGCTAGTTACTTGAATCGTTCGCATGAGGATGCAAATAAATGACTGGTGGGATTTATGAAAGTTTGGTAAAGCAGCTGATTTCAAGGATGCATATACAACTAGGGTAGCAGGTCGAGTAAGAACCATTTTTCTCCCCAAGTGCTACTCAAATTGTAGTAGTTTAATGTCAGGATAAAACAATTTAAAAGGTCTGGGCAATTGAATCTGGGAAAACTGTACAATTAAAGGCCTATCCTCGGGAAAGTTCCGTCTGTCAAACATAAAGTTGCTGGAACTATAACTTGGAATTTCCAAATGTTCCCATGGGATTGAGAAGGGAGAGAGAATACCACTTCAATGGAAAAGATGTTTTGTCATATTTATCTATTTTAAAGAAGGCACGGTTAAGTTCAACCAAATAGTTTAATGATGACTGAATTGTACTCCGCATCTTCTGTTGCATTGTGCAGATGATGGAACATATGCAATGAAGAAAGTGCTAATTCAAAATAGTGAGCAACTAGAGATGGTGAGGGAGGAAATTCGTGTTTCCTCTCAGTTTAACCATCCTAATTTGCTTCCTCTTCTTGACCATGCAATCATTGCAGTCAAGGTAATTGTTGTTGTATTTGGTTTCTTCAGTTGTTATCATTTCTTACCAGCATGCATTTTAATTTTTGATATAAAGGTTATGGCTTTTAGCAAAAGTGATTATATTCTGATCCAGAAGGCTATTACCTGAAACCTTTCAGTAGTATAGGTATCCATGATGTATGGGGAAAGAGATGTAAATGAATCCTGAGGGGTGCTCCTGCAAGGACTAGGAACGTTTGGGACAAAATTCTTATACTGAAAGCCAATCTGACCCCTTTTGAAATAAAATAGATGAGCTTCATGTTTTTGCCCCGTATTGTATTTGTGAATTTGTTTAATATTGCGACTACGTTAGACCATTCTTAGGATTCCTTTAAATGTAAAGGCTTACTGGTATGACTCAATTTTTTTAAATAAAACACGTGTACAAAAAATGAATAAATTTATTGGCCAAAGACCTGTTAGTCTGTTACCAGGACCCCCTAGAATTCTTTTTCTGGAATAGTGGTAAAATTCTCCTCCTGTCTCCACGCAATTCTATCATTGGAGCAAAACCTGTGACTTTCTTGTTGTAGTTTAGAAGTGATGGAAAGTAACAACATATCTCAAAGATCTTGATGTTTATCACATCATTTTATCCTCACAAGATTATTTTTTTGATATACAATTTGGTTATGTCGATCAGGCTTCACAAGATCAATCCTGGAAGCATGAAGCTTACTTGCTGTTTCCTGTTCATTTGGATGGAACATTGTTGGACAACACCACTGCTATGAAAGCTAAGAAGGAATATTTTTCCACCTCAGATGTGCTTCAAATACTTCGTCAGGTAAACACGAAAAGATAATTATATCTCCTCCACTTTGTTGAACTTTAGGTGTATACCAATTCTCCAGTACTTATTAGTTCCCAATTTCTTTTCAGAAGTTGTTAATAAGGCATCTCTTGTTGATTATCTGTTTTCTATCTTGCAAGAACTCTCATTTCCCTACTATTCCCATAGAAACATGCATTTATTTGGAAGTGAAATGCTTATGATGTTAAAGTTATTTAGAGTAAAAACGAAATGAATAGTTGATATGCTGTAACACGCCTGTTTATACCTACAAATGTTCCAAAGTAAAAATAAACAATTTACCTGGAAATTGTTCATCTGCAGCTTTGTGCAGGACTTAAGCATATGCACAGTTTTGACCCTCCCTATGCCCATAATGATGTCAAATCTGGCAATGTCCTTGTGACACACAGGAAAGGCCAGCCACCTGTAGCTATATTGATGGACTTTGGGAGTGCTCGTCCTGCAAGAAGGCAAATCCGAACTCGTTCAGAAGCATTACAGCTTCAGGTTCAATTTTTTAATCTAATGCTAATAATATTGCATTCGCACAAGTTGTGATGCCAATTGCAGCATAAAATCACTCAAATCATTCATTGAATCATTGAAATGCCTCCATCATAGGCTTCTGTTTCTGCAGAATAAAAAAGGCTTTCGATTTTCACCCACCAAACAGAAATGTAGTTACTCTAGTTTGAATTTTAATCTGATCTGCTTTATCATATAGTACAGATCAATTATGGTATCACATTTTCTTCTCCACTGCTACATCTCATCTATTGCTTACATACGAAAGCTGACATTTATTGTTAAGCTATAAATTAAACTGTCTTATCAGTTGTGGTTTTGCATTTCGGACTTGATAAGAATATTTTTTTTTATCTCTGAATGTTGATTATGTAGGAGTGGGCTTCTGAACACTGTTCTGCTCCCTACCGAGCTCCTGAATTGTGGGATTGCCCAAGCCATGCAGACATAGATGAGAGGACTGATATATGGTCGTTAGGCTGCACCTTGTTTGCAATTATGTAAGAGCTGTTTTCTTCCTATCTCGGTGGTCTTACTTTCTTGCTCCAATTTTTTTGATCTGATCATCACTTGAAAAAAGTTACTTTATATGTTATATAGTTATGTGATATCTGGTTCCTATGTGATGATTCATAATATGCTGGATGCTATACTCATAATTTAGTGAATTATGCCAAAACTAAGACTTGTGGGAATGGTACATTAGACTTCCATATAGGTGCTGTTGAAACATTTCTCTAGTCCATCCAAAATCAGTATGAGATCAGATTATTAAAATATATCAAGCTTCTAGTTTGCAACTTTGATGTAAGATTAATGCTTGTCCCTAGGTATGGCGAGTCGCCTTTTGAATACGCACTTGGAGAATCAGGTGGGAGCTTGCAGCTGGCTATTGTAAACGCCCAAGTAAAGTGGCCGACAGGACCCAATCCTCCTTATCCTGATGCACTTCACCAGTTTGTAAAGTGGATGCTGCAGCCCCAAGCAACGGTCAGGCCATGCATTGATGATATCATAATTCATGTTGATAAGTTGGTCACAAAGTTTTCCAATTGAAGAAATTGAAGCAGAGGAGAGGATTGTCTGATTAATGTGTTTCAACGTTTCAGATTATAGAAGTAGTGTAATGTTTGAAGCATGGGATGAGGTGTAGGAAGAGTCATTTAACTGTTTGCCTATCTATGATACATTATTTCTTTATGTTTTAGCATAAATTATGTAAGTTTTTGTCTAAAGCATTGTACATGTTCAAATCTCCAAATAATTTATCTCCGGATGAAGGATATGTGATTACTACATTTTACGGATACAAAACGAGGTTTGACAATACACAAAACATTTGTGGCGAATAATTATTCGTGGTATATTTATAATTTCGTTGCTGTTAATTTGGTTGTGTTTTGATCTAGATACAAGTAGTGTTTGATACAAAACTAGCAAAACCACTTCAAATAAGATTTATCCCGAAACAAGAATATGGCGTGTTTTCTTTTTTGGGTCATCTCACTCAATATGGCCTTTATTTTAGAGGTAATATTGGAAAATGTCATTTTATTGAAGAAGAAAGTGCAAAATGTCACACATACATTAAAACATTCCAAATGTCACTTTAATTTTGGAAAAAACTAAAACATCTTTAATGAGAATACATGAAGATTAACTTTAGTTTGATACACGAAGACTAACTTCATATATGAATATTCCGGCAGTGGTAAAATTTTCAGACGACGATTCCGGTGATGCGATGCGATTTTCGAAATGATAAAATCTTAACAGAAAATCAAGGCATGGTGATATGAAATGACAATATTGTAATAAGGAATCAATGCATACAGAAACGAAATGCCAAAATCTTAATAGGAAGTCAAGGCACAGTGATACGAAATACCAAAATCGTAATAGGGAATCAAGGCATATGGCATTTCGTAACAGGGAATCAAGGCATAGTAATACGAAATGACAAAATCTTAACACGGAATCAAGACATAGTAATACGAAATGAGTTACGAAATTATAATTTGTAACAAGGATTATAACACATGTAAAAGGTATATAACCCACAAAATGTTACGAAATTAGAAATCGCAACTTAATATGTATAACGCACAAACGTGTTACGAAATTCGTAACAGCAGAATAAACGGTGTTACTAAATCTCACAAAAGAACGCAAGAAGCATCAAATGACGATACGAATTACGAAATTCGTAACATGGATACAAAATCGCAAATACAAAAATCTAAAATCGTAACAAACGTGTACAAAATTCACAGTTCGTAACTTCATATCCACATCTCACACAGTAGAATTAGTTACGAATTACAAAATTCGTAACATCTGTTACGAAATTGTGACAAATGTTATGAATTACGAAATTTGTAACAGCTGAATAAACGGTATTACTAAATGACGATACGAATTACGAAATTCGTAACATGGATAGAAAATCTCCAATATGAAAATCTAAAATCGTAACATAGTTATAACCTTATTATGAAAATCACATTACAAAAATATAAAATCGTAACAGAATATTCAATACGCAATTCCTATTTTCGTAACATGGGGAGCAGATCTGAGAAAAAAATAGGCGATAATAACAAGATTCGTATTAATTCACCTATCAATTCAACAACAAATCGTATCTTCTTCCTCGTTCGTTTCGCCGGCGTCAGTGGCGGCACTGTCTTCAGAAGCGCCGACGTCACTTTCTTCCTCCGGTTTCTTCTTCATTTTTTTCTTTTGCTTCTTCTTTCTCGACGGATCTTCTTCTTCTTCGACATGTTCTTCTTCTTCTTCTTCTTCTTCTTCTGCTATTTGTTTCTCTTCTTCTTCTTCTTCTTCTTCTTCTTCTTCTTCTTCTTCTTTTGCTATTTGTTTCTCTTCTTCTTCTTCTTCTTCTTCTTCTTCTTCTTCTTCTTCTTCTTCTTCTTCCTCTTCTTCTTCTGCTATTTGTTTCTCTTCTTTCCTCTTCTTCTTTCGTTCTCTTTTTGTAGCCACGGATGCAAGATTCTTTCTTTTAAAAACTCATTTGTTCTACAATAAAATCAAATCAATAATTCAGAACATGTAAACCATGTTACGAAATTGTAAACAACAGTACGAAATTATAATTTCGTGTAACAGGTGTTATAACACATATAAAAGGTATACAACTCACAAATGTTACGAAACTATGAAATTCGTAACAAATATGTTACGAAATTTAATACTACACTTCTCACATTGCAGAGTTAGTTACGAATTACAAAATTCGTAACACCAGCTACGAAATTCGTAACAAATGTTACCAGGGGCGGATCCAGGATTGACTATGGGGTGGGCTGACACATAAAATTTTATACATCCAAATATTTTGAAGTCCACATAAGTTGTGTCTTACAAGACTTCAATACATAAAGTTCCTCAATAATTGCGTACGATTTTAAAAATTGTCAAATTATTACGATTTTAAGTGCCAAACTTTGGGGTAGTTCGGTTGTAAGGTCCAACTTTAAGCACGTCTAATATCATATCTTGTATTAATAGATTATTCACACAATTATTTCTTTTTTCGGGATCACACTCACAACCAAAAATCAAGAAAATGTACATACTATTTATGTACTGAAAGTAATAGTTTTTATTTAACTAAGGGGGTTCGATATTCAAATAGGAAATTAACAAGAGATTACAGTTAAAAATAAAGAGAGGAGAATGTGGTCCACTGCCCACTGCTTACTTATATTTGCACATACTTATTATTTTAACACCAACCTCTACAATAATAAATTAAATAATCATGCGGTGTGGGGCAATTGAGTACTACAAATGAAGCAGTTAAAAAAAAATCTAAGCAATTTAATTCTCCATTCCAAAGTTTATAAAAAAAAAATCTCCATTCCAAAGCATTAAAAGCAGACAGTAAATTCTTCTCCCTCTTTTCTTCCATTTCTTTCTCGATTTCATCAATTATCTACCTCAATTTCTTCGATTCTTCTCTATTTGTTCAATTTTTCTAACATTAATTCAGTTTTCTCAAAGTAAATTCAGCAAAATAAAATTGACTCAATTTTTGTGTAATTGTTAATTTAGGCCTTGAATTAAATTTTAATTTAGAGCTCCATTGGAAGAAAAGAAGTGTAGGAGGAGGTTAGAATAGTCGACCGCGGTGCTGGTGTCACAATGGTGATCGGAGCAGCAAGGAAGGAGAAGGAGACTTGGAGGATAATGATATTCGATCTAATTTCTTCGCTAGCGTGAGCTTCACTCAGAGAGAACGTGTATACTTTGTTTTTTTAAACTATATTGGGTTGGGCTAACTTTTAGTTGGGCTTAATATACACACATAAGTATAAGAAGAGGTTTTGGGCTTGCACTGGGTTGGAGCCCAGTGCAGCCAATGCATAAATCCGCCCATGAATGCTACGAAATTCGTAACATCAGAATTTACAGTATAACTAAATCTCACAAAGAAACACAACAAGCATCACATGATGATACGAATGATGAAAAATCATAACATGAATAGCATATCTTCAATACGAAATTTTCGAATCGGTACAAATATGTTACAAAATTCAAATTTCATAATTTAATATACACTTCTCACATTGCATAGTTAGTAACGAATTACATAATTCGTAACAAATGTTACGAATTACGAAATTCGTAACAACAGAATTTACAGTGTAACTAAATCTCACAAAGAAACACAACAAGCATCACATCACGATACGAATGATGAAAAATCGTAATATGAATACCGAATCTCCAATACGAAAATTTTAAATCGGCACAAATGTGTAACGAAATTCAAATTTTGTTACTTACACGTCTCAGATAGCAAAGTTAGTTACGAATTACAAAATTCGTAACACCAGCTACGAAATTCGTAACATGTATAATAGCAAATTTCCAATACGAAAATTTTAAATCGCCACAAATATGTTACGAAATTATAAAATCGTAAAAGAATATTCAATACGAAATTCTAATTTCGTAACATGGGTAACAGATCTGAGAAAAAAACAGGCGATAATAACAAGATTCATATGAGAAAAAAAAAAACAGGCAATAATAACAAGATTCATATGAAAAAAAAAAAAAAACAGGCGATAATAACAAGATTATTGCTTCTTCCCTTTTTCTTTTCGTTCTTCTTCCTCGACGGTTCTTCTTCTCTTCGTTTCTCTTCTCTCCTCTTCTTCCTTCTCTCTCTTTATGCAGTGAAGCCGAAATCTGACTCGCCGGCGTCATTGTCCTTCTAGATCTGTTGAGTTCGTCGTCGAAGTCAAATTTGTGGTATTGCTCGCCAGAATCAGAGGCAGCGGCTTCGTCGTCTATGTTGCGTTGCTCGTCACGTTCACTATCGGAAGCCATATAAGACGTCGGAGATGAAGGACGAGGCGGCGGAGCAAGGGGCACGGCGACAGAGAATGGGTGGAGGCGCAATGGAGCATTGAGGGGTGGAGAGTTGTAGAGAGAATTTTGTTGAGAGAGAGAAAGTGGATTACCGTTTTTTATATCAAAATGGTAAATAAAATGGGTTTCATGTCTTTAGATGAGTAAGGGTATAATTGTCCAAAAGTCATGAATTTGACTAGAATTTTACCATATTATGTTGCATGACAAACATTGTAATTTAAGGGATCATTTGGCTAGATTCCGGCTCCTCTCCTAAATTTATGGTAACTTTTATATTTATAATAAACTAGCATATAGCCCGTCGAAAATCGACGGAAAATCACTATTCCATAAATTCTTCTCAAAATCAACGTATGATAATAAGGTGGATCGTTATGATAGAAAATATACTCTATCACACATTGATTTAGAGAAGAAAAGTAATTTTGAAGAATGTCAAGGTGACCCAAATCCTACATTATGAGTTCAATAGAAAATTAAAAAAAAAATCACTTGAACTATCGGTTAGGAATTAACCCGTCTAACCCCACCGTTCTATGTCAGAACTGACTCGTTCACCACGGCCTCATCGAAATCGGCTCGTTTACCCCACGATTTTGATCAGAGTCGGGCCGTCTACCTGACAGTTCTAAGTCAGAACCACCCCGTAATATAAAAGATATAAATAAACACCACTGTTTTCATCGGAATCGGCCCGTCTACTAAAAAAATCAATTGAACTGTCAGTTTTTTTAAGATTTTGTTTTCATGTAATATATATAATAAATATAGAATATAATATGATAAATATTAATTTTAAATTCAAAAAAATTGAAAATTTAGATAAATAGGAATAGAGGAATATGCGGGGTGCCACATAGAATTTTTTTTACGTAGAGTCGTTTTCGTTTATATAATAAATAAATAAATAGGAATAGAGGAATATGAGGGGTGCCACATAGGTTTTTTTTTACGTAGAGTCATTTTCGTTTATATAATAAATAGATAGATTTGTATTTTTTACTTGGATTTTTTTTCCTTGCACGAAAATATATTAATTGTATTTAGTTAGTTGCTTTTAATTATTATATTTTGGCTATCTAATCAATTCGTGTTATAATTATATTCTCAAAATTCTAAGACATCAACGTCATAGATCAATTGTATGAATCGTTATTGAAATTTGTTACGAAAAATTAGATTTAGAAAAATATATACCCTATTTATGGAACATCTAATAATAAATTATTAGCTTAAAAACTGCACATTAAAATAAAAATATCTATAAATCCTAATTGAACAAATGAAATTTAATTAAGAAACTACTGGATTAAATTAAATCATAAGAGAATGAAAATAAAGATTTTCAGTACATTTTAGGATAAATTTTCAAGCTTCAAGACAAATGCGAAATGAATTAAATCAACTACCTAAGATTGAAAGAACTATATTTCAATCATAGATTCATAGACCAAATAATCGTTATAGTTATAATAGTATCCATACTTTTATCTGCAATATTGACTACTGTATTTTTCAAACTACGTTCATTCATTTTAATTTGCGCTTGTAGGCTGATTTGGTAGTGAAATATATTCTATAACTATAAATAGAATATTTTAAAATATTGATAGATATTGATTTTGAAGACTTGATCTTGTTAAGATTTTATTTCCATATCATATATATATATATATATATATATATATATATATATATATATATATATATATATATATATATATAATATAGAATATAAATATGATAATTATTGATTTTATATTCAGAAAATTTGAGAATTTAGAAAAATAAGAATGGAGGAATACGAGGGGTAATATTTAATAAAGTTATTAGATAGTAATGTATGATATATTAAGAAAAATATTATTTGTTAATTATTTTAGGGTTCAATCATTCCATTATGCGATCACCTAAATTCGTTTATAATTTATATGCTCATTTTTTTGATAATTTTCAAAGCTCTATTCTTCTCCAAAATCGGCTCTCATTTATTTCGATAATTTTCAAATCGATGTATGTTTGGCTCATAAAGAGATTGTCCCACATCGATTTTGTATGAAAATTGAGATGAATCCTTTTCATTGAAAATACTCTTTGTCACATGTTGATTTAGAGAAGAAAAATAATTTTGAAGATTGTCTATAACAATGAAATTGAAGCTATATACCCTACATTATGAGTTAAACATAAAATTAAAGAAAAAAAAATAAGTTGAACCACCACTTCGCAATCATCCCGTCTACCCACGATTCTGAGCGGAACTAATCTATTGACCATATGTTGGGAAATTTATTAAAGTTTTGATTGATTCCAAAATCAACTGACCCCAACCGAGTAGATGTTGCCATATTATGTTAGTTTTTAGGCTCGCTGTTTGAGTAATGTTCAGATTTTATCTTTACAGGACTCCAGTTGAAGATAGCAACATGGCTATACTCGGATAGAACTTCAGATGAAAATTTGGATGTGGAACATCAGATGTAAGAAAGACAACTAAGCGTTCAAGCCAACCGTTCGGATATAGAACATCAGATGAAAGAAAACATCTGAGTAATCAACTGTTCCTCTTCAGACAGAATGTCAGATGAAGGTAGCAATTAGATGGAACATCAGCAGAAGACCACTCGGATGAAGATCAAACGTCTCAACCGACTAATCAATGTTGAAAGACAAAGGTTGAAATTTGAATTTCAAATAGGAAGTCATGTGAAGGTTTAACGTTCTGTCATTACCTCATTTGGCCAACACAAGGTTGTCTCAGAAGGAAAGCAGAAGTTCACAATTGCCAAATCGGGAAAATCTGCAGAGATGAGAAACAAGCCATCGCTTTCACAGAACATAGATCAACGGCTCTTCCAACGGCTAGTTGATTCTCACAGCCTATAAATAGAGGCATTCATTCATTTATCAAAATAACAAGAAGATAGACAAGAGACAGACGAGCGAAAGAACGACGATATACTGCGCACAAGCTAAACTGCAATTATTCTCTTTCTAAGAACATCACCAGCTGAGAGTTCATAGAGAGTTAGAATCTGTCTTGGTGTTTTCGATCTTAGTTTGAGTCTTCATTCGTTCAAGCTTAGATCCTAGCTCACTTCTTTGTTCGAGCTAGTAGTTGGAAAATCCACCCTTATACACATCCCCTAAAAAGGTTGTTAGGATCCTGTTCTTCCCGAAATTGAGTAGAAAGGTAGATAAGTACCTGCAAACTTATTTGTAAGGTTGATAAGTACCCGCAAACTTATCTGTACGGTTGCAAAGCCCGCGTAAGCTTTGTGGTAGCTGTCCTAAAGAATTTGGACTGAGTTGTGTGGACTCACAACTCCCCGTGGACGTAGGAGTTCTCTCCGAACCACGTAATTCCTTTATGTTGTGTTTTCTGTTCAGTTACTTTTTGCATTTCTAACTGTCCAACTAACCAGCACTCAAAACTGCATTTTTACATTTCAACTGATTTGGTTGTTGACCGACCTTGCATCTGAGCGTGAGTTGTTTTATACGAGTTGTTTTTTATTCACCACATTCCGCACAGCACCACTCTTCCAGCTGAGTTTTCTTACTCAGTTGTGATTCCAGCTGAGTCTCATTACTCAGTTGTGATATTTTTCGGGGGTTGTTTTTAAAATTCCTATCTGGTGTATTCCCTCCCCCCCCCCCCCATACACCAGAACTCGTATCGGGACCATCAAGTGGTATCAGAGCAGTGGTTCACAAGACCGTTGTCTCTGTTTCACGAGGTGTGAATCAAGGTGTTTTTCTTCAGTGGTCAACTGAATAGATCTTTTTCACGCTAGTGCATTTCTGCTTGCATTTGTCGTCTGTTTGTTGTGTGCAGATGGATGTTAAAGACAAGATTGTTGTCATGTTCTCGGTTGTGAACTATACATCCTGGAAAACTCGGATGAAGAAGATTCTACTGTCCAAGCATCATCGAATGCAACAAGTGATTACATCCGGACCGATCACCATCATGGAAAAAGTTATTCGCACTCCTACAAATCCCAATGATGGGGATGTAACTGAGGTGTTAGTCGAGAAGAAGCCAGAAGATTTTACTCTTGAGGAAGCAAAAGTGAGCCAGCTGGATATCTGGGCTCAGAGCACTATCATGTCCACAGTTGGACAAGACTATCTTCCATGGATAGAAGAGTGCAACGCACCTAAGGAAATGTGGGACATTTTGGCATCTCTTAGTGAAGGGAGTGACGAAACTAAGGAGAACAAGTTCTCCAATGCTTGTCAAGATTTTGACAATTTCTGTCTAAAAGTTGATGAAACCTTTGATCAGTTGGAGCTTCGGTTCATGGATATCATCCGAAGGATTCAGTCTATCCGACGAGGAAAATATACTTTGAGAGAGATCAATCTCAAAGTATTACAAGCCCTACCAGCTGAGTGGGACACCTTCACCAATATTCATGAAAGTCGAGCTGATCTTGGAGAGATGGGAACTGACAGACTGTTCTCAATTCTGAAAGGAAACGAGTACAAGGTGAACCGACGAAGATCAACTCAGTCCTCGGTGCAGACGAGTCGACTTGAGGATGTTGGTTCCGGAACAAAGACAGTAGCACTTCGAGCCGACTATTCCAAGCCGCGAACATCAAGGGCAATAAGATCTGCGGACACAGCTTCGAAGGAGCCGAGCAGAGAAGAGCTGCAACAGAGTATTGCCGCCTTGTCAAAGAAGCTGGCTGACATGGATACTCGGTTCGGAAAATACAAGCGGTTCTATAAATCCAACCGAATTTGAGATAACTCAAAGCCTGTGACCAACAGTTGCTTTGAATGCGGCAAAGAGGGACACTTCAAAGTTGATTGTCCAGATCTTTCGAAGAAAGATAGAAATGCGTTGAGGGCCAAGCAAAATGCAAAGAACAAGGCCATGGTTGCAGAAGAAGCAGCTGAGGACATGGACATCTTCACCGACACCGAAGATGAGGACGAGCTGGCTTCCACCAACAACGCTATCGGACAGGATCAATGTCTCATGGCATTTGGAAGCGACCAGGATGATGATGAGGTACATTCTAGTCCAGTTAATTTAAACTCTTCCAATGCTACTAACATGCAGGAAACAGTAGATGAAGTGTTGGAACCCTCTTGGGGTGACTTCCTAGAACTCAGTGAGGAATTGCATTAGCAATCGGTTGAGTTTAAGAATCTTCAAGAACAGTTTGCCAGAGTTGAAGAATCCTTAACCGAAAAGGACGATCTGATCAAAAATTAAATCGAAGAGATTGATGATCTGAAAAATCAACTGAATGTGGCCAACCAAACTAAGTCTCCAACCGATGAAGATTTGAAGGAGCAGATCAAGGAGTAGCATGAGCAGTTGAACAAGCAAGAGGCACAGATCGACCAGTTGATGAAGATGTCAGACGCACAGACCGAGTATATAGCTGTTCTTCTCAAGGATCTACAAACTGAGAAGGACAACCTGATAAAGCTATATCAATCATCCAAAATCATCGAGAATCTTATTAGTTACCGACGACAAATGGATGAAGTGTCTGGACTCGGGTACGACATGGTCAAGGACACTGGAATTCCACCCGCAACCTTTATCAAGGTTGTGGATGTCACGATTGCCAAACCAAATCCGGTTGAGTCTGCAACTCCCCAACTTAATCCAACCTCCACGTCACAGCAAGTACCTACAGCACAACCTGCTAAGGGAACTACAGCTGAGAAAGGAAAAGAAGCTGTGGTTGGAGAACTGAAGAATCCATCGGTTGGAATAACAACTGAAGGGGAATGTTCCAGGACTCAGAAGAGGAACTGGAGACATCGGAGATACAATCAGAACCGACCTCAGAAGGGACCTCAGAAGGGATGGAATCAACAGAACCGACAGGGATTCAACCATCAGAATCAACATTGGTTCCATCATCAGAACAACCAGAGGTTCCATCAGAGTCAACCAATGTGGAACAGTTCCAACAGCTGTGGATATTCATGCCAGAACATGAATCAACAACAGGGCATGAACAGTTGTCGTCGACAGTCAGGAAAATGGAATCAGACTCAGACACAAGGATTCCAAAATGGCGTCCGACCTCATCTGCAAAACCAAAAGGGTCAGAAACGTCAACAAAACAGGGGGAACGCCTCTCCTCCTAAAGCCCACAATGGGAGAAATCAATCTCCTCTCAAGAAACAGAACGTCAATAATAACAACAAGCCTAAGGATGACCGAGGTGTTGTTAAAGTTGATGAAGAAGGAAAGATAATTTGGAATGACAAATCTATCCGAATCTACAGGAAAAAACGACCCACAGTTCAAGGGGGAACTGGTTCTAACCCTCCAGGACCCAACTAAAATTGGGGACCTAAGCGTGTTTCTCTGTGCAGGAGCAGGAGGAACAGCTGAGGAAGAATAAAGCATCACATACCATGTGGGTGATGGACAGTGGATGCTCGAAACACATGAAAAATCTGAGGGATTTGCTTGGGAGTTTCGTGGAGAAGGAAGGACCATCTGTTACCTTTGGTGACAACTCAAAAGGTCACACCAAAGGCTACGGTACCCTTGAAACCAATCACGTGTCTATTTTCAATGTTTCATATGTTGATGGATTGAAGCATAACTTGCTCTCCATCAGCCAATTCTGTGATAATGGTTTCTCTGTCAAGTTTGATGCGCAGGGCTGCAGGGTCAAAAATGTCAGAACAAAGCAAGTCATATTGTTGGGAAATCGATCTCCAACCGGGAATGTCTACTATGCAGATTGGAATAGTAGTCCTCTTGACACCTGTCTTTTATTGAAGAGCAGTTCAGATGTGAGCTGGCTGTGGCACAAAAGGCTCAACCATCTAAATTTCAAGACAATGAACCGCCTTGCAAGACAGGGACATGCAAAGGGAATTCCGAACCGTGTGTTTTCACCAACACATATCTGCAGTGAGTGTCAACTGGGAAAGCTCTCTAGATCCTTCTTTCGGTTGAAAACGATTCCATCAACCGACCGAGTATTGCAGCTGATCCATATGGATCTCTTCGGGCCTGTTACACCCAAGAGCATGAATGGTAACAAATATACACTTGTTGTTACTGATGATTTCTCTAGGTACACGTGGACCATTTTCATGCGTCACAAGAGTGAAACCCGAGATGAGCTACCCAAGCTGATGGATCGGATATCTAACCAACAAGGGATGAAAATCATTTCTATCTGATCAGACCGTGGAACCGAGTTCCTCAATGAAACCATCATCGAATACTGCGAGAAGCACGGAATCACTCATCAAACATCGGCGGCACGTACTCCACAACAGAATGGAGTAGCCGAGCGAAGAAACCGAATGCTGAAGGATGTTGCTACATCTATGTTGACAAGCTCAGCTCTGCCAAAGAGATTTTGGGCCGAGGCAATCAATACAGCATGCTACACCCAGAACCAGTCTCTTCTGACCAAGCGGTTGGGAAAGACTCCATATGAACTATGGAGATGCAGGAAGCCTGATATTTCATATTTTCGCGTTTTTGGTTCTAAGTGTTATATTCACAACAATGGGAAGACTCAGTTAAAAACTTTTGACGCCAAGGCTTTGAAGGGCATATTTCTCGGATATGCTGCTCGAATCAAGGCTTATAGAGTTTTTAACAACAGTTCTCGTGTTGTGGAGATAACACCTCATGTTAGTTTTGATGAATCTACTTTTGAGTGCAGGGAACAGGCTAAAGGACAACAAGTAGATCCACATGTTCCACCAGCTCTCACCAGATCGCAGGTTCTAAGGCAGAAGAATCTGGCTGAACCATTGATATGGGCAACCGAGGATGATGATCCTTGTTCCTCTGAAGATGAATGTGAGGACTCCAGCTCATCTCAAGGGGGAACTTCAGCTGATGTTACTCCAACTGCATCAGCATCCGAAGCCCAACTGAGCCCGGTTCAAGATATTATCCATGTTGAGGATCCAGACTCAACAGCAGATAAATCACCAGTTCTGAAGATCCCAGCATCTCCCACGGCTCAGGTTATCCCATCCTCTGAAATTACGGAACAGCCACTGTTGGAAGAAGAAGGAAGACGCAACAAGAGATGGTATGAAGATCATTCCAAGGACAACATCATCGGAGATCCAGCCAAAGGTGTGCGTACTAGGAGCAGAGTTGCAAATCCAGACTCAGCTGAGAAAGATTCCAGCATTTACGCCCAATATGCTGAGGAGTTGGCAGTTCTGGAGGAGTTCGAGCAAGCCGGAGATGTTGTCATGATTTCATGTTACGTAGCTGATGTGCCAGAGCCGAAGAATGTTATGGAAGCTCTCAACTGTGTTCATTGGACAACAGCCATGCAAGAAGAGCTGAATGAATTTCTACGCAACTGTGTATGGGAGTTGGTAGAAAGACCAAATGGTGTTCAAGTCATTGGATTAAAGTGGATTTTCAAGAACAAGAGAGACGCCATTGGATTCATCGTGAGAAACAAGGCAAGGTTGGTAGCTCAGGGATATTGCCAACAAGAAGGAATTGATTTCGAGGATTCCTTCGCGCTTGTTGCAAGGTTGAAAGCCATCCGAATATTTCTAGCCTATGCCGCATTTCACAAATTCAAGATTTATCAGATATATATGAAGTGTGCTTTCCTCAACGGTGATATTAAGGAAGATGTTTATGTTGAACAGCCTCCCGGTTTTGAGACTGGTGATGGAAGAGTGTATAAGTTGAAGAAAGCAATCTATGGATTGAAGCAAGCACCTAGGGCTTGGTATAACACTCTCTGTGGTTTTCTTCTGAACTCGGGGTTCAAACGAGGGTCAGTTGACAAAACACTGTTCACCATAAAAGTTGGAGAAGACATACTTGTTGTTCCAGGTCAGAGGAGTTGTGCAAGAAATTCTCAACTCTCATGAAGGAGAAATTCAAAATGTCGATGATGGGTGAGATGAATTATTTTCTTGGGCTACAGGTGAAGCAGTCACCAAAAGGGATTTTTATTAATCAGTCCAAATATACAAAGGAGCTCATCGCAAAGTTCGGATTGCAGACAAGTAAAACCACAAGGATCCCGATGAATACTAACTGGAAGATTGAGCCCGGATCTGAGGGAAAACTCGTGGATGCCAGTAAGTATAGAGAGATTATTGGTTCTTTACTATATCTAACCGCCAGTCGGCAAGATATATCTTACGCGGTTGGAGTGTGTGCTCGGTTCCAAGTTCAACCGAGGGAAGCACACATGTTGGCAGCAAAGAACATCATTAAGTATCTGAAGGGTACTGTTGATGTTGGGTTGTGGTACCCAGCCGACGACAATATCCAACTATCCGGATACTCAGATACGGATCTAGCCGGAGATCGGTTGGACAGGAAGTCCACATCTGGACACTGTCAGTTCATGGGAAGCAAGCTAGTTTCATGGTTTTCCAAGAAACAAGCATGTGTTGCCACTTCTACAACCGAGTCAGAGTATATGGCTGCTGGTAGTTGTTGCATACAAGTGTTGTGGCTCAAGCAATAGCTGAGAGATTATGAAGTAGCAACTGGACAGGTTCCCATCCATTGTGATAGCTCAAGTGCCATTGCTATCTCTTTGAATCCTGTTCACCATTCTCGGACGAAGCACATTGACATCCGACATCATTTTATCCGAGATCATATTGAGAAGAAGGATGTATCTGTGGAGAAGATTCCAACTGAGATTCAGAGAGCTGATATCTTCACCAAACCTCTAGCCGAAGCACGATTCAAGATGTTATCTGATCTCCTTGGATTGTTGGATCCATCAGATGAGGAATCAGCCGAGGTGAAGAGATAGATATCCATTTGAGGGGCAAGCTCAGATGAAGGGGGAATCTCAGATGCGGATCGCCATCTGAAGACATCAGACGTCAGCTGAACAGATGAACTCGAGTCAGCTGATGGCATGCCGCAACATTGGAACACAGCTGATTCCGACATCAGCTGGCAGGTATCATTTATGGCTGCAGATGTTTTAAATGAGAATGTTTGAAATAAATTCAAACATTCCTGAGCATGTCAAATAGATTAAAATAGCCATCATAGCGCATTTAATGTAAAGTACGGCTGAACATCAATAGCCTTACTTTATAGTGCGATTGGGCTGACACAAAAATAGTTCACCTTCTCACGCGCACATGTTGGAACTCGAAATGTGATGTTAGTCAAAGTTAGTCAACAGTCCCGAGATCTCAGCCGTTGATGGATTCGCGCCATTCAATCTTGGCCATCTATTTCAAACGACCCACTAACCTATAAAAGGCGGAAAATTAGGAAGTGATTTCTTACCTTTTACACTTGTGTTTATCTGCATAACTGTTCATCTTCGTCTCTGAATTTGTTTCACCATTTTCGGCTAAGTTCTTCACTTCTTCTCCTATATATAAACCTCACTGGAATACTAAATGACACCAAAAGCTTCATCTCAAGGAAAGAAGATGGCATCATCGAGACCAGCTCTTGTCCCTTCATCATACGAGGAATCATATGACATGATGATATCCAGAATCCACTTCGAGCAGATTCTGTCAACAGAAGCTCTGGACTCACCGGCGTTATCCCCTCTCGCCGATCTTCTTAGGGATAATGGTCTTCTTGAGTGGGCGATGCTCTTTCCCACCCACTTGCTCAGGCATCAAGTCGGAGAATTCTACATGAACCTGCAACACGAACAGGGAGTAGGCCTTGTTTCAGAAATCTCCTGTCGACAGCGCGACGTTCCTGCCAGAACTGTCCGCCGTGTCAACTTTCACCTACTGGTTTCCAAGTTGCTACGCTCCATCATTCCACCAAATCTGACTGCCACGGACACCGTCGAGAACATCACAGATGCAGATGCAAATCTATTTCTGGAGAATACTCTTATCACTGTAGAAAGATTGAGGAGCAACATGCAGAGAACAAAGTTGAAACCCGAACATCGACTTCTATTCGATGTTGTATCCAAGGTTGTCTTTGGATACAGTGGAGCCTTTGGAGATATCAGCCGACCCAAGCTCAAGCAGCTGATAGCTTTGGAGCACAAGCACAACATCAACTGGTTCAAGTACTTCGAACACCAGTTGACAATGGAGAAGTAGAAGATTTCAGAAACTATAACTGATTCCGGGGAAAAGTTGTTGAGTGTTAAGGGAACTCTCAACTTTGGAGTCAAAATATCTGCCCTGATACTTCTCACCACGAAGGATCAGAACTTGGTGTGGGAAAACAGTGAGGAGACACCAGTCAAGAGGCAGATGTTGTTCCCAACAACCAAGAAAGCTCTTGATGTGATTCGGAGTGTCTACACTCCCAAAGACAAAAGGGAAGCTATGAAATCAGCTGAGGAGAAATATACAGCTGAGGAGCTGCCTCCAGCTATCGGGCACTCTTCCAAATCGACAGCTGCACGCCGACTCAGAGATGAGTCAGATAAGGATCAAGAGGAGGAGCCGCGTAAGAAGAAGTTGAAGGTTCGTATCAAGAAGTCAGTTGCAAAACCAGCTGAGGAGGTACCAACTGAGGAGGTACCATCTGAGTCGAGTCACTCAGTTGACAAGGATGCTTTTGAAATTGTTCCTCGTGAAAGTGGAACTAGGAAGGAGAGGTCTCCCCATCAAGATGAGATGGAAGGGCTGGAAACCGATCCGGAAGATGAGCCGAACATGTCCTCGGATGCAGCTTCTTCATCCAAGGAATCCGACGATGTTCCATCCTCCCCCACGGCAGGAGCTGATGTCGTACAGTACAAAGAAGCTCACTCAACTGAGCATCAGTCAGAAATTCCGAGCTCCCCTCTCGATGCCAACATTACAACCCAGTCAGAAATTCCGAGCTCCCCGCTCGATGCCAACATTGCGACCGCTTCTTTGGCCAATGTTGAGGAAACCCTTGAACCGATTCCTTATGAAAATCTCTCTCCCTCCCCCATTGACGAAGAGGCTGATCGTCAAGCTGTCGCGCTAATTGATGAAGGCAAGTTGGCATATTGCTTTCAGAAGCTGATTGGAATGTTCCCCGAGGCGCGCGACATGCCCACCTTTGCCACGCTCGGAACTGAGCTGTTGTATCAATTCAACATCATTTTCAGCCATTGGTACGTCAAGGAAGATACCATCCGGATACACAGCTGGAACCAGCTCAAGGCAGATGAGTCCCGTCTGAGGGAATACTTCAATTATACCAACCTTGAGGTTGCGTACAACAACAAGATCGCACTGCTGACTCGCCGTCTGGATGTCAGCAAGGCAGAAGGAAGAGACACAAGGGAGACAGCAGAACAAGATTGTGTCACTTTCCTTGACAACATGCTGACCAAGTCTGCTGATTTCGTAGATGATCTTGACGCAGCCGCAGCAGCAGCAAAGCAGGAAGAAGAAGATCTTCAACAGTACCTGGCCAATCGCCAAGTCATGGTTACTGTTGAACAGCCCACACCCTCTGATCAACCAGCACCAGCTGATCAGCCAGCACCCTCCTCGGATGAAATATGCAAGCTGATCGTTGAGAGAGTCAACCAGCTGAGGAAGGAGATGATAGCCAACATCCAGCTCAACCGTGAAGAACAGCTGAGGATGATAGAGGCTCAGGATGAGAAGAATAAGAAGTTGCAGAAAGAGCATGATGCGATCAAGATAAAGCTGGATGACTTCTCAACATCCACCAGCAAAGACATCAATGACTTGAAGACAACAGTTCATGGAATCAAATCAGACCTGAACGTGTTCAAGTCCATCTCAGAATCCAATCTTGCAAAATCTCAAGAGACGCAAGACAAAGAATGGGATTCCCGGTTCGAACAGAAATGGGCTGAGATCGTCGCCTTTCAAACTGAAGTCACTGAAACCTTCGCCGCCATGAAGAAACCTGACCAAGAGCGTCGTGACAATGAACTAGCAAAGAAGGTTGATGTGGAATGCGCTGTAGATGAACTATTCAACCGGATCCAGCAGGCTGAACAACAACTCACTTCTCTGGATGGCTCAGTCGCAAGCCTTATTGCTGATGCCAAAAGGGGGGAAGATGAGACGCAAGCTGAGGAAGGGATGACAATCGGAAAGGAATCTCAGCTGAAGAAGACCTAGTCGAAGAAGATAGCTCCAAAGAAGTCCGCTCCGAAGCCAACCGACAAGAAACAACAGCTGAAATCTATTGTTGTCGGAGGTGAAGAAATGGCTAAGGACATGGAGCAGGCGAAGGAGTATGGAGTCTCCTACAACTCCATAGCCGAGATTGCAGCCGAGCTCGATGCTGAACTCGACGGTATTACAACCGAAGAGTGTATTGTTGCTGCTAAAGCTATGGATGTTCCGGAGAAGGATTACATGAACCCGGAATGGGTGAAGAAATTTGCTGCCAACCAAGCAACAAGAGTGAACAAGTTCGAGGAAGAGCTTGCCAAGGTTACCAACAACTTGGATAGAAATGTTGCCTCCCGCAGCCGACGACGCATTGAGAAACATCAGGTGAAGGCTGAAGCAAGAGTGAAGCAGCAAAGATTGCCGGGAAAGATCAAGCTTCAGGGACGCTTCAAGCATGTTGACAAATGGATGCCGGCAGAATGGAATGATGATTGGGAATCATTCAAACAAGAATTTGTGAATGATTTCTACTACAGGAAGGTGTTCGCAACTGAGGATCCAAGAAGAGCTTTCAAAGAAGCCCTAACCGAGCTTCACTCTGGGGATCCGGGCATGTTCAGCCAGTTCAGACGAGCTATGATTGATGCAAAGCTGGACATGAATACCGTCCTTGTCCCTCAGAAGGTCACTTATCTTCCTCCATTCATTCCAGACACAAGAAATCCTAACAGGCAGAAGATCGCAGCTGAAGCCAGGAAAGTCTGTCAGGAACATGGAGTGGATATCTCGAAGGAGTCAGATGCCAAGAGAGAAATTTTTGTCAGGATTTTCGGCAAGTATGGGCTGAAGTATTGGCTGAGATAGAGTTTTTGAGCCACTGATGTATTTGATTTCTATGCTTATCTGTGTAAACACATCAGTTGTAATGAAAACTTTCATCATATATCTGATTCACCTTGACGTACAATTTTCCAGTTGTCCAAGCTCTGAATCGCAAAGTTATTTCAATACATGTTATAACTGTGCTAACCCTTTGATGTTTAATCTTATAGACTGTCTAGAATTTCAGCTGAGATTATAGATAGGTCAGTAGGGTTTAGATCAGTAGGGTTTTGGCATCATCAAAAAGGGGAAAATTGTTGGGAATTTATTAAAGTTTTGATTGATTCCAAAACCAACTGACCCCAACCGAGTAGATGTTGCCATATCCTAATGTTAGTTTTTAGGCTCGCTGTTTGAGCAATGTTCAGATTTTATCTTTACAGGACTCTAGTTGAAGACGGCAACATGGCCATACTCGGATAGAACTTCAGATGAAAATTCAGATGTGGAACATCAGATGTAAGAAAGACAACTGAGCGTTCAAGCCAACCGTTCGGATATAGAACATCAGATGAAAGAAAACATCTGAGTAATCAATTGTTCCTCTTCAGACAGAATGTCAGATGAAGGTAGCAATCAAATGGAACATCAGCAGAAGACCACTCGGATGAAGATCAAACGTCTCAACCGACTAATCAATGTTGAAAGACAAAGGTTGAAATTTGAATTTCAAATAGGAAGTCACGTGAAGGTTTGACGTTCTATCATTACCTCATTTGGCCCAACACAAGGTTGTCTCAGAAGGAAAGCAGAAGTTCACAGTTGCCAAATCGGGAAAATCTGCAGAGATGAGAGACAAGCCATCGCTTTCACAGAACAGAGATCAATGGCTCTTCCAACGGCTAGTTGATTCTCACCGCCTATAAATAGAGGCATTCATTCATTTATCAAAATAACAAGAAGATAGACAAGAGACAGACGAGCAAAAGAACGACGATATACTGCGCACGAGCTAAACTGCAATTATTCTCTTTCTAAGAACATCACCAGCTGAGAGTTCATAGAGAGTTAGAATCTGTCTTAGTGTTTTCGATCTTAGTTTGAGTCTTCATTCGTTCAAGCTTAGATCCTAGCTCACTTCTTTGTTCGAGCTAGTAGTTGGAAAACTCACCCTTATGCACATCCCCTAAAAAGGTTGTTAGGATCCTGCTCTTCCCGAAATTGAGTAGAAAGGTAGATAAGTACCCGCAAACTTATCTGTAAGGTTGATAAGTACCCGCAAACTTATCTGTACGGTTGCAAAGCCCGCGTAAGCTTTGTGGTAGCTGTCCTAAAGAATTTGGACTGAGTTGTGTGGACTCACAACTCCCCGTGGACGTAGGAGTTCTCTCCAAACCACGTAATTCCTTTGTATTGTGTTTTTTGTTCAGTTACTTTCTGATTTCTAACTGTCCAACTAATCAGCACTCAAAACTGCATTTTTTTTACATTTTAACTGATTTGGTTGTTGACCGACCTTGCATCTGAGCGTGAGTTGTTTTATACGAGTTGTTTTTGTATCCACCACATTCCGCACAGCACCACTCTTCCAGCTGAGTTTTCTTACTCAGTTGTGATTCCAGCTGAGTCTCATTACTCAGTTGTGATATTTTTCGGGGGTTGTTTTTAAAATTCCTATCTGGTGTATCCCCCCCCCATACACCAGAACTCGTATCGGGATCATCACCATATAGGAAAGAGACGATTTGTTATTTTGCGAACCTTGGCATGGTGCTAATATTTGAGAGAATATAACCATATTTTATATTATTTTTTTCTATGTCGAAATTAACAAATATTCTATTTTCCCGAGTAGAAGAAAAGAACGACCAATCACGAAACGTACTTCTTATTGATTTTGGTACTTACCATATATATTCTTATATTTAAGATATGCTTTGTTTAATATTTTCTATAGGATGAATGTGACGATAAATATCCTACATGATGAAATTAATATAAAATAAAAAAAATATTAGTTGAACTGTCAGTTCGAAATCGGCTCGTCTACCCCTAAGATTTCGGGTCAGAATCGGCTCATCGTTAACTATTTCTATGGGCACCTCTAATATAAATAATATAAGATAAAGAAATTAAATTAAATTTCAAGTATGAGTATAAAATTGTATAATTTTTAAAACTCGTTTAAATTCATATGTGTCATTTTATTTAAGTTTTTTAAATAGTACTTTTATAAATAAAAGAAGAAAGAAAAACTTTAAGGATCAATGACTATCATTGGGAGTAAAATAATGTTAGAAAATATATAAAATAATTTATAAGATTTTATAGACTTTTATTCGGCTAATTAAAAAATTGGTCAAATTAAATTTGTAGTGCAAATAAAATGAAAATACACAATGACTGAGTATTTATAAATGTGAATGGGCTTTTTCAATTTTTTTAGTATTTTTAAGGTTGTTGTTGTTAATTGAGATTTAGGTTTTATTAATTAGATTTTAGTAAATAGATAATCGTTTTGTTACCCACCGTGGGTACACAACTTAACATGTTCATCATTGATGTGCAGTGAGGGAAAAGACCTAACTTTAGAATTTATACGTAGATATTGTCCCTTTTTAATGAAATAATAAAAATATAATTATTTATTTAGCCAACTAATTAATTGACAAAATTAAATTGTGGTACAAAATAATTGTGGGATCGAGAATATACATTAAATCTAGGTAATTAAAAGTCTTTCAAATAGGCGGAATTTCATTAGAAAAATGATGTGGGATAAAAGATTTATAATAATAATAATAATAATAATAATAATAATAATAATAATAATAATAATAATAATAATAATAATAATAATAATAATATGATTAAAAAAATAATATATATATTAATGTGTACTATATGGAAGACGAGATTGAGATGAAATTTGAAATTTTCTTTCCATATTAAATATATATGTATACACTATATTAAAATCTGATAAATATTAATTTTGAATATTTGATTTTGTTAAGATTTTGTTTTCATGTCATATACTCCCTCCGTCCATTAATTCTGTACCCATTTGGTGCTGGCACGAAGCTTAAGAAAAGCTGATAAAGTGGAGTTGGTGGGATAAAGTTGTTTTTGAGGGATAGTGATAAAATAGTAGTTAGTGGAATAAATGTTGTTAGTGGTGGGCCCATAGTGAAAAAGGTAGTGATAAAGTGGTAGTTAGTGGAATAAAGGTGTGGGTCCAAGTGGCAAAGGGTAGAAAATAACATGAATTAGTAAGGGTAGATGGGTACTTTTATACAAATGGGTACAGAATTAATGGACAGATAAAATGAGGCAAGTGGGTACAGAATTAATGGACGGAGGGAGTATAATATATAGAATATAAATATGATAAATATTGATTTAAATTCAGAAAATTTGAGAAATTTAGATAAATAGAAATGGAGGAATACGAGGGGTGCCACATAAAATTTTTTTTACGAAAAGTTATTTTCGTTTATATAATAATAATAATAATAATAATAATAATAAATAGATAGATAGATAGATAGATAGATAGATAAATAGATAGATAGATAGATAGATAGACGTTACTTACAGTAATAGTGGGATATGGTTCGGACGATTCAAACTGGCTAATTGAAATTAATTTGATTCTGAAAAAAGTCAGTGGTATTCTAATAGTCTTATCCACGTCAGATAATTGTTTTAAAGATGGACACGTCAGATTTAGGAGCAGAAATTGTTGATAAACATTTTGAGAGATGAATGATCGATCAATCTCTGCTTTCCCTTTTGTTATCCACAGATATTTACATTCGACGCAGATAGATATCATTTCTCCTCAACTCAACAAAACCATGCATTCTTCTGCTCGACTTTTTCACCACAATCTCACGCCACCTAAACCCCTCCCGCCGCCCTCCGCCTCCGCAACTCCTCCCTATCCCAATCCCAACCCCCTTCTCCGGCGAGATTTTCTCTCCTCATCCTTGCTTCTACTAGGAGTCGCCACCGACCCACTCAGAGCCGAAACTGTCAATAATGCCCCTTCAATTTCCGTCTGCCCTCCTCTCGCCCCCACCAAGCAGGCATTCCTCGATATATCTATCGACGGAGAGCCTATCGGTAGGATCGTGATCGGACTCTACGCCGACGCCGTCCCCCGCGGCGCCGCTAGATTCGCCGGGATCGTAAGCGGCAAAGCCGGCGCCAGCTACCGGAGGAAGGAATTCGTGAAAATCATGCCCAACTACGTGCAGCACGGTGGCCTCAGATCGTACGGTGTGGATGCGGAGATGGCGGGGAAAACTGGCTGGAACGGGGCGGCGGAGGATCTGATGCGTGAATGGGAGGAACAGAGCGAGAGGTGTGAGGGAACGAAGAATGTGGAGAGGAGCGTGAGCTTGATTGTGAGAGATCCATCGAAACCGCCGCCGAAGATGAAGCTGGTGGCGCGGAAGGGGAAGCTGGAGATTGATGAAGAGGAGATGGGGAAGGATCCGAACGGGACGGAGTTTGCGATCGCGGTGAAGGACTCGCCGGAGTTGGACACGGCGGCTCTGGTGGTGGGGAGAGTGGTGGACGGAATGGCGGTGGTGGAGAGGATTGGGCGAGTTAAGACTGTGCAGGATAATACTACTTCGCCATACTTCAGGTACCGACGAGCCTTTCAAAATTTTATCAGTGCGGAATTCAAGTTTGAGATTTAGTTTGTTTAAGTCTTATGAGCTTTTATTAAGCGCCTATTTTAAATGTTGACTACCATTTAGAAATAGAATAAGAGAAATGATTAATTGACAAAATGGATTTTTATTACTCTTAAACCGGTTTTCTTAATTTCGGTCCAATTAGAACCGGTTCTTAATATTTTCGATGTTACTAATTTACCCTTGTGTTTTGGAGGGAAAAAGTGTGGAAAGTTGACTATAATTAAATTTATCAATTAAGGAAATTATAATCATACAACGATTACTAAAACTTATTTGTGCTTGTTCCACTCCATAGATTTAAGGCTGCTTTCTTATTTATTTATGTATTTGAGTCAATATTTTGAAGTTTTGTTCTATATCTTTTTCTGGTCTTGATATGTGATGGGTAGGAGGAAGCTAATTCATCACGTAGGATAAACGGTAGAAAGGCAGTCAGCTAAATCTGAATTCAACAAAGATAATGCTGCTTGCACATAAAAGATGAGCAAATTTATTTAATTTAGCGAATACATTAGCTTAATTTATGCCATGATTTAGTCAAATCAATATATATTAAGGTAATCTTATTAATTATGGTAAATATATGATATGTTTTTCAAAATGAAAAATGAATACGCTACTCTCTCTCTTAAAAGTATGGAAAAGAATAATTAAGTAAATCTAGAATTTTTGAGTTCTGTAATATGACAGACATTTGTTCAGAGATAAATTTTGTTTAAAGATAACGAGGAAAGATCAAGCACTTTAATTGATAGTCACTACAATGCAAGTCTATTGTGGGTGTGAGTGTACGGGTACATGAACGTTCATACATTATGTGACACGTGATAATTGGATTCACAATTTTATTTTATTTTTATCAAAAAGTATGGGTCTACTCCCTACGCGTTGCAAGAATTGGAATTGTTTTGAATTGGGACGATACAATAAGATTGCTCTTGACATGATGTTCAATTCTGAATCTGTAACGGCAACATCTTCTCTTAATCAATGGCCTCGCAATTAGTTACATGTTGATGTTGATGTCTGTATATTAATAGTATGTTGTGAAGTTTATTAATGTAGCGGTGAATTATTAATTATAGGGTAGCAAAGCTGATAGGAGACAAGAGGGCTGTAGTAGCAGAAAGAGGCTTCAACAGACCTTACTCAAAGGTTGTCGTCACCAATAGCGGACTCATTGGATGACTGACTCTAAATCTCTTCAATTTTTCAAAGGCAGTTATATTTGGGATAATTATAAATGAAATGCTATGTTACAATCATAATGTGAATTATTTCCTTCGACTTGTATAGTTAAAATCTGAAGTGCTGCAAACAAATTAAAGATGATACTCGGAGAGTTCAATTATGCACCTACATTTTGAGTCTGACAGAAGCTACTCGCACGCTTTATCCTAAATTTCAAGATTGCATTCTAGTAAGAATAGGTAGAACAAACAAAGAAATTGGCAGGTCACAACTTGAAGGGCTGTGATGATAATCAGGAGTGATGTTCCGAGCCACTGTTTCAATTCACTCGGGTCGCACAGTGGGTCGTTTTTTAGAGTGATTTTAACATGCAATGATGTCAAACATCGTGCCTTAGCTCCCACCACAAACCCTGGCTCTCTTCTTATCAGGAGATGTGAATAAATTCCTCACAGACTCGACTGGATCGTCCACCTGCACAATCACAGTTCTTAACCAAATGAAGATGTGCCCACATAAAGAAAGAGAAAGGAAGCAAAAATACGCTACACGGACTGTGTGTGTGTGTAAGGAGTAGTTGCCGGTCTAAGTGTCTAAAACACTGTGTGTATTAGTGTTCATTGTACCTCTATCAAGGTAGATGAATTCACATTGCTGAGCTCCTTGGATTCTTCTAAAGCTGACAGTGTCTGTTGCCATCCAGGAGCAGATTTGCCAGTAGACATAATCCACGGACAAAAGTGCCTATGATGTTTGATTGGGTTAAACTCCATTGGTCTATCAAAAGATACCTTATTATCTCCTGCAACAATGAGATAAGCAACTTTATCCACCATCATAATAACAGACTGTATCAAGGCTTTGATGTAATAAATGTGTAAAGAAACATAATTTACAACGAATATGAGACTACACGCATTCTAGAATCCATCTAGGAGAAGAAATAGGGTTGCACGAGATTTGGTGATCATAAGTAATATCATAACGGACTTATTTGTTTTGGAATTAATACGAAAGCATCATTTATTCACGGTAGTCAAATTCTCGATGAGGTAGAATGCAAGGTAAACTAAAAATGTCCATAAGTATATACATTTAACATAAAGAGAAGATGCTAGCTACTAACTCTTTTTCATGTAGATACAGACTCCAAAGATAGATATGAGAACATCCAAAACATAATGGCTAAAACAGAAACTACCCAAGAAACATGAGATCCAAAGAATAAGAACTAAATTATGATACTGGAGAGATGAATCAACTTACTTGTACTAAAGAGCATAGGTTTGTCGTTCTGCAATGCCCCTATTCCAGGAGAATCTAAATAGTTGCTTTGGTATCTGCCAAGTTCTTCGTGGTTTCCAGACATTTGTTCTCTGTGAGGCTCAATCCCTTCACCATTTCGACTTGAAGTAATATCTTCGGGGGTTGAGCTAGATAACTCACCAGAAATTGCTGGATTGACCCCATTTACAGTCACTTTCAAATTCAAGTTAGAACCTCCTGCAACAGATTCAGGGACCTCTAAAGGTTTGTCGGCAATGACATGTGGTTCTATGGTTACAGAGGTTTCTTCTGCACTTACGCTTTCACTTTGTTGTATCAAAGGTTGATCCTTCACTTGTGATGGCCTCTGAACATCCGAGTGATCTTTATTTCCAGTTTTAATTGGCAATCTTGCTCTCAAATTCTGGCCAATGATGGGTAAGGATATGTTTGCACCATAATTTAGCGATGCAGGTGGAGGACCGCCTGCAATTGTGAATCCCAAGGACGTTGAAGCAGTGATACCAATATTCCGGATACCTTCCTTACTTCCAGTGCAAATTTGATTGCCTGATGAACCTTCCTGCGCAGAAGCCTCATCACAGGCAGCAATATTTTTACCAGTAACTTCTGTAAGCCCCACAAATCTTATATACTCCAGAGGCCGTGAAGTAGTAGAAAAAGCCCATAATCCAACACTAGCCCCACATAATTTGCAATCCAGAACAACAGAACTAGGATCAGCCTGCAGCTCACCAGAAGGGTTGGTGCCCTCACATGAGGACTGGATTATATCCTTCGCTTTTTGTCCTGTTGTAATTGTAACATTGGCATCTTTAACAGAATCGCTTTTTCCATCCTTGAAGTCAACTCTGTAAGGTAATATACGAGGGTCCCAGCCAAACAAACTTATCAGCTTCTGTGCCTGCACACTTCCAAAAGTCACTATTCTTTACTTGTTTTTTTAGAATAACTATTCTTCACAATAACTATTTTAGTTATCGAAGTCTTCACTAATAAACAACTAACTGAAAGATTAAATAATCTACATACATTGACAGATCTTGGTATTAACATGAAAATAATATTGAAATTGCCATACACAACTAAAGACTCAACACAACCAAATTCATTGTATGAGACGGACAAAAGCCAGACATTGCATGATTTTAGCAGAACTACAATACAAAATGACTTTCTCCCTTTCATCACGCCTTTCATGCAGACAATGATCAGCACAGACAGTACTTAATCTAAAAGAAAAAGTGATGTGCCGCTACATTCATTACTAACAGCATACACGTGTAATGTCTGTGTGAGGAAGTTGGGCTAATGTAATTTTGACTTATTATAAATTGCTTCCAAACCTGATAATACGAGATGGAAGAACTTGGCGCAGGTACATTTGCTGAAGATTCTGTTCCAGAGCTTTCAAGTGGTTCATGGCACCCTAAATTTGAAGATTCACTAAGAAATTGCTCCAGCTGAGAGGTTCTTAAGTCATCTATGGCCATTGGGGCAATAACTGGAAGAGCTGTTAGCTGTGATAGGGATAAAAATCGCCTCTTGTAGTCCTCAATCAAACTTTCCCCAGATAGAATCAGAAACTGAGCAAGTTCTTCTGCACAGGAGTTATTAGTCCAAGGGCACAGTAAATTATGCCCGCTTTCCAGCTTCAAGCTGAATACCATGGCGGCTTTCTCAACTGATAACAGATGAACCAAAAAGAATCTGGATTCAGGAACGGTGCTAGATTTGTATCTTCATATGTTCTCAGAAACAAGCATTGCACACTTTAGAATAAAAGTAATAATTCTACAAATGAAAAACCTATAATAAAATTGCAACAGAAGAGCCAATTAAGAATTTTCGACTTGCCTTGTTGCCTTCCCCAAGCTGATGGAGTAGAAAAGAGGAGTCGTGTATTGCACGAGACGCAAGCAATTGTGTCCATATCTACATTAACCCAACCCCTTCTAGCACATTCCAAAGGGCTCACCACCTAGAATGATGCATTATGTTAATACAAATAGTCAACACTAGTTAATACTACTAGATTTCAAAGAGTGAATCGTACTCGTAGTGAGAAAAAAAAAAAAAAAAAAAAAAAAAACTATGCACACAAATTATAAAATAAAAAAAGGACCGACAACATGATGCCATCAACAGTTAACAATATCAGTATCTACATGACGCCTCAGCTAAAAGTGATGACCAAACTAAATGACTATCAATCACATTTAGGGTAGTAAGAGTTGAACATTGTATCCAGTGAAACTATATCTACTTAACATTTGACCATTTCAATTAAATAAATGATTGAGATCTCAGAATCATGCGAAGCCCTAGGGATACTGACTATTACTCCCTCCGTCCACAATAAGTGTGGTCCGGAGGGAGTGGCACGGGTTTTAGGAGTGGGAGAGTGGGTTAAATAGATGTATTGTGAGTGGAGAAGGGGACCCATGTTTATTGTGAGTGGCGAGTGAGTTAGGTAATTTCCATTTATGGAAGGACCACAGTACCACACTTATCGTGGACGGCACAAAAAGGAAATCGGACCACATTTATCGTGGACGGAGGAAGTACTATTTATTAGTTAACCGTTTGCTTGAGTTTATTACAAATTTCTTGTTAGAAGTATGTCAAGATCTGATGCAACATTGCAACTGCATACAAGTAACAGAATCACAATGTCGCCAAAGACAATGTAAAATGTTTAAGATGTCAATGCTTACATATTTAATAAAAAAAATAAAAATAAATAAATAAATGTAGAGTTGTAATCTAAGATTGAACAAGTAATAACTGCCAACTTCTGCCAAAACTCATGTTTGAATGTTAGTCTATTGGGCACTGGGCAGAGCAGACAGTACTAGTACACCCATGAATTAAACAGGCTGACAAATATTATAATGTGACATTGTGAATTGATGCTGTTTTAAGAACGCAAGGTGGAATTTGAATGTCATTTGCAGATTCAGGTCCTATGCTATTCCAAGGAAGAATATTCATTTTCTCCAACAAGGAAAACATGGACAGTACAACCAATGCATATTTTTTCACAATTATAAAGGTCCACTTCTGAAATGAGACACATGGGAGCCACTTAAAAGACACTCCAGGAGTTATGGCCGTTGGAGCTCATATTGCCATGGACCGAGCTATATGCTAATCGTGAGCTTAATCCTTATTTTTCTAAGTCTACAATGTCTTAGCACATAAAACTTTATACTTATATACGAATCATGGTTGCTGGTTTGATTAAATGAGCAATGTGATTTTTCCGTAGTGTCCTTATCTTTTTCATTAAACTAAGACGGCAAAGTAATACATTTAGCAGATCCAATTTCACTCCTTAAAACCCAAACGGCTTCCAAGATATTGGCACCGAAGTGCAGTCACTATAAACGGAGCATTTATCGTTATATCACAAACCAACATCCACAATACAGCTGCTGCAACCGAACTCGATAAATTCATGATAACAAAGATCAAAAAACTTTTCAAACCTGTGGCTTCCCAAACCAGGTCATCGACTTGAAAGTAGACAGCCTCCTAAACAAATCGCCACGGTCCCAAGGCCTGCAGACCGGTGCTTGAGCCGCCGCTGGTGAAAGTGACAATGAGCCCCCCGATTCATTGCCAGTTAATTTCCTCCGCACTGAAGACGGATGGGGCCGCTTTCGGCCGCTTAATTGTTGAGCTCTGCATTAATCGGCGCACAAACAAGCGAAATACGATTACCACTACCAATAAAAGTATCAATAGTTCAACAATCATAAGCTACAGTTGTGTAAAAACTGCGAGCGAATTAGAGAATTTGTAAGCTCCTGGCATCTTCGCAACCAGTTATATTAAAAATAGGGTTTGTGCACCCACAAATGACCGAAAATATGAAATTGGCTTCAAATTGCATCGAAATAGAAGGAATTTCTGGTAATGGAAAAATTAGAATAAAGACCTGGCGTCTTTAGAGTTGGTTCGAGAATTGGAAGGAGCATGCGAGAGCTTCTTCATTATCGCTTCGATCCTCTTTTCAGTCTCTTCTGCCATCTTTCTTCTTCCGACTCTCTTCTCCCTCTCTTTCTCTCTCTACACGGCGGCCGGAGTCTGTTCTTATATTTGCTTATTATTATAACGATCTTTTGCTTTTAACTAAACTATTTATAATTTTTTCCCAAATAATAAATAATAACCAAACTATTTATCAATTTCTTCCCCATTCCATAGTGAACGTTTACGTATATAGGGGATGGGGGGATTGGGGCATTTTCTGTCTAATAATAATAATATTGAGTTCTTTTTATGATAAAATATTAAGTAAATTTTGTTCATGTGTAATTAATAAAAGTTATAATTGGACCTAAAAAATATTATTGATTGAAAAGTATAAATAATGTCTTTTATTATAGATATTTATTCTAGTATATTTGTTTTATCAAAAAAGAAAAAAAAAGTTTAAAACCTAAAGAATACTGGATTTTTCTTTGAGTGAATTGATAGGGGCAACTAAACTCTGGGAAATTTGGTAAAATCATCATCATCATATCATAGTATATATAATAGCGATAAAAGTTATAATTGGACCTAAAAAATATTATTGATTGAAAAGTATAAATAATGTCTTTGTATTTATTCTAGATATATTTGTTTTATCAAAAAAGAAAAAAAAAAGTTTAAAACCTAAAGAATACTGGATTTTTCTTTGAGTGAATTGATAGGGGCAACTAAACTCTAGGAAATTTGGTAAAATCATCATATCATCATCCCATAGTATATATAATAACGAAATTTACGTTCGCACTATGTAGCGTGTTTACGATTCTCCATTCCTATTTATCTTAATTCTCGTTTATTCTGCATTATTAATTCATGTACTATATAGTATAATAGAATAGTTTTTCTTTAATAATATAATAATGCTCATATTATAGAGTTTAATTCTAATTCTAATAATATATTTAATTAAAATTCACCATACTTTTGTATTTATCTTATATACACGCATAAAGTAAAGGGGAGAAATGAGATATTAGCAATTCTATAGATAAAAATACTAATTCTAGCAACAATTTTAAAACATATAAAATCTAACAATTCTAGACTTTTTTACCCTTTTATACCATCATATACTCAAGTCAAAACCTCTACATCCAAATATTAAAAAATCACTATTAATTAATTAATCTATCTATCTATATTAATACATAGAATAGATGTTTATTTTCTCATCAACCTACTACTTTGCACCACCAATCAAATTTGATTAATTAATTAATTAATTTTCCAAATAAATAGATATTCTTCTTATTGAAATATTTAATTTGACTAATAATTCTTTTGTTATTAATTATCTATCCTACATGTGGAATCCAAAAATCAATATAAAATCGAACTTTAAAAGAATCTCATACCCGTTTTTACTGACAATTAGACCTTTCAAAAGAATCAATGATTAAAAAATATTTTCGTACATAATAATACTTATTAATAATCTAATCTATAATCTATTTTAAACTAAAAGTATGGAAATAATTAAAGATAATGTACATGAGAAATAAGTAGCGTCACCAAAATCTATTATTAGATGCAGACTTCGTATTGCTTAATAATATGAGATGTTTTTTTAAGGGCAATAATATGAGATGTTATCAATAATTTATTATTATAAGGTATTTTGTTATTAATTCTCTAACACGTGAGTTTATAATCGAATTGAATTTCACATCTCTTTTTAGTGAGATTGGTGCACGTCTAATAAATACCTAGAATCATATGTATATTTTCATAATCATAAGTCGCCTTATAATCGGATTTGAGTTGGGTACGAGTTTATAAATTCAAAGTCGGTTCACATGTAATAGCAATGAGAATTTAGTGCACCATTACATGGATTTTTTTTATATTTACTTATTTCCATTTTCATATGAACTATCTCCGATTTCAATATTAGCAAGATGTTTGAATCTCAGTTCAATGATCGAACCGAAATTGATAGATAAGAATGCCAAATTTAGCCTAAAACTAACATACTCGAATAAAAAAAATATTAATCTGGGCCTAAGAGCATTCAAATCGGGGGGTCGATCGCTGGTGTCGATGCCCCTGCTCGACTCGACCCCATCGACACACCGATGTCGAGCGCCATTGTAGCGGGGTTGAAGGCGCGGTGTCGAGAGTGTTGTCGTTATTTCGACACCGCTCTCATCCCATTATCTTTTTATTTTTATTTTTATTTTTATTTTTATTTTTCTGACAATAAAAAAAAATAAAAATCAATGATTGGATAGATCCGGGGTCTATATATCAACCTCATTATCAAATTTTCTACATGGGTCTATCCAATCATTATGACCCCACCAAAATCACCTTCACCAAGGATAGACATAGGGTATATCTTCCTCCCACTGTGAATGCTCTAAGAAGAACAGTTCGTCAGATTTTCTGGTACCCGTCTAAACTACATCCTATTGGGACAAATTTAAATATTATTCAATGAATTTGAGACGAGCTTGGATAATAAAATAAGTATGTTGCCTTTCGAATTTCTAGATAAGAGATAAAATCATTTTTTTTAATTTACACATATAATAATGTAAAATTATCACGGGTTACTAGTTAAAATGTTATTCGAGGGCTTAAATTCATTATTGTAACTGTTAAAAAGGTGCAAGAACTTTTTACACTACATGTTACTTCAAAAAACAATTAAAAAATACAGTACATGTTATCCTAAAATATATAAGTATTACTTATGAAACAGTATGAAATTCATCATTTAAATTGAACAAAATCTAGAATCTACTTACTGATTTTATTACTTGTTAATTCGAATTTTTTCTTTCCTCAATGTTTCATATATTGTCCTTATGTAGATTATGATCTGGCACTCTTTGTTGATCGCCGCCCTAATATCATAAAAAAAATTGGGTTTTCTTAGAATTGTATAAGATGAGAATGTGAGACATGAGAGAGAGAGAGAGAGAGTAGATTGAAATCTACATTTTCTTTCATCAAAATTATGCATTAGATAGAAAGATGAGCTACAAAAATAAATATTAACACAGGGGCAAGTTCTACGGTGGTACCTTCAAAACCATACGTATCTACAAGACATAAGCATCCAAAAGAAGTACCTAACAAACTATGATCAAAATGGTGGATACTAGAAATTTTAGCATTAATTTAGATCATAAGATCGAAAAAGATTAATGCTATCAGTTACTTTTATCGTGCAAATCTATTCTAGATCGACAAAAGAAACTCCCAAAAGATGGTGCAGAAGGTTTTACTAGAAGAATTGCTGGAGCCAGCAACAGTTAACTGCATCCTTCTCTAAACCTTCTTTCAATTTGCTGACTTCTTGTAGTGCTTGTTCCAACTCCATCTTGTCTATTGGTAACTCTGAAAACTCCTTCAAGAACTGGCGAGCCCGTTCAGCGCCTCTAGTTACATCATCAGAGTCCTCTACTCGCTTCCGTTTGGATCCCACCTGAATATTATGGAGACAATCCCAACTGATCAAATCCATGAAGAACACATTTAATTGCATGAAAATATTGGTTGAGTTAAAATATCATTTTCTTGCATGACCCCCTTGGATAAAGATAATAGGGATGATAAACAGAGCGAAGTGAATAATATTAGAGCAAAAGACCATTAGTCATCAAGTAGACAAGAGTTGCAGCACTCTCATTTATAACTGAGATGGACAAAAACAACCCCATCTCACAAAAACGCCAACTATTAAAGTTTGAGCCCTGTCGGAAAATGAAGCCATAAACAGAACACTTAAAAGAGAAATGCCTCCATCTGTAACTGAGACTGTGACGTGTAATCTTCTGAAGTCTAGCATTGAAATGAACCCTGAACCCTAGACCATAGCAAGTAAGTTTTCCATAATGTGAAAACTAGTCTGAAGGGGCAAGAGAGATTGGTAGTGCCTCTAGGTTGCGGACACTACTTTATTGAATAAGAACTCTCTGGAGCAAATTGTTGACTAGCTAAATTATTTAACAAGGTGTTAAAAAAAATTACCTCTTTTGGATCAGAAGGCGAAAAATCTTCCAACTCAGATGCCTTAGCTCGGGCAAGGGCAACAACACTTTCTGGAAAATTAGCAAATTCCGCAACATGTATGCCAAAACTTTGATCACAGGCTCCTGCTTCAACCTAAAAAATAAGAGGCAGTGTGCACACCTTTTCATGAGTCAGAAAAACTTAAAATTAAAGGCTATGAACTCTAAGTAATCTGAATCTCGATAGCCAGGGCCCCATAGAAGCCGTAATACTGTTTGTAACAGTATACAAATAGACTGGCACTACACAGTTACTAGGTTTGAGATAACCAACGCTAAATGATCTGTAGTGGGATGATCACCACCTGTCCACTGACTGTACAAATAGACCTCAAACAGTGCCCTGAAGACTAAATCAGAATCCTCTTTAGGGATAATAGTAAGCACCAAGAGGTTGAAGGTGAGAATTAATGCAAAAAGATATCCCATGCATGCACACATTCAATTGACTTTCTTGCGATACTGTGTGTGTGTGACAGACACACACACACACGCGCACGCGCAGACAGACACACACAGAGAGAGAGAGAGAGAGAGAGACCTTGTAAAGCATCGTAAGCTTGCGACTTGACGAGTCAATGTGTGCGCTCACATGATAATTAGATACTCCTGGAAGTTTCTTGGAAGATTGTTCATTGCTAGTACTTTCATGAGCTAAGGCAGTTAGTTCGTGAAAATGAGTTGCAAATAGTGTAGGTGCTTGTATTACTTCAACTATATGCTCACAAATTGCCCAAGCTAGGCCTAAATAACAAGAAACCAGAAAAAAACATTAGATAGATAGATATGTAAGACAACAAATAAACATATAAAATGCTCAAGGCTGAGAGAATTTGAATATGTCAAAGCAAAAATATTAGAATAATTCATTTGAATTAAGAAGTTCGAGTCAGACCTAGACCTAAGGTCTAGGTATTAACACACGCAAAAATATTAGAATAATTCATTTGAATTAAGGAGTTACATTATTGTTCCTATATGTGATCCACATGCATATTTAGTACTCTTGATGGCTCGATTAATTTTAATTTCTGCAAATTGTTTAATAGAGAGCTTGCACATAGATTAACACACTCAAAAGTAATATACCTTCTACAACTACACAATCTATGGCCCTGTGTTAGTAAATTACCCATCTTGCAAATTACTCACTAAATGATTTACTTGATAGCATATGAAAGAAATCTAAGAGGTAGACTCCATCAGCATCAAAACTTGCTGTGTTCATCTGCAATACACATACTCTTCCCTCACATTTATGAGGAGACACCACAGAAACCTCGAAGAGAACTTAACATGCAAAGACATGTTGACATATAATGATCTGAACTTTGCAAGACCAAGAGAAATATAAAAGATGTTTTAATTTGCACGTGGTATAAATGTCTTATGCTCACGTATGCACAATGTGAGAGATCAGGAAACTTCGATATTTAAACAAATGTGAGACTAACCAAATCCATCATATGTGGATGTGCCACGACCTAGCTCATCAATTATGATTAATGACCTCTCAGTTGCTCCTTTCAAGATCGATGCTGTCTCCAGCATTTCTTGCATGAATGTCGAAACCCCGCGTAGCTATTGAAAGAAAATGAGAGAAAAAATTGAAATATGGTTTAAAGAAATAAAAAAAAAGGCGGGCAGTTTGCATCCACCTCTGACACAATAAGAGCCTAATATTTTATTATATTGAAAAAGTGGCATGAAGACAAGAGGACTTGGTCGAACGCACAAGAAAGAAATGCCACAGTCAATGACATTCTTATTTGAAAAAGGTATCCTAAAAAGATGGCTAACCACCTTCGGACAGCAAACAAGGTTTATTTTCTGAAATTGGAAAATAGAATCCAATTAAGAGATGTTATATCAGAACACACTTCACCTGTGATGCAACAAGAAAAACTAGCTTTTCAAAAGTATTTTAATGAAACTACACCATTTACAATTCAAGAAACTGTGCAAACCAATAAATGAAATTGAAGTCGAAGTGACTACATCTACTATTTAATTAAAGTCAGGAATGAAAAAATAGCTCTAAATATGCCTTTTAAGAAGATTATCTGACACAAAATGCAAAGCACATTCTACAGATCTAAGAATACTCAGTGCTCTCTGCCCACGCCAATCCAGATATCTTAGCTATACACTCCAAAACAAGGTTCTGTATTCTGGGTTAATCAGAGGCAATAGTATGTATACTGTAGTTCAAAAATATGTCAATGGACCTTCCAATTTAAACCAACAGAAATAAGTTCAACCCAGAAAGCCTGATCTTACCTGGCAGTCACCAGCACCGACACGAGCAAAAATGCAGTCGCGTATAGAAATGCTAGCATTGTCGCATGGGACGAAAGAACCAACTTGTGCCATTAGAATATTCACACCAACCTGATCAAAAAAATTTAGATATGACCTTTGTTCAGTGGCTGAAGTTCTAAATAACAAAATGCACTTTCTTTCTACAAGAGGTTAATAGACATTTTTCTTTTGTGTCCTACTGGTGCATGCCTTGCTGAACACCTTATCTTCAGCAATCTGAACATTAAGCTATTATAGCAATCTTATCCTGAAGATAATGCTTGTATCTTGCCCTCCAGTCCTCATTAATAATGTTTTATGAGCAGCAGAATAAAGATTTAACATTATGAACAGTCAAAAGTTGAGAATAACAATAAGAAGATTGAAGTTAAGTGATGTGCCTGACCTGTCGTATGAATGTTGATTTTCCACCCATGTTAGGACCTGTGATAATCTGGAACCAGCTTTTTCCCCTAACCTGTAAAGGCAAATATGTGTAGGGAATGACACAATTCTACAAAACTTAAAAAGTTGTTATATCCTTATATAAGAACTTACAAGTTTACAATCGTTTGGGATAAAATTCACCCAGTCTTGAGCTTCAACACAAGGATGCCGACTCCCTTCTAAAATAATATCTCCTTCATCCTATGAAACAAGGGAACCATGATCATGGGGGAAAAGAGATGGAAAGAGAATAGAAATTGAAGAAAAAAAACTGGTTCTTGCAATGGGAGTCTGAGTGATCAATCAACTCTTACTGATGGAGTGATGATCGGCCGTGTGTAAGCAGCGGGGGAGCCAGCAGCCAAATCGGCAAAACTAAGTAAAACATCCAATTCCGAGAGCAAGCAAGCTAATCGTTCAAAAACCTCCACAAAGAAGATATAATTGGTTAATACGCATAATAGCACTAGCAATAATACTAGCAACAAGAACAACGCGACAACAAGCATAATGATGATAAGGAGGAGGATGATCAGTGTTATTTGATTGCAGATGAATGGATGACATCCAAGTAGACACCATGGAAAATAGATACCTCAGAAAAACTTGCAGCAGTTTGGACTACTCGAGCAACCAATTCTTTCTGGCAAGTTTTATATTCATCAACTACCTTCTGGTATTGGTCACTTAGTGTCTTTAGCTTTGTGTTCGTAAACTTTACCCCATCCTTGCGAGTTTCAAGGACAATAAAGTGGGCATTGAGCTTTTTCCTTACTTTTGGCTCCTCCTTTTTGGTAATCCTATAAGCATATCCATATTGTGTCCCTTTCTCTAATTTCAGAGCTTTATCAAGAGCCAGATCAAGATCATTAGCAGCTTTTCTGTGCAAATCATGTATTTGATGTTCCAGAGACTCTTGCTCGTTTTTCAAAGTCGATAAGTGTGAATCATACCCTGATGAAATCATGTATTCCCCATTCTCAAGTTGATCAAGGTCAACAGAGGCTTCCACAAGACCAATGAATTTGTTCAAATGCTTATCATCAGTCCATGTCTCTATAGGATCCAAGTACCTTTCCTTGATCAATGAAGCAAATTGGCCAGAGTACTGTTCCAATGCATTTTTAATGAATGGAAGTCTGATGCTAGACTGCAAGCCAAAAAAAAAAAAAAAAGCACCAGTAAATCGTGTATGGTAGGATTCTGACAAGATTAATTACCATTTCTTCAGCAATTCAGAAAGCGATAGTATTAAATAAGGATGCAATTAGGCTTACATGAAAGAAGATAAATTACATAATTACATTAACAAGATATCAGATCTCAAAACAAATAATGTGCAAATGTCCTGAGAAATGAAATTGTTTATGAGACATTGAAGATAAATTTTCTTATGTGAGACATGTCTGAATTTATCTCCTGAAAAGTTCTTTAACTTAGTTAATATGTGAACAGCTGCTCCCTTAATAAAATGTTGAAAGAAAAAAAGTGAAAAATAGATATAAGTAGCATTGAATAAAAATAACCAATTATATGTAAATGCACATACCAACAACTATATCTTAACACAACTAGGGATTCCCCACCCTTTCATAACCTTGGGTTATTCTTCTATACTAACAACTGTTAACAATTTATTGGTTGGTTAAATGTCAGATTAGAGTACTGTGATAGACTGAGAACTAATTGATAGAACTCAATTTATAGCTACAAATCTAGTAAAATATTTAGAAAGAAAATATATCCTTTGTACTAACCATGACAAATAATGAAATACAATTGACAAAAACAAAAAGTTCATGCTAAGGCCTTAACCCATTCACAGACCAAGTATACTGTTCCAATGCATTTTTAATGAATGGAAGTCTGATGCTAGACTGCAAGCCAAAAAAAAAAGCACCAGTAAATCGTGTATGGTAGGATTCTGACAAGATTAATTACCATTTCTTCAGCAATTCAGAAAGCGATAGTATTAAATAAGGATGCAATTAGGCTTACATGAAAGAAGATAAATTACATAATTACATTAACAAGATATCAGATCTCAAAACAAATAATGTGCAAATGTCATGAGAAATGAAATTGTTTCTGAGACATTGAAGATAAATTTTCTTACGTGAGACATGTCTGAATTTATCTCCTGAAAAAGTTCTTTAATTTATTTAATATGTGAACAGCTGCTCTCTTAATAAAATGTTGAAAGAAAAAAAGTGAAAAATAGATATAAAGTAGCACTGAATAAAAATAACCAAATATATGTAAATGCACATACCAACAACTATATCTTAACACAACTAGGGCTTCCTCACCCTTTGACTCATAACCTTGGGTTATTCTTCTATACTAACAACTGTTAAGAATTTATTGGTTGGTTAAATGTCAGATTAGAGTACTGTGATAGACTGAGAACTAACTGATAGAACTCAATTTATAGCTACAAATCTAGTAAACTATTTAGAAAGAAAATATATCCTTTGAACTAACCATGACAAATAATGAAATACAATTGACAAAAACAAGAAGTTCATGCTACGGCCTTAACCCATTCACAGACCAAGTGTACTCTTTTTTTACTTGTTTGCTAGTATACAGTTCAAAAACTTTTTAATTTCATTACTGAATGCATATCAAGTAAACCAAATGATACCTGATACAGCTTAACAACATGAACTAGATTAGCCTTTTTTTTCTCAAGAGAGCGCGTAAGTCGCTCTATATCTGAAATTCGTTTCAAGTGCTGCCGTAGATCTTGGCGTAGGGCAGCATCCTCAACAAAAACTTGTACAAAATCCAGCCTAAGGTTTATCTCAGTTACATCTAATAAGGGCTGTTTAAGCCACATGTGCAGTAGGCGCTTTCCCATTCCAGCAGTACAGGTTCTATTCAAAAGACCAAATAAGCTAAAGTTTTTGTTAGCATCAGATTTGCTCTCCATGACATTTAGTGCCCTCATTGCAGCAGAATCTAACCTCATGTAACTATCAAGATCATACCTTTGGATCTTGTAGTTACCATAATTGGTCTCATCAGCAAGGAGATCTGCATAAGACATTATACACCCAAGAGCACCAGGTGCAAATTCGAATGCAGAAAGCAGATCTCTTACTGGATCTATCGAGCCTTTCACGAGCCTACCAAGATCCTGTACCAAATCTCTTCCTTTAAACTCGACTTTTCTTCTTTCCATCACCATTACACCACACCTGGACAATGCATCAGTTAATGATTTAAACTCACTAGATTTGGCAATCTCTGCAGGCAAAAGACATTCCTTACAGCCAAGAGCAACAAGAGTTGACTCCAAATTTGTATAGTGGCTATCATCAGGAAACTCAGCCAATCCAAGTACTCTCTTAGTGAGATCAACATAGCCCAACCCTACAGTACATCCACTTTCACGGAAATTTGAAATGACGGCCACAATTGCTGGAGAGTCCTGCATTTCATTATTGGCAAACAAAATCTCTTCAAAACTGCCTAAATTTCCAGGGCTTCCACTTTTCACAAGTCTCCAATTTGCTCCATTGCCCTCGTACAGTTCCAGAGTGTGATCAGTCCTCTCCAAAAGAAGGTCTCTCACCACGGTCTCAAACATATTCTTGCTTACACTAACACTAGCAATGGCATCAGAACCACTTCCAAGTTGGCGCACAACAGTTGTAGTGCGGTAATAGGTCTTCGCAATGAAGGTTGCATTTTCGCCATGTGTGGTATAGTAGTCCTGGGGAAAGAGTATCAAGTTATTCAACTAATTTGCATGGATCAAATATAGAAACCAAGCAATAAAAACACGGATAGAGATTCCTGAAGTGCACAGCAGTTTGAGATATCAATCTCAAGTTAAAGTCATACATTGCGTACAAGCCCATCTAAATTTGCAACTTAGCAATTGACATGTAAAATGGAAGAAATATGTCGGGCAACTACAATGTAGCATGTTTTTTGATGTGCCAACTGATGGCTTATGATGACACTGCAGCTAATCCAAGTAACGTACAAAATAAAACTTTGACCTTAAAATGTCAGAAACAATCACATTCATTCAAGGCTATCAATATTCAGAGCTGGTAGTTACTCGGGTGGCCTATATTTACACTTACATTTATTTTTCACATCCTTAATTTCCACTCAAATACTAACCATGCTCAAAACAGAAAAATCCGTTCTCTTGTAACAGCCAAACAACATAACATATCAGAACCAGCTTTCAACTATTCAATAATCAGAATCAATGCATTTCTACTCAAAGAGTATACTCACTTTGACACTGAACACAAAAGCACGATGCTGAAAGGAGCACTAACCTTACGATCGAAGAATCGAATTGCTCGTGAGTCCTGCAAACAGTAAAAAGAAAGGTATTGCCAACAATTTTCCAAACAATGTTTTAGCACAATATTTACCCCCAATCCCTAACCCAACCCCTGCAAAAAACAATAAATAAAAGGTTAGAGGATTGCTTACGGTGTGTAGCTTTTTGAAGAATGAGAGAAACCCTTGAGCTTGTCTGGCATCTACGGCACATGAATCCCAAGTTAATAACGATATTAGCATCAAATAGAAGGGAAAAATAATTGATTATCCATGCCATAAAAATGAAAAAACAAATTAGGGTTTAGGTTGTACCGAGTTTGAGTTCGGGAAGCTTGTTCTGCTCCTCAAAACTGTCGCCCATTTTCTTGTGTAGGAAATCTAAAGTAACGATTTAAGCAGCAATGCGGTGTGAGACTGCTATTTCTTCTGCTGCTCAGCAAATTACCATTCGAAACTCTCGGGAAAATATGCTGGTATGGTTACGAGAAGGAGAAGCGAAGCGGTGAAAACACCATTGTTAAGGCGGAGAATTGGCGGGAATAAGTCGCGGTTCTCGGGAGGCAGCGGGGCGCGTGCTCGCACTTTCCCTATTAGTGTCTGGTGCGCCTTTTTCCATTCATATAGAGAGGGACATTGAAATATTTTTTAATACAAAAACTACATGAGACCTAAGACCTTTTGCTAACGTGCGTGGGGGCACGTGGGATGTACCCGTCTAATTATTATTCTCTCTATTTATGAAATGATTGTCATATTATAAATGTTATGGGTTTTAAAAAAATAGTAAACAGTAATGGATAATAGTGGATATTATTGTAAGTGGAATAAGGGTCTCATAATAAATATAAATAAAGTAATGAGAAATACTCCCTCCATCCACGGAATGGTTGTCACATTCTAATCGACACGGGTTTTAAGAAAATGGTAGGTAGTAGTAAATTATAGTGAGTATTATTGTGAGTGAAGTAAGGGTCCCACAATAAATGTGAGTGGAGTAAAAAAAGTGGCAACCATTTCGTAGACAAACTTAAATGGCAAAAGTGGCAACCATTTCGTGGACGGAGGGAATATAATTTTAAATATAAGAGGAAATGCAGTCATATATCATTAGACTACCCGCGAGGGTCTCCAAGGGGTCTCGAGACCCCTCGCCCTGGAGACAGCCGCGTTGCAAGCCCGGCGAGCTCGAGACCGGCTCGATGCCAGCGCGTGGCTTACACGTGCCAATTTTGTGAAATAAAAAAAAATTAAAGGTGCGTGAACACGCGCCTAACGGAAAAAAAAATAAAAATTCAAACGTTGGCGGTTCAACGGCTACAAAGCCGATTTATTTATTTATTAATTAATTTTTAATTCTTTTCCTCCACTAAAAATTCAACCTCTCATCCCTCATTCATCCCACAAAAAAAATACAATCTCTTTCTCTCTCAAATTCAACTCTCAAAAAATGTCTTCATCGAGCATGTCATCTTCGTCGGTAGAATATGTCGAGACCGGCACCGACGACGAGGTACTGGAGATGATGGAGGATGTGGAACGAGCCCTCCGTGCACACTTAGCGGAGAAGAAGAAGAAGAAGAAGAAGAAGAAGAAGAAGAAGAAGAAGAAGAAGAAGAAGAAGAGAGTGAGGTCGTTCGTCGACCGCAACCGTGAAGCGGCGTGTGCGCTCCTACACGCCGACTACTTCACCGACAACCCGACCTACGGCAAACACTTTTTCCGACGCCGTTTCCGGATGCATAAGCATCTGTTCTTGCACATCTGCAAGACGTTGGAGGACAACGTCCACTTCTTCACGCATCGACAACATGCACTTGGCCGATGGGGCTGACGTCGATGCAAAAATGCACGATGGCGGTGCGACAACTGGCCACCGGTGGTGCTGCGGATGTGTTCGACGAGTACCTGAAGATCGAAGATAGCACGGGCCGGCTTTGCCTCCAAAAATTTTGCCGAGCAGTGATCGACCTCTTCGGCGAGCGATACTTGAGAAAGCCAAATGCTGCCGACACCGCTCGTCTACTCCAAATGCACGAGGCGCGGCATAGGTTTCCGGGGATGCTCGGAAGCCTGGATTGCATGCACTGGGCTTGGAGAAACTGCCCAAAAGAGTGGGCGGGTGCCTACACGCGTGGCGATCAGGGCGTGCCTACCTTAATTTTGAAGGCGGTGGCGTCGTCTGATTCGTGGATCTGGCATGCCTTTTTTGGTTGTGCCGGCTCCAACAACGACATCAACGTCCTCAACCAATCTCCCTTGTTCACCGACGTGCTTGAGGATAGAGCTCCGGCGTGCAACTTCACCGTCATGGAAAGGCAGTACGATAAGGGGTACTACTTGACTGACTGGATCTACCCGAGTTGGCCAACACTGATCAAAGCACCGAGGGTTGAAACTGACCCAAAGACGGCGAGGTTCAAGAAAATGCAGGAATCGGCCAGAAAGGACATAAAGCGGGCTTTTGAAGTTCTCCAAACCCGATGGGGAATCATCCGGGCTCCGGATCGGTGTTGGTATACGAGACATTTTCGAGATATCATGTTCACGTGTATTATTTTGCACAACATGATCATCGAAGACGAGCAAGAGGATGCGGAGAATTAGAGAGATGATATCGATTCTCCGTCCACTAGCAGGATATCCCAGAGGGCCACTCCGATCGCCTTTGAAGAATATCTCCGACGGGAAGCCGATTTGAGAGATGCTCGGAAGCACCATCGACTTACCAATGATCTCATCGAGCACCTTTGGCGAAAATTTGGAGCTCTATCCGAGTAGTCCATATTTTAATTAATGTAAAAAAAATTTATTTGAATTAATGTAATTTTTTATTTTATTTGAATTTATGTAATGTTTTATGTTATTTTTATTAATGGAATTTATGAATTAATTTAATGGAAATGGGGAATTATTTAATACTCCCCCTATTCAAAATGTAAGTCTTTTTAGGTTTTTATAACTTTTGTAAAATATAAGTCATTCTAGCATTTTTTACCTTCTAAATCCATAATTACCCTTAATTAACTCACCTCAAAATTCACATTTTCATTATTCACTAATTTCAATTCATAATTAATTAAGGGCAAATTTGATAAAAATAAATTTTCTTAATTTGTGTGCACAACTCTAAAAAGACTTATATTTTGAATAGGAGGGAGTATTAAAGATAGAGACAGCTTAGAGACCGTTGGGTTGCAGGGGTAGGTGTTTCTAAAGTGTCTCTAGTGGAAAAGTGCGTGTTGAAGACCCCTTGGAAACTACTAGTGGTCTCCAAGGGTTGCGGATAGCTTTAACCTAATTGTAATATAAAAAAAGGTCACTAGTTCAAATTTTATCAATTTTTGTCATATGTTTGCTTTTTGGACATTTATACCCTTATGTTTTGTACTTTATTCCATCTTATAACACTCTCTCTACTACTTTTTCACTTTTATTTTCTTATCTCTTTTTTCTCTCTCTTCTTCCCTCACCTCACGTCTCTCTCTCTCTCTCTCTCTCTCTCTCTCTCTCTCTCTCTCTCTCTCTATGTGTTCTTCCTCCCTCAACTCGACTTTGTAAGAGTTCGTCGTCTCCGTTGTCGTCGCCGTCGTCCTACGCGATTTTTGTCACAATGTTTCTTCGTCGTCGTCGTCCTTTTCTCTTGCGGTTTTTGTGCGATTTTGCTGCAATTTGGTTGTGATTTGTGGGGATTTTGCTGATTTCGGTTTTTTTCCTGCAAATTTGTTCCGATTTTGTTGTGTTTTATGCTTGGATAGTAGTTTAGAAAGTGCTACGTGTGTTCGATTGTAATTTTTAGGTTATGCTTGGTTGTGGCGTCAAAGCTATGGAGGTAATTTTCTGGCGACTGAATTCTGGTTTTCGATTTCGATTTCTGGTTTTGAGTTGGTACGTTTTCACAATTGCGTACTGGTGTGTACCAAGTCCACTTGGTGCGCAGTACGTATTGATAAATACGTACCGTGTACCTTAATTTGTTTTCTTGGTACGCAGTTCGTACTAAGCTTTCTTGGTACGCAGTAGGTATGTATTAATGCGTACCAAGTGTACTTGGTACGCAGTATGTATTTATTATTGCATACCAAGTTTACTTTGGAATGCATTACGTATTTATTAATGCGTACCAGGTTTCATTTATATATTATGATGCAAGTACGACCATCTTCTTTAGTGGTTGCGCATGGAGGATACTGGAAAAAGACATTTATGAGGGTGGTAGGAAAGAGTATATTCTTATACCGCCTAGTGGTATAAGCTTTGAATCTTTATTAGCAAAACTTGAAGTTTGAATGAAGAAGGATAAGAGTATGTATATGTTTGATATAGATGGTTTAGTGCAGTCTCCTAGTGGTGAAACTATGAGAATGAAGATTACAGATGATTTCGAGTTGTCCTATTTGATAGATATGTTGGAGTTTCCTACTGTATATGTGACTGTTTCTTCCACGATTGATGAATTTCATAATAGGAGGAGTCCTTTAATTGATGGTGGTGTGCAGAATGAAGACCAGAACAATTTTGATGTTCCTTGTGATGAGTTGGGTTTTGATGGCATTGGTGAGAATGATGACCATGATGTTGGTATAGCAATGTAGATGGTAATAGCGATGTGGGTAATGAAAGTAGTGCAGGACGGTGTTTGTGGGTTATTCCCGGTGCAACCCAGCAAGCATCTCTTCCGTCGGAAGAAGTAGTGGCACCGGTTGTGCGTGTGAATGAGCTTGTTCAGGGTGGCACTTTTGTCGGAAAGAAGAAAATGAAGTCAGCTCTTGATTTATATCACATGAAAAAGCATCTCGAGTATATAACGATTCTATCAAACAAGGTGTATTACCATGTGAGATGCAAATTAGTAGAACGATGTGAGTTTGAGATGCGAGCAAGTGCAACATCTAATTTGTGGCGTATCAATCTCTTCACTCGTCACTCTTGTGTGGATGATTTGAGATATCACCCGAATCCTAAGGTTTCTTCTAGAGTTGTTGCTGCACACCTTGGCCCAAAATTTAAGGAAGATGGTTCGTGCCTTAGGCTAAAGGATATTCGATCACATATATGAAGAGAATTTGGTGTGAATGTAAAATATTCTACTGCTTTGGCTGGTAAGCATCATGCTCTGGAACTCTCATTTGGCGATGCCGATAATTCATTTTAGGTTTCTCTATCATTTTCTATATTATTGTCGCCTAATTATTATTGGTAATTTTGGTTCGCGTGGTATGATTTTCAAATTTCGTACCATGTTTGCGACTGTATTACCAGTAAACGGGGTACAATTTTACGAATTGTACTCAGTGTACCGATAATACACTTGCAAACTTGGTACGAAATTACAATTGCGTACCTAGTGTACAATAGTTAATATAGTATGTTATGTTTTTCTAAAAACGTACCAAGTTTTACCAATTGTCTTAGTACAATTGGTACGTTTTTGTAAACGCGTACCTAGTTTGCAACTATATTACTGATATATTCGGTACGTTTTTTCAAATGCGTATCATGTTTAACAAGTATACTTTAGTGATTATTTGTATTAATTGAGATAAATTCTTTCACATGATTCTCAAGTTCTTATACATGTTGGAGTAGATGAATCCAGGTTCAATTGTGGACCTTCAGACATGTCCAGATGGTTTGTTTGAATATTGTTACTTTGCTCTCTCTGCGTGCATAAGAGCGTTTCGTGCATGTCGGCCCGTGATTGTCATTGACGGGACACACTTGAAAGGGAAATACAAGGGCATTTTGTTTGTCGCAGCTACGAAGGATGCTAATAAACAGATTGTTTCATTAGCATTTGACATTGGTGATGTGGAGGATACTTCATATTGGTCGTGGTTTTTGGAGCATGTCCGTCAGACGTTTGGTTGCCCCCCGGATTTTATGATAGTTTATGATCATCATCTTAGCATCAAGAATGCTATAGATCGAGTTTATCCTAGCATCCCTCGTGGTCTTTGTACGTTTTATATACAGGGTAACCTGAAGACTTGGGGTATCGTTGTGACTGATCTATTCCATCTTGCTGCCAATGCTTAGAAAGTACAAGACTATGAGGGATATATGAACAATTTGAAGGAGGCCTCTCGTGGTGGCTATGAAAAGCTTCTGAGTATTGGTCTGAGCAGATGGTCTGTTGCGCTATGCCCCGTGCGGAAGTTTGGGTTTGGTACATCCAATGATGTAGAGAATATGAATTCTAGACTTTGGTGGGCTAGAAAACTTCCAGCATGTTCTCTTCTAGAATACTGTCGTAATCTTGTGCAATCTTGGTTCTTACAGCGGCGCACAAAATCTGGATCTAGAAATGAAGAATTATCGGTATACGCAATAAGGCAATTAGGTAAAGCTGTCAAGGTAGGGCGCGTGATGAGAGTTGAACCGATATATGAGATGAAGTTTAATGTCATTTCTGGAGTAAAGAGCAATGTTGTTGATGTTGCTTCCAAAAAGTGTTCATGTCAGGCATGGGATCTGGACTTAATACCCTGTTCTCAAGCTAAAGCAGCAATCAGATGAAGTTGAAGTTTTATGTGTTGGGATTAATTGCATATTCGTACCTATTTTGCCAAAACTTCTTAGTACACCTGGTATACAATTGTAAATGCGTACCATGTGTACCGCGTGAAAATTTGGTACGCAGGTATGCTTTGACTAAAAGTGTACTGGCTTACCAAGTTTGGATGTTGTACACCCGATACGCATTTACAATTGAGTACCAAGTTTGCTCATCAGAACTTGGTACGCAGGTACGCTTTGACTAAAAACGTACCGGCTTACCAAGTTTGGATGCGGTACACCTGGTACGCATTTACAATTGTGTACCAAGTTTGCTCATCAGAACTTGGTACACCGGTACTCATTACCCAATGCGTACCAAGTATCCAAGTTCTCATGAGGTACACATGGTACGCATTTATAATTACGTACCATGTTTTCCTTCGACGAAGTATTAATTTTTCACTCATTTTTAGGTTTAAGAAGGAATCCACACTGTCATATGTGCATGAATATTATTCTACTGCGACGTGGCGCAAGATTTATGCTGATGATGCGATGCCTATTCCGGATAAAGATTCGTAGTGTGTGCCGCCGCATGTTGCTTCAAGGATTGTTCTTACACCCAAGGAACCTAAGCAAGCTGGGCGACCACATACAAAGAGGATTGTCACTGGATCTCATACCAAACGAAGTCGAGGGTGTTTGTGGTGTCATAAGAAAGGTCATTATATGAGTACATGCCCTCTAAGATGCCGCTTTATTAACCCGGAAGAAGAAAGGAGTAGCAACCAACTAAGCGTCAAATTGCAAACCCGCAAAACTAAGAAATGTGGTATTTGTGGTATTGTGGGTTGATAGTCCCGATACGAGTTCTGGTGTATGGGGGGGGGGGGGAATACACCAGTTAAGAATTTTAAAACAACCCCCGGAAAATTATCACAACCGAGTAAGAGGACTCAGCTGGAATCACAACTGAGTAGGAAAACTCAGCTGGAAGAGTGGTGCTGTGCGGAATATGGTGGATAAAAATAACTCGTATAAAATTAACTCACGCTCAGATGCAAGGTCGGTCAATAACCAAATCAGTTGAGAATGCAAAGATGCAGTTTTAAGTGCTGGTTAGTTGGTCAGTTGAATATGCAAAAAGTAACTGAATTTAAAACACAAACACACAAAGGATTTACGTGGTTCAGAGATAACTCCTACGTCCACGAGGAGTTGTGAGTCCACACAACGCAGTCCAAATTCCTTAGGACTGGAACCACAAAGCTTACGCGGGCTTTGCAACCGTTAAGATAAGTTTGCGGGTACTTATCAACCTTACAGATAAGTTTACGGGTACTTATCAACCTATCTACTCAATTTCGGGAAGAGTATGATCCTAACAACCTTTTTAGGGGTGTGAAAAAGGGTGGGGTTTCCAACTGCTAGCTCGAACAAGGAAGTGAGCTAGGATCTAAGCTTGAACAAATGAAGACTCAAACTAGGATCGAAAACACCAAGACAGATTCTAACACTCTATGAACTCTCAACTAGTGATGTTCTTAGAGATTAATTGCAGTTTAGCTTGTATGCAGTTTTTCGTTCTTTCGCTCGTTTTTCTCTTGTCTGTCCTCTTTTTGGTGAATGAATGAAGGCCTCTATTTATAGGCGGAGAGAATCAACTAGCCGTTGGATGAGCCGTTGATCTCTGTTCTGTGAAAGCGATGGCTTGTCTCTCATCTCTGCAGATTTTCCCGATTTGGCAACTGTGAACTTCTGCTTTCCATCTGAGACAACCTTGTGTTGGGCCAAATGAGGTAATGACAGAACGTCAAACCTTCACGTGACTTCCCATTTGAATTTCAAATTTCAACCTTTGTTTTTCAACATTGGTTGGTCGGTTGAGAAGTTTTGGTCTTCATCTGAGTGGTCTTCAGCTGATATTCCATCTGATCGCTTCCTTCATCTGACCTTCTGTCTGAAGAGGAACAGTTGAACTCTCAGTTGTCTTGAACTTCATGTTGTCGATCTTATCAGTTCGAGTCCTGCAACTGATGTTCTGTATCTTGAACGCGCAGTTGTCTTTCACATCTGATGTTCTATCTCTTGAACGCTCAGTTGTCTTTCTTACATCTTCCCCCTTGACTCTCAGATGTCTTTCTTACATCTGATGTTCTATCCGAGTAAAGCCTTGTTGCCGTCTTCAGCTGGAGTCCTGTAAAGATAAAATCTCAACATTGCTCAAACAGCGAGCCTAAATACTAACATTAGGATCTGACAACATCTACTCGGTTGAGGTCAGTTGGTTTTGGAATCAATCAAAACTTTACTTAAATTTCCTAACAATTTCCCCCTTTTTGATGATGCCAAAACCCTACTGATCTAAACCCTACTGACCTATCTAAAATCTCAGTTGAAATTCTAGACAGTCTATAAGATTAAACATCAAAGGGTTAGCACAAATATAACATGGTATTGAAATAACTTTGCGATTCAGAGCTTGGACAACTAGAGATTGTACGTCAAGATGGGATATAAGATGAAAGTTTTCACAGATAAGCATAGAAATCAAAATACATCAGTTGCTCAAAAACTCTAACTTGGCTTAATACTTCAGCCCATACTTTCCAAAAATTCTAACAAAAAATTCTCTTTTAGCATCTGACTCCTTCGATATATCTATCCCATGTTCTTGACACACTCTTCTGGCTTCAGCTGCAATCTTCGTCCTGTTGGGATTTCTTGTGTCTGGGATGAATGGAGGGAGATATGTGACCTTCTGAGGCACGGGGACTGTGTTCATATCCAGTTTTGCATCAATCATTGCACGTCTAAACTGGCTGAACATGCCCGGATCCCCAGAGTGCAACTCAGTCAGGGCTTCCTTGAACGCTCTTTTCGCATCCTCAGTTGTGAACACCTTCCTATAGTAGAAATCATTCACAAACTCTTGCTTGAATGATTCCCAATCGTCATTCCATTTTGCAGGCATCCACTTATCCACATGGTTAAAGCGTCCTTGGAGCTTGATCTTGCCAGGCAGTCTCTGCTGCTTCATTCTTGCTTCAGCCTTCACTTGATGTTTTTCAATTCGTCGTCAGCTGCGGGAGGCAACATTCCTATCCAAGTTGGTGGTAACCTTGGCAAGCTCTTCCTCAAATTTGTTCACTGTTGTAGCTTGATTGGCAGCAAAATTCTGGATCCATTCTGGATTCATATAGTCCTTCTCCGGAACATCCATAGCCTTAGCAGCAGCAATACACTCTTCGGTTGTAATACCGTCGAGTTCAGCATCTAGCTCGGCTGCAATCTCGGCTATGGAGTTGTAGGAAACTCCATACTCCTTGGCTTGTTCCATGTCCTTCGTCATTTCATCTCCTCTGACAACAATAGATTTCAGCATTTGTTGTTTCTTGTCGGTTGGCTTCGGAGCGGACTTCTTCTTTTGAGCTTTCTTCTTCGGCTGGGCCTTCTCAGCTGAGATTCTTCGGCTGGGCCTTCTCAGCTGAGATTCTTCGGCTGGTGTCTCATCTTCCCCGATCTCATCTTGCTGCATCACATCTTCCCCCTTTTTGGCATCAGCAACAAGGCTTGCGACTGAGCCATCCAGAGAGGTGAGTGTCTATTCAGCTTGCTGAATTCGATTGAAGAGTTCATCAACAGCGCATTCCACTTCAACCTTCTTCGCCAGTTCCTTATCATGGCGCTCTTCATCAGCTTTCTTGATGGCGGCGAAGGTTTCAGTGACTTCAGTTTGGAAGGCGACAAACTCAGCCCATCTGGATTCGAACCGAGAATCCCATTCTTCGTCCTGAGTCTGTTGAGATTTGGCAAGATTTGAGTCAGATATGGACTTGAACATGTTCAGTTCGGATTTGATTCCCAGAACTGTTGTCTTTAGATCTGAGATGTCTTTGCTGGTGGAAGTTGAAAGATCATCTAGCTTTGTCTTCAGCACATCACTCTCTTCATGCAGCTTCTTGTGCTTTTCCTCCTGAGCTTCCATCATCCTCAGCTGTTCTTCTTTGTTGAGCTGGATATTGGCTAGCATCTTCTTCCTCAGTTGATTTACCCTCTCAGCGATCAGCTCACATATTTCATCTGTGGAGGGTGCTGGCTGATCAACTGGAGCTGGTAGTTCAACTGGTGCTGGTTGTTCAACAGTAACCATGGCTTGGCGATTTCCCAGGTACTGTTGAAGCTCCTCCTCCTCCTGCTTGGCTGCTGCAGCGGCTGCGTCAAGGTCATCAACAAAATCAGCAGACTTGACCAGCATGTTGTCCAGGAAATTGACACAGTCTTGTTCAGCTGTCTCCCTAGTGTCTCTTCCTTCTGCCTTGCTGATGTCCAGTCGGCGAGTCAGCAGAGTGATCTTATTGTTGTATGCAACCTCCAGGTTGGTATAATTGAAGTACTCCCTTATGCGTGACTCATCGGCCTTGAGCTGGTTCCAGCTGTGTATGCGGATGGTATCTTCCTTGACATACCAGTGGCTGAAGATTATGTTGAATTGATATAGCAGCTCAGTTCCGAGAGTGGCAAAAGTAGGCATGTCGCGCGCCTCTGGGAACATTCCAATCAATTTCTGAAAACAGTAGGCCAACTTGCCTTCATGTTCCAGCGCGACAGCTTGACAATCAGCCTCTTCGTCAATGGGAGAGGGAGAGAGATTTTCATATGGAATCGGTGCAAGGGTTTCCTCAACATTGGCCAGAGAAGTGGTCTCAATGTTGGCATCGAGCGGGGAGCTCGGAATTTCTGGCTGTGTGAGGAGGTTGGGATCAAGAGGTTCCTCAACATTGGCCAAAGAAAATGGTCTCAATGTTGGCATCGAGCGGGGAGCTCGGAATATCTGGTTGTGTGAGGAGGTTGGGATCAAGAGGTTCCTCAACATTGGCCAAAGAAATGGTCTCAATGTTGGCATCGAGCGAGGAGCTCGGAATATCTGGTTGTGTGTCGGTTAAGGGGATCTCTTTGGACTGTACGGCATCAGCTCCTGCCGTGGGGGAGGTTGGAACATCTTCGGGTTCCTGGGATGAGGAAGATGCATCCGAGGAGATGATCGGCTCATCTGCTGGTTCAGTTTCCATCCCTTCCATCACATCTTTGTGAGGAACAACCTCGAAGGCAGCCGTGTCAACTGAGTGACTTGACTCAGATGGCTCCTCCTCAGCTGGTACCTCTTCAGCTGGTGTGGCAACTGACTTCTTCTTGAAACGAAGTCTCAACTTCTTCTTTGCTGGCTCTTCCCCTTTCTCCTTATCTGACTCATCCCTGAGTCGGCGTGCGGCTGTCGATTTGGAAGTGCGGCCGGCAGCTGGAGGTAGCTCCTCAGCTGTATCTTTTTCTTTGGCTGACTTCATAGCTTCCCTTTTTTCTTTAGGAGTATAGACACTCCTAATCACATCCTGAGCTTTCTTGGCTGTTGGGAACAACATCTGCCTCTTGACTGGAGTCTCCTCACAGTCTTCCCACACCATGTTCTGATCCTTCGTTGCGAGAAGGATCAGGGCAGAAATCTTAACTCCAAAGTTGAGAGTTCCCTTGACACTCAACAACTTCTCTCCGGAGTCAGTTGTGGTTTCGGTAATCTTCTGCTTCTCCATAATCAACCGGTGTTCGAAGTATTTGAACCAGTTGACATTATGCTTGTGCTTGTGTTCCAAGGCAATCAGCTGCTTGAGCTTTGGTCGGCTGATGTCCCCGAAGGCTCCGCTGTATCCGAAGATCACCTTGGATACAACATCGAACAAAAGTCGATGTTCGGGCTTCAACTTTGTTCTCTGCATGTTGCTCCTCAATCTTTCTGGGGTGATGAGAGCATTCTCCAGAAATTGATCGGCATCTACATCGGTGATGTTCTCTACGGTGTCCGTGGCGGTGAGATTTGGTGGAATGATTGAGCGTAGCAAATCGGAAACTGGAATGGAGGCGGTGACACGGCGAATCGTTTTGGCAAGAACGTCGTGCTGTCTGCAAGATACTTCTGACACGAGGCCATCTCGGCTGTCGATGGGAGTTTTCAGGTTCAGATAGAATTCTCTGACCTGTCGCCTGAGAAGGTGAGTGGGGAAGAGCGTCGCCCACTTGAGAAGGCCATTTTCTCTGAGAAGATCGGCGATGGGAGAAAGCACCGGCAACTCCAGAGCATCTTCCGACAGAATTTGCTCGAAGTGGATCTTGGATAACATCATGTCGAAAGACTCCTCGTATGATGAAGGGACTAGAGAAGGTCCAGAAGAAGCCATCTTCTTTCCTTGAGTAGAAGCTTATGGTGCCATTTTAATATTGCTGTGAAGTTTATATATAGAGAGAAGAAAACAAGAACTTGCAGAAAATGGTGAGACAAAATCGGAGACGAAGATGAACAGTTACTGCAGATATACATAAGAATAGAAGGTAAGAAATCACTTCCTGATTTTCCGCCTTTTATAGGTTCGTGGGTCGATTGAAATCGACGGCCAGGGTTGAATGGCGCGAATCCATCAACGGCTGAGATCTCGCGACTGTTGACTAGCTTTGACTTGACGTTGAATTCCGAGTTCCAATACGCGCGAGTGAGAAGGTGAAATGTTTTTATGTCAGCCCAGTCGCACTATAAAGTAAGGCTATTGATGTTCAGCCGTACTTTACATTAAATGCGCTATGATGGCTATATTAATCTAACTGACATGCTCAGGAATGTTTGAATTTATTTCAAACATTCTCATTTAAGACACAAACACCTTCAGCCATAAATGATACCTGTCAGCTGATGTCGGAATCAGCTGAGTTCCAATGTTGCGGCATACCATCAGCTGACTCGAGTTCATCTGTTCAGCTGACGTCTGATGTCTTCGGTTGGCGATCCGCATATGAGATTCCCCCTTCATCTGAGCTTCCCCCTCAGATGGATATCTATCTCTTCACCTCGGCTGACTCCTCATCTGATGGATCCAACAATCCAAGGAGATCGCATAACATCTTGAACCGTGCTTCGGCTTGAGGTTTGGTGAAGATATCTACTCTCTGAATCTCAGTTGGAATCTTCTCCATAGATACATCCTTCTTCTCAATATGATCTTGGATAAAATGATGTCGGATGTCAATGTGCTTCGTCCGAGAACGGTGAACAGGATTCAAAGAGATAGCAATGGCACTTGAGCTACCACAATGGATGGGATCCTGTCCAGTTGCGACTTCATAATCTCTCAGTTGTTGCTTGAGCCACAACACTTGCATGCAACAACTACCGGCAGCCATGTACTCTGACTCGGTTGTAGAAGTGGCAACACATGCTTGTTTCTTGGAGAACCATGAAACTAGTTTGCTTCCCATGAACTAACAGTGTCAGATGTGGACTTCCTGTCCAACCGATCTCCGGCTAGATCTGCATCTAAGTATCTGGTCAGTTAGATATTGTCGTCGGTTGGGTACCACAACCCAACATTAACAGTGCCCTTCAGATACTTAATGATGTTCTTTGCTGCCAACATGTGTGCTTCCCTCGGCTGAACTTGGAACCGAGCACACACTCCAACCGCGTAAGATATGTCTGGCCGACTGACAGTTAGATATAGCAAAGAACCAATAATCCCTCTATACTTACTGGCATCCACGAGTTTTCCCTCAGATCCGGGTTCAATCTTCCAGTTAGTATTCATCGGGATCCGTGTGGTTTTACTTGACTGCAAACCGAACTTTGAGATGAGCTCCTTTGTATATTTGGATTGATTAATGAAAATCCCTTTTGATGACTGCTTCACCTGTAGTCCAAGAAAATAATTCATCTCGCCCATCATTGACATCTCGAATTTCTCCTTCATGAGAGTTAAGAATTTCTCGCACAGCTCCTCCGACTTGGAACCGAATATGATGTCGTCGACGTAGATTTGCACAACAAGTATATCTTCTCCAACTTTTATGGTGAACAGTGTTTTGTCAACTGACCCTCGTTTGAACCCCGAGTTCAGAAGAAAACCACAGAGTGTCATACCATGCCCTAGGTGCTTGCTTCAATCCATAGATCGCTTTCTTCAACTTATACACTCTTCCATCGCCAGTCTCAAAACCAGGAGACTGTTCAACATAAACATCTTCCTTAATATCACCGTTGAGGAAGGCACACTTCACATCCATCTGATAAACCTTGAATTTGTGAAATGCGGCATAGGTTAGAAATATTCGGATGGCTTCCAGCCTTGCAACAGGCGCGAAGGAATCCTCGAAATCAATTCCTTCTTGTTGGCAATATCCCTGAGCTACCAACCTTGCCTTGTTTCTCACGATGAATCCAATGGCGTCTCTCTTGTTCTTGAAAATCCATTTTAATCCAATGACTTTAACACCATTTGGTCTTTCTACCAACTCCCATACACAGTTGCATAGAAATTCATTAAGCTCTTCTTGCATGGCTGTTGTCCAATGAACACAATTGAGAGCTTCCATAATATTCTTCGGTTCTGGCACATCAACTACGAAACATGAAATCATGGCAACATCTCCTGCCTGTTCGAACTCCTCAAGAACTGCCAACTCCTCAGTATATTGGGCGTAAGTGTTGGAATCTTTCTCAGCTGAGTCTGGATTTGCAACTCTGCTTCTAGTACTCACACCTTTGGCTGGATCTCCAATGATGTTGTCCTTGGAATGATCTTCATACCATCTCTTGTTGCGTCTTCCTTCTTCTTCCAACAATGGTTGTTCCGTGATCTGAGCCGTGGGAGATGCTGGGATCTTTTGAACTGGTGATTCATCTGCTATTGAGTTTGGATCCTCAACATGGACAATATTTTGAACCGAGCTCGGTTGGGCTTTGGATGCTGATGCAGTTGGAGTAGCATCAGTTGAGGTTCCCCCTTGAGATGAGCTGGGGTCCTCACATTCATCTTCAGAGGAACAAGGATCATCATCCTCGGTTGCCCATACCAAGGGTTCAACTAGATTCTTCTGCCTTAGAACCTGCGATCTGGTTAGAGCTGGTGGAACATGTGGATCTGCTTGTTGTCCTTTAGCCTGTTCCCTGCACTCAAAAGTAGATTCATCAAAACTAACATGAGGTGTTATCTCCACAACACGAGAGCTGTTGTTGAAAACTCTATAAGCCTTGATCCGAGCAGCATATCCGAGAAATATGCCTTTCGAAGCCTTGGCGTCAAAAGTTTTCAACTGAGTCTTCCCATTGTTGTGAATATAACACTTAGAACCAATAACGCGAAAATATGAAATATCAGGCTTCCTGCATCTCCATAGCTCATATGGAGTCTTTCCCAACCGCTTGGTTAGAAGAGACCGGTTCTGGGTGTAGCAAGCTGTGTTGATTGCCTCAGCCCAAAATCTCTTTGGCAGAGCTGAGCTTGTCAACATGGATGTTACAGCATCCTTCAGCGTTCGGTTCCTTCGCTCGGCTACTCCATTCTGTTGTGGAGTATGCGCAGCCGATGTTTGATGAGTGATTCCGTGCTTCTTGCAGTATTCGATGATGGTTTCATTGAGGAACTCAGTTCCACGGTCTGATTGGATAGAAATGATTTTCATCTCTTGTTGGTTCGATATATGATCCATCAGCTTGGGTAGCTCATCTCGGGTTTCGCTTTTGTGACGCATGAAAATGGTCCACGTGTACCTGGAGAAATCATCAGTAACAACAAGTGTATACTCGTTACCATTCATGCTTTTGGGAGTAACAGGCCTGAAGAGATCCATATGGATCAGCTGTAATACTCGGTCGGTTGAGGGAATCCTTTTCAACCGAAAGGAGGACCTAGCAAGCTTTTCTAACTGACATGCATTGCAGATATGTGTTGTTGAAAACACACAGTTTGGAATGCCCTTTGCATGTTCCTGTCTCGCAAGTCGGTTCATTGTTCTGAAATTCAGATGGTTGAGCCTTTTGTGCCACAGCCAGCTCACATCTGAACTGCTCTTTGATAACAGACAGGTTTCAGGAGGACTACTGTTCCAATCTGCATAGTAGACATTCCCGGTTGGGGATCAATTTCCCAACAATATGACTTGCTTTGTTCTGATATTTTTGACCCTACAGCCCTGTGCATCAAACTTGACAAAGAAACCATTATCACAAAATTGGCTAAAGGAGAGCAGGTTATGCTTCAATCCATCAACATATGAAACATTGGGAATTGACACGAGATTAGTTTCAAGGGTACTGTAGCCTTTGGTGTGACCTTTTGAGTTGTCACCAAAGGTAACTGATGGTCCTTCCTTCTCCACGAAACTTCCAAGCAAATCCTTCAGATTTGTCATGTGTTTCGAGCATCCACTATCCATCACCCACATGGTATGTGATGTTTTATTCTTCCTCAACTGTTTCTCCTGCTCATGCACAGAGAAACACGCTTAGGTCCCCAATTTTAGTTGGGTCCTGGAGGGTTAGAACCAGTTCCCCCTTGAACTGTGGGTCGTTTTTCCCTATATATTCGGATAGATTTATCATTCCAAATTATCTTTCCTTCTCCATCAACTATAACAACACCTCGGTCATCCTTAGGCTTGTTGTTATTGTTGACTTTCTGATTCTTGGGAGGAGATTGATTTCTCCCATTGTGGGCTTTAGAAGGAGAGGCGTTCCCCCTGTTTTGTTGACGAGGTCGGATGTCATTTTGGAATCTTTGTGGCTGAGTCTGATTCCATCTTCCTGACTGTTGACGACAGATGTTCATGCCCTATTATTAATTCATGTTCTGGCATGAATATTCGCAGTTGTTGATACTGTTCCACATAGGTTGACTCTGATGGAACCTCTGGTTGTTCTGATGATGGAACCGATGTTGATTCTGATGGTTGAATCCCTGTTTGTTCGGTTAATTCCATCCTTTCTGAGGTCGGTTCTGAGGTCGGTTCAGAGGTCGGTTCAGAGGTCAGTACTGAGTGTATCTCCGACGTCTTTGGTTCCTCTTCTGAGTCCTGGAACATTCCCCCTCGGTTGTTGTCCCAACCGATGAATTCTTCAGTTCTCCAACCACAGCTCTCTTTCCTTTGTCAACTGCAGTTTCCTTAGCTGGTTGTGCTTGCTGTGACGTGGAGTTTGGATTAATTTGAGGAGTTGCAGACTCAACCGGATTTGGTTTGGCAACCGTGACATCCACAGCCTTGACAAAAGTTGCGGGTGGAATTCTAGAGTCCTTGACCATGTCGTAACCGAGTCCAGACACGTCATCCATTTGTCTTTGATAACTGATGAGATTCTCGATGATTTTGGATGATTGATATAGCTTTATCAGGTTGTCCTTCTCAGTTTGCAAATCCTTGAGGAGAACAACTATATGCTCGGTCTGTGCGTCTGACTTCTTTATCAGCTGATCGATTTGTGCCTCTTGCTTGTTCAACTGATCATGCTGCTCCTTGATCTGCTCCTTTAGCTCCTCATCGGTTGGAGCCTTAGTTTGGTTGGCCACATTCAGTTGACTTTTGAGATTTTCAATTTCTTCGGTTTGACTTTTAATCAAATCGTCCTTTTCGGTTAAGGATTCTTCAAGTCTGGCAAACTGATCTTGAAGACTCTTAAACTCAACTGATTACTGATGCAATTCCTCACTGAGTTCTAGGAAATCACCCCAAGAGGGTTCCAACTCTTCATCTACTGTTTCCTGCATGTTAGTAGCATTAGAAGAATTTAAATTAACTGAACTAGAATGTACCTCAGCATCATCCTGGTCAGTTCCAAATGCCATGAGACATTGATCCTGTCCGATAGCGTTGTTGGTGGAAGTCAGCTCGTCCTCATCTTCGGTGTCAGTGAAGATGTCCATGTCATGAGCTGCTTCTTCTGCAACCATGGCCTTGTTCTTTGCATTTTGCTTGGCCCTCAACGCTTCTCTATCTTTCTTCGACAGATCTAGACAATCAGCTTTAAAGTGTCCCTCTTTGCTGCATTCAAAGCAACTGTTGGTCACATACTTTGAGTTATCTCGAGTTCGGTTGGATTTATAGAACCGTTTGTATTTTCCGAACCGAGTGTCCATGTCAGCTAGCTTCTTTGACAAGGCAGCGATACTCTGTTGCAACTCTTCTCTACTCGGCTCCTTCGAAGCTGTGTCCGCAGATCTTGTTGCCCTTGATGTTCGCGGCTTGGAATAGTCAGCTCGAAGTGCTACTGCCTTTGTTCTGGAACCAACATCCTCAAGTCGACTCGTCTGCCCCGAGGACTGAGTTGATCTTCGTCGATTCACCTTGTATTCATTTCCTTTCAGGATTGAGAACAGCCTGTTAGTTCCTATCTCTCCAAGATCAGCTCGGCTTTCATGAATGTTGGTGAAGGTGTCCCATTCAGCTGGTAGGGCTTGTAATACTTTGAGGTTGATCTCTCTCAAAGTATACTTTCCTCGTCGGATAGACTGAATCCTTCGGATAATATCCATGAACCGAAGCTCCAACTGATCAATGGTTTCATCAACTCTTAGACAGAAGTTGTCAAAATCTTGATAAGCATGGGAGAACTTGTTCTCCTTGGTTTCATCACTCCCTTCACTAAGAGATGCCAAAATGTCCCACATCTCCTTAGTTGTGTTGCACTCTTCTATCCATGGAAGATAGTCTTGTCCAACTGTGGACATGATAGTGCTCTGAGCCCAGAAATCCAGCTGGCTCACTTTCGCTTCCTCAGGAGTGAAGTCTTCTGGCTTTTTCTCAACCATCACCTCAGTTGCATCCCCTTCATTGGGATTTGTAGGAGTACGAATGACTTTTTCCATTATGGTGATCGGTCCGGAAGTGATCACTTGTTGCATTCGATAATGCTTGGACAGTAGAATCTTCTTCATCCGAGTCTTCCAGGATGTATAGTTCACAACCGAAAACATGACAACAATCTTGTCTTTAACATCCATCTGCACACAACAAACAGAAAAACAGATGCAAGCAGATATGCACTAGCGTGAAAAAAATCTATTCAGTTGACCACTGAAGAAAACACCTCGATTCACACCTCGTGAAACAGAGACATCAGTCTTTTGAACCACTGCTCTGATACCACTTGATGGTCCCGATACGAGTTCTGGTGTATGGGGGGGGGAGAATACACCAGTTAGAAATTTTAAAACAACCCCCGAAAAATTATCACAACCGAGTAAGAGGACTCAGCTGGAATCACAACTGAGTAGGAAAACTCAGCTGGAAGAGTGGTGCTGTGCGGAATGTGGTGGATAAAAATAACTCGTATAAAATTAACTCACGCTCAAATGCAAGGCCGGTCAATAACCAAATCAGTTGAGAATGCAAAGATGCAATTTTGAGTGCTGGTTAGTTGGTCAGTTGAATATGCAAAAAGTAACTGAATTTAAAACACAAACACACAAAGGATTTACGTGGTTCGGAGAGAACTCCTACGTCCATGGGGAGTTGTGAGTCCACACAACTCAGTCTAAATTCCTTAGGACTGGAACCACAAAGCTTACGCGGGCTTTGCAACCGTTAAGATAAGTTTGCGGGTACTTATCAACCTTACAGATAAGTTTACGGGTACTTATCAACCTATCTACTCAATTTCGGGAAGAGTAGGATCCTAACAACCTTTTTAGGGGTGTGAAAAAGGGTGGGGTTTCCAACTGCTAGCTCGAACAAGGAAGTGAGCTAGGATCTAAGCTTGAACAAATGAAGACTCAAACTAGGATCGAAAACACCAAGACAGATTCTAACACTCTATGAACTCTCAACTAGTGATGTTCTTAGAGTTCTGTATCTTGAACGCTCTATGAACTCTCAACTAGTAATGCAACTGATGTTCTGTATCTTGAACGCTCAATTGTCTTTCACATCTGATGTTCTATCTCTTGAACGCTCAGTTGTCTTTCTTACATCTTCCCCCTTGAACTCTCAGATGTCTTTCTTACATCTGATGTTCTATCCGAGTAAAGCCTTGTTGCCGTCTTCAGCTGGAGTCCTGTAAAGATAAAATCTCAACATTGCTCAAACAGCGAGCCTAAATACTAACATTAGGATCTGGCAACATCTACTCGGTTGGGGTCAGTTGGTTTTTGAATCAATCAAAACTTTACTTAAATTTCCCAACATGGGTCATACTCGCCAAACATGTCAAGATCCACAAAGATTTAGTTGATAATTGGAGATTTATTGAATTCTATTAGATGTGTTCTGTTTGTCATGGTTTCGAATTATATTAGATTTATAGTAAAGATTGGTACGTTTTTATATATATTGTAACACATAGGTAAGTAAATTTTGGTACGTTTTGTTCAATTGCTTACCTTGCATACTAGAAAAACAGTAATGAAATTACATTTACGTACCGTGCATTCCATATTGCAACTACATAGTGATCTTATGCATAATACAAATATAGATCAAAATACATAGTATCAGTAGCATATGCTAATAGTTATCCAAAATACACATTCAAAATATTCTAATGTTTATGCATTCACAAAATACTATTTATCATCCATAAAATAGTAACACCGCTTCACTGTTCATTCGTTACCTCCATCCAAATCCATGAGGACTGCCGGGATCACTTCCTCCATGCTGTGGGCATAAATCGTCCTTGCTATGTGGTCTCGATACTACTCACGGTCTTATGGCGCTTCCAAACATCTTTGCATTGGGTTTTTTGAAATGAGTTGCTCGACATACTTGAGCGTATAGATGCCACAATCATATCTGTTATCTTGCTGGAATTTGTTTCTTTTGTGGCCCTTCTTGGGAGGAAAGCATAATTCCCACTGGCAGAATTGTAGGTTTTTTATGCGATGCTCGTTGTAGTATCCAATGGCATGATTTACGGCATCGTTCTTGTCATTGGGAGGAAGAGATCTCGTCGATTATCAAAATAGTGGTCTTCGAATGTATGTTCCTTTGAGTTATAGAGAGTCATCTTCTGCTTTTTCAGATCTACCAACAAGGTGCCCCAGTGATCCTTATAGAAGCACAATGCAACTATCTAAAACCAAAATAAAACATGGTACATTATTGTAAATGTGTACCACAAATCTAAGCAAACATGGTACGTTATTGTAAATGCGTATCGTGAAACCAGGTACACTCGGTACGAAATTGTAATATCGTACTGTATTTACTATACATGCATTTAGTAAAACTAGTATGATTTTAGCAATGCATACCGAGTGTACCACGATGTATTGTTACGTATTAATAAAATCTTACATTGTCGCAGTCAACCCAATGTCTCATGTTCTCCCCCCAAGCTGGCTGAACTCCTTCGGCAAACAGGAGCAACCTATTCATTTCTTTTTCGGGGAAGTCCTCTTCAACATCCTGCTTAAATATCTTGCTTGTATAGATCAAAAGTTAACTTTGATATTTGAAAATGAAAAAGTTAACTTACGGTGCCATTTCTGAGCTCAACCAGTGCTCAAATGTGTGACGGCATGGTCGCACGTCATCCGGGAGAAATGGACTGCGTAGAGGTGGAGCTGGAAATCTCCTTCAGATTGGCCTTGGATTCAAGATGCGTACCGAAATTTTAGGAGCTTTATTTTAGGGAGATTGAGCTTGTGGAGCTGCTGGTTGTGGTGCTGGTGGAGCTTGTGGTGCTTGTGGTGCTTGTGGAGCTTGTGGTGGAGCTGGACCTTGTGGCGCAGTATCTTGTGGAGGTGGATCTTGTGGAATTTGTCAAGGCGAACCTTGTGGAGCGTGAGGACCTTGTGGAGCTTGAAATTGTGGACACGGTTCGAATGCTCCAGCCGGAGCTGCATTTGCTTGAAGAATTTTCTGTTGTGGAGGTGTAAATTGATCAGCTTCCAGGAAGGTGTCCCACAATGTGTTTATTTGCGTGCCCGTAAATTGATCGTTTGCCTGTTCAGGGGCCTGCTGGAGAAAAGAGAAATATTGGTACGTTTTCTCGAATTTCTTACCAGACTTGTATTGTAAACTCGGTACACTCGGTACGTTTTGAACAAACGTTTGTTGGTACGCATGGTACGTATTTATGAAAAATGTACCATGTGGTACGATTTTATATATCGTACCATGCGTACCCAATTACAATATAGATCAAGTGATTAAAAATAATTCATCCAACGTATTACGAATTCGGTTACAACATCAAAGAAATAGGAACATAAATGTAAATTGTTCATAACATGAAAAATAAAAATTGAAATTGTTTATGTTATCCCATCATTAAATTGTTCAAATATTGCTATGCATCAACTCAAGATGCATCATGTATCTTATCATCATTTGTTTGCTCCGTCGTCCTCTCGCCGGCTGGCTCTGATGGTGCTCCTTCCTCTTTCTCCGCGCTTCTCATATCGCCACCCATATCGAGGGGGATGCTGCCAGAGTTTGCTTCTGCTACTGCGGGTTCAATGTCAATGTGAGGAGGAGAGCTAGGAGATGTATAATGGGCACTCGTGAAGGGTTGGACTATCCCTTCTTCTTGAAGCTGGTTAACAACATAGGTCCCAACATCCTTCATGAGCTGCTACCTTTCATCTTTGATCCATGAGATCAGCAGATTTGCTGCTGCCTCAGCTATCTCTCTCATAAGAACCGCTATCTCCGACCCTTGCATTAAGGTAGCAAGGACAGAGGAACTAGCATCGGCAGCAGGAGGAGCGATGGAGGTGGATGCAGCGTTGGTATGCTGAGGTGGAGGCGGAGGAGTGTCTTCATCATCTTTGTTGGTAGCAGGCTCTTCATCATCGTCACCATCGTCGGCTAGTTCTCTTTTTCTTTTCTTTTTGGCGTCATTCGGATCATAAATGCAAATTTGCCGAATTATGAGTCATTCTGTAGAGACAGCCAGTATTGTGTTTCCTTCTCAGCATGAGAGGGTTTCAGCAGCTGTCGAAAATTCTGACAAGGATACAAGATGGTTATATAAGTTGTCGGTAAACTTGGTACATTTGGTACGCAATGACAACTGGGTACATAGTTTACCATTTTATTTAGGCACTCTCGGTACGCAATGCCTATTGCGTACCGAGTGTACCTAATAAACTGCTGGTTTAACTTGGTACATTTGGTACGCATTAATAATTACATACCAAGTTTACCAATTTATTTATGGGCACTTGGTACATATTTGTAAATGCTTACCAAGTTTTACTAATAGCGTATTGTGATGTTTTTAAAATGAGATTAGATCTAAGAAGAAATTTGACCACTTTTATCTTTTCTTGTGGGGGGATTTCCGTATCTCTGATGTATCTATACCTTCATTTCTTCTACTTTCCCGACTCCCAACTATTCATTTTCTTATTGCTGCGCCGCCGCCGGACCTTACTCTCTTGTCAATTTATTTACGGTGAGAATCTTATATTGTTGTTAAATTTTGTTGTTTTCGATGAGAAATTTTCTCCTGTTTTTCTTCGGGGGTCTTCGTTCGCAGATTTGAAGATGATGCCTCGCCTTACGTTATTTCTGCCATTCTTATTCTTATATTCTCATTCAATACTTTTTGAACATCAGTTTTTAAAAAATTTCGATATCTTTACCTTTTTTTATTTTGCTCTTTCTTTCCGTTGACATTCTCCACCTCCCATTTTTTTGCACAGCTATGCACTTTACTACTAACAAATCACATTTTGTAGGTCGTTAGAGTACATAGAAATAGATGTGCTTACAAAATGAAAACAATATCACTTATTTTACAATGTACAATGCACAAACAATATTTTGTTCATTCACACGTACCTTTTTGTTCATTCACAATGCAAAAAATGTTCTTTCACAAAAAAAAATAAAAAACCACTTTCGCATGTGAAAATAAACGTTCTTTCACAAAGGAAACTACACTTTTAACATTGTAAAAAATGTTCTTTCTCAAAAAAATCCCACTTTCACATGTTAAAAAGTTGTTCTTTCACAAAAAAACCCCACTTTCACATGTTTCAAAAAAGTTATTTTACAAAAAATAACCACTTTCACATGTGAAAAAAACGTTCTTTCACACACACAAAAAAAAAAACCTTTCACACATGTAAAAGATGTTCTTTCACAAAGGAAACTACACTTTCATCATTGTAAAAATTGTTCTTTCACAAAAAAAATCCACTTTCACATGTTAATAAAATGTTCTTTCACACAAAAAAACCTACTTTCACATGTTAAAAAATGTTCTTTCACAAAAGAAAAACCCACTTTCACATCTGAAAAAAATGTTCTTTCACAAATTTATATTCATGATCACTCATATATATCAAAATTGCTTTTGTGAAATCACTCTATTAAGCCTTCCAAATTTGGTTACTTCACCATAAGAGGTCCGTGGAAAAGTATAACTCGATCACAAAACCCATTTGGTGAAATCTCTAAAAGGAGTTTGGTTCTTTCACATATTTGGTAGCTATTCACATGATTAATTTTGTGAATTAAAAAAAAAAACAAAATGTTGTCAGGTTTGCAAAACAAATCTACTAGGAACCTTCAATATTGTAAAATTTTTACCTTTTGACAACCCATAAAAAACTAAAGTTGTTTGAAAATCATGCTCGCTCTCCTTAAGCAGTTGAAATTTTGAAACATCACCCAAAAAAAAAAAAAAAATTCACCGGGAGTTCATCTTCTTCCACATCTTCTTCAGTATAGATTCGCTCTTCATTTTCCAGATCTGAGTTCGTATCATTGTCGTTCTCAGCAGACAACTTTTTAGGATTCCGCTGCAAATCTTAAAAAAAAAAAGGTTAACAAAAACTTTGAAAACGATAACAAGTTTGAAACTTATACAAGAACAAATCGGAAAAAATGGCAGAAATTACCGTGAAGCTTGCCGGACAAATTACTTGGTTTTCAAAAATACTAATAAAGAAAGATGAATAGAGAAAGGAAGAAAGGACACAACTACATCGTCAGCGAAGAAGTAAAGTTCATCTGTTCTTCAGTCGCCGGAATAGAGAAAGGAAGAAAGCAAGGTCGGCGGAGCTGAAACTTTTCACACAGAGAGAGTGAAATATAAAAGAGTGATAAAAGTGAGATGTAATTTTAATTCTTACCCTATTCACAAAAAAAGTTTGTTACTAGCCTTAGATGTAATTTCTAAAGAAGAAGAAGGGTATAAGAGTCAAAAAGTACTATATTTTAAAGGAATTATATGGGGTGCTAGAATTTGAAATCACAATATGTTTGGTGCTACTTTCACTATCCTCTCTTTGGAAAACTTGGTACGATTTTGTAAATGCGTACCGAGTTTACCAGAATCAAACTGTTACGTTAGGTACGCGGTTATAAAATCGTACCAAGTTTTCCAATTATCTTATACTTATATTTGGAAATCTTGGCACGATTTTTAAAATGCGTATCGAGTTTACCAGTATCAAACTGTTACATTTGGTACGCAATTATAAAATCGTACCAAGTTTTCCAAAGCCTACCAATTTTACCACTCTTGAACTTACCAATAAAGCGAAACTGCAGCCTCGAATGTGGTAAACGATGCCGGATTTGTTTTTTTATCTTCTGTGTCGATTGATTTAAAAGAATCAACAACCATTTGAAACGAGAAACTGCCCTATGGGAATTTTTCCCAAGCTTCCTCATCCTCAACCAATACCTACACCCAGTCCAGAATTTTTTTCCTTGCATTCTCGTAGCCTAGGACATACGACACTGGCAACAGAATGTTGGCCAACTTCAAGTAGTCGTCGTCGCTGACTTTGAGAACAGGTTTGTTGCGGAAAAGTATTCTGTTCACAAATGGTGTCCACACCTCTGCAGGGGTCACCATTTCGTTCCCGAAGAGTCGGTGTAGAGGGAGGATCGCGGTATAGTGTGGTTGGCGTATGGGTTAAATTATGCAGGGTCAAATCTCAGCCCGTTGACCAAAGCAAATTCTGATCTCGAGAAGCGCAGGAGCTTCTTCTCCACCATGAACCAAACAGCTGATTCATCGCACTCATGGAATGGCTCCACCTGACGGAGCACCATCCAGTGTATGGCCTTCCCCAATCGCGTGTTGTAGTCCTGCATGCCTATAAAGTGCCCCAAGCAGGATTGCTTCAGCTTCTCCAAGACAGTGTTGCCACATTCATTGAGGCATCATCGGATGTCAGAAATAAGTGACTCATAACCATGAGTCATCACCTTGTTTTTCAAGGTGCTGAGTTCAAGCCTCTCATGTGTCCAGTTGTGCTGCAATAAGACAAAAAACAATTCAATAAGAAATTCTTATTCACTTTTTAATCATAATCTGCTTGGTAAAAGTGGTAAAGTTTTACAAATACGTACTAAGTTTCCTGGTACACTCGGTACGTTTTTGACAATGCATACCAAGTGTACCAGTAAAGTAGGTACACTTTTGCAATTACGTACTAGCGAACAATGAAATACTGGTACACTCGGTATGTTTTTGACAATGCGTACCAAGTGTACTAGGAATACACTAGTTATATTGGTACGTATTTGCAAATGCTTACCACGTTGCAACTTATATGCTTCGGAACTTGTACGCATTTACAAAATCGTACCAATTTTAACCATACAATGCCATATTCACATCAACTGAATGCAAAATTCATAATTCATAATCTCAGAAAATCAAGAACAAGCTATCCTCAATTATAGAAATTATAGATCTGGAATTACCGGTACGTATTTCACAAAAGGTACCGGGTGTACCGGTTCAATTTTCCTCCAAATTTGTGTGTACCCTAATTCACATTCTACTCAATAAACTAGGTACGCAATCGACATTCAAAACATTATAAACCCGCGAAATTGAATAAATCAAGTGATAATCAAACATGCAACGAGCTCTAAGTTTCAGATCTAGGTTTGGCAAATTAAAAAATGAGAAAACTTACCGGCAAATCTTCAAATGGATCTTCATCATCGGTTTCCTCCTCTTCTGGCGGCGATGAGGCTTCGTTCTCTGTGGGTGGCGGCGACTGTGCTTATTCCTGTTCGGGCGGCGGCGACAACTAGGCTTCTTCCTCTTGGAGCGGCGGCGACTTTACTTCTTCCTCTTGGCGCGGTGGAGATGACGCTTCGGTGCGTTTACTCCTCGTTCTCGTCGCGGCAGTTTTCGGCTTCGTCGCCATTTTTTTTGGCTTCGTCACGCCACGTTTTGCTTCGTCGCAGCCAGCTTTGGTGATTCGCTCGTCGTCGCCGCCGGTTTAGAAACTGCTTCGCTTGTCGATGCGGCGGTTGATTTCTCCGCTGCTGGTTCGACGGTTTTTGGCTTCTTCGTGCACGGCGCCATCTAGCAAAGATATGTAAGAGGTTGATGGCGGAGAGAGGTGACGACAGAGATAGGTTGACGGCGGAGTAGGGTGGAGAGAAGATGAAGGGTTCAGAGAATGAAAGAGAATAGCGGGAAGAAGAATGAGGGAAGAGAGAGAAACAGAGTAATAAATGATTTTTGAATTTTAACCGTACAACCCCACTACTCTATAAGGGTATTTCAGTCAAATAGGGTACAATTTTATCCAAATTTTGTCAAAAGTGAACTTTTGACAAAATTTGATATTACCATGTACCCTAATGCTATAATACTATTTGCTTCTAAATATAATGTATTATGTGGGCCCTACTACTATAAATGGAAATGGCAACCATTTCGTGAACGGACTTAGATGGCAAAAGTGACAACCATTTCGTGGACGGAGGGAGTGTTTTTTTTCGATTTCTTTTTTAATTTTCAGTTTTTTTCCCTCTTTTTTTTTGTTTGCTCTTCGTTTTTTTTGTTTACCACTTCTTCTTTGGTCAAGATTCGAGTGAGGGAGCCGAAGGCCTCGGAGCAAGCCGAAAAAATTCAAATTATTGCCTTACGATTATCCTTATATTAGTAATTAGAGTGAAGGCGGAGCCATAAAATCAAAGCTGAAAGTGGAACCGGAACAAAAAAATAAAAAAAAAATTGAAAAAGTTAAAAATTGACCGGGTCAACGGTCAACTAGGATCCAGTCGCATGGACCCTGCGACGTGCCGCACAGGAGTCATTTTCTTTTTAAAAAATGAAAACTGAAAGGGATATAGTTATTTTATGGTCTGATCTTTTACCCTTAAATTACTTTATAGTCTGACCTTTTAAAAATTACAAAAATACTCTGACCTTTAGCCTTTATGCAAATTTATAGCACAGGAGTAGAAAAGCGATGACCGAATTCACGTCACATTGTCGAATTCATACGTGGCATTTTCGCACAATGTCTTTTAACCTCGTCATCACCCATTTTCCTATTCTTTTTTGGCGTGACACATGAATTCAGCAATGTGACGTGGAACTGGATCACCGCTTTTTTGCTCCCATGCCATAAATGCGCATAAGTGTTAAAGGTCATGCCATTTTTGTAATTTTTAAGAGGTCAAGCTATAAAGTAACTAAAAGGTAAATGGTCAGTACATAAAATAACTATACCCCAAACTGAAATCAATTCAGAACCCTGAACCCTGAACCAGGTTTCCTACTATGAATTCGTATTTCATTCTTTACTATTTTCATTGGCTCAACGATATGTAGAATTGATTAAGATTTATTCCACCCAAATAAAAATACATATCTTCAAATATTCAGAATGTAAAAAAATCGACGAATAAAATAGAGAATGAAACACAAATAGAAGATCCAAGTTAAATTGAAATTATTTGGTTCCACTATTTCATTCCTTAATTTTTTTACTACATATTCTATTTAAGAATATAGGCCCAACTAGGGTTGTAAACGAATCGAATCGAAGCGAATAGTAGTGTATTTGATTCAGATTCGTGACATTATTTGCATATTCGAATCAACATTCGAATATATATTTTTATTTGTATTCGATTCGGAATGATATTCGCGAACGATTCGAATCGAATATTAGGTTCATTTTTTTGAGTTGATTATAGACATAGTATTTGAATATTTGATTCGAAATGGTACACTATTTAATTCGCAATTTTGAAGGAAATTTTCTTAAGTAATGTTTCACCTAAGAAACAATTAAATACTAAATTCAATAACAAATGTTATATCCAATACATTTGCCTAATAAAACACTCAATGATAAATATAGATACTGGTAAAAGAAAAAAAAAGATAAAGTTACATTGTTTCAAAAATAGATTATTATTTTTATTTTATTTTGTTTTTTAGTTTAATTTTTAAAACGTACATATATATATTATATTCCGAATCGAATATAATATTTTCGAATATTATGATTTTGAATTCGTATTCATTAACTAACAAAATCAAAAAAAGTATTCGTACGTATTTTCGAATCATAAATTTTTGAATTCGAATATCACAAATTTAAATCGAATACTGAATCGAGCTAAAATAATTCGGTTCATATACACCCCTAGGTCCAATAAGGCAGAAAATAAAAATGCCCAATCAAAATTAATGAACTTGGTTTTAGATATAAAACTACCACGTATAAATCATCAAGGATTTAGTTTGGGTTAACGTGTACTCCCTCATCATGTAGTAAGGTCCTTCTTTACTTTCAATATTAACATAGTTTCATTCTAAATATAAAAATATTCAACTCTTCAAAAATTGTAAGGATGTATCATTTTTTATTTTTTTATTCGTATTTTTTAATAATCGTATTCAAAGTTAGTGATACCTTGCTACTAGAGCAGAGGGAGTACGAGTTTGAAACGTAATGGGAGAACATATTTTGTGTATCAGGGTGTAAATTAATTTCACACCAACTATTTATTGCAATATAATGAACACTTGATGTTCGATGTAATCAATTAAACAAATGCTTAATTCAAAAAATAAGATGAACTGTGACAAATAACATCATCTGGAGATGATCTGACAAGTACTTTGTTCCTCTCAATAATTTAATTCAGTTTTTTAGTCATTCTAACAAATTACCTGAAAAAATAACTACGATATCTCACAACACATATAATCATCAATGGCAATAACCCTTAAAGTCATGCAAAAAATAGAAATCACCTTATCTTTCATTCTCCTAATGGCGTGCTCCATGAAAAAGAAAATCTTTTATCTTTATTATAAACAACTGATTTCATAACACTAGCACTAGAGCTATAAAAAAATGGGATGAATTATCACCGAAAAATATAAATATCACTAAATATAAACACCCTAAATTATTGATAAGGGTTTCAATACCTTTACACACACCCAATTTCTTAATTAATTAAGTTGATTAAGATTTGTGGGGTGCAAATGTTATACTAGTATAATCGTCCGTAATGTTATTTAAGATTGTTTGTTCGATTACTTTGATCTGGTTAGAAGGACAAAAACACAGATAAAATAAACAATTATTTAAGAATGGAAAACATTTGTCGCCTAACTTCCATTCATACTGCGTACAAGCGACAGAAATCATTTGTCTTACATGTATAGTTAATTACTAAACAAATCACTATATTTCAACTATAAAATGACTTAAAATTTTAACATATTAGCGTTTTATTTGTTTCAATTACATATTTTTGGATAGAACCAGAAATTGACGTGTTATTCCGCGGAGGACCACACGATCTTCAAACGCGGATATCTCATGCAGTAAAGCTAATTTAATGATATAAATCGAATAAAAATGTGTTAATTAAATAAAGTTTAATTCGTAAATTTCCGATCCTCGTATGATATATATTTTTCATTTAAACACAATCTAGACTAAATCGAGTTGAGTACTAATGTACAATATGTTTCTTCATTTATTAGCTACATAACAGTTTATATGTAGTTCTAAAAAAAAACAGCAGCGTTTATATGGATTTTATACAAACTAAATGATATCATAGAAATTAAAAAAAGATGACATACGAAATTGATTGTGGACATACAAAAACATCGTTATTTTTTACAAAATACTAGTAGTATGCTTACTTTAAATATTAGACCACCATTGGTAACTATTGACAAAACAATATGTAGAACAAGTTTCTTAAAAACAAAGAAATGCCCTTAATTTTTATTTATTTGCATGGCAAAAAAGACAATAAAATGAAATTGTCACCGTTGGAACTCGATCGAATAACAATACCAAATATATAGAGTGTTGATGACGTTAATAAAATCAATACACTATGACTTTTTTTTAAATATGTGAAAGAGGGAACGGTGAGAATCGAAGCCTAAACTTCATTGCTTAATTATCACAAGTGTGAGCACTATACTTGATGACGATTATAAAATCAATTCACTATATGACTTTTATTGTCACGAGCAAGCACTATTACTTCTAAACGCATGAATGTCGAGCTTTGAAATAACCAACATATTACCATTAATTGTAAATATATATAAAGCTAATTTGTTCAAATGTCTATGTATATATAATTTGAAGTTATTTAACATTATAATGCGAAGTGATTCAAAATTAATGATTTCTTAGTACTTTAAATTTAAACAAAATTTATTAGAAATGAGTAATACTACTATAAATAATCATCAATCAATAAAAAGATAAATTCTTTTTGCATTTTCACCAAATCCCCCCAATGAAAATAGAGCGTGTGGATAAAAGCGACATGGCGGATTAAACCACATTACTTTTTCTTCACCTTCTCCAATTCTAATATTCTCAGAGTGGGACAGAACAGTGGTTTTATCGAATTGAACTCTCTCCATTCGGATTATTATTATTATTATGTTTATATAATTGCTCCTCCTTTATTGACGTTCCGATTATAGAATAGAATACCAACATCATCAATGGCGACTGCCGCAACAAAGCTGTTCCACTTAGGTTTTTGTCCTCTTCCTAATTTCAGCCCCTTCCGCTTTTGATAGGAAATAAATTAGTGTCCCCTTTCCGATTTTGTCCGAATTCATAAGTTTCGGTAAAACCTTGATTTTTTCTGAAATATCTCATGTTTCTGTTGGTGCTGAGATCTTTATGGATGGATAAAGATATATAGATACATAGTTATATACAGATACGGTTGTTTTTTTTTTTTTTTGTTGGTATATAACCACAATCATATATTATATATATACATAGCTTCGTCGTTGCTAAAATATCTGTATTGGGCACGCACTGGGGGTGTTGGTGTGTGCTAAAGCTAGAAAGAGAGAGAAATGAGCTGGAGAAGAGTGGGAAAGTCGCTCCAGGGAGTAGCGGCGCACACTTTGCTTTTCTTGTTTACGCTGCTGCTCGTTCTTAAGCTCGATCACACCGTTTTCTACTCTTGGTGGTATGATTATTTGCTTTTCCCCAATTGTCTGTAACCTTTTTTATTTCATTCATTGTATTTGCTTGTGTTATTTTTGGCGAATTTATTTTTCTCTTTTTGAGCATGTGCTCATTGGGTTCTATATATCGATTTATGTGTTGGTTTTAGTTTAATCGGTCTAATGAAATTGAGTGGGGCTGAATTTTTCATGTGGAAAAGGTACAGTGTTGAGAATTTGGGATGATTAATTAAGCAGACCAAATATGGGCAAAAGCCTAACATCTTTTATAGTTTCTGCCTTATTTCTGCCCCAATTGTTTGCCATTATTATCCCTTTACATAATGAAGGGAAAAACAATGCAGCACTGTAAGATGGATTATCAATGATTGGGTTAGATACTTCAGTTCTATGTTGGTATTGTTACACAAAATGGCATTTTGGCTTGACATGCAACCATGAAAGTCTGAGGTGCTATTAGTTTGCAAAGGGTGGTGCGTTGGTGATGGTCATTTCGAAAATATGTTAATCAATACAATAAGATCATAAGTTACCAAACTAATGTTGAAATGTTGGATAAGAGTAAACAGCACTGGTTATTATCGCCAGTATTAAGTAATTGATGATTGATATATCTAAGTACCAAAGATCTCTAACTTGGGAGGAACAATGCTGTCTGCCGAGGATTTGTACTTGTGGGGCCGGAGTGGAATTGCCTAAGCACAAAATGGCTGCACGCAAGTTTAATCAGAGAGTTTGATCATTGCTTCAATCTGTCACAGAAGATCAAATCTTGTCTGCAGTCGAGTTTCTTACTTTTTAACTAAATGTTGGCGGTGATGCCTGTAGATGGGAAATCTCCTTTAGGGTAGTCAAGTTCTGCAAGTTATTGATTGCTAAAAGGTTCCGTGCTACCACTTATTCTCTTTCACATGTAAATAAAGAATGGAACTACACATTAGTGGTTTGTATTTTTTTTAGGCTGATATCGTGCTGCTACTGCTACGTACATATCTTTCAATATGCTTACTAGAATCTAATTAGAGTTCTTCTTTGCTCATCATACAAGCAAGATATTAATTTGGTGGCTCTTCCAAAGCTGCTTATTATTTAATTAATGGTTCACCCTGGTCTGTTGGCTTGTCCGATTAGTATTGCCTGGTTTAAGGATTTTCTATGCAGGGTTATTTTCTTTCCGCTGTGGCTATTTCATGCAGTTGTCGCACGAGGAAGATTTTCTCTTCCTGCTCCATCAGTTCCTCATGATCGCCATGTATGTTACAGACTTACATCTTATGATCATTTAGAAATATTTCAATAATTCATTTTCTCAGAATTGTAGACGTGCATCTCTAGTAAAATATGTAGCAGACATTGTGCAAGTTTACATATCTCTTTGTTTTCCTTTTAAATATGTATTTGTTTTCATCAGTGGGCCCCATGCCATACTGTGGTTGCTGTGCCGTTGCTTGTTGCATTCGAACTGCTTCTTTGTATATATCTCGAGAGTATATATGGTAAGAATGCAAAACTCTATTATGATTATTTTTTTTTGGTCTAGTCAGTATTTAATTTTTAAGTTTTATTCATCTAGCATTGTAGAAGTTTGTCTGCTAGAAAACTTTCATTCTAATCTGCTTGTATTTTTTTTCTTCACAAGGCAGTGGTAAGATTAGCTCATCCGAAGGGTAGAATGCATGCTTTTGTAATTGGTGGTTGATATTTGATGAATGTTTCTTCGCATTGCAGTTAATCATTCTGCTGCTGTGAACCTAAAAATTGTCTTCCTTCCTTTGCTGGCCTTCGAGGTTATCATCCTTATTGACAATTTTAGGTACAATGTTTGCTTGAACTCCCTTTCCCCAGTATTCACTTCCTGAAGATAATTTTTCAGCTTATGTAACACCGTGCCTAACAACAGATTACTGTTTTCAAAATTTATGTGCTAGACAAAGTACATAGGCATTGAAAGAAATTATCCCACATATAATGTTTTTGGCCAGATAACCAATTTTTACATGCTTCAGACTTTAAATTTTAAACTCTATAAATGAAATAGAAACTATGGAATAGGTGTTCGTTATGCTGGTGATGTTTTCAAAATTCGAAAGTGATCCTTGTTCAGCAAGGTGTGCCTTAGAGAGAACCTTTTTCTTTATTGAGTTGTAATCAACTTTGTTTGTCAGACCTTTCAATGCATCATAGCATAACTTTATGTTTTCTCCTCAGAATGTGCAAGGCTTTATTACCAGGAGATGATGAAAGCATGAGTGACGATGCAATATGGGAAACACTTCCTGTAAGTTTCTCTCTGAAACAGAATATGTGAAGGGGGCCAGACGATTTTGTATTCTTAAGAAGTTTAAATACGACTCTCACTGCTATCCTTCTCTTATTGCAGTCTATAAATCAAGTTACGCATTCATTGAATCAGATCTTATTTTTCTTTTTGTTTTTTGGAGGAGCATACAAAAATTGATTTGAGTTCTTCTGCTCAATTTAAGAAAAAAAGGAACATGGTTGCTAGTTTCTGGTATACAAAGAATTATTTGCTTTACACAGTCTGATCCTAGAATTGGATTCTAATGTTATTTTTGGTCCTATCTCTGGCCATTTTGGGAGCTCATTATTGGAGAATTTAATGGTTGTGGGACTGAAAAATGCATATTCAATGAAATTGAGTTTAGATATTTTGTTGAGAAAATTAATATGGTGTTTTTCAGCAGATGTTTCAATTCTAGTTATCTTTTTAATGTTTTTGGTTAATTGTGTTGTGGCATAGTAACAAAGTTTCTATAGGATTTTCTGGTAGTAAGCCATGTAATGGTGTCTAAATGGGTCTGCTGTGACTGCCAAGTAAATTAAGATGGAAGGTTTGATTGTTCAATGTGTCGGTTAGTGGTTGTGTGAATGACAGAAAACCATTGACATCTTTCGTCATCTGTGACTTGCTTATATCTTTGTCTTGTTTTATTAGACTGTTGATAAGGACTATTTTCCTGTTGACAGCATTTCTGGGTAGCAATATCAATGATTTTCTTTGTTGCCGCTACATTATTCACTCTCCTGAAGCTATGTCGTAAGTATATTCTCTCCTGATTTCATATGACTGTGAGTGTGTTTATTCTTATTCAAATTTCTTTGAAACCTTTGTAAACCTAGATGCAAGGTTTCGATGATTGTTTTCACATCATTATTTCTATTATTACCCCTTTTTTTAACTCACGAGTGCCATAATCAGACTTAAGTTCTCCATTTCTTGTATTAGCAGATAAAATCAGCTATGCAGATTGCAGAGTCCCGTGAAACTCTTTATATAGTTTACATTCTTAGTCATATTGCCATTATCTCATCATTTAATTGGTCTCGCTTCCCATTACGTATAAATAGTGGTAATTTTATTTTCGCTTTTGCTAAGTTTATTGGTGTTATAATTTCTCTAAAATTTTGTCATTGCAGATGATGTTGGTGCCCTTGGCTGGTGGGACTTGTTCATAAATTATGGGTACCATTCCACTGAAATCATTGTTCTACCTCCAAATTTCCATTTCCATTCTTATGTAGAGTTTCACATTTTTAAGACTTTGCTCATTTTTCGTTTCTGTAGGATTGCCGAATGCTTTGCATTTCTTGTTTGCACAAAATGGTCAAATCCAGTAATTCATAGAAATTCACAAACAAGAGAAGAAAGCTCATCTTCTAATGCTATTAGATATCTGGACTGGAACAGTGGTCTGGTGGTATCTTCTGATGATCATTTGCAGGATAGAATTTGTGGCCTGCAAGATATTGGTGGCCACATAATGAAGATTCCCTTTATTATTTTTCAAGTCCTCCTCTGCATGAAGCTGGAGGTACTCATTATTGCTCTTGCTGCTTCTTTACTGTATTACTGAACAATTCACAATTTATCTACTAATTAACTTCATTTTGGATTAGGGAACTCCACCAGATGCTAGGAATATTCCTCTTCCAGTTGTCTTCTCTCCTATCTTTCTGTTGCAAGGAGCTGCGGTCTTGTTTGCTCTATCCAGATTAGTTGAGAAAATTGTTCTTTTATTACGAAGTGAAGCAAGTGGAGGAAGATATCTTGTATACTCTTCTAGAATCCGTGACTTCTTTGGTTTCCTGCATCATGGCTCCAGGTGATGTTCGTTGACATGGTTTTGAACAATAGTTCTGTTGCAATCAACCCTACAATCTTTTTTTTTTTCAATATTTTTTTCGTTGGTGACATTTTTTTTTTTTTTTTTTTTTCTCAGGCTGCTTGGTTGGTGGTCGATTGATGAAACAAGCAGAGAAGAGCAGGCCCGCCTGCTTCATGATGGAGCCTCTGGGTAAAACTCTTGATGTATTTATTTATCATTAAATGGGTTGAGAGCTCATCTGTACAGTGCGTAGCACTTAGGTTGTTGTTTCTCACATGGCTTAAAAAATGATAATAATCCTGTGCTCTATTAAAATTTGTTTCTAGCATATGCATGGTATCTTGATGCAAAGAGACAAGCTTAGGTACAAAATAGGAGGAATCAAATAAAAAATCTCATATCATACCACAACTGCAAAATTGCCAATGGAGTGTGATGGAAATGTGTCTCTGACAAAGCAAAAGACCAATCTAGTTTTCTACAAAAGAAAATAGTATTGGAAGCTCATTGGCGTTGATGTTAAGATATCACATAACCACACATGAAATTAACTTTTGGACCTAGTCTTAGTAATGGGGTGGCTACTGTTCTGGTTTCATCTTGCCTGCTCTGATCTCCTTATGATGACAGTTTCATGGTTATTCATATGTGCTTCTTCTACTAACTTTTATCTGTGTTCTACTAGACTTTAAGATTCCACTTGCGAACTAATGTTATACGTTGTGTCTAGAATAACATCTTAACCTACACGAATCTAGGAATGATTCAATAACAAGCTGATTTTTAAAGTAATGAATGACAGATACAACACTTTCTCCGGTTATCCACCTGAAATAGTGAAGAAATTGCCGAAGAAGGATCTTGCTGAGGAGGTGATTTTATCCTGTGAATTGCCTTCTTGTATTTTCTTTAGTACCCTAACTACAGCTTTATTAAAGGGGAGGCCTTTTCTTTTTGGCTTGATTATCTTGTTATAGGTTTGGAGACTTCAGGCAGCACTTGGTGAACAAACAGAAATTACAAAATTCAGCCAACAGGAGTATGAGAGGCTTCAACATGTAAACAGTCTTAATTTTGATTCATGTTTACATATTATATAATATTCTGTGATACTTCTCTATATACCTTATCCTTTGGCTTTGTGCATGCTGTGCAGATATTTAGTTACTTACAAATCTGTTCGACTTTTTCATAATCTAATTTCTAAAGCCATGTGTATTTGTGTATGCTACCATAAAAAAGTACCCTTTTAGGAAAACTGAATGCCTTGTCACAATATTGTCCAGGAAAAAATTCTGTGTAGAGTCTGCTTCGAGGGAGAGATTTGCATCGTGCTCCTTCCTTGTAGGCATCGCATTTTATGCAGGTACCATGTGATTTTAGTAACTTGACCTGGAATGCTCCCTCTTTAAGATACTAATACTTGTTAACGCGTGCTGCAGCTCCTGCTCCGACAAATGTAGGAAATGCCCAATTTGCCGAGTGACTATAGAGGAGCGCTTGCCTGTATATGATGTATAGCCCTATGTAGATCGCCAGCCTCACCTCATCTTCCAGGACATCATTTTTTTTAAGGGTAGAAACCTAGATGATGAAGTAAAGCTAGTTTTTTCTCTAGCAATACGAGGAGCGGTGTTGCTAGATTTCGACAACAACTAACTGGAGTTAGAGATTAACTGTTTTGTGCTTTGCTTTTTTGCCTGTATATACTTACAGCCTTTGGGGTAAATGTGTAATATAATGTTGCTCCTTTTGTTCTAGTGTTTGCAGTAATTGTTTCCTCATAAATATGTCGATTTTTTTTACAAGTAGTTTTAAGTTTCAATTATTGGATATTTGCACGTTCATACTTTGAAATCTAAATAGAAAGCCAGCATCATTTGAAAAGGATGTACTTAATACATTGAGGTATCCTTTTCGAACCCTTTTCAACTGGGGCTACTGTTATTCTACGAATAGATCCTCTTTTTTTATGATGAGAATTATATGTGGCCTTTACTCGATTTGCATTTGCATACTTGGTAACTTTGCTCATGTATAAACTACATAAGAGAGTTAAACTGTGCAAAATACAATCTTTAAGGTGTTCAATTTTAAAATATTGGGTCACAAGAATATCCATCTCATTATGCCATCAAATTCATGATTGATTTCTTGGTGCTAATTAGCCAGATTATATTCTACACGTTGAATTTGGTAAATGCAGCAGATACTCGAGGCGAATCAATAATTTCTATATGAAGTGGGAATTCATAGCTTTTAGTAAGACCGGTTTTAGCCGTTTACTAGTTACTAAAATCCAAATTAAAAGATAATTTTTCGTTTTCTCAAATTAATTGTTAAATGAGTCTGCATATAAATTTCAATTTCTAATTTTTTCTCGAGTGAATATTGACATAAGTTTTCTCGAGTGAATATTGACATAAGTTTTCTCGAGTGACATTGCTTTTCTATCAAACAAAGATACATAAATATCCAAACAGTTTAACGTAACATAACGCACCATCTATCATCTTTATTTTAGTATATCTATCGATCAAATTGTAATGATTATAATTGTCTATTCTAGTTAGACATTTGGCAGTACTAATATACCGTCTCCACTCCCGAATAAGTATCACTAACGATATAAATCATTTCATTGCAATTGTTTTTTAAATTTTAGATTTTCGTGCAATAGTTTAGGGGAGAAAGCATAATTATTTGTCCATTTTCTTAATATATAAGTATTGACAATGTATTATTCGGATACGAAGGGGAATGCTTGCCTAAATTATGTAGTTTGTAACCTCTAACGAGTAGTGAAAAGGAAAATAATAATTGTGCATTTACATATGTCAAGTTTTCCATCAACACTTATGTGACATGAGTTCATATGTAAAACTCGTTTTCTGGTAGAAATAAGAAGCGATTTGGATTATTGATTTGTTTCTATGTAAAACTCAATTTGAGATTCTTTGTGGAATTTGAATTAGTTGTAATTTTCGGTTGTAATATCAGTGAGTACACCTGCTTGTTTCCCTAGTATAATGGAGGAGAGAAAAATTAAGATAACTTTTCTTGAAAGTAAAAGATGAATTATGTCACTTTAAAAAAAAAGGTCATAATAGCTCTTTTGTTATTTTTATGACTTTTATACCCTTATAAAAGAATATAAACCCTTTTATATTCTTATAAGTACACAAGAAGGCTAACTTTAATATGAATCATACACGAAGACTAAATTTCATGTATGAATTTTCGGCGAAAAATTTTCGGTCAAAATTTGAATCATACACGAAGCCTAACTTCATGTATGCATCATATATGTTTCATACACGAAGATTAACATTCATGCATTCATGTATACATCATACACGAATATTTCTGGTGCCAATTCCCGGTGAAAATTTTCAGCGAAAATTTGCTTCGAAAAGTTAAATCATACACGAAACCTAACTTCATGTATGCATCATACACGAAAACTAACATTCATGTATGCATCATACATGAAACCCGACTTTCATGTATGCATAATACACGAAGACTAACATTCATGTATGCATCATACACAAAAAATTTCGCCGCCAAAAATTTCAAATTTGAATCATACACGAAAATTAGTTTTCATGTATGATGCATACACGAAGATTAGTTTTTATGTATGATGCATACATTTAAGTTAGACTTCATGTATAATTCAAATTTTCGCCGAAAATTTTTCGCTGGCGATCGCACCTCCGCGCCATTGTCGGCGTCGGAAAATTTTACCGTCGTAAATTCATACATGAAGTTAGTCTTCGTATATGATTCAAATTAAAGATAGCCTTCTTATATTCTCGTTAACGGTATAATAGACCTTTTACAAACTAAAGTGCACTTTAGATACTTTTATTTTGTAAGTGACATTTTAACATTTTTTGTTAAAAAAAGTGTCATTTTGTAATATTACCTCCTAATGGAGACCACAAAATTGGATACACAATTAACATATCTACTGTTCGTAAAATTAAGACGGCGTTTCATTCAGAATTCATTTATTTTTGGAAAAAAAAGGTTTCTTTTTCTTTTACTTCATTGTTTCGTTAATTTTTGTATATATAGATAGTCACATTAATAATTTCTACATTTCTAGTGATTATAGATATATATTATTTCTACATATCTTGATAGGTGTATAATAATCAAACTTTATTTAAAATTTCAATTTTTCTTTTTTTTGGTATGATATGTTATTTTTTGAAAACTGAAGCTACAACCGTGTAAACAATTTAATTAATTCATACGTGTGAAATTAATTAATGATTTTGAAAGGTGATCTTATCTTACCCAGCCTTGGGCTTGGGCCGTGTAGAAAATAGTAAACCGCCTTTTTTTTTCTTCTTGAAAGTTTAAAACTTTAAATTAACTGCCTTATTTGTAGGGCATTCTTTATTGGATACACAAAATCTCGACTTTCCATTGATTTGGCATCAGGGAAGAGAGAAGAGAGAGGGTGAATTTTGAGGTTTGTTCCGCTTCCGATTTTTGCATCTCTAGATCTTCTCTGATCCACTGGTTCGGTCCCTTTGATTCTTTGTGTTTTTAAATAATCTTGTTGGTCACTTGAAGAATTGAGATTGTTAAAACATGAAATTGTTTTGAAAATTTGTGGGCATTGGAGTTGGATATGAAATAAGGGAGAAAATACATGGTTCTCTTGGAATTCTCTGTTACAAAAGGCCCCGAGAAAAAAAATCAAATAGGTGATTAATTATATTTCGGTAAGTCGAGGCTAATTTTCTTGGGGTCGCAGAGAATCCAAGAACAACTAGAGTTGATTTCTCCCAACGGTTTTTGGTTTTTGGTGTGTCGGTTATCTAGAAAAGTTCTCACATGGTTTTCTTTTAATTCTTGTATACGAAAGGTCCAAGAAAAGAAAAAAATAGGTGGTTAATTGTCGGTGCGGTATTAGGGCTCTAGTTTTTTTGGGATCTTTCGAGTTCGAGAATTCAAGAACAACTTCAATCTTTTGCTATTTATGTTGTGAGATTATATTGCATTAATCTCTGGAATAAGTCGCTAATAATGCTATTTCATCAAGAAAATTTCAATCTTCTGCCAGTTCTTCTGGGCTCAAGAAATAACAATATCTCTAAATTCTTTTTTTTTTGGCTAGTGCCTTCGTAAAACAGTTTTATGGATATTGTGAAAAGTAGCTTTTGCCCCTGCGGGGATAATATCACTTGTTTTTTTGGGAATTTTTGGGAAAAAATTGGTTTGATTTAACGTTAGTGCAAAAGTATTGTGGCTATTTTTTCTTGGGATCCTTCGATGACTAGAGTCCATTAACAACTCTTGACTATGTTTGCATGAGTAAAAATCATTGATCGATTGTTAAGTCTCCCATAAAACTTAAATCTTCTGCTCTAGTCTTTGTGAGAATGCATTGATCTATGGTTTTTTGGCTAGTGCTTTTATTAAAAAATTATTGAATGTTGCAATTAATTTGTGGAAATAATATCAGTGGCATGCTCTCTTTGAATAGCTCAAGATTAAACATGGTTAAGCAAACATTGTTGCGCAAGTATCCTTTGATGACAAGAATCTTGGAGTAACTGTTGACTTTTTATGTCCAAAATTCATTACTAATTGTGTGTGTTCATATAATTGAATTGATATGATTGTTCAATCTTCTGCCGGTTGTGTTGTGATAATGCATTGATCTTTGTTGCAATAGAATCAAATTTAAGTTCAGAGATGAACCGTAGATAATTAAGTCCATCTTCATGGAATTTGCTTTGAGTTATTAGTACTATGATATCTTCGAAGTGGATCATTGGTGGGAATTTTAATGAAAAACGAGAGGGGTGTTAATAAAGATTATCGAAAGATTAATCTACAGAGACTTGACAAAATTTTTGGATCAATGGATTGGATTGAAATATTTCCGTGATATGAACCTCACCCACCTTGTTCAAAATCTTAAGACTATTGTCCTCTATTACTTGATCTAAAATGGACAAATCCTACTCAATGACGGCGGTGAAGGAGAATATTTTGCTTGGAGTATGTGGTTTCAAGAAGCCTTCTGTAAGGGAACTTGTGAAGCAGCCTAGAAACATGGCAATGAGGCTAAAAAAATGAGGGAATGGATATTCAAAAGAAACTGTGTGATTGTGGGATGGCTCTGAAATTGTGGGATGGAGTCCATTTGGGAATATCAGAAAGCAGATAAAAGAGCTTCGAGAAAAATTAGAAGCAGTGCAAATAGCTGGTGGGATGGCGGAAACAAATAATAAACAGAGGTCTCTTGAGTCTTGAGTAAGAACTGGATAATTTATTAAAGAAAGAAGAAATAATGTGAAAACAACGCTCAAAATGTTTATGGCTTGAAGTTACATCTTTTTTTCACAAAGTTGTTGACTACTTGTTGCGGGGAGGTAGAGAAATAAAATAAAGGAAATCAACAAGGTGAAGTCACATGATGGAATTGGATGAGTGCCACATAAATGAATGTAATTATATGATTGAATGATATTTTCAGAGACATTGTCACTAATGCATCCTCTAAAATCTCTGGGTCCCGATGGTATTCCTACTCCGCTCTTTTTTTTTCCAGAAATGTTGTTACCCTTGATCGTGCCCTTACTTATTAGGTATTCTTAATAGCACATACATTTGCCTTATTCCTAAATAAATAAATAAAAAAATAAATTTGCACTCTGATTTTATTCAATCAACCTTAGTAATGTTGTCTTTCCCTAAGGTGGTTGCTATTAGATTGAAGAGTATTCATGATACTCAATCTGCATTTGAGAGTTTTCATATGATGAAATCTAATAGAGCTAAGAAGAAAAGTTGTTTTGTTTGCTCTAAAATTGGATATGGCCAAAGCTTACGATAGGGTTGAAGGGGATTTTGTCCAATATTTTACTGAAAATGGGTTCACTTATTGTCTCTTTTGTCAATCTCATTATGTATGCGATGTGTTTCTATTGTCTCTTTTCATGTGCTTATCTATTTTTGCTCTGTGCTGGGTTCCTTTTGTGCTTATTAAGGAGAGCAGAAACTCAAAACCTTCTTTATGGCTCTAAGACTTTTGCCGCAGTACTCATTCTGTTATGATAATATCATATTATGAAGGGCTATTATGGAGGAGATTGAAACGGTAAAACATATTTTGATGGTAATTTATATGAAGATGCTCCAAGACACAAGATTAATTTAAGGGATTTGTATTAAGGGATTCCAAGTATCGTAGGCACAAATAAGCGGGTAGTGTTCACACGGTTCTCTTGGAATTCTCTGCTACGGAAGGCCCCAAGAAAAATAAAAAATAGGTGGCTAATTATATGTCGGTGTATTGAGGCTGATTTTCTTGGGGTCGTAGAGAATCCGAGAACAACTAGTGTTGAATTCTTCCAACAATTTTTGTATTTTTTTTGGTATGTCTATCAAGAAAGTTTCTTTAATCCTCACGTGGTTTTCTTTGATTTTTGTATGCAAAAAGCCCAAGAAAGGAAAAAAAAAATAGGTGATTAATTGTCGGTGCATATATTGTGGCTGGTTTTCTTGTGATCTTTTTTGAGTTTGAGAATTCAAGAACAACTTCAGACTTGTGTTATTCAGTTGTGAGATTCTATTGCACTAATCTATGAAAAATTCAATCTTCTACTAGCTGTTCTGTAATGGCCTAAGAAAAAATAATATCTCTAATTTTTTGGCTAGTCCCTTCATAAAACTGTACTAAAGAATATTTTGAAAAATAGCTTTTGCCCTTGTGAAAATAATATCACTTGTTTTATTTTGGTAAATGAAGTTTTATAAAGTAAAGAAGAAAAAAGAAAGCTAACAACTAGAATGATCACAAGCCGACCATCGTAGCCCAGGCCTTGTTAAAACCCTTCTTGACGAAAACCCAAAGGAAAAAACACACAGGTTGGGAAAAAGAGTACTTGGTCTGAAAAACTGAACAAAGATAAGAAATGCTACACATATCCTTAATGCACTTGTTTTATTTTGGAATTCTTGGAAAAAATGTTGGTTTGGTTAAACTTGGGTGCAAAAGTATTGGGTCTGTTTTTTCTTGGGATCCTTTGATGACAAGAATCCTTAAAAACTGTCAACTATGCTTGTCCATTCAAAAATAATAATTGATCAATTGCTAATTCTCCAATAAAACTTTAATCTTCTGCTATATGTTGTGAGATAATATTTCTATGTTTTTTGGCTAGTGCTTTGAATAAACAATTATAGAATGTTGCTAGTAATTTGTGAAAATAATATCTGTAACATGTCTCTTTGAATCATTGGAACATAGGGCTCAAGAAAAAACTGCGTTATGTTAAACATTGCTGCAGAAGTATCATTCGATGACAAGAATCCTAAAGTAACTATTAACTTTTTATATCCAAAATTTCATTATTGATTTTGTTTGTTCATTTAATTGAACAGATATGATTGCTCAATCTTTCGCCAGTTGTGTTTTGATAATGCATTGATCTTTGTTTCAAGAGAATTAAACTTAAGGTACAGAGATAAATTCTAGATAATTTAGTCCATCTTTATTGGTTTTGCTTGGAGATATTAGTACTATGATATCTTCGGAGTGGATCTGTGGTGAGTTGATGGCTTTGTTACCACAAAAATGGATGAACATATCACTCAACCATATACTTACATACACATTGTCACAAATGCATGCTCTAAATCCGCTGAGTCCCGATGGTATGCGTGCTCTACTCTCTTTTTCACAAATGTTGTTACCCTACCTTGATCTTGTCCCTATTTTATTAAGTATTCTTAACAGCATGTACATTTGCCTTATTCCTAAAAAGAAAAAAAACAACCAGATTTGCCATCTACATTTAGCCAATCAGCCTTTGTAATGCTCTCTTTCACTAAGGTGATTGCTAATAGATTGAAGAGTATTCAATATCATTCATGATACTCGATCCGCATTTGAGATTTTTCATATGATGAAATCTAATAGAACTAAGAAGAAGGGTTGTTTTGTTTTGCTCTAAAATTGGATATGGCCGAAGCTAATGATAGCGTTCAATGGGATTTGTCCAAGATATTTTATTGAAAATGGTGTTTCACTTGTTGTCCCTTTTGTTAATCTAATTATGTATGCGATGAGCTCTAGAGGAGTTGTGAAATGTAATGATTCTTTTGCTACCAAGGAAATGAATTACTTGGACACGTAATCAAGAAGGTAGCACTAATTAACATTCAACTGAGACTTGACAAATTTTTTTTTTCCCCACAAAGTAGCTGCAAGGTGTAAGAGGAGAAAAGAAATAATGAAAATCAGAAATAGTATTATATTGGGAAGGGCTACTATGGAGGAGATTGAAACAGTAAAACAATATTAAAGAATATTTTGAAAAGTTGCCCTTGTGGGAATAATATCACTTGTTTTATTTTGGTAATTGGAGATTTTAAAGTAAAAAAGAAAAAAGAAAAGCAAACAATACAAGGCGATCATCCTAGCCCAGGCCTCGCTAAAACCCTTCTTGACGAAAACCCAAAGGGAAAAGCACTGAGATAGGGAAAAGGAGTACATGGTCTAAAAAAATGAACAAAGATAGGAAATGCTACACATATCTCTATCAATGATGTCCAAAATACACTTGTTTTATTTTGGAATTCTTGGAAAAAAGTTGGTTTTGGTGCAAAAGTATTGGTTTATTTTTTCTTGGGATCCTTTGACAACATGATTCCATTATAAACTGTTGACTATGCTTGTCCATTAAAAAAGAAAAAAAAAATTGATCAATTGCTAATTCTCCCAAAAACTTCAATCTTCTGCTATATTCTGTTGTGAGAATACATTCTATATTTTTTAGCTAGTGCTTTGTTTAACTATTATAGAATGTTGCTATTAATTTGTGGAAATAATATCTTATTGCATGTTCTCTTTGAATCATTGAAACATAGGGCTCAAGAAAAAACTTGGTTAAGTTAAACATTGCTGCAGAAGTATCCTTCAGTGACAAGAATTCTAGAGTAATTGTTAACTTTTTATGTCCAAAATTTCATTATTAGATATGATTGTCAATCTTCTGCCAGTTGTGTTGTGATAATGCATTGATCCTTGTTTCAAGAGAATCAAACTTAAGGTACAAAGATAAACTCTAGATAATTTAGTCTTTCTTTATGGGATTTGCTTGGAGATATTAGTACCATGAGGGTTTTAATGAAATTCTTGAAAACGAGGGGTATTAATAAAGATTACCGAAAGATGGATGATTTTTGGAGAGTTCTGGAAGAGTTGTGAAATTTAATGATTCTTTTGCTACCAAGGAAATGAATTCCTTGGACAAATATTCAAGAAGGTAGCACTAACATTCAATAAAGACTTGACAGTTTTTTTTTCCCAAAAAGTTGTTGCAGGGCGTAAGAGGAGAAAAGAAATAAAGGAAATCAGAAATAGTGAAGGAAGGATAGTGAAGTCGGATGAGTGAAATTGCAGGAGTTTTTAGGGACTACTTTCAAGAGCTGTTTATGTCCAAAACATGGATAAAAAAATGTTGAGTGCAGTTGATGGCTCAGTTACCACAAAAATGCATAAACATATCATTTAACCCTATACTTACAGAGACATTGTCACAAATACATCATCTAAAATTGCTGGGTCCCAATAGTATGCCTGCTCTGTTTTCTTTTTTAACAAATGTTGTTACCGTTGATCTTGTCCATATTTTATTAGGTATTCCTAACAGCAGATACATTTGCCTTATTCCTAAAAAGAAATAAACAACCATTTGCCATTTGATTTTAGCCAATCAGCCTTTGTAATGTTGTCTTTCATTAAGGTGATTGCCAATAGTTTGTTACGAGTATTATTTCTGATATCATTCATGATACTTGATCCGCATTTGATCTTTCATAAGATGAAATCTAATAGAGCTAAGAAGAAAGGTTGTTTAGTTTTGCTCTAAAATTGGATATGGCCAAAGTTATGATAGGGTTGTCCAAGCCGTTCTACTGAAAATGGAGTTTCACTTCTCTTTTGTTAATCTGATTATGTACGTGATGTGGTTCTATTGTCTCTCTTGAGGCGCTTATCCAATGGTTGTTCTTTCAAATCTTATAGAGGATTGCATCATGAGATCCTCTATCACCTTATCTATTTCAAATCTTTTCTGCGTATTAAGGAGATCAGAAATACAAGACCTTCTTCATGGCTCTAGACTTAGCAGATGTGCTCTTTCTATTATGATAGTATTATATTGGGAATGAGGAGATTGAAACGGTAAAATATATTTTGATGGTAATTTATATGAAGATGCTCCAAGACAAAAAATAAATTGTAAGTACTAATATTTCTTTCACTAGAGGGAAATAATCTTGCTGCAAGAATAGGGGTTCGTATTTAGGGATTCCAAGTATCGTAGGCACAAATAAGCGTGAAGTGTTCACGCGGTTCTCTTGGAATTCTCTGCTACAGAAGGCCCCAAGAAAAAAAATCAGATAGGTGGCTAATTACATGTCGATGTATCTTGGGGTCGCAGAGATTATTTGGTATGTCGGTTATCAAGAAAGTTTCTTTAATCCTCACATGGTTTTCTTTTATTCTCGTATACAAAAGACCCGAGAAAAGAAAAAAAAAACAAATAGGTGACTAACTGTGGTGAAAATATTGGGGATGGTTTTCTTGTGATCTTTTGAGTTCGAAAATTCAAGAGCAACTTCAATCTTGTGTTATTTCTGTTGTGAGAATCCATTGCACTAATCTATGAAAACTTCAATCCTCTGCTGGCTCTTCTGTAACGGCTTAAGGAAAAACAATATCTCTAATTTTCTTGGTCAACCCCTTCGTATAACAGTATATGTGAAAAGTAGCTTTTTCCTTTGTGAGAACAATATCACTTGTTTTATTTTGGTAAATGGAGTTCTTAAAATAAAGAAGAAGAAAGAAAAGCCTAACAAGTAGAATGATCACAAGTCGACCATCCTAGCCCAGGCCTCGTTAAAACCCTTCCTAATGAAAACCCAAAGGTAAAAACACCGAGATAGGGAAAAAGAATACCTGGTCCTAAACATTGAACAAAGATAAGAAATGCTACACATATCCCTATCAATTATATAAAAAATACACTTGTTTTATTTTGGAATTCTTGGAAAAAAGTTGGTTTTGTTAAATGTGGGCGCAAAAGTATCGGGTCTTTTTTTTTTGTGATCCTTTGATGACAAGAATCCGTTAGAAACTGTTGACTATGCTTGTCCATTCAAAAACAAATTGATCAATTGCTAATTCTCCCATAAAACTTCAATCTGAAATATTCTGTTGCTAGATTGCATTTCTATGTTTTTTGGCTTGTGCTTTGAATAAACAATTATAGAATGTTGCTATTAATTTGTGGAAATAATATCTATTGCTTGTCTCTTTGAATTAGTGGAACATAGGGCTCAAGAAAAAACTAGGTTAAGTTAAACATTGCTGCAGAAGTATCCTTTAATGACAAGAATTCTAGAGTAACTGTTAACTTTTGATGCCCAAAATTTCATTATTTGTTGTATTTGTTCATTTAATTGAATAGATATGATTGTTCAATCTTCTGCCAGTTGTATTGTGATAATGCATTGATCCTTGTTTCAATAGAATCAAACTTAAGGTACAGAGATAAACTATAGATAATTTAGTCTTTCTTCATGGAATTTGCTTGGAGATATTAGTACCATGATATCTTCAGAGTGGATCTGTGGTGAGGATTTTAATGAAATTCTTGAAACATAAGGGGTTTTAATAAAGATTACCGAAAGATGGATGCTTTTCGGAGAGTTGTAAATGAGTTGTGAAATTTTAATGTTGCTACCAAGGAATAAATTACGTGGACAAATAATCAAGAAGGTAGAACTAACATTCAACAGAGACTTGATAGAGTTTTTTTTCCCCACAAAGTTGGTGCAGGGCGTAAGAGGAGAAAAGAGATGAAGTCGGATGATGAGATTGAAGGAGTTTTTAGGGACTACTTTCAAGAGCTTTAGATGTCCAAAATATGGATCAAGTGCTGAGCGCAGTTGATGGCTCTGTTACCACAGAAATGGATGAACATATCATTCAACCCTAAACTTACAGACATTATCGCCGGGTCCCGACGATATGCATGTTGTTACCCTTGATCTTGTCCCTTTTTTATTAGGTATTCTTAACAGCACATACATTTGCCTTATTCCTAAAAAGAAAAAATCAACCACATTTGCCATCAGATTTTAGCCAATCAGTCTTCGTAATGTTGTCTTTCACTAAGGTGATTGTTGATAGAGATTGAAGAGTATTCTCCCTGATATCATTTATGATACTTGATCCGCATTTGAGATTTTTCATATGATACATGCCAATAGAGCTAAGAAGAAAGGTTGTTTTGTTTTGCTCTTGGATATGGCCAAAGCTTATGATAGGGTTGAATGAGATTTTGTCCAAGCTATTTTACTGAAAATGAGGTCTCTCTTACAGTCTCTTTTGTTAATCTGATTATGTATGCGATGTTTCTATTGTGTCTTTTGAGGTGCTTATCAATGGTGATCTTCTTTCACCTTATCTGTATTTGCTCTGTGCTGAGTTCCTTTCATGCTTATTAAGGAGAGCAGATACACAAAACCTTCTTCATGGCTCTAGACTTGTATTACTTACATTTTTCTCGCAGATGATAGTATCATATATGGAGGAGATTGAAACGGTAATACATATTTTGATAAATTGGATAAGTCTGATAGTATTTTTTTAGTAGAGGAGTGTGAAGTAATCTTGCTGCAAGAATAGGTGCAAAAATAAGTGGGAAGTGTTCCAAATGTTGGTTGAGGAAAAAAAACGAAGAGGTGGAAACTGAGGTTTCTATCAGGAGCAGGGAAACTGGTGCTCTTATTAAATCGATGGTCCTTGCGATTCCAATATATCTTATGAGTTGCTTCCCGATCAGCTTTGCCCAACGGCATGCTTAATTGTTTGGCTGCCAACTCTTTTGGGGCCAAAAGAATGATGAATGTAGAATTTATTGGAAATTATTATGTCGACATAGGAACGATGGAGGAATTAGGTTTTATTTTCCAATAAAGCTCTAGGCATGGTACATGTACATATATTGAACAATGAAGAATCTTTCATTTATTTTCCTCATATTAGATTTGATTCCTCCAAGCTCAGTAGTTGGTATTGAAGTTGGTGTTGTTCGACATGGATTAGTGTGGCGAGTTGGGGATGGGAAGTTGATTCAAATTGGCAAGGGTAGATGGATTTTTGGATATGATGTCACTGAGGAAAATGCACATTGCATGATGGAATATGGGATAAAGAGTTTATTACAGATATATGTTTTTGTTGTGCTTATTTGGATTATATGGTTGACTAGGAATCTTGTTATCTTTCGAAAACACGTTGGTTCTGTTGTCGGACTTAGTCCAACTTCCCACTCCTTCGGCTCGGGAGAGTTGCTTAGTTAATGTGATGGGAGTATTTTGTTCCTCAAAATAAAGAAACAAAATAATAATAATGAATATTCGTAAATGTATTCCACATCAAGGCTAATCAGGGAAGCTAGTATTTAGTTGCTTTGAAATTTCAATGCCACCTTTTTGCTTATATTCTTGAATCCATCTTTGAGTAAGCATTCTTGAATTAAGTGCAGGTAGATATATAGAGTAAGGAAGAGACCACTCCGTCGTGCTAGCAGCTATTAGCTTAGTTTTCCCTTCAACCTAAAAACTAGAGTTAATCGAATGAATGCTGAAAGAAGAGTTCGAAATTTGTGCAACTTTAAAGGTAAATACAACTTATCTTTGCCAGAATAATATGTTTCTTGATTTTTTTTAGTTGATTTCTTTATGTCAATTTTTTCAATAGTAGCAAAACAGTATACCTGCAGGAGTATCTTGTTCATGTGGTCTTACCTAATTTGGCACTGCATAAGCAAACATACACACCAAGAAGATATATTTAGTTACATTAATCTACAGCTTAAAGAAAAACAAATGCCCTGAGAGTTTGATGCATCTCGAGCTATACCTAGATCAAAAGTATCCAGTTCGACTCTCGTGTAGACTAGTAGAGTCATAACGTCTCTGCGAGTGAGAGACTCCAACATCTGCTCGGTGTTAACTCTAAAGCTAAGTAGTCTGTTCCAAACTTCATGTCAATCATTAAATAGATACTCAACTTTTTTCGAGTCATGACCCTGATTAGAAGGAAGACTAAAATTCTATGAGCTGAGGGAACATCATCATCCAGGATCTTATCTGAAGAAAGACAATAGTAGTCAAATGAGATTAGATGCATGAAATCTTATAACAAGTTAAGCTACTCGAAAAAGAAAACTTCAATTTTAGCTTGGATAATGGTATACAAATCATGAGACTGTATGGTTTGATTTGTCACTCTAGTTGATGGAATAAAATTATTTTACCAAAAAAAATAATAAAAAAAATGGTATAGAAATCAGGCGGAACAAAACAAGAAAATAGTATATTTGTGCAAAACATTAATTCGGATGATATTGACTATCCTATCTTCATCATAATAATTTCTTCAATCCCATCTCTTTGGGTTGGATACATGTCAACCCAATAGTCCCAAATATGAGCAATAATCACGGTCAATGGAATATCATTTGAATCTAACCCTTAAAAGTAAATACTAAATTAGCCTATACTCTTTTTATCTATCCGACTTATCCCGTTTAGTAAACGCCCCCCCCCCCCCCCAAAAAAAAAATACTATTTAATCAAGACATTTAGGCCACGTTTGGTAGGTGAGTCAAGATAAGGGCAGATAAATTAACTCAAGACTAAATAATATAGGATAGGGTGATTGATTATTTATTTGCTTCTGTGTGTTTGGTAGTCAAGATTAAGCTCAAGATAAATAAACTTTTCTATTTGGTACTCAAGACTAAATTTCAATCTTCCAATTCTACCCCTAAACTACTTTCAATCCAACAAAGAAGCCAAAAACACTTCAAACATGAACAAAAAAGATTACACAAGGTAGCTAAACATGAAAAAAACGTCGAGCACAATTTTTTGACATAATATTCAAATATTCAAAATATGATTACGAGGTTATGAAAAAAGTTTTAGAGTTAAGAATCTCCCAACTTGATCCAGTCCACTCTTTATTTTTGTTGCCATATCATTTCTTCAATTGAGCTCCATTTTTCTATTTCACTCAATAAAAGCTTTTCAGACTGAATCAGTATATCATTCATCTTATCTTGGGCAAGCTGTAACTGAGTTTTTCTCAAATTTTCTGTAGTTGCACTATGTTTCACACTAATACTTTGAAAGTGCTGAGTATTCAACTGTTTAAGAGGATCTTTAAGAGGATCTATCATCCCTTTAAGTCTATACCATATATTCAGAAGCTTGCAAGCATGATAATTCTTTCCCCAGCTGTGAGCAAGGATTTGTGAAAACTGAGTGTGCCCACTCAACACATTTAGAAATCTGAACGGTGCTTTTCTGTGGACATATTCATTTCCCATATCTAGAAGTTGAGGACACTAGTATGAAATTTCTCTCTCTTTTAATTCAACAGTAATATGTGGGAATTTATTGAACCAGTGAACATTTGCCACAACTTTCAATCATAGAGTAAATTTTATCTTTACTAGTTTGATTATTACATAATAGAAATTATTACCCACAACTCGAATTGGGACCAACTTATTTGTCTCCAGACAAGCCTTGAAATCCTTATAATCATTCTCAGTTACTTAATTTCCTTGAAATCTATCCTCACTAGATAGAATAGTGTTGAAATCACCACAGAAAAGTAAAAGATCAACAATGGATTGGGAGATTTGAGCTATAGTTCTCCATAAAGGTTTTCTCAACTCAACAGTATTGTAGGCATAGATAGCTACAAATTGAAATTCCACACATAAAGCAATATGAGTAATGCAGCAATGAATTCCTTAAGCAAAGTTGTCCTTTCAATCTACTTGTACTGACTACTGATTGTTCCAACCTATCCACACTGTTCCATTTATGGCATGAGAGTAATTGTTTAGGAAGTGCCACCTTTTACATATTCTTTTTGAAATGCTCTTAAACTTGTTTTCTTTCACCCTAGTTTCCAATAGAGCCACAAAATCAATTTTATTCTTGTGCAAAAAGAGCTTGATCGTTTTTTGCTTGAGAGGTTGCCCCTCATATTCCATACTATCATTTTCATTGTTTCACCAACGGGAGAGGGTCCCCGCCCCTTACTGCGCTTCCCTCTAGTCCATTATTTTCACTGATATGTTGGTAAGAATTCAGTAAATCAACTCTCTCATTACTTCTAGATCCACTATCCTTAGTGGCCAATCTTTTAGGAATAGTCCATAAATCAATACTTGGGAAGTTTGTGGCATCCATTGTGTCTTTTCTTCTCTCAGTTTGAGGAACCATAGTTTTATCTGAAGTTGTAACACGTTTCTCACCTACTTCACCTACTGCCTCATCATCTGAAGCCAGTTGCACCACAAGGTCTAGTATAGTAGTATAGGTTGTGAGACTTTAGGTCTCCATTGTTGTTGTTTAACTACTTCGTGATATGTCTTTAGCTTTATTTTTTCATTGCAATTATGTCCAATTGTATACAACATTTTGTTCCACTATCTTGCCATCAGTTCCTTCAATTTGCATTTTATACTGAATAGGTTAGGTAACATGTATTTCCACTAATAAGCGAGTATAAGAGATCCTGCTCTGGCTTGATGTGCATTCATTTGCATAGAATGGGTTACCTAGAGCACTCCTAATCCTACTGAGTGAGTTCATCCCCCAACAGTTTAATGGAAGGTTAGGAAATTGGATCCACAACGAGATTACTCGTTAAGATTTCTTTCTCGAAGCAGAAATTTACATCCCACTCTTTCACAATAATAAGTTTAGATGCAATAGTACGAGGTCCGGAGTATAATATCTAATTTCTCTTCTCCATAGAGTGAAATTTAACCATAAAATAACTCTCATTATGTTGAAAAATCTCAGGTTTAGTTTGAATCCCATATTGTTGCATCAAGACAAGCAGTTCACATTTTCACTTCTTATTTTCCAGATCTATATCCTTCTTATCAAGACAAGCAGTAACAATCCCATTTTTTAGCATTGGAGCCACATACTGCAATTTCATACATGTCTTTAATGGCTGCAGCGGTGCTTGCTTCTTCTCTTCCTCTGGTGATGAGGTTTTTTCAACATCAATTGCTAAACTCATCCTCCAATGAGATCTGAGAATCAACTTCATTGTCTTGTGCTACTGTTTCATCGATTTTTTCTTTACCTTTAAGTGAAGATTGATTCCCTTGGCTTGCATCTTTGCTTGAGCTCCCTTTTTGTGACGTAGATTTTGCTGTTGTAGCTCTTGGCATCGTGCTCATGACCACAATTTTCCTTGGTCGGCCTCGTTTGCCGCCCATTTGCTCCAGCGGGGCACGTTAACACACAAACACTGACGTGGGCTGAGAGAGTTTCCGTACATAAGCAGTTTTCTTTTAATTTCTACCAGATGCATCATTACTAATTAAGGCTTTTGAAATTTGGGGATAAAATTAAAAATTCAAAGATACAGTAATCACCTAATACATGATGCAAAATTTCAAAAATAACCACATAAACACACACACACCACACTGCACACCTACACGAAAAATTCATATTCATCAAACCAAACGCTCCTGTATGTTGCAATCTTTTTCAGATCAAATGCAAGAAACTAATCTCAACAATTTGTTTTAGCAGGTGGCAATCCACTCTCCCAACACTCTCCCCTCTACTTACAATCCCGCTCTGTCCTCCGCTGCGATAGGCGCCAGTGCTTTGCCATCCTCAACTGCGCCCTCCAGCTGCAGGCTGTCCATGGAGTTCAAATTATTCGGAGCAAGCTCGTAATTAAGCGCCGGAACGCTGTTGAAGAGCCTTCCGACCTGTTTCAGCGTCGCACTCTTCGCTAGCAGCGCCAAATTCTTTGATGGGGCCATGCAACGACATGTTGTACATCTTCACTACATAGACCCGTTCGCCGCTGGAAACGCGACGAGCGCTTGGGTGCCAACCATGCCGTGGCCAGTCGGATTCAACGCCCACGCCACCCGGGATTTGGAGGCGGAGCGGTGAAGGGGACGACGAGAACAGGCACTGGCTTTGCCGTCGGGGCTTTCAGTGTGCGGAGGTCAGTGCAATTGTCGAAAATGAGCTGGCGCTGAGAGAATGTCGACGATTTGCACATGATCGGAGTGGGGGGAGAGAGGGAGAGAGAGAGAGAGAGAGAATTATACGTAGAAGGGTTTATATAGAGATAGATGTGTGGGATATTATGTGGATCATGAGGAGTTTAATGGGTCTAATTATTCAAACAAAATAAATAACTCAATCTACTGTTGATGTATACTGTAAAGCAAACGTTTTGTGTTTGTATACAAGGTTTCTATTTCCGCTATTTTCTCCCATATCTGATTTGATTGTTTGTCGCATAATATCTTTTGTCCCTTTATCTCATGTTATAGATCAAATGGCGTGTTGTAGATCAGAGAAGATCATTTGATCAGTTTTTCATGAGATATTAATAGTTATTCACAATCAAGATAACTTTGGACAAGTTATCGGCTTAGACTGTAGCATATAACTGAAAGTAGTTTGTCTTGACTACTTGTTTATGCTAGTACATATGTTTATGTATTGAATGGATCGCAGTGGGACGTGTTCTTCTATTCTGACCGTTTGAGAAGACCTAAGGTCTCAGTGACTCGATAGATCTAAATCCTAATAAGTGATTAAGTGTGGTCAAATATATGTGTGTCACTTTGACTTACTATGGGTGAGAGTTATGCGTTAACTCAATATGCTCTGTGTCTTGGGTGACAACAATATTTGTTTCAACACTTAATTAACTGTATTGAGAAACCATGTCCCGGTGACCCCAGGTTGATAACATTCCCTTAAGGAGCTCATTAAGTTTATCGTACTAAACCCTGCAGGTGGATTTTGTATCCGGTACGATAATAAGGTTGAGTGGTACTACTTAAGGAATTAAAGATATTAATTAATTTAAGTTGTCAGAAGCTTTAATTAATTAATGAATGTTTGACATCTTAAACATGGGGATTGTCGGAGTCAAAATTAGAAGCCCTGATTTATCAGCGGACTAGAGCGGCAGTTCATTACTAATTCTTTAGTGGAATGAATTAGTGATTATATACTTGTAATTATTTTGGGCTTGAATAATAGTGTGCAAGTATATAGGTAGGCCAACTCTAGTTTTCTAGTAGATCTCTAGAATGGCCCAACATGTCTTTTATTTCAAGCCCAACCCACATATTAAGTCATAATGGGCTTGGACCATAGATTGACTTATTTAACTACAAGCTCTCTTGAAATTCTAGATGATTTCATTGAACATACAAGGGATAGAGAGAGATAGTTGTGAGTGGGTTTGGAGTGCTTGAGGATCTTGGAGGATTGTCAACTACGTGGCATCCGAGATCGAGACGGAACACATTCTAGAAGATCGTCTAGTGGAATCATTCATCGAACTTCAAATCCAAAATGGTACCTCTAATTCTTGTATGGTTGCTTTAAATTAATAAGAGCATGCTAGGTATGATTCTTGTATGTCGAGTTAGATATCTGAAAAGGATCCGTGGGCAAGTCGGTTCGGCTTTCATTAGCCGTTCCCATCATCTATTACATGCCAAAAATTTAGGATTTGCCGAAAATAACCAAGAAAAATGATACATTTTCCATGATTTAAAAAAGAGTGAAAACACAGTACACCATCAATAAATTTTGCATAATACAATATTAATGTATTTGCATTATGTATATAGGATTAATCTAACACATGTTAATTATGTTGCAATAGATACTTTCGAATTTGAAGGTATATTACATATTTTGAAAGGGTATGGCACTGAGCTTCAAGGTAAAACTCTCTACTCTTATGTATTTAATTAATGAATCATAAATGGGGTGCGTGTGTGTGTACAATGCGTAGTACTTAGCTTGTTGTTTGAGTATCCTTTAGGTTTGACTCACACGGAACTGGAAGTCTTATAATATTATAATTTTCAGTGCTGTGTAACAATTTGTTTCTACCATATGTATGGTAAATTGATGCAAAGAGACAAGAATATTAAGAGGAATCAAATAAAAATTCTCATATCATACTGCAAAATTAATTACCATAAACTTTGGAGTGTGATGGAAATGTGTATCTATCTCCAGTCAACAAAACACCAATCAAGTAAGTATGATTTGTCATGCATTACTAGACTAGCTTATGACTGATGTTAAGATATCACATAACCACACATGAAATTAATTAACTTTTCCGACCTATACGTATGTTGGAAATGATTTATAGTTAACCATTAATTGTGGATAAATATTGTTAATTAAATATTTATTATTTGATTAAAATATTTATTGGATGTTAATCTACGTCGTGAGTAGATCAACTTGGTATATTTAATATCTCTAAACCAATTTCTGGTGAGTAAGATATTGTATGCTAAAGGTTGGATGTTGAAGTAGTAACTAACATGTTATTAATTATAATAAATGTTAGTTGTCCCACTTCGGTTATATGTAGGGGTGTGCATCGGTAGGTCGGGTTCGACTGACCGACCAAAATTCCATGAACCGAAAACCGAACCGATAAAAATATTTAAAACCAGGCCGAACCGAATATGTTTTTTGGACCGAACCAAAACCGAACCGAAAAATTCGGTCGGTTCGGTCGGTTATTTGAAAAACCGATAGAAAGAATTGCACTTTGTGGAGTGTAAGACCGATCGCTCCGCTTCGAACCGTGCAGTGTACCTATGTAGGAGTGGTAGAAAGAATTGCACGTTTAGGTTGTGTGCTACGGAATGTGCAACTCTTTTTCGGATTACTAAGTTGACATTGGATCACAGTTGCCGATCAGATTTGAACCGTGCTGCACGAGCAAGGTCGGTGAGTAGCGAGGTGGCCGCATTTTATTTTTCTAAGAAATTGATAGATGAGAAGGTCGTTCTGAGGCCAAAGGAGATGATGGAAGAGATGCGCATGCGATACGGCGTTCAAATGTTATACAACTTTGCCGTCCGAACAAGGCAACTAGCGATAGAGAGAATTTACGGTGACTTCCTCTCGTCATATCAGAAGATTCTGCCGTATTTGTATTTGTTGAAACAACGTAATCCTGGGACTGTATACGACTTGCAGACGACTAGTGAAGGAGTGTTTTGTCACATGTTCCTTGCCCTTGGACGGTGTATTAGAGCATATGAGCAGTGTCTTCGACCTGTGCTCATAGTAGACGGGACTCATCTTAAGGGTAGAAACAAATGAACCTTATTTGTTGCATGCACGAAGGATGGGAACGAGCAAGTGTTTTCGCTTGCAATTGGCCTTGGTCCGATAAAGAACGATGAGTCGTGGACTTATTTTCTCTATAACCTGCAGTTCGAACCGTCTATCCAAATGCATTCCACGGATTGTGCTATCACCATCTACAAAAAAATTTGACCCCATACAGCAAAACTGTGGCCACACTCTTTTATGAAGCAGCATTTAGTTATCGCCACGAAGTGTTTGAAAACTTTTTCGAATTGTTGTCACAGACGACTTTCTCAAATTGGACCAGAGAGGTGGGCTAGGCCAAAGTGTCATGTGCGGCGCTATGGATTACTGACATCCAATGCTGTCGAATCCGTGAACAGTATTTTGTGGTGGGGTAGGCGTTTACCAGTGTGCTCATTACTTGAAACATTTCGCCACACATTGGAGGATTGGTTTGACGAGCGGCATACTTATGCTGAATCGAGAGATCATGTGTTGACTGTAACTACATTCAACAAGCTTTCTCTATTCGTGCAAGCGAGTCTCCCTCTTCCTGTTCGAGCAATCACCGACCATGTTTATAAAGTAGACGAAGATAATAAACAATATCAAGTGGATCTTCAAAATTGGACGTATGATTGTCGTGTCTTTGATGAGGATAGGATTCCATGTAAGCATGCTGTTGCCGCTATAAGGTAAAATCTATATTATTTGTTATAATTTTCTACTATTTTTATATTCATTTTGTATGTAAGTAATTCTATTTTTCCTATTTTAACAGGCGGGCCGGCATTGGTTTGAACATGTACAATTTCGTACATAGATATTTCAAACAAGACGGCCTAAGACAGACTTATGCTGAGCATATCAATCAAATACCACACCCCGATGAGTGGAATGTGCCGCTAGAGATCAAATCAATTAGGGTTTATCCTCCAGAATATGTACGTCAGGCCGGTCGTCCAAGAACGAGTCGTGCTCGGTCAGTAGTTGAAGGCACGAGAGCCCGACATCCTCAAGTTTGCTCAAGGTGTGGTGGATCTGGGCACAACAGAAAAAAATGCACGACATCTATTCCCCCTGGTGGAGTCAATTTGAATATCCATCTCCAACAAACAGAAGATGAACAAAATTTTCATGATTTTAGGGGAGTAGAATCAAGTCAACGACGCCGGAGGAAAAAAAAGATGTAGCAATTGTCGTCGTGAGGGTCATGATATTAGGGCATGTCCTGACCCAATTGAAGATGAAATATAGGAGTAACAGAACTTGTTGAGTTTATGGCATTGTATTGACCTTTTTAAACCTTTAATATCTGTTTTTATGTTCAGAATTTTTGAGACAGGTATTATTTGCATACATGGATGATTTTTGGTGAGTCCCTGCCTTGATCACGATGACAAAACGACCGTGATCTCACGATGGTATCTGCAACGTGAGGTCACGATGAGATAGCCATCGTGAAGTCACGATGAAGGAACAGCCGTGACCTCACGATGGTCACTCCTATCGTGACCTCACGATGGTGATCCCATCGTGATGAATCCAGATTTCCCGATAAAGTGGGACAGAATCTCAAATTTTTTATTTCAACCATACGTACATTACCTTCTTTTCCACCAATACCCAACATATATCATTATTATCTCATTCCTATCTCCATCTTCCCTCTTTTCAATACCTCCGCTTCTCTTGTCCACCGCCGCCGCCCCCACCGCTCGTTTCCGATTGGAGGTACGTTTCTTCTACTTCAATGTCACCCAATTATAGGAATTATGAAATTATCTTTGGTTTTATATTTTGATGAATTGATTATCTAGTATTCTTTTGCAAGAATTCTAAAATTTTGTTTGATATGTTGATGTTGTTGTTTTATGTCCGATATATGTTTGTTGTTTTTTAATTTGGTTTGCTATGTTGAATTTCGAAGAATATGTTGATGTTGTTGATATGTAAAAATTTTCAATTTATGTGTCAATTGTTGAAGTTGGTTGGAGATGTTGATGTTGATAATGATGTTCGATTTATGAAAAATGTGGCAAATTATTGAATTTAATTGGTTGATGTTGATGTTTGTCTTCACTTTATATTTTGTCGCATTTGGATGGTTGTAGATGTCGACCAACCCATCCGGTTCAAACTTGAACTGTCTATCAGGAGACAAGCCCTTTTTCGATGTTATCCTAGCCATGTCACATGTTTCGGCCCCTTGGCATTTAGTAAGAATTTCTACCACTAAACAAACAATTAATTTGTTTTGTATGACTTTTAATCAATACTTTGTGTGCAATATAGTATATACCAGCACATATTGTCTGTAAACTTCCTCGTGCGGATGTACCACTGGTTGTCAATCATAATGGAACCGAATGTCAGTTGATGTACCTTGGATCTTTGAAGAAACCGAAGTTTGAGTATGTAGGGTGGAAACAATTCACACGCACTTTCGACCTCAAAGTAGATGATGCCGTGATCTTTGAGGTGATGGAGTCGACACAACAAATTATTAGATGCCGAGTGCTGATCCTGAGGGACACTGCTTGGTTGCCACCGGAACTTGAGGCCCGAAATAAAACGGCGGACGATGGTGCGTCACCCTCCACGGCTCTAGATGTCGACTAGCGTGTTGGTTGTAGTTTAGATTTGTTTAAAAGTTATGTTTGAACTTTATTCGTATTAAACTACTAGACCTATTTGGTGACTTTATTTGGTGATTTGTTTAAGAGTTCTGTATGAATTTGTACTAAAATTTGTGTTGAATTTGATGTTTCGTTTTATGCGATGTAGTCTTGAATTTCAATGTTATTTTTTTTCGAGTTTCTGAACAGGTCATGATGACTACGCCAACATGACCTCACGAAGGCATCATCATCGTGAGCTCACGATGGCACCATCGTGAGCTCACGATGATGATGCCATCATGACCTCACGATAAAGAAGCCACCGTGTGATCACGTTGGCGAGTAAATCGTGATCACGATGACATTCTCACGACCAGGTTCACGATGATATTTTTATCCCGTCGTGAACTAATAAACCGGAACAATTACGTCTAAAATAATGATTAATTAGTGTTGTAATGTTATATTATGTCTTAAGAAACATTTGCACATCATATTTTGTGGTTTTATATCAAAGAAACACTAAATGAGTTATTGTTAGAGGTGTATTGTTTATCAAATGCAAGAGTCATTGTATATGTAACATATAGTAATGTATTCATTGTTGTGTCACACATCTCACCAACACTACAATTGTGTGTTTAAATGTGTAATTTTACATTTGTTGATGTATTTCAATGTTAAGTAGAACATATTTAACACATACCAAAATAATATAACCGGTTAAAACACCATAATTAGTCAAAAATCCTAACGTCACGATGGGGTTTAGCGTCCTCATCGTGAGCTCACGATTGTATTAATCGTGAGCTCACGACAACCCTGCCATCGTGACCTCACGGTGACATTCCATCGTGAGCTCACGATGGAGTCATCATCGTGAGCTCATGATGGAGTCATCATCGTGAGGTCACGATGGTAGGGCCATCGTGACCAGACCCGAGAGTTTAGGGGTTTACCTGCTCAAAAATATTTCATTCATGTAGTCAATAAACTAAGAAACTATACCATAAAAATAAGATCCAAATACATGTTTCAAACACTATAAACTCGATAAACTAATAAAACTACCCCATAAAATAATATTGAAATACAAAATATAAAAATAAGATTCAAAAGTTATGTTTCAAACACCATACATATACATAAAACTAGACGTTGTCAAGTACAGCAAGCCAATAAATCCTAGTCGCTACGAGCCACTGATATCTTTCAATGTAGCGTTCGGTGATGTTCCCCCAGTGAACCTATCCATAGTCAACATCATCGAGTATACCGGCGGCATAGTGGTTATGAAAACCTTGAACTAGTCCTCCATGGTGTATACCGTGACAATAATATTGACACAATATTATCTCAATTCCGTCCGTTCTAACGTTTTGTGTCCTTTTCGACCTTGGACACCCCTTTGGATTCATAAGTGTATCAATTGAAGTGGCCCTCACTTCACACTCATATAGGTGACTCTTATTCTCAAGTATCCTACTATACTTGACCTCTCCGAGGTATCCAAGAATTATTAAAAGTCATAAGACTTAACCTCACCACGTGTAGGTAAACAAACACTCATTGTTCTCAGAGAATAGGTATGTTTGAGTGTTTAACACACGGATTTTTATAACTTCATTTTCCCATTGAACCAAGCTCTTGGGATCCTCCAATCTGCAAGGTTGGGTATCCGCTATAATCATCCTTAAGATATGGATTTAACACCCATTCCCTCTAACAGCTTATACATTTGATCTCGATTAATGCTCTTAGTCAGTGGATCCGCTAGATTATCTATTGACCTCACATAGTCAATTGAGATAACCCCACTCAAGATCAAATGTCTTACGGTGTTATGTCGTCGACGAATATGTCGAGACTTACCGTTATAAAACATATTTTGTACTCGTCCAATAGCAGATTGGCTATCACAGTGTATTAACACGGACGACACAGGCCTCGTCCAACATGGAATATCCTCGAGGAAATTTTTAAGCCATTTAGCTTCTTCACCAGCTTTATCTAAAGCTATGAATTCAGATTCCATGGTAGACCTTGCAATACTAGTCTGTTTCTTAGACTTCTAAGATATTGCACCACTCCCAATAGTAAACACGTATCCACTCGTAGAAAACGAGTCTTTGGAGTCAGATATCCAATTAGCATCACTATACCCTTCAAGTACAACAAGCTCTCTTGAATAATGAATTGCAAAGTTCTAAGTATATTTCAAATAACCCAGTACGCGCTCTAGTGCTCTCCAATGTTCATTACTTGGATTAGCAGTATAACTACTCAATTTGTGAACCGAGCATGCTATATCAGGTCGGGTACAGTTTGACAAATACATCAAACTCTCAATGATCTTAGCATATTCATCTTGACCCATAGGTTCTCCCTTGTGCTCACTTAGATGAACATTCAGTTCCCAAGGAGTCTTAGCAATGGGTTTATCATAAGCATTGAATCTCCTCAACACTTTCTCAACATAGTGAGATTGCGATAAAGCAATTCCATTGGGCGTTCTTAGAATCTTAATTCCAAGAATAACGTCAGCCAAACCCATATCTTTCATGCTAAAATTCATACTTAGCATCCTCTTTGTTTCACCAATCACACGAGAGTTACTACCCATGATCAACATGTCATCTACATAAAGACAAACGTTAACATAATCGTCACATGTTTTCTTAATATAGAAACATTTGTCACTCTCGTTGATCTTGAAACCATTTGACAACATCACTTCATCAAACTTCAAGTGCCAACGCAAAGGCGCTTGTTTCAATCCATATAAAGACCGTTGTAGTTTGCATACCATGTGCTCTATTCCAGGTACTACAAACCCTTCCGGTTGCTTCATATAGATTTCATCATCTAACTCCCCATACAAGAATGCAGTCTTAACATCCATTTGATGAATCTCAAGATTGCGCAAAGAAACAATAGCGAGAAGCACCCTAATAGAATTAAGTCTCGTCACGGGCGAGTAGGTATCAAAGAAATCATAACCGGCCTTTTGTCTAAAGCCTTGAACTACAAGTCTGGCCTTATATTTATCAATAGTACCGTCAGACTTGTACTTCTTCTTTAGGATCCACTTGCATCCTAATGCCTTACAGCCTGGTGGTAGTTCAACTAACACCCAAGTGTGATTAAGCATAATAAACTCAATCTCGATGTCTATAGCTTCTTTCCACAAGCAGCATCTGAACCAGATAAGGCTTCTTTTACGGATACCGGTTCACCGTTTAACATTAAAACGACGTAGTCCGATCCATAAATCTTTGCTTTTCGTACTCTAGTACCACGTCTAGGCTCATTCACAAGCATATACCTAAGTCGCTTTCTATTCGGCAGTCCATAGAACACCAGATTAGTACTAGATGCAACATTTCCATCTATGGGTTCAGAACTCATAGGCTCATCTACAAGTTTAGAACTTATTACTTCATCCTCAACTCTCTTGCTAGAGTTAGAATCAACTTTATCCTTATTTGGATAGATGTTCTCAAAGAATACAACATTTCTTGATTCCATCGTCGTACCCACATGAATGTCGAGTATATCCTATTTGTGTACAACAAAGCGACACGCGCTGCTGTTCAGTGCATAACCAATAAAGATACAATCTACCGTTTTAGGTCCAATTGTAACTTGTTTTGGTAAAGGCACTTCAACCTTAGCTAAACACCCCCACACTTTGAGGTATTTAAACGAAGGTTTCCTTCCTTTCCAAAGCTCATAGGGAGTCACGTCCTTCCATTTGATTCGAATCTTGTTCAAGATGTAGTTAGCTGTCAAGACAACTTCCCCCCACATGTTCTGGGGTAATCTCGAACTAATCAACAAGGCGTTCATCATCTCTTTAAGAATACGATTCTTACGTTCAACAACGCCATTTGATTGTGGTGAATAAGGAGCAGTCGTTTGATGGATTATACCACTTTCGTTGCATGATTCAGCAAACGGAGCAACATACTCTCCACCTCTATCACTTCGAACCATTTTGATTCGACAACCAAGTTAATTTTCGGCTTCGTTCTTGAAGTTCCTAAAAGCTTCAATAGCCTCATCTTTACTTCTTAACAAGTAAATGTAGCAATACCTTGTGCAATCGTTAATAAAGGTAATAAAATACCTTTTACCACCTCTAGTTTGCACAAACTTTAAGTCACAAACATCGGTGTGAATTAGTTCTAGAGGTTTGGTGCTTCGTTCAACCGACTTAAACGGTAACTTAGCCATTTTTGCTTCAACACAGACTTCACACTTGTCTTGTGTCTTAGATAAATCAATATTTAACAATTCCATATTAGCAAGTCTTTTTATAGCATTTAGATTTACGTGACCAAGTCTACAATGCCATAAATCAGAACACTCAAGCAAGTAAGCAGAAGTAGTAGCTTTATTATCACTAGCAACTGTCTTAGAAGGCTTACAAGTACGAACACTTAATTTGAACATATCATCAACAATATGACCTTGTCCAAGAGTTTTGCCAAACCTACGTATGATTACAAAATCACTACGAAGATCTATATCAAACTTAGCCCTAACTAGTTTGACTCCAGACACCAATTTTTTGTGGATTACCGGAGCATGCAGCACATCCTTCAAAGTTATTTCCACACCGGAGGTGAGTTGGAGTACAACAGTCCCAACTCCAAGAACATGTGAGGTACGGTCACTCGCCTCGGTGACAAAACGGTCTTGAACTTCCTTGTAGGTATAGAACAAGCCCCGGTTCATACAGATATGAACAGTCGCACCTGTGTCAAGAAACCAAGTAACAGGATTAGGGTCCGAAACATGGTTTACCTCGGTGATCATGGCAACAAGGTCATCTTTGTCCCAGGTGTCGAAGTCTTTTTGGACATGGTTGACCTTGCCCTTTCCCTTCTTCTTCGGCAGACGGCAGTTCTTCGCCATATGTCCGGGCTTATCACAATTGTAGCACGTTCTGATGAACTTTGTCGGAGGTGCCACTTCTTTTCATTTGCCTTTGGCAGGATAAGGACGCTTCTTCGAAGATCTGACCCTACCATCGGTCAAATTAACCTTAGCCTCCATTGGAGCCTTGACCTTCAAATCTTGATCACAGACTTGAGCTTCGGTTTGAAGCTTAGCCACCAATGTCTCAAGGGACATCTCCTTTCGCTTGTGCTTAAGGTATCCCTTGAACTCTTTCCAACCTGGCAGCAGCTTGTCAACCAAGAGAGCCACAGTATACGCCTCGGGCAGAGGCATCCCCTCGGAATGAACATTATGTATAAGAGTTTGGAACTGTTGTACTTGGGGCATCATAGGACGACTGTCCACCATTTGGAATTCGGTGAGCCTCGTCACTACAAACTTCTTCGTGCTAACTGGGTTAACACGGTACTTCAACTCAAGAGCATCCCAAATTTCTTTGGCAGTCTCCTTGACGTTGAACACATTGAACATGCCATCATCAAGCCCGTTCAGCAACATATTCCGACACAGATAGTCGGAATGCACCTAAGTATCGTAGTCAATACGAACGTGCACATTTGCCTCGTCCTCGGCTGGGACAGGAGGTCTTTCGTCACGCAGGAAGCTAGCAAGCCCCATTGTGGTGATGTAGAACATCATCTTTTGGGACCATCTTTTGAAGTCAGTTCCCGAGAAAACAGGAGGTTTCTCGACGATCGGCATAAGTCGGGTAGCTTGGACAGGAGCCATGATAGAGCTCGAGGTTCCAATCGTTCCAGAAGTGGTTGATGGATTAGTAGCAGTGCCGGTGCCCAGATTGGTAGACATTTTTCAGCAGTATTTCAGGTGAACTTCAGTTTGAGGAAGCACACGAACAAGTAACTTTCCGTATTCTCGTCTTGCGATTGTTAGTAATCGGATACTTGCTCGTGTAGATATCAATGAACAATACTTCTTTTATTGATGTACTTGAACAGAAATTGAACTTGTATGAATTACAAAGGAAACTAAAGAATAGAGATTAGGAAAACCAGAGATCGTCCGAAGTAGAACTTCTGCCCGCAAGACGAGAATACGCCCCGGTAGTGCTCACGGTAAGGCGGCACATCCCCAAAGGTTAAAACGATCTTGACGTCTCGACTGTAGTAGCACAACAAACAGAACCGAGCTCCGCCGAACTGAACTGGAACGAAGACTAAACTCAAAAGTGTATGAAATGCTATGCTATGCAGAGAGGAGTGTAGATTGCATTTTATGAGTGTCGAATGCAAATGACGATGCCTCCCTTATATAGCAGCTCTCAGACATGTGGAGGGGCTCGTCTCATTAACACAACCATTCATAGTCGGCGGTTTCTGGACGTGAAGAGGTGGCCAGCGGAAGTGGACAACCTTGGCTGTTACAGAGACCAAAGGTCTTGGGCCGATGGGCTTCACACGGCTGGGCTTCCGGATAGGGCTCAACAATTAAAGAATTGGGCTTGTGGAGTTGGTCCAAAAAGATAATGCCCAAACACCAGCCCAAAGCACCAATTGCCAAGATCCGAGCCCGAGCCCGCCCACCCAGACAGACGGGCGGCGTCGGCGGCGGCGCGCGTGAGCACCCATACACATCCATACACACTAACTCAACAAGTTATTAAGCCCATACAGACATAGCCTTAAATACTAGTCAAAACATCCACATATAACCGATGTGGGACAACTAACATTTATTATAATTAATAACATGTTAGTTACTACTTCAACATCCAATTCTAAGAATAGCTCCTTCAATAATTAATACCGATGAGGCAACCTCGATCGTTTTCAATTAGGCTGTTGTTATTCTAAGAATAGCTCATCCTTTTCTTATGATAGAGAGTAATTTGTTGTCATTACTCGATGTGCGTACCGAGTAAATTTTGCTAATGTATATGCACACTATTATACAAGAAAGCATACTAAGAAAATAATTTACAAGGTATTGAATTTAATTTAAACATTGGATCACAAAAATATCCATCTTTATGCATGCCTCTCTCTCTCTCTCTCTATGAAGAATTACAATCAAGTGAGACTAATTACACCACACAAAAGTGGGACAATTATTCCATATAAAGAGGAAACATATATTATTATACCATGCGCAGGTGAAATTATAATCCAAGACATTTTACTTATAAAAGACATGTAATACCTTAGCTAATCACTTGAATTAAGTCTCATTGACCTCACTATGCCATTCTCAAAAAACAGAAAATATATATAGGAGACAAAATGATGATTGATTTTCTTGATGCTAATTCAGCATATTATATTTGGATTATTAGCAAAAATACTGAATTTGAAAAACACAGATACTCAAGACGAATCATAGTATAATTTCTTTATGAAGAGAAAATTCGTAGCTTTTAGTTACTGAAGCCAAACAAAAGATAATTTTTCATTCTCAATTTAATTATAAATGAGCCGGATTATAATTTTTCAACTCTAAATTTGTAGAAAGACATAAATTTTCTCAAGCGAAATTGCTCTTTTTAGCAAATATATATATATATATATATAATAATAATAATAATAATAATAATAATAATAATAATAATAATATCCAAACAGTTCTTCGCAACAGTGATAATGCACGACTATCATCTTTTATTTTAGTAAATTTATTGATCAAAATGGTCTATTCTAATTAGACATTTTCTTACACTGATAAATGCACAATTATCATCTTTTATTTTAGTAAAGTTATTGATCAAATTGATTTATTCTAATTAGACATTTTACAGTATTAACATATCTTTTCCACTCCGAATAAGTGTCATATTTTTGTATTTTAAAATGTTATAAAAAATTATATCTTTCTATTAGATACTCGTCCTGATATAGGCATTGGGTTTTCATGTAATAATTGAATAAAATAGTCTGCTTACTTTCTTAATATTACGAGCTTTGACAGTGTAGGAGGGAATATTTATCTGAATTTTGTAGTAGTTTGTAACCTGAATTTGTTAGGATTTTACGAGACTAAGAGCAATGAGTAGAAATAAGGAAAATATAGTACAAAAAAATTCAAGGAGTAAAATAATAATAAGGGTAGTGATAATGGGACATAATGTTCTAGACTTAATTGGTTTTTTTACCCTTATAATTCAAAAACCGATTTTGATCGAACCGGTTTTATAATTTCCGGTTTTTTATTTTTTTATATTTTCTGATTTGCCCTTATATAATTTTGGAATGTTTTAATTATTAACATAATCTTAATTTAGTATATATTTTTTAGGCTTCAAATTATCTAATCACCCATACTTATAAATCTCATTCCATATATATATATAGTTGAGGTAATCCATCCATATAGCCACTTTGACTAGGTTGACTACAATAGTTGGCAAGGAATTTAATATGGTTAAATTCTAGCCACAGATGTATTTTTTGGATAAAAATACCCTTTTCTTTCACTTTTTCTCCTATTCTCTCTCATCTTTTATCTTTTTTTCTTCTTTCTCTTTCTACTCTTCTTTTCTTCTTTCTCTGCTTTCTCTGCGTTTTTTCTTCTTCATCTTTTTTTTTTCTGTTTTTTTCATGCCGCCGCCATTGTTCTTCTTCTCTCTCTCTCTCCACCGCCGTCGATCTTCTCTCGCCGTCGATCTTCTCGCCGCCACCGCCGCCGTTCTTTCTCTGCTTTCTCTGCGTTTTTTCTTCTTCATCTTTTTTTTTCTGTTTTCTTCCCGTCGTCATTGTTGTTCTTCTTCTCTCTCTCTCTCCACCGCCGTCGATCTTCTCGCCGCCGCCGTTGTTCTTTCTCTGCGTTTTTTCTCGCTGGCGATACGATCTCCTCTCTCCCGCTGTCGATCTTCTCTCGCCTCTTAGATTTTTCTTCTTCTATTTCGCGACTTGATAGATTGGTTGCTGAGATTTTTAAGATCTGTGTTTTGTTGGGTTTTGTTGTGTTTTTTCTGTATTTTGCGATTTTGTTACGATACGAAATCATAAATTCGTAATAGATAAATAAGGCATATTGATACGAAATGTCAAATTCGTAACATGGAACTGATACGAAATGTTGAAATCGTAACATGTTATTACCTAAATTCCAAGAAACGTGTTACGAAAATATGAACTAGCAACAGAATATTCAATACGAATGCTAATTTCGTAACATAACATTATTCATTTCGAAATTTTCAAATTGCCACAAACATGACAAACTGATACGAATTCATAAGATCGTAACATGGAATTATGACAAAGTGATACGAAATCATATAAATTCGTAACAGAGAAACAAAGCATATTAATACGAAATGTACAATTTGTAACAGAGAAACAAGATACGAAATGAAAAAAATGTACAATTTGTAACAGAGAAACAAGATACGAAATTCGTAATGCTAAGTGTTACGAATTTGATGTATTCTTAATGTAAAATGTTACGAAATTACCAAATTCGTAATATGAAATTTATTAATTCGTTGCAAGGAAATTGACGATGTTGATGTTACGAATTTGAGGAATTCGTAATCTGTTATGTTACGAATTTATTAATTTCGTAATACGAAATCAACGATTCATGATATTGTTGTTACGAATTGTATGAATTCCTAATGTCTTATGCTACGAATGTATGAAATTCGTAAAACAAAATTAAAGATTGTTTTGTGTTACGATTTATTGTTTTCGTAACTGATTTATTACTATTTGTTGATTTCGTAACGAAACGATTTGTTACGATTTTGTTTTGGTGTTACGACTTGTTTGTTTTCGTAATTGCTTTATCATGTAGCATGGTGTTACGAAATCATAAATTGGTAACAGAGAAACAGGACACATTTGATTCGAAATATTGATTTCGTAACATAGAATCATGACAAACTGATACGAAATCATAAGATCGTAACATGAAATTATGACAAAGTGATACGAAATCATAAATTCGTATAGAGAAACAAGGCATATTGATACGAAAGTAAAATTCGTAACAGAGAAACAAGATACGAAATGTAAAATTCGTAACATGGAACTGATACGAAATGATAAAATCTTAACAGAAAGTCAAGGCATAGTGATACGAAATGACAAAATTGTAACATGGAATCAAGGCATACAGAAACGAAATGCCAAAATCTTAACAGGAAGTCAAGGCATAGTGATACGAAATACCAAAATCGTAATATGTTATGTTACGAATTTATTAATTTCATAATACGAAATCAATGATTGATGACATTGTTGTTACGAATTGTATGAATTCGTAATGTCTTATGTTACGAATGTATGAAATTCGTAACACAAAACTAAAGATTGTTTTCGTAACTGATTTATTACTATTTGTTGATTTCATAACAAAATGATTTGTTACGATTTTGTTTTGATGTTACGACTTGTTTGTTTTCGTAATTGCTTTATCATGTAGCGTGGAGTTACGAAATCATAAATTGGTAATAGAGAATCAAGACACATTGAATTCGAAATATTGAATTCGTAACATGGAATCATGACAAACTGATACGAATTCATAAGATCGTAACATGGATTTATGACAAAGTGATATGAAATCATAAATTCGTAATAGAGAAACAAGGCATATTGATACGAAATGTAAAATTCGTAACAGAGAAACAAGATACGAAATGTAAAATTCGTAACATGGAACTGATACGAAATGATCAAATCTTAACAGAAAGTCAAGGTATAGTGATACGAAATTGTGATTTCGTAACATAAAATCGTAACATGAAATCATAACAATGTGATACGAAAGCGTTAATTCGTAACAATGAATTATGACTGTGATACAAATTCATTGCTTATTGCTTCAACGTCCGGATAGATTTGTTGCCGAAGGATTCAAACACAGACCTAATATCGTTCACTGTGCACTCACCACCGGTTAGCATGATCCGGTGGTGCTTGACTATAATACACAAACAATTAAACCAATTCAGTAATTCAGAACATGTCCATTCGATCTACAATACACAAACAATTAAACCAATTCAGTAATTCAGAACATGTAACGCATGTTACGAAATTATAATTTTATAACTTCAAATAAACTTATGAAAATGCAAAGTTAGTTACGAATTTCACAATTCGTAACACTATATATGAAATTCGTATATTATGTTGCGAATTTCAAAATTCGCAACAACATATACTTAAAAATTTCAGTTTCGAAACCTTCAAATAGCCACAAACATGTTACGAAATTGTAATTTCGTAACATGTTATAACCTAAATTTCAAAAACGTGATACGAAAATATGAATTAGCAACATATTATTCAATACGAATGCTAATTTCGTAACATAAAATGATTCATTTCGAAAATTTTCAATTGTCACAAACATGTTACGAAATTCTACTTTCGTAACTTCAACTGAACGAATCAAAATGCACAGTTAGTTACGAATTTCACACTATATACGAAATTCGTATATTATGTTGTGAAATTCAAAATTCGCAACATCATATACTTAAAAATTTCAGTTTCGAAACCTTCAAATAGCCACAAACATGTTACGAAATTGTAATTTCGTAACATGTTATCACCGAAATTCCAAAAACATGTTACGAATTAGGGTTCTAAACACATATGAGAAACCAAAAACCAGATCTGAACATTCAAACAAGTTCTAAACACAAATTCGTATATAGTGTTGCGAATTTTGAAACTACATACGAATTCCATAGCATGTATACAACAAAATTTCTGTTGCGAAACATTCAAATCGACACAAACATGTTACGAAATTCTATAACTTCAAATACACTTATGAAAATGTATAGTTAGTTACGAATTACAACATTCGTAACACTATACGAAATTCGTATATAATGTTGCGAATTATGAAATTCGTAGCATGTTACGAAGCAAAACATTCAAATTGCCACAAATTGCCACAAACATGTTACGAAATTGTAATTTCGTAACATGTATATTACCGAAATTCCGAAGTGAAACATGTTACGAAAATATGAAATAGCAACAGATCTGGGAACAAAAATAGATCTAAGAAAAAAAATGCAGATCTACGCCGGGATATGAGAAATTCAAATTTTACCTGTTCCTCGTCGCTGCCATCTACGCCGTCGTCGCTCGCTTCACTATCGGCTGTGGCGCGACTGTCTTCATCCTCTTTTTCTTCTTCTTCTTCTTCTTCTTCTTCTTCTTCTTCTTCTTCTTCTTCTTCTACCTTCTTCTTCCTTTTTCTCTTTTCTTCCATCCTCTTCTTCTTCTTTGTAGTCGCTATAATCGGAGGAACTGGTTCTTCTTCTCTGTCGGGCTGCTCGTCACGGTCGCTTTCGGAAGCCATGCGGAGGAGATGAGGCGGGGAGAGAAAGTCGTAGAGAGAGAAAGTGGATGGAGGAGATGTTGCTTCTTCTTCTCATAGGTGGGAGGTGGCTGGACGGCTGAGGGTGGCGGTGGCGTGACGACTGACGGTGGCGCTGGCAGAAATGGGAGGTGGCTGGATGGCGGAGGGTGGCGCGATTTGGCGGAGGAAACTAGGGTTTTCTGGTGGTGGGGGAGTTTTTTTAGAGAGAGAAAAATGGGGATGGGAAATGAAATGGTGGGGATGAGAGTGGTGGGACACATTTTTTTTTTATGAAAAAATGAAAATAACTTCTACCCTATAGTAAGGGTATAATTGTCCAAAAAATACATTTTTGGATATAATTTTACCATATTATGTTCCTTGATAACTATTGTAATCTAATGAGAGATTTTGCTATATCACTCCTTCATTCTATATAGTTTAGTGCATAGGTATTTAAAAAAAATATCATTAAATGAATATGTTGATTTTATTTCCTTCATAAAATAATTTATTAGAATACTATCGTGACATAATATAATTATTATTTTTCATATTTATTTTAGATTTTGAATTTATTGAATGTCTGAAAATTTTAAAAAATTATTAGTTAACATATCATTTTCATAGAATATCACTATTTGTACTTCTATAAGTGATTATCTATTTATTTAAAAAAATACCATTAAATAAATATATTAATTCAATAAATCCACCATATTGGAAATTATTTAACATAATTAATATTTATGGATTTTTTAATTTTCGGTTTATTTATTTCTTAATTATACACTAAGATTTTGAAATTGAAAATATTATGTGGACTATATCAATTGAAATCGTGCTTTATTTTGAAATTGAAATTATAGGATGTGATTGAGATTATTATGGATATAATTAAAAATTAATTATGGAATATGTAGATTTGATTGATTTTAAAATTTTTTAATCAAATTATATAATCTATTCCTTAATTAGGTTAAGGATAATAGCGGAATCTTTGAAAATAAATTATATTAATTAATTAATTCAAAAATAATTAAATATATAATTTAATTAATTTACCCCAATTATGTTTAGAATTTTATGTCGTAAAATCATTTTTCTAATAATTGTGCATTTAATATGTCAAATAGATGCACTTATGTGACATTTATAAAACCAAATGGTCTGTGGGATCCAACAGCTGCGCCAAATCTTAACTGGATTTTGATGGGAAGTGAGTGACATATAATAACAAAATAATAAACAAAATAATATTATATGTAAGTGATTGAAATCATTGACGAGAAACATAATATGCCATGCATTTATACAAAATGATTGTAAATTCTATAACAATTTTATTTTTACTGTAACGTCTATGACTATGAGATTGTATTTATTTTTCGAAACCTTCATCCGCAAATCAACGAACTGGAACTTAAAAATGATTTTTTCAGAAGTAAAATAAAAATTATTAATATAATAATCAGTGAATAAAATGATTTACATTCTCTCTCTCTCTCTCTAAAAAGGGGATGTCTGAAAAATTACCGAGAATCAGAGCGGCAAGATTGAAGGCAAAAATCCAAACAACGCAGCGGTAAATAAGCTCGAATAGATTTCCATTTCAAGTCTTTTGATATCTTTGAGCTATCAGAAACGTACACAAGCAGAAGCACTCCCCTTTCCAAGTTAGAAATAGAATCAGCGCAAATCATCAGTACTCACATTTCTTGTTCGTTTTGAGCAAATCCCACAACAAGAAGTTAGTTTTCTTTCCGAAATTGTCCCTTTTTGGCAGATCCGAGCTATTTCTGCAATTTCAGCCTCTGGGTTTCTGCACAATTCAGGTATAATTACGGAATAAAGAAACCCCATTTATTAATATGTAAATATTTTCTTGTTCGCTTTTTTATCTAGGGTGAATGGCAGATTTTGCTAGGTTTATGTTATTTTAGGATGAGTTTGTTTTTCGGCACGCATACTGTATTTGCAGAACCCTTAATGACTTCTTTTTTTCCTTAAATTTTGTAAAAAGTAATTTGTAGACATGTGTTGCAACTTCTTCTGGAATTCAGGCATTGTGACTTGTTTTAAATTCGTGAAAGATCTATTTTTGTGGGACAATGACAGTTAAGTCAAAATTATACTTGGCAGCAAATAATGATTTCCAACTGAAATAACTTTCATATAACTTTGAATAATAATCAATAGGTATGTTTCAAACTCTAATCTTTTGTTGGGATACAAGTGTATCAGAACTTGTCTAGATTGTTACTCAATGAGATGACGCAAATGCAGCATACGATGAAATTTTGCAGCTATTATTTATCCAAAAGTGAAGGCATTGTAACTTGAGCTGGCATCATAGTGTTGTAGTTAATCTTGTCAATGCTATACATTTAGATAAGAGGAGACATGGGTTCATGTTCTCTTACTGTATCTATTACTTTTACTTTGAATTGCTACCCATGTTCCATGTATGCTCATTGAACTTTGTTCAGCACTATGTCACCTAACTTTCCTCCCGGGATTTGTCTAAGTTTTGTTGGTGCACAGTTTGAAGTACAGACTATGTGTTATTTTTCTTATGGGTGGCCACTATTGCTTTCTTTTACTGTGTAGATGGTGGCTGTGGAGATTATATTATCGCTCTCTTAGTGATTTTTGAGTAATCTTGAGATGAGCCGGTTGCCATCGTTTTCTTTGAAGTCAGAGCCAGCATCAGACGTTGATGAAAAATCTTTGCAGCAATGGGTGGTTGCATTTTGCATCATCAGGTTTGATCTTGAGCAGGGTCAGCTAATTGAGGAGTGTTATCCTCCTGGCTGTCTTACCCAAAGTGAGGAGCTTGAGGTCTCCTTTAATTCTTTCCCGGATTCAGTTTCACAGCATCATAATCGCTCTAGCATCCATGATTGTATATTCTTTTTCCGCATAAAAAGAGAGCGAAACCATCAAGCTTCGAGTGTAGCATCAACGGAGATTGTTGAAGTAGAAAATAAAATATCTTCCCAGAAGCCAATAGGTAAAAATCCCATCAGCTATAACTCCAGATTCTTGTATGGTTTTGTGTTCAATAGGCAGAGACACGATGAGAGACTTAAGCGTGGAGGTGAGCAAAAATCTGTGGTTATTCTTTCGTACAGTCCGTACACGAGTGTGTTTAGACCTTTATTACAAATTACGGGGCCGTTGTACTTCGACATTGGAAGCAAGGCACTTAATTATATTGCTGCTTATGTATCAAAGTGGCCTACTCCTGTGCCTGGTCAACAAATGGAACTTCCTATTGGGAATGCATCACTAAAAGTTAATCTGCCGCCTTCTCATTGTTTGCCATCAAATAGTGGACTTTTTGAAGACTCTGCTTCTTCCCTTGCTCCTCTTCTCCCATCAAATCTGTCAGTTCCTCAGGGGCTATTCCACGACTCTGATCTTTTTGGTACATTTCGCGGACTCTTGTTACAGCTCTGGAAGCTCTGGGAACTTCTACTTTTGGGGGAACCCATCTTAATAATAGCACCAACGCCTCCCCAATGTTCTGAAGCTGTTTCTGGTTTAGTTAGTTTGGTTGCCCCACTTCTTTTAAGTATTGATTTCAGACCTTACTTTACTATTCATGATCCAGAATTCGCCAGCTTGAACTCTCTTCCTGAGGGTTCCTCTTTTCCTCCATTGATTCTAGGTGTGACGAACCTTTTCTTCTTAAAGGCACTTCGTAATATGCCTCACATAATTTCAGTTGGAAGTCCTGCATTAAATTCTAGTCGTCAGCCTTTTGGTTCTAAGACTTTAGCTGCAGGAACTCCTCCTGGTCAAAATCTTTCTTTGAAGAGGTTTACTCCTGCAAACTTCTTGAATGCTGTGAAATTGAGGAGAGATGGGCCGCTGTGTCTAATGACGGAACATAAAGAAGCTGTATGGACGAATTACGCTGGAGTGACAAAGCCGGATACATCTATCCTGAATAGACTTATTGATGCTGGATTGTCACCTAGGGTTGAGGAGTCCATGTCAGTTGTCAACAATGATATATTACGTCGCCATTTTTTGGAGTTGACGACCAACTTCTTGGCTCCTTTTGGTCCATATTTTAGACCAAATACACCTTCTGAATCATCATCTCCATTTGCTGATCCCCCTCCTCTACCCACATTCAATGCTGAAGAGTTCCTAGAGAGTTTGTCTGCAAGAGGTCCTGGAAAGTTTTTGTTGAAGCGGATGAAGTCAAATTGGCTGGATCTCTACAGGTTGCTCAATCACTTGTTTAATTAATGTCTTTGTCAAACTGTGCATTACTTCATTTACTATTCTAAATGATAAGTCAGTATCAAAGCATTGTCCGTTCATCTGTAAGACTTTGTAAAAAATAAAATGGAAGCAGCTGCACGTTTGTCCACCGTTCTATTATTATCCCCCTTCCTAAGTGTTCAAATTAGCATATTAGATGCATCTTTAATCTTTTGGTGTTGATCTTCCCTGTTTATTAATCTTTCTTGGCCCTGATCATACCATCAGATGCAAGTTCCCTTTATACCCCCATTCTTGGTTTCCTTCAATTGTATGTATCCAATCACACTTGTAGTGGGTATCTGCTTGAAGTTACCTGGATTCTAAGATGTTATCTTCCCGGATGGATCAATCTTGGTTATTGAATTATTGTGCTTAGTTGGCTACTTAGATATGACTCCTTTGTTGATATATCCTGAAGAAAATGATATGTTCTTAAATTGAATGCAGGCGGTTCCTGAAGGGATACAACTTTCTTCCATGGTTCCGTAGAAAACGTGCTGTGGCTGAGCAAGAACAATATAAACTGTGGAGGCAAGCTAGGGTAAAGACCAATATACACCAGTTAATAAGTAAAATGTCAGAATTGGAAACTGTTGATTCCTTCAATGCAATTGAGAGACACCTTTATGGAGAAATGCAGGCAAGTTCCCTTCAAATTTGTATGAATGTTTTTCATTATTATCAATATTACTGTGGTAATTTATGACTCAGTTGTGGCACTCACCCTTCATCATGGGGATTAAGCAATGTCCGAAAACTGATAAATAAGTATTTATAGTCTCATAGATTGAGTATAAATTGTATTCATATTATTGTGTTGAAAACTGGACCAAAATGTCCTCAGTTCTCCCTCCTATCTTTGAGTTCAGTTATAGTTAGTTTTAGTTGTTGCATGCTAAATAATTTTTTCTTTGTGCTTAGACTTCCACTACCATGTATCTGGCTACTTAAGGGTCTTCTGAATGTATTTTAAGAGGTTCCATGCCCAAGATTACATCTTGTATCTTCTGCAGATTTTACTGATTCTTGTGTTTGCAGCAGATCTATTTTGTGTTATTATTCAAATCCGTATGCTGTTATCAGTGGCAGTTATTTGTATATTATTATTAATCTGTGTATCTAGATGCCCCACTAATTGAAATTTTCTCCCATGACAGTATGGGAGAACAAATGAAGATACCGAACCAGTCTGCAACAAATTAAAGAAAGATCTGCAAATAGTGTTCAATATGCTGCCAAAAGACATGCAGCAACTTCTGATTATGAACCCAAGTAGGGCATCTCTTCTACAAGAAACCGATGAGTGCTCTGTGCTTCCTGAACGCAGTCATCCATCAGGCGGTGCTCTGCCCTCCGCATCACCTAGATGACATGCAATCCATCGTTTTAATTTCTTAACGCTAGTTCATCTTTGCACGAGGCAGTCTTCATGCAGCATGCTGAAAGTGGAAGTCATGAATCTTATAACTCACTCCGTGACTGATTGCATGAATTGTTAATGTTCCTTAGGTAAGAGTTCTCAAACTAGTCCTCTAATACTCTCAAAGCACCAATTCTTGGATATCTGTCATTTCTTTAATTCCTTTATAAATTTTCCAGATGAGACCGAGGCAAAAATCTCAAGAAATACAGTTTGAGACCACAAATTTCTTAAAAAAGAGCTGGCTTCTACAGGTTAGACAATGATAGAAAGAACTTTGTGTTACAGATGTCCGGATTACGCACTAATCTTGATTAGATGTTGATTTGTGGATTCTCATTTTACTTAGTCTCTTTGTTGTGATCCTAATGTACCTTTGCAATTTGAGATCTAATTTACTCCCGGATACTAGGATCTATTTAGGTTATGGACGTGTAAATATGAGTTTTTCTAATATAACATTATAACTTCTTGGAGTGCAGTAAGCTGCAATTTCAGAGAAAATAGCAGTCAGGGGGAAATATATATTTATGCCTACATATTAAATTCTAACAATTGAGATATGAAACTTATTGCTCTGACTTTATCAGCATTTTTATCCCAGAATTGTAAAGAAATGGAACATATAAAGGGTTTGAGGTTAAGCTTTGCAGCTATAAGTATGCCTGTAGCTGTAGTTGGCTAGTTGGGACATATATTCCTGATAATTCCTATAATTGTTTCTGCAGTTCTATTTTTTGTTTAAGCCTGAACGAAAATTTTTCTTCTTAATGACGTCTAGATGAGTGTTATTCCAATAAAGAATGAACTGTGACTTTTATGTGGTGGAATACTGCTGGTTGACAAATTTAATTTTTTTTAGATACACACGGATTTTCTTGTAGCACATTACATGCTTATCAGAGTTTATCTGAACCCTGAACCCTGAACCGGATTTTCTAGAATGCATCTCAGTGAGATATCATCCGAAAAATGCAATCACTCTTGAAAAGAACTTGATGAACAAAGAACAATTCTTGTCAGGGCTCTGCATCTGAATTTATCTTTGCATTCTTATATGCTGAGTGCTTATGGCCTGAACCTATTTTTTTCCCCCCTTCTTTCAGTTGTTAAATATCTCTTGGCTTTTTGTAAGATCTATGATTGATGCGCTCCCTTGTTCTTCTATATTCTAATTTGAGGGCATTTCCTATTGAGGCTTGATTATTGAAGCATGAGGTTTGTATTATATGTGAACGGAAAACACAAGTTTTGCATTATATAGTTCAGAGGTTGTTTTGTGTAAGTTTTGATTACAGGACTTCATTGCTTCTGATTTCAGCCTATAAGTACCAAATGTATTTCAAAGATAAGTTCTTTAAAATGATTGAATAATAAAATCATTTGACTAAGATAAGAATACAGCTTTATGACCTATATATAGCGTGTTAAGATCTTAGAAATCAACTACGTTTTGATTGCTCTTCTTTTCGAGCTTGCATGTTCTCATCATCCTATGTCTGGAGCTTATTAAGAAATCCTCCAATTCTCTACATTTGCTATTATTTCTTCAAGACTCTAAAGGGAAAAGTAGCATATACAATTCTCACGTATGAACCGTCATTGCTTTTACACCCCCAAGGAAAGGGTTGGGCTGTCAGTGTACCCCAACATATAAAAAGTAAGGGCAAATAACCCCTCCCGTCGCACATAGTTACTAATGCCGTTAATCTCACTTTATTTCTCCCACTTCCACGGAACATAGAATTCCAACACCACTTTCAGATGCTGAGATACACAACTCACCGCTTCATACATCTTCTCTTTAACAAGAAATTCGCTTTATCAATGCTTTTCTATTTCCATTGCCTTCAAATTTCTTCACTTTCTCTCTCTCTCTCTCTACAAGAAACCAGTCTTTCATGGCTTACAAAGAGAGAGGAAGATCCTCCAACAATCGCAATGAGCAGTGGCGATCACTACCTTCTGGACTCAAATTGCTACAAGATTCTTGAAGAAATCGGAAGAGTGAGCACCATTGTGCATAAGGCCATTTGCATCCCATTGCAATCCTTTTTGGTAGCAATCAAAGTCATTGATCTCAAGAAATTGAATACGGATTTCGAAAATGTCCGACGAGAAGCCGAGATCTTGATCAATATGCGCCATCCTAACATCCTCCGCGCCCACTGCTCCTTCACCGTGTAAACCTCTCTTTGGGCGGTGATGCCCTTCATGTGCGGCAGCTCTCTCCAGTTGATCATTGCCTCCTCGGTCCCCAACGGCCTTCCGGAGGACCGGAGCCATGCATCGCCGCGGTCCTCAAAGAAATCTTGAGTGCCTTTTTGTATTTTCACGGCCAAGACAAGCTCTACAAGGCTGGTGACATTCTTATTGACTTAAATAGCTTTGTCAAGCTTGATGATTTTCGGGGTATCAGCTTGGTTTAAGAGTTGAGCCTGTCGTGTGTTGTATTATTGCAGCTGTGGTCGGCGATATTGCGGATGTTATAGAAATTTATGTTTTTAATTAGAGGAGAAGGAGAAGAAAGAAGAAGAAAAAACCGAGAAATAGAGAAACTAACGACGTTAGATATTCTGTTAGAAGGAAGAGGTTATTTGCCCCTACTTTTATACGTTAGGGTATTGGCAGCCCCAATCTTTTCCTTAGGGGTATAAAAGCAATTAGAGTTCACACGTCAGGATTGTAAATGCTACTTTTCCCCTCTTTTAAATTAATAGTACATGTGAGACATGATGACTATTGGTTGCAGCTGTTTCTGATTTATTTTCTCGTTCTTCTGCACCCTTTCATGTTCACTTTCTCTTGTGATTTTACTTACATGATCATCGTTTCTGAATTGTGTTTCATATTCTACTCTTGTATGCATAAATTGTAAGCGTGTGGTGGTATTTGTATCTAGTAGTAATATATTAGTAGAACACAATTTTGTAGAAGTTTTATTTTGTTGGCGCCAAATTTGTAAGTGTATTTTGGTAATTTTACATATGCATAAACAGTTCTAATAAAATTATCTTATTATTTGGGGTTAGAAAACCCTATTAACAATTGAAATTGCAAACTTGCCTAACATATCTTCATGATCCTACACAAGTCTATTTCTTCTCTGCGAAAATTCTTGATGTTCCTAACAATTTGGGCGGGTCCGGCTCCGGGCTCATTGTTTAGAATAATTGGGGGTAATTAGTGTTTATTAAACTCAATAGGAGCATACCATACCATACCATACCATACGACTGAACGCACATGAGGGTGCCCCTTGATGTTTGAGCAAGTTGCTGCTAATTAATTAAATTGTCTTTTAAATAAAATACTGTCAACGGCTTGCCCATGAGGCAATTGAAACGGTCGCCTAAGACACATCCAAAGAAATTGAAGCCGTAAATATATTTTCAACTAATCATATATAATGATGCTAAAAGAACAAAGTGAGTTATGGTTTTTATATTATAAATTTTATAATTTTAATAAATAGTTTTTAGGATATTAGAAGTAAACAATATTAAAAATTAAATAAAAAAGAATGTTATTGTATACAAAACAAGAGTGGTGCTTGTGAAATGCAATACGAAAAGATGATTGGCATATTAATTCTCTCTAAGACTGCGTTTATTTTTGTTTTAAATTTATCATGTGAAAAACAAAAAAAAAATCACCTTTTAAATCCCCCATTACCTTTCCATTTTTTTTACAGAAAATAATTTCACCATCCCTTCTTCACCCTTTTCACTATGAGGAGAGAAAATATTATCACAAATAATAATATTTTTCTCTTTTTGGAGTGGAAATGAGTAAAAAGAGTGATTTTTTTTTAATTAAAAAATGATGAAAAATAGAGAAGGAATTTTGAGGGTGAAAATTTTGTTTTTCCTCTTTTCACATGATAAATTTAACAATCAAATAATCATATAAATTATCCTAAGATTAGTTAGTAGTTTAATATTAAATGTTATCATTTTAACTTTAACTTGACATGTTCAACTTTCTTGGCACAATCATCTATTAAGGGGTGTATTGGATTAGGATTTTTTTGGTCTTTTTTGGACGCCGTTCTTCCTTCTAATGACCGGCATATCTACTTTCCAAATCCATTGACTCCCCGTGGAGTCTGTATGGATTTTGTATCGATTTCGCGTGGATTTGTGACGATTTATTGGACTTCAAATCCATTATCTCAGCGCTCGCTGAGACACAACAAGCGCTTGAGCAAAACCCAACGGTTGCTGGACCTCAGCCGTGGCTGAAAATAATAACTAGCGACCACTAAACATAGGGAATCGCTGGCTTTTATTAAATTGACTGAGAATTTCATAAATTGAGTATCTATACATGAATCTCTAAACCCCCACCCCCTCCCCCGAGCGTACTACCCACCCCATTCTGCCCCCACAGGCCACACAACTTCCCCTCCCCCCCCCCCCCCCCAAAAAAAAAAAAAAAAAATCCCACCTATAAATTGATTAACCCCAAGCCGTTGGACCTCAGCCGCGACTAAGATAGACTTCCAGCGCTAGAGTGTTCGATTCTGAGCACATCAGCGATCGTTGAGGACAATCGGCGGTGAGGTGAATGAATCCATCGAAATTTGGTGGGGGAAGGTCGGATTTCATCCTTTTGTAATTTTTGAGCGAAATCGATCAGAATCCATAGAATGTTAAAATCTATAAAATGTTGAATACCACTGGATTTTTTAAAGACTTTAAAAAGTCTGGATTGAATTCCTCTGGATTTTAAAAGACTTTAAAAGACTTTTAAAAGTCTGGATTGAATACATCCAGACTTTCAAAATCCAAAAAAAAAATCCTACAGAGTTTTGATTGAATACACCTCCCTTCGTGCATCACGTTCTCATCGTATTGTTGTAAACTTCTACTTTATCTTTTTCATTTCATTATTCTTCAGCATTCTTCTTTAATACGTACTTATTAATTATATTTAATTTTTTTAATAATGAATATATAAAATTGAAAGAAAAAAAATAACTAACTATTTTGACAACTATTTTTATGTATGTGCACCAAACATAAATTGGCCTTTGGAGCCTATTAGATATGTATGTAAGGTTTTAATATTGAGAAGCATGTTCATTATTGCATGGCTTCAAACTTGAAAGTATTTTATTTATGTTGGTTATTGTCATATATCTTGAGACATTTAGTTGTGAAGCACACTTAGATTAATGAGCAAAAACTTAAAATACCCCTTCTCAAACACAAAAGATAAATTATAGCCATTTTTAAAAAAAAAACTCAAAATACCCTTTTGAGTTTGTTTAGGACTTTTATGCCCTTCATGTATATAAGAAGATTGCATTTAATTTGTATCATATATGAAGATTAATTTCTTGTATGAATTTCCGGAGAAATTTTCCGGCGAAATTTTCGGGCGACATTATCCGGCTAAAAAAATTCTGGTGAAATGTTTCCGGCTAATTTTCCGGCGAAAAATTTCCGGTGACAATTTCCGGCTAATTTTTCCGGCGAAAATTTGAATCATACACGAAACCTAACTTCATGTATGATGCATACATGAAATTATCTTCGTGTATATATCATACATGAAAAATTATCTTCATGTATGATACAAATTTGATTTTTTTGGAGACAAAATTGTCGTGTATGATGCATACATGAAAGTTAGTCTTCGTGTATGTATTATACATGAAAACTTATCTTCATGTATGTTACAAATTTGAACTTTTTGGAGGCAAAAATTTTCGTGTATGATGCATACACAAATTAGGCTTCTTGTATATCCATACATGAATGTTAGTCTTCGTGTATGATGCATACATGAAGTTAGGCTTCATGTATGATTCGAATGTTTGCCGGAAAAATTCGTCGGAAATTTTTCGCCGGAGAAATTCGCCGGAATTTTTTTGCAAGAGAAATTCGCTGGAAAATTTCGCCGGATGTTCATACATGAAATTAGTCTTCTTGTATGATTCAAATGAAAGTTAGACTTCTTGTATACTCATTAAGGGTATATTAGACTTTTTACAACTCAAAGTGGTATTTTGCAACTTTTAAACTTAAGGTGGTATTTTGCAACTTTTGTTTAAAAAAAGGGGTATTTCACCACATTCCCTCTAGATTAATTACGCTTACAGAATACTACTATTACTAGCTATAATTTTTATTAAAAAGTTATGTACATTTTAGAAAATCATAAATATAAAATAAATATTTTGTAAGTAGAAAAAAAAAACATAAATAATGAAAAATGAAGAAAGTAAAAAGAAACTTATGTATATGTGAAAGAATAATCTAGAATGAAAAATCTAAAAAAATAATCACAATCTTACGTAAAGTTGTAAGGGATATGGTGTTGATACCCCTTCAAGGTTTTACGCGTGTTGCTATTAGACCCCTGACATTTGATTTTGGACATCCGCTCCCGCAATGTTCTAAAATAGATACATTAGACCATTCAAGCTGCAAAATTAGACTTTTTATTTAATTTTTTTGAGGTTTTTCAAGTTAGCTATGGTTATATCTTGGTTAGATTGCTAATTTTTTAAATAGCAACGTTGGATCACTCCACTATCTTGAAGCACCAAGCTTTAATAACATATTCAAACTTTAAACTCATCCTAGATGCACATTCATCGTGTACCATGCCAGAAATTTATTCATCATGCTAACCTAATTTGAGCAACTTAGGCCATATTTGTATATTTGATAAAAGTAACCGATATCAAATTTAACCCCTTTTGACCCCTTTTGACAAAATTTAACGTCAACATTTGTTTGATCATACTTGGTGTCTGCTACTGCGAATGGCTAGCCGAAATCACATCCTTCAACATTCTTTATGCGTACTGATTTTGTGTTATTTTTTTCAAAGCTACTATGAATAGAATTATAAAATCATTTTGAGAATTGCAAAAGAAATATTAGATTTGTTCTCCCACTTTAATACCCTCCAAAAGAAAATACTAACTCCTAAAGAAAATTTTATCTAAATACACATTATACTCTTTGGAGAATATACTTTATATAACTCCATAGGCAATTGTATCTAAATACACATTATATAATATTCTTAACTATAACGTAATAACTAAAATTCTTTAGTTACAAACATTGGCAACTGTGAAGTAATTGTGACGTTGCTAAGTGTAGCCCTATTCATCCGTAGATTCTCAATGAACGCACTATTTATGCAGCAGCACGCCTCATCAAAGCAAAAATTAAGAACCACGTTTTGTAGCAATCTCAATATATTGGGTAAATTATAGAAACCGGAAATGGATTAAACTAACAAATCATCAACCAACATCAAAAAAACAAAAATCCACACCACAAATATCCTACCTCTTTCACTTTGTCTTGGTGGAGTGTGACCACGCGCGGATCGGCGCGTTAAATTAAATGAAACAGATTCTTTATTTAGGCCAAGGGGCAATGAGCAAATTCTAAATCAAACTGACTGCCCCTCCACATCAATCATTGCAATTTGTCAACTTTAAGCCAAGCATTGTGTGGGTGCAAACTACTACTAACTTCATAAAGAAATTGTGGAAATTGCAATCAAAATGATTTCAAGTTATTTTGCTTAATTTCAAGATGAATTTTAATTACAGTAGTACAAGTAAAAAAAAAGATGAAAAGAGTAAAATTAGGAGAGATGAAACATAAATTAGCAGTAAGAATGCAATAATTTTTGTAACGTATGTGACAAATGAACCCATCCCTTGATTCTCACAAGTCACTGGTGGTCCTCTTCCATTAATTCATAGCTACCCACCATTCTTATCCTGCACTGCACCCACTCTTATTCCTCTCCCTCTCCTTATCCCTGCAATTCCCACTCTCTCTCTCTCTCTCTTCTCTCCCCCGCTCCATCTCCATCTCCATCTCCAATAATTCTTCACCTCTCCACATCTACATACACACACACACATGTCAGGAACAAGTACAGGATGGTCAGGGGGAGGAGGGGGGGTGGGGATGGGGTGGAGCAGGGAAGAAGAAAAAGCATTTGAGAATGGCATTGCCATGCACTGGAATGAGGAATGCAGGGAGCAAAGCTGGACTAAGATTGCTTCAATGGTTCCCAACAAAAGTATTCTTGAACTGAAGCATCATTATAATCTTCTACTTGAAGATATAACTGCCATTGAAGCTGGGAATGTGCCTTTGCCCATTTACAATAACACCACTCCTTCCTCCTCTTCTTTCATGTCCACCACTAACCATTTTCATCATAAAGATAAGCCCTTCTCCAACTCTAGTTTCTCACCGCAACTCTCTCACGACTCCGTCTCCGCTTCCGCTCAGCCACCAAGCAGCGGTAAAGGAGGCGGAGGCTCTAGGTCCGACCAAGAGCGTCGGAAAGGGATCCCGTGGACCGAAGAGGAGCACAGGTATTGTATTCTCTCACCCAATCTGGTATTATTATAGAGATTGATTAAACAAAAAGTAGAGGAAAATGTGTTCATACCTTTTTTCTCTTGGATGCAGGCTATTTTTACTGGGACTGGACAAGTTTGGGAAAGGCGATTGGAGGAGCATTTCAAGAAACTTCGTGATTTCAAGAACTCCAACACAAGTGGCAAGCCATGCACAGAAGTACTTCATCCGTTTGAACTCCATGAACAGAGATAGGAGAAGGTCGAGCATCCATGACATCACCAGCGTCAACGGTGACATCCCGTCGTCTCACCTGCCGCTGATAACTGGACAGCACGTCCATCAGCCACCACCTGCTCCGCCTGCAATGAAGCATCATCACAGGCCAAACATGCATGGATTAGGAATGTACGGTGGTGCTCCGGTGGGGCAACCTGTGACTGTTCCTCCCGGACGTCACATGGCATCTGCAGTGGGTACTCCGGTAATGATGCCTCCGGGGCACCACCACCACCACCAACACCATCACCCACCTTATGTTCTTCCAGTTGGCTGTCCTATGCCGCCGCCACCACCGCCACCCGGCTAAGAAAATCTTAAGGCCTTAACTTGTAGAGCACAATTTTGCTCCCCACTTGCTTAAAATGAATAAGGCTCGAGAAAAACTAACAATAGAGGAGGCTCTTACAAAAGGGGAAAGTGTACATAGAATAATAATAAAGTTGTATTCACATTCTTTTTATCTGTAATGCAACCACCAAAAAGTATAACGATTGCAAAATCCATTAAATGTGTCATTTAAATGTACTTCAATATAACAACTGTATACTAATACTAATACTAATACTAATACTAATACTAATAATTATTAAAAGATGGCCGTACCCAAATAAATGTAATAGTAAACAGACTTATATGATATAGATTAAACCATAAAGGAGAAATATTATGAAAGATAAGGGTGCAGCAGAAATACAAAAGCGGAACAGGAAATATAAAAGTCACCAAGGATGATCAAGTGCATTAATTTAGTCATTTGAAGGAATATATAGAACTAGGGAAAAATAAAAACACATAATAATTTAGTCATTTGACGAAATATAGAACTAGGGAAAAATAAAACACATAATGAACTCTCTGCTGTTACAAAAAATTGCTCCATTTGCAAATAAGAAGTTTCTATTACCCGTAAGAAATGACAACAATAAGAGTCGTATGAATGATGATGTGTAAGAAGCTCTGCTGTCACGAATATGCCAGTGCATGCAGAATAGAAACCTCAGACAAGCTCTAGCCTGGAAGACTCACTCCATCTCTTCACAACAGATACTAACATTTTTGTATACTAAACTGCATTTTTCTTGTTCCTGAAGTTCTCTTTTAGAGAAGCAAACTTCTTCTTACAGTGATTCACTGTTTTCCCAGGCACTGCAGCAGCGATACGCTCCCATCGTTGGTTAGCATCTTTTGGAAAGGTTTTAAGAGCTTGGATCAATGCTTTCTCCTGGACATCAGACCATATGTCTACATCAGAACTAGATGAAACTCCATCAACAGCTTCACTATCAGCAGCCGTGTTCTTGGTTTCCTCATTCTGACTGTACGAGTCCTTTGAGTCCTCTGAGCTGTTAGTGCCTCTGTCTGCCACGCTGTTGCTCCTGAAGCTATCCTTCATCAGAGTAATTTTCTTCTTACATTGAGCCACAGTTTTCCCAGGAACTGCAGCAGCAACTCGTTCCCAGCGCTGGTTAGTTTCCTTCGGGAAGGTTTTCAGAGCTTGAACTAAAGCTCTTTCCTGAACAACAGACCATGATTCTGGGTCTGTACCTGATGAAACACCATTTGCAGTAGTACTATCATCAGAACCCAGACTGTTTACACTAGGATTTGATGGCTCAGGCACAATATCAGGACCTGATGATTGACTCTCATCTATGTTACTAGATGGGCCCTTCACCTCCTCCCTAGTTGTAAGAGGAGATACTATCGCCGGCGCAGGCTTCCTTTTCTCAAGAAAGGAGTCAAAAGCTTTAGCAGAATCAGGCTTCTGTAGAAGTACTGTTTTTGTAGCCTTGAGAATCTCTTCCACTGACCTCCCAGTACCAATATATTCAGAAACCACTTCCCACCTTCTAGAAGTTCCTTTAGGAAATTTCTGCATTCCCTTCCTCAAAAGTTCAATCTCTTCTTTGGTCCAAGGTACAGCTTTTTTCTCATAGCTGCTGTAAGCAACCTGTCCATTCATAGCTACGGAACCATTATTCAGTTTAGTTTTTCTCTCGTCTTCCTTCCCATCCTTCAGTTTCTGATCAGAACTGAGACACTCGGCTAGGAGATTTGCACTGTCAACCACTTCCTTCCCTTCCATCCGATCACATAGACATTTGAGCTGGTCTTTATCAAGAGATGAGCAAAGACTTTCCACATCATCATCAGTAAGACCAAGTAAATGCTGGGACAAAATAGGCGCTGCAAGTGTTCTAAGACGGGTGCGTTCTTTACGAAGAAGCTTCTTTTCTTTTTCCTTAATTTTTCTCTGATTTGAGGCAGCTTCAGCAGCCCTTTTGTCCTCCTCCTCTTTCCGCTTCTTCTCCTCTTCAATGATTCTAGCTGCTTCTTCCTCCTGCTGTTTCTTGGCCAAAACCTTTGCCTCTTTCTTCTTTAACTTCTCAAGTTTCAATTCCTCTTTTCTTCTCAAAATTCTTGGGTCCCGTTTGTAAGCATTATCAACAAGTGTACGTATGCGTGCGTATTCTTCCTTCCTTGCCTTCTCCGAGAGTTTTGCATTTTGCCTTTCCATCCATCTTTTGTGATCACGGGACTCAGCTTGCTCGACATCAAACTCATCAGCATGAGGAAACTCCCTCCAACTTTTGAATGCATACCAAAAATTATAGAAGTTATCCACATCTTTGATTGAGGATTTATCATCTCCCAAAGATGGGACATCTGGGTTAACAGACCAGCGTCCATTTCTCAAGAAGGCAGGTCCGAAAACCTTGAAGAAGTCCTGTGGAGCACATTGGTCAGGAATTTCATCATCAAACTCATCGGTGGAGTCATAGATTCTTCTCCTGACAGGGTCAATCAACACCTCATACGCTTCCTGAATAGACTTGAAAAGACTCTCTATCTCATCCTTCTTAGTCTGCTTAGCATCCTCGGTTTCCTCAAGGAGCAAAAGAGCAGCCTGCTTGTCAGGATGATGTCTCAGGGCAGCCTCACGATAACTTTTCCTTATCTGATCTTCAGTTGCCAAATACCTCAAATGGCTCAACCCCAACAAGGCATAATGATCTTGCTGCTTTGGGTCACCGCCTGGTTTCTTCTTCCCTTTACTACTGTAAGAATCCGATGAAGGAACATAAACACGCTCTTTCTCTTCGGAAACTGGCTTTCCTCCATCTTCATCCTTCTCAACTGCCTCCACGAAGTTGCCACTCAACTTAAGAGCAGCAGTGTGAAAGCTAAGCCCAGCTGGTTCGAGACGTGATGCTTTGATCGGGAGGCTATTGGAGGAAACAATGATCGGTTTACCATCCACAATTTCCTCGGAGTAGGTAATCAAAAGCTTACTTTTCCCAGAAGCCATATCCATCACTATCCACATAAAAAATATTCAAAAATAAGCTACCGATTGCATTTAAATACAAATTACCAAAGCTAAGACACAGAACAACCACAAAAATAATCTAAAATCAGAAAAGAAAAAAATTAATCCAAGACACGAAATCCAAGCAGCACTATAACATAAAAAATCAAACGCAGCAAGTTTAAACAAAAGCATTCAGCTTCGTTTCATTATTCTAAGATTAAACCTAACGAGAAAACTTCATATTCTGTTAGGAAAAAAATTCAACGAGGTGAAATTGAAACATACACGTGATAATCGAGAATCTGCAACGAACGAGCCAAGCATGAAGTAATCCGCTGCCGCCGCCGGTAGTATTGATGGGAGGAGAGCTAGGGTTTCTGTAATTGCTATGCAACGAGGCAGAGCAAACAGAGAGAGAGGTTTGGAAAAAGAGCCGAAACGCTATTATATACGAGCGCCATCACTTGGATTCTTATTGGGCCCGTATTAGGATGGGTCCATTTTTAATATTAGCCTTCGATTGATTGGGCTGGACTTCGAATTTAGTTGGAGGTGTGATTGATTGAAAGCAAATAAAAATCGGGCATATGTTTATCGTCAAATATATATATATATATATATATATATATATATATATATATATATATATATAAAATAATAATAATAATAATAATAATAATAATAATATGTAATCTTATTCCATGATAGCAGTAGTATCGATTTTTTTTTTTTAATTCGCGGGAAACTGCAGCCGCTACTTTTGGTGCGTACTGGGTAAACCCCCGTCCTTGTGCAGTAGCTTGTAAACTATACAAGGCAGGTAAACCACACCTTCAAAGTACAGGTGTGACAGACTCGACCTATAGAGGCGTCAGTGAGGATTGAACCTGCGACCTCTCAGTCTCAAACAGCCCGCTCTACTACTAGGTCATCATTCCCAAGGGGACTAATAGTATATATTCTTCTCCAAAACTGATGTGGACAAAAATTTGTTTCTCAAATAGATTATCTCACATCAATTTGTATGAAAATTGAGATGAATCGTATTATGAGTTCAATATAAGATTAAGAAAAAAATAAGTTGAACCACCGCTTCGCAATCATCCCGTCTATCCCGACGGTTCCGACTCGAAACCAGCCCATTGACTATAATATTAATTTTATATAATATAAATAATTATCTTCCAAATATATCCACTAGAAAAATTCATGATGACATTTATTTTCTTTGTTACCTTAAATTAATATTTAATTATATACTCCCTCCGTTCACGAAATGATGCCCCATTTGGTGTCCGGTACGGAGATTAAGAAAACTAATAAAGTTATTTTGAGTAGGGTAAAAATTTAAAAGTAGAGGTAATGAGATAATGACAAAAAAATAGTGGTAATGACAAAAAAGAGGTGGTATTGACCAAAAAGTAGGAATAAAGTTGTTGGGATTACAAAAAAGTAGAATAAAGTTGATGTGAGGTGGAGTCATCAATGACAAATGGTAGTAATTTTAATAAAGTAACGAGGGTATATTGGTAAAAGTAACGAAACAGGGCATTATTTGGTGAGCACAAATAATGAATGAAACAAGGCATCATTTCGTGAACAGAGGGAGTAGTAAATAGCTATCTTCCAAAAATATTCACACAATATTTAATAAATAAAATTTCATATTATAAATTGTAATATTATATAAATGATGACATCGTTTTCTTTTTTACTAACTTCAAGAAGAACTTTTTTAACTGAGAATAGAACTTCAACATTGTTTCACTATGCATTTGGTTGATAGAAAAAAAATTAAGGCTATGATTCAGTCATAGGAGTGAGATTCAAATATCATATCCTTATTTAAATTCGAAAGAGTTTAAGAGGATGGTGAAAATGCAAATAAAATTAGAGAAAATACTACATAGTGATGCACTGAGTTCAAGAGGATTGTGAAAATGCAAATAGCATGTTATTATATGCTATTATACCCTCGATATTTTATGCCATAACTCTTTTCTCTCTCGATCTATTTAGGTTGGCCCGTCTATGCATAATAGATAAATTTTACTTAGTGGAAAACAATAAAATTAATAAATTTATCTTTTATGTTGTATAATTAACATATTAATATAATGTAGATAATTCAATAATGGAATTATTGTTTAGTGAAAAATTATAACTCTACATCCTTGAAATTAAATATACGGAAATTAATTTTAATTGGGGTAATGGTAAAAAAATACATGAATTTTGCTCAAATTCTGATTTATCATATGAGCTTTTAATATTACCAGAAAATACATGAACTTTGGATTTAGTTTTGAATTTCACATGGCTTTGATTTTAGGTAAAATTGAATTAATAAATGAGATATATTCAATTTACAAGAATTAGATTATATAAATAATTAGGTGTAACCAATGATAATCATCACGATTTTTCCGAATTTTTGTAATTAAGTATAATAGAATTTGGCTAAAATTATATGCTTGGACTACAAATTTTATATTCCTTGTTAATTAGAAACTTAGTGACATCAATTTTTAATTTGTAAATTTCTTAATCTAGGTGCTATAATTATGTAAAATTATATTCAATATTCGAAGTGCAATGAGTTTTTAACATACAATCATGATTTTCGAGCTTAAGTCCGATTCTTCTAATATATTTTGACAAGTTTCATTTTTATCAATAGACATGTGAATATGGATCTAATGCAATCATATATTAATAATTACAGGCACTAATAAATTAGCAATATTTGAAAAAAGCTTGATGATTATCTTGGCTACACATAATTATTTATATATTTTAGTGCTTGTAAATTGAATACTCCCTCTGTCCCGGTATATGATGGTCTGTTTTTTTTTTGGGTGTCCTAATATTAATGGTCTGTTTCTTTTTTTAGAAACTACCATCTCTCACAAAAACCTATGAGCTCCACTATGTTTATCACTTTTACCCTTTAAATCAACCTTTTCTTAGTTCCCATGCCTACCGAACTAGACCATTAATGTCAGGACGGAGGGAGTACAATTTATTTTTTTAATTTGATTTTACCCAAAGTCAAAGCCATGTGATATTCACAACTAAATCTAAAGTTCGTGTATTTTCTAGCAATTGAAAGTTTATGTGAAAAATTAGAATTTGAGAAAAGTTCATATTTTTTCTGGCAATTACCCATTTTAATTTTGGATGGTGAATTTCTATTTGTTTTATTTGGCATGCTTGAAAATCATTTTTCTCTACAAAATATAAGTTTATTAGGCTTATAATTTACCTTTCAATAAAATTCTAAGGCTATTAGACAAATTCTTCATGAAATTACATCTTAAAATATTATTAGATATTCAACTTATCTACTATGATCTTAGTAAAAGGCCAAGAAAAAAGTTATTTATATGAAAAACTATTTAATTGACCAAAAATTAAAATAAATTGTTTTGATTTAGAAAAGAAAGATGACATATAATTTTTTTTATGGTTCGGTAACGAGTAAATGGTGTATGGGAGTGGGGGAATACACCAGTAGCAATTTTCGTTTTGCTTAACGTCTTTTCACTGAGATATACTGCTCAGGTTAATTTACTCACAACTAGAAGAGACAATTGGAGTAGCTCTACAACTGAGTTGCTCAGTTGGAGCCAATCACACAGTTGGTAGCTCAGCTGACTCCTATGCTTGAAGTTCAGCTGCTTGCACCAACTGAGGTTTTAAACAGTTATGCAATGCAGAAGATGGTGGAAGATAAGCTCGTTACAATAACTGAAACCTTAGTAAAAGGGGAAGGTTAAATTCCCAAGTTAGTACAATGCATAAGTTAGTGATGGTCCCGAAACGAGTTACTGGTGTATGGGGGGGGGGGGGAATACACCAGTTAGGATTTTAAAAATTAAACACTTGAAAATTACTTCAACCGAGTAAAAAGACTCAGTTGGAATCTCACAGCTGAGTAAACAACCTCAGCTGGAAGAGTGGTGCGGTGCGGAATGTGGTGGAAATTATCAACTCGTAAAACAACTCACGTTTGTGTGCACGGTTGGTCAAAAACCAAAACGGTTGAGAATGTGCAGATGCAGTTTGTATGCTGGTTAGTCAGTCAGTAGAGTATGCAATAAATAACTGAATAAGGAAAAACACAAGCATACAGAGATTTAACGTGGTTCGGAGATAACCCTCCTACGTCCACGGGGAGTTGTGAGTCCACACAACTCTATCCAAGTTCTTCTGGACAAACCACTCAGCTTACGCGGGCTAAGCAACCGTTAAGGATAAGTTTGCGGGTACTTATCAACCTTACAGTTTAGTTTACGGGTACTAAACGACCTAACTACTCAGTTGCAGAAAGAGTAGGATCCTAAACCTTTTCAGGTGAAAGAAAAATGTGTTTCCAACTAAAAGCTCGAACGGGATGTGAGCTATGATCTAACTCTCTATGAACTCTCACTAAGTGATGCTCTCAAGGTTCGATCTAAAGACACAAAACTAACTAACTCTAGAACTCTCAACAAGTGATGTTCTAAGAGATTAACTTCAGTTCAGCTCGTGAAGAATATTGCTCTTTCTTTTGCTCTCTAGTTTCTTCTCGCGTGTGTGTCTTGTATTCTCTTCGAATGAATGAGGGCCTCTATTTATAGGCGGAGAGTATCAACTAGCCGTTGGAGGAGCTGTTGATCTCTGTTCTTTGAAAGCGATGGCTTGTCTCTGATCTCTGCAGACTTTCCCGATATGGCATCTGTGGTCTTCTACTTTCCATCTAAGATAGCCTTGTGTTGGGCCAAATGGGGTAATAACTGAACGGTCAAACCCTCACGTGACTTCCTTTTTGAAATTCAAATCTTAACAACAGACTTCCAACAAGGAGTGGTCGGTTAAGACTTTCGATCTTCAACTAGCTTGTTCTTCAGCCGATGTTCTATCTGACTTTTAACAGTTGAACTCTCAGCTGACTTCGTCTTCAAGCTGTTGATCTTCTTGGTTGAGTTCTACAACTGATGTTCTGAAACTGAACACTCAGTTGTCTTCCTTGTATCTGGTCAGTTGGGTTCGAACGCTCAGATGGCTTTCTTTCATCTGATGCTCTCTTCCCCTTTACTGCTTCTCATCTGATGAACGCTCAGTTGTTTTCCTTACAACTTATGTTCTATCTCTTGAATGTGACTTCCCCCTTTTTGCATTATGATGAAGTGAACGCTCAGTTGTCTTTCTTACAACTGATGTTCTGTCTGAGTGATGCCTTGTTGCCATCTTCAGCTGGAGACCTGTAAAGATAAAATCTTGACAATGCTCAAACATCGAGCCTATCTACTAACAGGTTCTGGCAACATCTACTCGGTTGGGGTCAGTTTGTTTTGGAATTCATCAAAACTCTTACTAATAAATTTCCCAACAATTTCCCCCTTTTTGATGATGCCAAAACCACTTACAACTTCAAACCACTACTGATCTAAACCTTACTAACTTATCTAAAATCTCAGCTGAAATTCTAGACATTCTATAAGATAAAACATCAAAGGGTTAGCACAGTTATAACATGGTATTTAAAAGACTTTGCGATTCAGAGCTTGGACAATGAGGGATTGTTCATCAAGGTGAATCGAATATATATACTTGAAGTTTTCATTACAACTGATGATTACACAGATATGCGCAAAAACCAAAAATTACAACAGTTGCTAGAAAACTAACTGAGCTAGAACTGTAGCCCATACTTACTAAAGATCCTAACAAAAATTTCCCTCTTAGCAGGTGACTCCTTGGAAATGTCCACTCCATGCTCCTTGCAAACCTGCCTCGCCTCAGATGCGATCTTCGTGCGGTTCGGGTTGCTGGAATCTGGGAGAAGAGGAAGTCGATAAGTAACCCTCTTCAGAACTGGAACAGTGTTCAGGTCCAGGTTGGCATCAATCATAGCCCGCCTGAACTGGCTGAACATGCCAGGATCCCCTGAGTGCAACTCGGTCAGCGCTTCCTTGAACGCTTTCCTTGGATCGTCGGTTGCGTAAACCTTCCTGTAGTAGAAGTTGTTCACGAACTCCTGCTTGAACAGCTCCCACTCTTCATTCCACTCGGTCGGCATCCACTTGTCAACATGCCTAAACCGACTCTCAACCTTGGACTTTGCAGGCAACCTTTGTTGCTTCAACCGAGCTTCCGCCTTTGATTGGATTTTGTTGATGCGGCGTCGGCTGCGGGAGGCAACGTTGCGGTCCAGGTTCTGAGACAGCTTCTTCAGCTCAACCTCGAACTGGTTCACCCTCCTCGCCTGGCTGGCGGCAAACTTCCTGATCCAGCTCGGGTTCATGTAGTCCTTCTCCTCTACATCCATAGCCTTGGCCGATGCAATGCACTCTTCGGTTGTTATCCCGTCGAGTTCAGAATCCAGCTCGGCTGCGATCTTGGCTATGGAGCTGTAGGAAACTCCAATCTTCTCTGCCTGCTCCAAGTCTTTAGTCATCTCAGCTCCACCGACTTCGGTTGACTTGGGAGCAACAGACTTCCTCCTCCTCAGCTGAGATTTGGATGGTTGAGCAGTTGGCACTCCTTGTCCTTGGGTCTCTTCTTCTTCTTGTGCCTCAACCTCCGTCTCTTTCTCTTCCCTCTTTTTGGCATCAGTAACAAGGCTTGCTACTGAACCGTCCAGAGAGTTGAGTTTGTCTTCGGTTAGTTGAACACGGTTGAAGAGTTCATCGACCGCACACTCCAGCTCGATCTTCTTCGCCAGTTCGGAGTCCTGGCGCTCTTGTTCAGCCTTCTTCAAGACAGAGAGGTTGTCGTTGACCTCTGTCTGAAAGGCAACGAACTCAGCCCATCGCAACTCGAACCAGGACTCCCATTCAGCATCCTGCGTCTGTTGGGACTTGGCAAGATTTGAGTCAGCCAAGGACTTGAAGACATTCACTTCTGACTTCAATCCCAACAGAGTGGACTTCAGCTCTGACATGTCCTGACTGGTGGAGGAGGAGATATCATTCAGTTTGGTCTTCAGTTCGGCATTCTCCTCCACCAGTTGTTGGTACTTCGCTTCTTGTGTTGCCAACTCCCTCAGCTGGTCATCTTGTTGGTGCTGGAGGTTGGCGAGCAGTTCGGTCCTCAACTGGTTGACCCTCTCAGCTACCAGCTCGCAGATTTCTTCAGTTGATGGGGCGAGCTGAGCAGCTTGAGGGACTTGTACGGACAGAGTGAGAGGCTCAGCTGTTACCATGGCTTGTCTGTTCGCCAGGTACAACTTCAGGTCTTCTTCTTCTTCCTTCGCGGCTGCGGCTGCTGCATCGACATCCTCAAGGAAGTCAGCCGATTTAGCCAACATGCTGTCAAGGAAGTCGACGCACTCCTTTCCAGCTGCCTCCCTTGTGTCCGTCCCTTCAGCTAGACTCTGGTCCATCCGTCGAGTAAGCAGCGCGATCCGGTTGTTGTACGCCACCTCCAAGTTGGAATAGTTGAAGTAGGCTCGGATGCGGGACTCATCAGACTTCAGCCTGTCCCAGCTCATCACCCTGATCGTATTCTCCTTCACATACTAGTGGCTGAAGATCAGGTGGAACTGGTACAGTAGCTCGGTTCCCAGAGTGGCGAAGATGGGCATGTTGCGAGCCGCAGGGAACAGACCTAACAACTTTTGAAAGCAGTAGGCCACCCTGCCTTCGTGCTCCTGAGCAACTGCCTGTAGGTCCTCCGCTTCATTGATTGGGGAGGGGTTAAGATTATATGGCTCTGGTTCAAGAGGTTCATCGATGTTGGCCAAAGAGTTGGTCACAACATCGGCATCGAGCTGAGAGCTCGGTATTTGGGATTCAGTTGGGGGAGTAGGTTCAATGGTTTTCTCAACATCGGCCGAAGGAGCGGTCACGATGTTGGCATCGAGCAGAGTGCTCGGAATTTCTGGCTCGGTTTGGGTAGAAAGAGCAAGAGGCTCCGGGGGCGGTACGGTATTCTCTCCTGCCGTAGGGGAGGTGGTAACATCTTCGAGGTCCTCAGATGAGGAGGATGCATCCGACGTCTCCATGCCCTCGACCTCATCAGCTCCAGGGGCTCGAGGTACGATCTCGAACGATGCGGCCTCAGCTGAGCGACTGGATTCGGAACGCTCCTCGGCAGGTGTTGACTCAACCTGTGCCTCCACCTCGGCTGGAGCTTGCTCCTCAGCTGGAACCTCAACTGGCTCATCAGCTGACTCATCAGCTGGAACATCAGTTGGCTCAGCAGCTAGCACCTCAGCTGCCTTCTTGGTTGACTTCTTGAACCTTACCCTTAACTTTTTCTGGGCAGGTTCGTCAGCTGACTCCTTTTTAGCCTTAGCTCGGCGGCGTGAAGCTTTGGATTTGGCGGGGCGAGCAGCGGCTTGTTCCCCCTCAGCTGTTGACTCAGCTGCCTTTCCCGACTCCCTCTTATCCTTAGGAGTGTAGACACTCCTCAGCACCTCCTGTGCTTTTTTGGCTGTCGGGAACAACAGCAGCTTCTTCAGCGGCGTCTCCTCGCAGTCAGCCCAGACCATGTTGCGGTCCTTCGTTGCGAGCAAGATGAGGGCGGAAATCTTACAGCCGAAGTTAAGTGTCCCCTTCACACTCAGCAGCTTCTCTCCAGACTCGGTTGTAGTCTCGGAGATCTTCGACTTCTCCACCATCAACTGGTTCAGGAAATATTGGAACTAGTTGATTTGGTGTTGGTGCTCCAGTGCCACCAGCTGCTTCAGTTTGGGTCGGCTGATGTCCCCAAACGCGCCACTGTAACCGAACACCACTTTCGACACTGCATCGAACAGTAGGCGATGTTCCGGCTTCAGCTTTGTCCGTTGCATGTTGCTCCTCAGCCTCTCCGGCTCGATTAGAGCATCTTGCAGAAACTCATCCGCCTGCTCGTCGGTAATATTCTCCAGGAACTCGGTGGCGGTGTGGTTGAAGGGAATGATGTACCGGAGGACATCGGACACGTCGATGGGGAAGGTGACACGACGTATCGTCCTGGCCGGAACATCTCTTTGTCGGCAGGACACCTCCGTAGATACTCCCTCTGCACAGTCAAGGGGTCGCTTGAGGTTGACGTAGAATTCTCCGACTTGGCGTCTGAGCAAGTGGGAGGGGCAGAGTTTGGCCCATTCGAGGAGGCCATTCTCCCTGAGTGTGTTTGCGAGCGGGGCCAAGACCGGCGACTCCAGTTCCTCGTCGGAGAGGATTTGCTCGAAGTGAATCTTCGATACTAGCATATCGAACGATTCTTCATATGTGGTAGGGACGAGGGATGGTCCAGACGATGCCATTCTCTTACTTTTGGGTGCCATTAATGATCACTGCAAAGAGAATATATATAGAAGGAAGGAAAGACAATCTTTTGCAGAAAATGGGTTAGGTAGAAACTGGGAAGACGATGAACAGGTAATTAAGATATGCACGAATGAGGAAAGTAGGAGATATCTTCCTGATTTTTCGCCTTATATAGGTCTTGACTCGGATGAAATCGACGGCTGGGGTTAAATGGCACGAATCCATCAACGGCTGAGATCACGCGACTGTTGACTATCTTTGACTTGACGTTTTGATCCGAGTTCCAATCAGCGCGTGAGAAGGTGTACAGTTTATCTTGTCAGCCCAGTCGCACTATAAAGTAGGCTATGGATGTTCAGCCGTACTTTACATTTAATGCGACATGATGGCTATTTTTAATGTAACTGACTAGTTCAGGAATGTTTGAATTTATTTCAAACATTCTCATTTAAGAACATATCACCTTCAGCCATAAATGTTACCTGCCAGCTGATGTCGTGATCAGCTGTATACCTCAGTTGTGTTCCTCAGTTGCCGTATACCATCAGCTGACTCAAGTTCGTCTGTTCAGCTGACGTCTGATCCAACGTTGCAGCATACCATCAGCTGACTCGAGTTCATCAGTTCAGCTGACGTCTGATTCCTTCGGTTGGCAATCTGCATCTGAAATTTCCTCTTTATCTGAGCTTCCCCCTCAGATGGATATCTGTCTCTTTACCTCAGCTGGTTCCTCATCAGGTGGATCTAACAATCCAAGTAGATCACATAGCATTTTGAACCGCGCTTCGGCTAGAGGTTTAGTGAAGATATCAGCCCTCTGAATCTCAGTTGGGATGTTCTCCATGGACACATCCTTCTTCTCAATATAATCTCGGATGAAATGATGTCGGATGTCAATATGCTTCGTCCGAGAGTGGTGAACAGGATTCAGAGAGATAGCTATGGCACTCGAGCTATCACAATGAATGGGAACCTGTCCAGTTGCAACTTCATAATCTCTCAGTGTTGCTTTAGCCATAACACCTGCATGCAACAGCTTCCGGCAGCCATATACTCTGATTCGGTTGTAGAAGTGGCCACACACGCTTGTTTCTTGGAGAACCATGAAACCAGCTTGCTTCCCATGAACTGACAATGTCCAGAAGTAGACTTCCTGTCCAACCGATCTCCGGCTAGATCTGCATCTGAGTATCCGGTCAGTTGGATATTGTCGTCAGTTGGATACCACAATCCAACATTAACAGTTCCCTTCAGGTACTTGATGATATTCTTTGCTGCCAACATGTGTGCTTCCCTCGGTTGAACTTGGAACCGGGCACACACTCCAACTGCGTATGATATATTTGGCCGGATGGCAGTTAGGTATAGCAAAGAACCGATGATCCCTCTATACTTACTGGCATCCACGAGCTTTCCTTCAGTTCCAGGTTCAATCTTCCAGTTAGTATTCATTGAGATCCTCGTGATCTTACTTGTCTGCAATCCAAACTTGGTGATGAGCTTCTTTGTATACTTGGATTGATTGATGAAAATCCCTTCTGGCGACTGCTTCACTTGTAATCCAAGGAAATAATTCATCTCGCCCATCATTGACATCTCGAACTTCTCCTTCATGAGGTTTGAAAATTTTTCACACAGTTCCTCTGACTTGGAACCGAATATGATGTCATCCACATAGATTTGCACCACAAGAATGTCATCTCCAACTTTGATGGTGAACAGGGTTTTGTCAACTGACCCTCGTTTGAAACCCGAGTTTAGAAGAAAACCACAAAGAGTGCCATACCAAGCTCTTGGCGCTTGCTTTAGTCCATAGATAGCTTTCTTCAACTTGTACACTCTTCCATCTCCAGTCTCAAAACCAGGAGGCTGTTCAACATATACATCTTCCTTGATATCTCCGTTGAGGAATGCACACTTCACATCCATCTGATACACCTTGAACTTGTGATGTGCGGCATACGCTAGAAAGATTCGGATGGCTTCTAGCCTTGCAACCGGCGGGAAGGAGTCCTTGAAATCGATTCCTTCTTGTTGGCAATATCCTTGAGCTACCAACCTTGCCTTATTCCTCACTATGAATCCAATGGCGTCTCTCTTGTTTTTGAAGATCCACTTCAATCCAATCACCTTGACACCATTTGGTTTTTCTACCAACTCCCATACACAGTTGCGTAGAAACTCATTCAGTTCTTCTTGCATGGCTGTTGTCCAGTGAACACAGTTGAGAGCTTCCACAACGTTCTTCGGTTTTGGCAAATTAGCTACAAAGCAAGAAATCATGGCAACATCTCCAGCTTGCTCGAATTCCTCTAGAACTGCCAACTCCTCAGCATATTGGGCATAAGTGTTGGAATCTTCCTCGGTTGAATTCTGATTCGCAACTCTGCTTCTTGTACGAACACCTTCGGTTGGATCTCCGATGATGTTGTCAGTGGAATGAACTTCATACCATCTTCGGTTGCGTCTTCCTTCTTCTTCCACCTGTGGCTGTTCCGTGATCTGAGTTGGAGTCTTCAGAGCTGGTGATTGATCAACTGTTGAGTCTGGATCCTCAACATTGACATTATTTTGAACCGGACTTGATTGAGCTTCGGATGCTGATGCAGTTGGAGGGGCATCAGCTAGAGTTCCCCCTTGAGATGAGCTGGGGTCCTCGCATTCATCTTCAGAGGAGTATGGATCTTCATCCTCGGTTGCCCATACCAGTGGTTCAACCAGATTCTTTTCCCTTAGAGCTTGTGATCTGGTGAGAACAGGTGGAACTTGTGGATTGCCCTGTTGTCCTTTAGCCTGTTCCCTGCACTCAAAAGTAGATTCATCAAAACTAACATGAGGTGTTATCTCCACAACACGAGAGCTATTATTGAAAACTCTATAAGCCTTGATCCGAGCGGTATATCCGAGAAATATGTCTTTCGAAGCTTTGGCATCAAAAGTTTTCAACTGAGTTTTCCCGTTGTTGTGAATATAACACTTAGAACCAAAAACGCAAAAATAAGAAATATCTGGCTTCTTGTGTCTTCATAGCTCGTATGGTGTCTTTCCCAACCGCTTGGTCAGAAGAGACCGGTTCTGAGTATAACATGCAGTGTTGATGACCTCAGCCCAAAATCTCTTTGGCCGAGCTGAGCTGGTTAGCATGGATGTAGCTGCATCCTTCAGCGTTCTGTTCCTTCGCTCAGCTACTCCATTCTGTTGCGGAGTACGTGCGGCTGATGTCTGATGGGTAATTCCATTCTTCTCGCAATACTCGATGATGGTTTCATTCAAAAACTCAGTTCCACGATCTGATCGGATAGAAATGATCTTCATCTCTTGTTGGTTCGATATTCGATCCATCAGCTTGGGTAGCTCATCTCGGGTTTCACTCTTGTGGCGCATGAAGATGGTCCACGTATATCTTGAGTAGTCATCAGTTACAACCAAGGTGTGCTCGTTCCCGTTCATGCTCTTTGGTGTAACTGGCCCGAAGAGATCCATATGGATCAGCTGTAACACTCGGTCGGTTGAGGGAGTTGACTTCAACCGGAAGGAGGATCTAGCGAGCTTTCCTAGCTGGCATGCACTGCAGATGTGTGTTGTTGAAAACACTCGGTTTGGTATGCCTCTTGCATGTTCTTGTCTGGCGAGTCGGTTCATCGTCTTGAAGTTCAGATGGTTGAGCCTTTTGTGCCACAGCCAGCTCACATCTGAACTGCTCTTTGATAGCAGGCAGGTGTCAGGAAGACTACTGTTCCAGTCAGCATAGTAGACGTTCCCGGTTGGCTATCGATTTCCCAACAATATGACCTGCTTTGATCCGACATCTTTAACTCTGCAACCCTGTGCATTAAACTTGACAGAGAAACCATTATCACAGAATTGGCTGATGGAGAGCAAGTTATGCTTCAATCCATCAACATAAGAAACATTAGAAATAGAAACATGATTGGTTTCAAGGGTACCGTAACCTCTGGTGTAACCTTTTGAGTTATCACCAAAAGTAACTGAGGGTCCTTCTTTCTCCACGAAACTTCCAAGCAAATTCTTCAGATTTGTCATGTGTTTCGAGCATCCACTGTCCATCACCCACATTGTTGCAGACGCTTTCTTCTTCCTCAGCTGTTTCTCCTGTACCTGCAAAGAGAAACTCGCTTAGGTCCCCAATTTCAGTTGGGTCCTAGAGGGTTAGAACCAGTTCCCCCTGGAACTGTGCGTCACTTTTCCCTGTATACTCGGATGGATTTATCATTCCAGATCACTTTTCCTTGATCATCAACTATAACAACACCTCGGTTATCCTTAGGCTTGTTGTTAGTAGTGATGTTCTGTTTCTTGGGAGGAGTTGGATTTCTCCCATGTTGAACTTTAGGAGGTGAGGCTTTCCCCCTATTTTGATGGCGATTTTTATCCTGTTTGATTTGTCTGAATGATCGGACGCCATGTTGGAATCTTTGTGGCTAATTCTGATTCCAACTCCTTGAGCGTTGTTGATAGGTGTTCATGCCCTGTTGATGATTCATATTGTGGCATGAGTATCTCCAACTATTCGACCTGTTCCTTATCGGTTGACTCGGTTGGAACCTTTGGTTGAACTGGGGATGGAACCGTTGTTAATTCAGATGATTGAACCCTTGTCAGTTCTGTGGTCGGTTCCATTCTTTCTGTTGTTGACTCTGAGGTTGATGCAGAGGTCGGTTCTGATTCTGAGTTCGGTTGCGATTATGTCTTCGACGCATCTGATTCCTCTTCTGACTTTTGGAACATTCCCCCTCGGTTGATGTCCCAACCGATGGAACATTCTGTCCTTCATCTACTGTTCCATTTCCCTTCTCAGTTGTGGTTGCATTGGTCGGTTGAGCTTGCTGAGAAACGGAGGTTGAAATACTTTGTGGTGACTCAGGTTCCACTGTGTTCGGTTCATCAGCTTTAACCTCGACAGCTTTGATGAAGGTTGCTGGAGGAATTCTACTATCTTTAATTACATCATAACCGAGTCCTGATACGTCATCTATCTGTCTGCTGTAACTGATAAGATTCTCTATGATCTTGGATGACTGATACAGCTTGATTAGATTGTCCTTCTCAGTTTGCAATTCCTTGAGGAGGACAGTTATCTGCTCGGTTTGTCCATCTAACTTCTTTATCAGCTGCTCGATCTGAGCCTCTTGATTTTTCAACTGATCTTGTTGTTCCTTGATCTGCTTTGTCAACTCTTTATCAGTTGGAGCCTTAGCCTTGTTCAGTTGACTCTTGAGATTCTCAATCTCCTCGGTTTGGCTCTTGATCAGATCGTCCTTTTCGGTTAAGGAATCTTCAAGTTTGGCGAACTGAGCTTGAAAACTCTTAAACTCAACCGATTGGTGATGCAGTTCCTCACTAAGTTCTTGAAAATCACTCCAGGAGGGTTCCAACTCTTCGTCCAGTGATTCCTGCATGTTAGAAATATTTGAAGAATTTAACTTAGCAGGATTAGAGTATACCTCAGTATCATCCTGGTAGGTTCCAAGAGCCATGAGGCATTGATCCTGACCGGTAGCGTTGTTGGTGGAAGTCAGCTCATCCTCATCTTCAGTGTCAGTAAAGATGTCCATGTCGTCAGCTGCTTCTTCTGCAACCATGGCCTTGTTCTTTCCAGCTTGTTTGGCCCTTAACGCATCTCTCTCTTTCTTCGATAGATCTGGACAGTCAGCCTTGAAATGACCTTCCTTCCCGCATTCAAAGCAACCGTTGGTGACAGGCTTTGAACTGTCTCGAGTTCGGTTTGATTTGTAGAATCGTTTGTATTTCCCGAACCGAGTGTCCACGTCAGCTAGTTTCTTTGACAGGGCTGCAATGTTCTGTTGCAGTTCCTCTCTGCTTGGCTCCTTTGCAGTCGTGTCAGCCGATCTGGTTGGCCTCAATGTTCTTGATTTTGAGTAGTCAGCTCGGAGAGCAACTGACTTTGAGGCTGAACCAACATCCTCAAGTCGACTCGTCTGAACCGAGGACTGAGATCTTCTTCGGTTCACCTTATACTCATTTCCCTTTAAGATTGAGAACAATCTTTCAGTTTCCATTTCACCAAGGTCAGCTTGGCTCTCGTGGATATTGGTGAAAGTATCCCACTCAGCCGGTAGAGCTTGTAACACTTTGAGATTGATTTCTCTTAGTGTGTATTTTCCTCTTCGGATGGACTGGATTCTTCTGAAGATGTCCATAAACCGGAGCTCTAGCTGATCAATTGTTTCATCTGTCTTCAGAAAAAAATTGTCGAAGTCTTGGCATGCATGTGAGAATTTGTTCTCCTTCATCTCATCACTTCCTTCACTCAGCGATGCTAGGATGTCCCACATCTCTTTTGCAGTCTCACACTCCTCTATCCAAGGCAGATAATCTTGTCCAACTGTGGACATTATTGTGCTCTGAGCCCAGATGTCTAACTGGCTCACCTTGGCTTCCTCTGGAGTGTAGTCTTCCGGTTGCTTCTCCACAAACTCCACAACTGTATCCCCATCGTTGGGATTTGTAGGAGTGCGAGCTATTCTTTCTTTGATGATGATCGGTCCGGAAGAAAGAACTTGTTGCATCCTATGATGCTTCGACAGTAAGATCTTCTTCATCAGTGTCCTCCAGGATGTATAATTTACAACCGAGAACATTACCACGATCTTATCCTTGACGTCCATATGCACACAACAACAGAGCAAATATGCAAGCAAATATCCACTAGCGTGAAAAAGATCTGTTCAGTTGACCACTGAAGAAACTTTCTCGAATTCACACCTTGTGAAACAGAGTCAGTAGTCTTTTGAACCACTGCTCTGATACCACTTGATGGTCCCGAAACGAGTTACTGGTGTATGGGGAAAGGGAATACACCAGTTAGGATTTTAAAAATTAAACACTTGAAAATTACTTCAACCGAGTAAAAAGACTCAGTTGGAATCTCACAGCTGAGTAAACAACCTCAGCTGGAAGAGTGGTGCGGTGTGGAATGTGGTGGAAATTATTAACTCGTAAAACAACTCACGTTTGTGTGCACGATTGGTCAAAAACCAAAACGGTTAAGAATGTGCAGATGCAGTTTGTATGCTTGTTAGTCAGTCAGTAGAGTATGCAAGAAATAACTGAATAAGGAAAAACACAAGCACACAGAGATTTAACGTGGTTCGGAGATAACCCTCCTACGTCCACGGGGAGTTGTGAGTCCACAAAACTCTGTTCAAGTTCTTCTGGACAAACCACTCAGCTTACACGGGCTGAGCAACCGTTAAGGATAAGTTTGCGGGTACTTATCAACCTTACAGTTTAGTTTACGGGTACTAAATGACCTAACTACTCAGTTGCAGGAAGAGAAGGATCCTAAACCTTTTCAGGTGAAAGAAAAATGTGTTTCCAACTAAAAGCTCGAACGGGATGTGAGTTATGATCTAACTCTCTATGAACTCTCACTAAGTGATGTTCTCAAGGTTCGATCTAAAGACACAAAACTAACTAACTCTAGAACTCTCAACAAGTGATGTTCTAAGAGATTAACTTCAGTTCAGCTCGTGAAGAATATTGCTCTTTCTTTTGCTCTCTGGTTTCTTCTCGCGTGTGTGTCTTGTATTCTCTTTGAATGAATGAGGGCCTATATTTATAGGCGGAGAGTATCAACTAGCCGTTGGAGGAGCTGTTGATCTATGTTCTTTGAAAGCGATGGCTTGTCTCTGATCTCTGCAGACTTTCCCGATATGGCATCTGTGCTCTTCTGCTTTCCATCTGAGATAGCCTTGTGTTGGGCCAAATGGGGTAATAACTGAATGGTCAAACCCTCACGTGACTTCCTTTTTGAAATTCAAATCTTAACAACATACTTCCAACAAGGAGTGGTCGGTTAAGACTTTCGATCTTCAACTAGCTTGTTCTTCAGCCGATGTTCTATCTGACAACTAACAGTTGAATTCTCAGCTGACTTCGTCTTCTAGCTGTTGATCTTCTTGGTTGAGTTCTACAACTGATGTTCTGAAACTGAACACTCAGTTGTCTTCCTTGTATCTGGTCAGTTGGGTTCGAACGCTCAGATGACTTTTTTTCATCTGATGTTCTCTTCCCCTTTACTGCTTCTCATCTGATGAACGCTCAGTTGTTTTCCTTACAACTGATGTTCTATCTCTTGAATGTGACTTCCCCCTTTTTGCATTATGATGAAGTGAACGCTCAGTTGTCTTTCTTACAACTGATGTTCTGTCCGAGTGATGCCTTGTTGCCATCTTCAGCTGGAGACCTGTAAAGATAAAATCTTGACAATGCTCAAACAATGAGCCTATCTACTAACAGTAGGTTCTGGCAACATCTACTCGGTTGGGGTCAGTTGATTTTGAAATTCATCAAAACTCTTACTAATAAATTTCCCAATAGTTAGGGTCAGTGGGTTAGAGGTGAAAAGCTGCTTGCGCCGCTTCAGTCTTTATATTGTCTCTCGCCACTCTGGAGTGCTTTTTCTCTACTTGTATCCCATTTTAGCCTTGTTGTGGTGACCTCTATTTATAGAGGAAAGGTCAAAGTCAGCTGTTGGAAAAAGTTGTTTGACCTCTGCCAAAAGCATGGCACTTCACGTACTTTGCTGGTAACTTTTCCAGAAACGGTACCTGCGACCATGTTTTTTGCACGTCGCTGTTGTTGGTCCATTTATGGTAAGTTTTTCAGCTGACTTGTGCTCCCGAGTAGATTCACAAACTGGACTGCAGCTCTTCCGTTTTTGGCGTCTTCTCTTCTCCGCTTCGAGACGTCTTGACTTTGGATACAACTTTTCTTCACACCAACTGTATGCCTTCAGTTGCGTGGTTCAATTGTGGAGTCAACTGAGCTACTGTCCAACTGAGTTCATGCTTTAGTTGGGGTTGATGTTCCAACTGACCTTGAGTCTCAACTGAGTGTGATCCCTCAGCAGAGTCTAGGTCTCAGTTGAGTTTGAGTCTCAGCTGAGTTCTGCACGAACCTCCTTCTCTAGTCCGGCTGACTAATTCTGCTTGACTCTTGTAAAGATAAAATCCTACACTCAAACAGTGAGCTCTAACTAAACAGACTATAGACAATCATCTACTCGATCAGGGTCATTTGGGTTTTAAGCATCTTTCGAAACCTTTATAATTTTCCCAACACTTTTATATAAGGTATCAACTCTCAAGTCAATGAGAACTACTAAAATTTTGATGTCGGATCCAGAATTTTAATTTACACATAGATTATATATTATACACAATAACACATACGAGTTCTAGAATTGATGTAATATGAATATATAAATTACGCGATTATACATTATGAGGCGTATAGTTGATTTTTTAAAAGATAAATATTTCTTATAGACTTTGATATATATTGTAAGTCAAAAATATAGTATGATGTAAAAGATAAATATGTGATGACCGTGTGCTGTGTGAATTAGAACTTTATGTATTTAGAATTTGATTTATATATGAATTAATAATGCTAAAAATATGAGAATTAAGATAAATAGGAATGAAAAACCGTAAGCGTGCCACGTAGTATGAACGTAACCTTTGCTATTATAGAGTTAATGAGTCCAAATACCTCTTTTTCAAGAAGAAAAATAAATAATACCCCATCAGTTTTAAAAGATAAATAATACCCCATCATTATTGTCGTCATCTTCCACGGTTTAATCTATTCCTCAATTCGCCGCCGCCGCTGCCGCAACCACCATTAATTTCACTGACAACGCCGCCCTTTCTATTGTCGTATTCAACTTCTGACGTTGCACTTCTTCGTACAATAGCTTAGATATGTGACATTTCTTACTTGTTGATACGATCCTCGCTGGAGTTGCAAACGCCGACGTGAATAGTATACACCCAAAGATCAAATCTGAACCGAACCGAATAATGATGGAATTGCTAACACCCTTGAAACGGACCCCCCAGAGAACCGTAGGCAAGAATTAACCCCTATGAGGCTACAACTCAAAGAGCAATGTCGTTCAACAACGCTAGCCTATATAGTTATCACCCTTGATACGACCCCCAAAGAACCATAGGCAAGAATAAACCCCTATGACCCAAAGAGCAACTCGTTCAATAACGATAGGCTATGGTAGAAGACGCCACAAACAGAGATGGTGTTCCGTTTGAAAGTCGATAAGAACATCACGTGGCATGCCGCCAGTCCGCTAGTTCGGTCAACAAAGTGAAGGAGAGATAAACTCACAAAATATTATTCATCAAATCGTTATTTAATCCATGGCATTTAGACCTATATGTAGGGGTGGAATACAATAGATTCCTAATCTAATAAGGAAAAACAATTCCTTGAATAAAAAGAAACTTAATCATAATTTAATAAGGAAACAATTACTTGAATAATAAGAAAACAAATCCTAATCTAATAAGATAACTAATCCTTATCCTAATCGAATATAAAATTGCCAAAATAAATAAACTAAAGCCTTATTTCTGGCATACAGTAATAACAAATGAAAATTAAAAATAAAATAAAAATCTTCATTCCAACTTGGATTGCATAACTTTTCTAGATTTGTGTCGATGTCGTCGTCTAACTACATCATCATCGCTCCTTTGCACCTCAAACTCGCCACCGTGACTATCATTAAAATATGGAGACTGGAGAGAGATCGCCATTTGAAAATTCGCCTCATCGATCGTCGTCAGCACTCGCTATGACGAAGAAGTCAATTGTATTCTCTTTCATTCAATTTTGGGGTTTACATACATGAAACTACTGTCATGCAATATATAAAAGATTTACATGTATGCATGTTGGTAATTATTCATGTATGTTGCATGTTGTGGAAGGTTACTCATGTATGCATTCATATTTTTTTGTATGGATTCGTGTATGGAATATGTTATGTGTGTGTATGTTTATCACGACGAAGGTGTTAATCGCATTCCGATAGGAGTGAGCAAAAAAATTAAAATCCGAAAATCCAAATTGAACCAAATCGAAATATGAAATTTGGTTCAGATTTTTTTGGATTTCAGATCGGATCGAATCCATTTTCTTTGGAAAATTTGGATTTCGGACCGGTGCTTTAAAAACCGAATAAATCCGAAATCCAAATTATATATATATAATATATAGCAATAAGTCAAAATAGCCTTCCCCATACAAGAAAGTTGAATTTTTTTGTCACTTTGAAAAAAAAAAGTGTCCAAATAGCCTTTTGTCTTATTTTTGGACATTTATACCCTTATAGAAGGATTTATACCCTTTTATATCCTTATAGGTATACAAGACTAAACTTCATGTATACACGAAGACTAAACTTCATGTATAAATTTCCAGTGAAAATTTCCGGCGAAAATTTTCCTGCGAAATTTTTCCGGCGAAAACTTTCCGGCAAAATTTTCCAGCGAAAATTTAAATCATACACGAAGCCTAACTTCATGTATGCATTATACATGAAAACTCATCTTCGTGTATGTATCATACATGAAAACTTATCTTCATGTATGATACAAATTTGAATTTTTTGGAGACAAAAATTTTCGTGTATGATGTATACATGAATCTTAGGCTTCGTGTATGATGCATACATTAAAGTCAGTCTTCGTGTAAAACCCCGATCTTTCATAAGTCTTTAAGTTCATCTTAATGGAGTTTATGTGCTTAATTGTGTACCCTTGTGTGATAAAATTTTCAAGAAAAGAAAATTTTCAAGAAAAGAAAATTTTCTTGCAAAATTACCAAAATGCCTTTGAGTGTCTTTACATGATTTTTCTTGTTTTGGTTATTCGAATTGAATGTGTGATGAATTGATTGAGCATGATTGAGTGAGTTTGAGTTTGAGTTCGAATTTCGGAAAATTCTGAGAAAATTTATTTTTCAATGAATAGTAACTGACGACGAGAATTCACTATTCCTCAACTTTTTCCGAATTTCGTCAAATTAGTGTCTTTTGAATTTAGAATTTATTCTAAGACCATTGGTGCATGTTTGAAAATTTTCTGAGTTCGTTTGAATCGAGTTTGAATTTTATTTCTTTGAAGAACGAATATGAATAGTAACTTTTTACATTTTCTTCGTTATTCGGAATTTTGATTTGAAACTTGGATTTCTAGTATCCTTGATTTATTTGGTGAAGATAGAGACGAAGTAGAGAGAATTCCGATGTCGAGAAAGAGTAGTGGTGAGTTTTAAATCGTTTGAGAGTTTAATGAGAAATTAGGGTTAAATTGCACCGGATAACTTTTTCTTCCGGAGAAAATTATATCGCTTTTTTTACTACCGGGTGCAACTAAATTCTATTAATTCCTAAATCACTCTCATTTCTCTCACTCTCTCATGCGACACTCTCTCTCTTTTAATCATCTCTCTCACTAATTCTCTCTCTACTCTCACTCACACCCATCTCTCTCTCCCTCTCTCACTCATCTCTCTCTCGGCCAAGGCACACACATACACACACCTCCATTGTTAAGTCTCTTTCAAGCTCCAAGGATGAAGATAATCTAGCTCCCGATCATCCATCGACTAATCCGTTAAGGTATTTGATATCCTCTCGTCGTAATGATCAATCTAAGACTAGATTTCATTCATTTCCTTTCATCCTGAAAATCGGCAGCTTGTGCCTCAAGGATGGAGATCAACTTTTGATTGTGTGGATCATCGAGTTTCGTAGATTGAAAGCCCTTTGATTGATCAAGCCCTCGGGTTTAAGTAAGTTCTCTTGATTCTAGTAATTGAAGTCAAGAAAAACCCCTTTTTCTATCCTCTTTTGATCGATCAAGTTGATCCTTCCATCAAGGAAATTGAAGCCCCTTGTTCTAGTTATGATTTTTGAGTTCTTGAGAGTCTTTAATTCACAAAATTGGAAGCTAAAAATTGAATCCTCCCCCTCTCTTGAAAGTGCCGAAAATTAGGGATTAGGGTATGAGTTTGATTTTTGAGTTCTTGAGAGTCTTTAATTCACAAAATTGGAAGCTAAAAATCGAATCCTCCCCCTCTCTTGAAACTACCGAAAATTAGGGATTATGGTAGGAGTTTGATTTTTGATTTTGATTATGGTCATGATGAAGTATATATATATATATATATGTGTGTGTGTGTGTGTGTGTGTGTGTGTGTGTGTGTGTGTGTGTGTGTGTGTGTGTGTGTGTGTGTAGTAATGTTGAAAGAGAAAAGTTGATAGATATATGTATGATGATGAGTGCCGAAAATTTTGAAGAAATTTAGGGATTTTTATGTTGATGATTCAAGTATGATTGTTGTGATAGATTTGTGTTTGAGAATATGATTTAGGAGTTTAGACGTGTATGATTAAAATGAGAAAAATGATGAAGTATATATATGTGTGTGTACCGAAAATTATGTGTATGTATGAAGGATATGATGTTCTTGAAGAAAACATGATGTTCTTGGTAAAAAGTATGATGTTCTTGATGAAGATATGGTGTTCTTGATGATATATGATTAAGAAGATGTATGATTTGATGAGATTAAAGGTGTTAGAATAAAAAGAAATAGAAGAATGAATTTTTAATGAATTTTTAGGAATTTTTATCAATAAAATTCAAAATTAAAATGATGATCAAGGTTGCTAGTTCTTGATGATTCATGTTGATGTTGATGAATGTGATGAATCGATGATGAAGATAATGTTAAAACAATTAGAGTTTCTTTTCGAAATTTTTGAATTCGATCTAAGACGAAGAAGTTGTCGAGAAATGAGATCGTTAATGGAAAATCGAGTTAAATTAATAAACGAGAAATTTTATAAAGAAAATGAAAAATAAGAAGCATAATCGAGTTAATTAAAAGTAATTAGACGTCATTAGGATCTTTTTATCGAGTTAATAAGTTTCCGAGCGATGACACGTTTTACGAGAAAAAGACGAAAACTTTATTTAAATAAAGATAGTTTCGGAATTCTAATTTCCAATTAAATGATTAAAGTTATAAATTATTAAAAGAGAAATGAAATTTATTTTATAACTTATATTTTCTAGAAATCGAGTAGAGTCGAGTGAGCAGGAATGAATAACCGAGTCTTGAATGAATAACCGAGTCTTGAATAATTAATTGAGTTTATAATTATGATTAAAGAATTAATTTAATTTTCTAAAATTTCCTAGAATATTTTATTATATTTGGAATTTTTTTCTTTTTCCAACTAATTATCGAAGTCGATCGTTTACCTGTTTGTGAATGTTCGATTCTTGATCTGAAAGTTTGTTTGTGAATGATTTACGATGCTAGAATCTGAGAATTAATTTCGTAATTTTCTGAGTTCGTTTAACTCGAGAAATCGAGAAAAAAACGAGACGTAAAGTATGAATAGTGATTTTTGTCCTTTTTGGATTATTTTATTAATAAAATATTAAGATATTTTTTAAAGTCAAGTACTAGAGTTCAGAGTTAGTTGGTTTAGTACTTGAATAGAATCGAGAAGCCGAAGAAGATTGAGTTAGAAAATCTGAGATAAGTTAAGAAAACCTGAGTTAAGTAGAAGTCCTTCATCCGAGCGTTAGAACTCATTTTTCGTTTTCGAGAAATAGAACTCGCCGTTATAAAAATGTTAACCTTGAAGAAATGAGTGAAGATCGATTGTAAGAAGCGAGTGGAGTCCAGAAGTAAGGAGCGAGACGAAACGAGGTATTCCGGGCAAAACCACTGTATGACAGGTGGGCTTTCTAACCAAAACAAATCGATGAATGTGATTACTATTATCATATTATGTGAGTTTTTAAATTAATTGACTTGCCATTTTATCTGAGTTTTTGGTATGTTTAATCATCTACTTGAGTTATTATTATCCTGTGTGAGACAGGAACACACGTGTTGTTAATTGTTTGAAGTGACTATAAGCCTTGCTTCGGTTAGACCAGTCACAATGTTTGAGAAGGAGGCCTACTTCTCAACATACGAGATTATGTGGTAGATTGATTCATACCTGATATATATATCACTGCTTGCGCAAGCATTTTTAAAAAAACGAAATGATTTTCCTGCATACACAAGTTAACTGTTTTACAACCCTAACACTTGTGATGCAGCAAGAGAGGCAAGTTCAATTATATAGCTCTATCGAGCACGCTTTCAATTTATTTTGGCATGTGTTCACTGAGTACAAAGTACTCAGCCCTGCATGTTATTTCTAAAACGTGCAGGTTCGCTCGGATGATGATGGTGCGGTGTGCTTGGAGGCGTTCGTTGTTTCGAGTCAAGTTTGTTTGAGCTTGGGTTATATGTCTTCATACATATAACTTTGTGTCACATCCCCAAATTCCGAGGGACGGCAGAAGCCGGGGTGCGACTGGGATTGGATTAAAGAAGCGGGGAAGAAAGGGGATGAATGAATAAACATACATTAAATGACAGAATACTTCTATGAACCTGACTTCATTAGAAAAAGAAAGAGTTGATCTCGAAGGATCACTCGACATAGCTCTCTAAAGCAAACTAAGTTATAGTACAGAACTTAGACTACAGAGTTATATACAAGATAATGCAAAAAGGTTTAGAGTTTGGCAGCGGAATAAATGTAGAATGTGACTCTGTTCTTCTTTCCTATCATTATCCTACTCAACCATCACTGCTTCCGTCGCTCAACCTGCACATTTAGAAAACATATGCAGGGGTAAGTACATAAAGCACTTAGTGGGCACTTTGCCGAAAACATATAATAAGTATTGATAAATCAGGCATTCCTATCTCTGTAGCACATCGGGGTTTTCTTTTAAAATGCCCGTGTCTACTAAAACATTTTCTTATCATTTTCACAATTTAGCTTGGCCAAGCATTTTTCTGACAGATGTTACGTTCAATCTTGCCCAATAAGAATCACCGTGGCTGGTTACCCCTCAACAGGATACCACATACACCACAGGCTACTGTGTACACTAACTTTGGAAAGCAAGTCGACTAACTCAAAGTCCGATCGTTTTAGTTAATAAGTCGGTTAACTAATAAATTCTGGATAGCAGGTCGGCTAACTCAGAAGGGTACAAGAGAACTCACATAAAATATAAGACAGTTTATGCCTGATAATCACTTTTTGATAAACACAGTTATCAAAGTTATAAATATCACTTTCGATTTGTGGAAAAACTCACATTTTGTTTGGTATATTTAAAAGCCCACCTTAAAGATTACAGAACTTCTAATCGAGCTTCCGTTCTTCAATCTTCCGTCCTATCCTTGTGCTGACTTCCTCTTTCATCGTACATAATCATACTTTGATAAGTCGTCGATACGATAAATGAAAATGGAAATCGAAAACGAAATCGAATTAGTCTTTTAAGCTTTTTAGGCATTTGCATGCTAAACTAGATTCTTTTAGTTAAACGGGAACAAGACTCGAGCACATCTCATTTAAACCTCATTTGGTTCCTTACTCGACACTTATGTCAGCAAAACTGAAGTCGATTGCTTACAACGACTTAAAAGATCAAAAGGAACTAAGTTGAAAAGAATTCAACTTAAGAAACTAGTTTTCGAAAAAATCTGCAGAGATTAGTAAGCTTTTACAGAACAGGGGATACTGAAACAGGGGACGTGCCCTGTACCAAAAGAAAGCCACGGATGTCTAGTTTACTCTCCAATTTACGGATCTCAATTCCGATAAACGAGCTAGGAGATATGACAGTTTCCGTGAAGGGTCGCAAAACTGCCGAGTAAAACCCTAATGCTTGATAAAATCGACGCACGGTTTTCTAGGTTCATTTTATGTTATCGTACTTAAATTCTCAAGAAATTTACACATCAAGGCAGTCGACACGCACTATCATATGTGAAGAACTCCTTTCCATTCCTCGTCTATAAGCACGACGTTTAAAAACTCGTCTCTTCAACTATACAATTACTATACCAAAATAATTCCAACTTCTCGTTTCCACTTCTCGTTCACAACTATAACTTACCATTTCATAACTCGGATGAACATGTCGTCAAATACAAACTTGTTCATTTAACAATAACGATCATTAATATTCAATTAAAAACCCCGTTCGACTTTTCTATCGTTACTTAGGTTCGATTCTTCGCTTCTTATGAAATTTTCTACATTATTAGAATTCGTTCTAACTTTCCGATTAAGATCATTTACTAACGAGATTAACTTATATTCACATCATAGACCTATATCATTATCTAATCTCGACTTATCGTCGATCGTTCGCCTCTTAACGAAAATCCTACGTTCTCCGTTTTCGTTCAAATTTTACAACAACGATTATCGTCTAACGAGCATCACTAATATGCAAATCATATTATCAAAACGTTAACGAGCTTCAACTTATCAACACATCTTCGTCTCTTACATTTTTCAATTTATTTTTAGAAAAATCCCAATTAAATATATAATCATCCTCATACATCCTATATCTCATTTCCATAAACATAACATGCATATCACAACATTTACTACATCGAATCAACCCTTCTTCATCTCTTATGTCCCACTTTTATTTTTAGAAAAATCTAAATCAATTCATAACATCATCTAACATCATATTGAAGCTTAATCTATCATTAATTCCTTAATAAAATCAAACCACACAAAACCCCCAATTTCCCTATAATTTTCGGTCATGACCTAAAATAAAGGGGATTCCAATTCTTCTTGCATGAATCATCAATTGAACACTTCCATAGCCTAATCATCCAATCAATTTAAGGATTAAAATATCCTACTTATTTTCCCCAAATTTCGGTCCTAGCTTAGGTTTAGGGTTCTTGATTTTCTCTTCAATTCATCCATAGAAATCCATTCCTATCCATCTCAATACATGAATTAAACATTAAAACATCATTCTAATCCTAATCCCCAAAATCGGTCAAGAAGAGAATTAAAGAAATAAAATTCTACTTGGATAGAAAGATAGAGGAGATGATTACCTTCAAGATTATGTGATTGGAATTGAAGATTGATGAATGATGGATGAACTAGGATGAAATTCCTTGCAAAAGCTTGAAGAACTTGAGGTGTTTTAATGGAGGAAGAAAGAAGAAATGAGAGAGATGGAGTGAGGAGATGGGGGCGGTAATGGTCGGGAGGGAGGGAGAGATGGTGAGTCATTGTTAGATACATAAATGTAGAAGAAAAATCTAACAAAGAGAGTGAGTCGTTAAGGGCATATTTGGCGAGGAATTATTTGACGAAAATATCTCGTTTCCGGCTCTTAAACGACGATTAAAAAGTCGAGAAATACTTTATTAGGTAGTTACGAAATCGACGAAATCTAACTCGTCCGTTAGATTGGAAATAATTTACGTACTCGGAAAACCTAATTCATTTTTCAAAATCCGAGAAAAAGTCGGGATTAGCAGTCTAAAATTTGCCCGAAAAATCATAAAAACTAACTTTCTCCGGTGAACTCGTATCGAAGAAAAAGTGAATGTAATTTCTGACGGATTTTAATTCTAAGTTTTCGGACAAAAAAATTAGCGGACGCGAAAACCCTAATATAGTAGTCGTTCGTCCGACTTCTGGAAATTATGTTCTAAAACGGATTTCACCGTAAATCTTAGAATCGAAATTCATGATCTTAGGCGTGCAAAGCCATAATTATTAATAACTTTTATTTTTAAAGACAGAAGAAATTATCGGGGTATTACACTTTGGGATTTGATGTAATTTCCGCTGCAATACCGATACTTCGTCGTGTTTTAAATTCTTCCAAGTCTGATATTTATTTGATGAGTTTCCTGCTCGACACCTTATTTGATTTCTTCTCGACCCTTACACAATAAATTTTATTTAATTGAGTTTTTGAGATGGGTAATTGAAAGCAAGTTAATCGATTGTTTCCGCTTTCAATAAATAATCCCTTGTATCCGAGTATGTTCCTTTGTTATTTTCCGTTGTTTCACCTTCACTGTCCAATGGATTTTAGACGTTCTTATACACTAGAATTCGGGCTGTGACATAGTGGTATCAGAGCAGCTCGTCTGCTCTAAGCTTAAACTTCTTTGAGAGTCAGAGTCTAGATTTGAATTCCTAGACTTATCTGAGTATACAACGAGCCAAGGACCTCATCTTATCTCATCCGGCAACAAGGTACGAAATTTTTAAGAACTTTCCAAGTTTTCAAATAATCCCGAGTTATTCAATTATTACTAGTTGCGCTTATCTAGAAGTAATAAGATTGATAAGTTGCTTGAAGAACTAGAATGCTTTAGAGTTCCCTCCCTTAATCGTGCTTCGTCATTCGAATTTGAAAATGATGAAAGATTGTGCGATCAATTAAGCAACGTGGACTTACCCAGTGCCCCGAGTCTAAAATCACCTATGAAAGACGAGAACGAGATAGACGATGAAAGGAGCTGAGCAAGGATGCAAGAGTACTAAGTAAATGAGGAAGAATTATCACGAGACGACAGTAGAATTCGTAGTACGTCATCACGAGTTTGAAATATAGTGAAGTGCCTCGACGTCAGTGTTTTTAGTACATCTCATATACATTTTCCCGAAGAGTGGCGCGAGTAAGCAACTTCTCCAGTGCCGACTTACATCATACATCAGTACCTTGGAGTCTATCTTCTACAGCAACTGCAACAAGTTTTATCGCCACGATCTCGAGTCAGTTCATCAGGGAAAATGCTTTGTCCCATGAACTATTCAACCCTTCACTCCAGTTTGAGCCAAATGGACCTAGTTCTGAGGCTTAATCTCAGGACAATCTCATTTCATTTCTTATTTCTTCTTTACCTCGCTTGGGACGAGAGCTAAGCTTTCAGTTCAACAAATAATCGAGAGTTGTTTTTCTGATTAGTTCATTTCCCTCCAGACTTCTCAGCTAACTTTGTAGCCACATAACCCGATGATTCATATGATCCTTTCAGAGTTTTGCCTTCTTCGTACGATAAGCCAAAAGTATTCATATCAGCACTTACTCTTTCCTGAGAATCATAGTTAAGCCTTCTGGCCAAATCGCACCAAGATAGCAACGATGACGAGCCTCTCGAGTACTCCTCTATAGAAGTAACGATAGACACAAACCACCTCCAGCTCATTTTGAGCAGCTAATTTTTGTTTCTAGTTTCCAGCCTTCGAGGCGCCGTTTAGAGGCCGAGTTAGGAGATAGAGCTCGAGCTCATCGAGAACATCGACGTATTTGTGTACCTCCTACGCAATAATAACAACAACAAGACCCCTCTGTGGAATGACAAGAAGTTGAGGACACCAGAATAGCTTACGAAACTAGTCTTCCTGTATGATTCAAATTAAAGTTAGCCTTCTTGTATACTCATTAAGGGTATAATAGACTTTTTACAAACTAAAATGCTATTTTGACACTTTTATTTTGTAAGTGACATTTTAACATTTTTTTGCTAGAAAAAGGGCTATTTTGCACTATTACCTCTATAATATATGTCACAGCCCCAAATCACGAGGGACGGCAGAAGCCGGGGTGCAACTGGGATTGGATTAAAAAAGCGGGGAAGAAGGGGGCTGACTAATTAAACATACATAAAGGACAACATACATTCAATGAACAAAACTTTATTATTAAAAAGGAAGAGTTAATCACGAAGGATTACTCGACAGAAACTACTTGAAAGCATCTAAGTTAAAGTTTACAGACTTAAACTACAGTGATTCACCAAATGTACATAACGTCAAAAAGGTCTAGAGTTTTGCAGCGGAAAGTAGGTTATAAGCTAAAGCTTCCTAACAACTCGACTCAACTTCAACCACCGCCGCTCTCGTCGCTTCAACCTGCACATTTAGAAAACATATGCAGGGCTAAGTACGAAAGTACTTAGTGGGCACGTTGCCGAAAACATAAACATAAGTATAGATAATCTGGTATTTCATAATTTGTAGCACATCGGGGTTTTGTTAAAATTGGCCCGTGTCTACTAAAACATTTTCTAACTCATTTTCATAATTTGGCTTGATCAAGCACTTTTTATAGATGTTACGTTCAAATCTTGACCAATTCTCATTCACCGCGGCTGGTTACCCCTCAACAGGATACCACATACACCACAGGCTACAAAGTGCACTAACTCTGGAAAGTGCTTAATAGCTAACTCAGAGCCGATCGGTTAACTAATAAATCTGGAAAACATGAATGTTAACTCAGATAGGTACAAGAGAACTCACATAAAACATAAAACAGTTCATGCCATAATTATCACTGAAAACACGAATATCAAAGCGATAAAGAAAGGTTTTCGAGCATTGCTCGTTTTGTTTTTAAATATAAAAGCCCACCTTAGCGTTTACAGAACTAAGTACGAGCTTCCGTTCTCCTGATCTTCCGTCCTTTCCTTACTGCTGACTTCCTCCTTCATCGTAAAATAATCACACTTTAAATTTAGTCGTAAAAGATAATCGAACATGGAAATTCGAATTAGGTTTTTAGTCGTTTTGTTTCTTTAGGCATTTGCACGCTACTAGTTTCTTTTTAATTAAACGGGAACGAGACTTGAGCAAATCTCATTTAGAACTTGAAAGGTTTCATACTCGACTCTTAGGTCAGTAGAAAGGATAGTCGTTAACTTATTACGGCTTAAACGATCGAAAGAAACTAAGTTGCGAAGAAAACAACTTAGGAATTCAAGTTCTGAAAATTTACTGCACAATGCAGTAGTTCTGGGGACTGCCCAGAACAGAGGAATTGGAAACAGGGGATGATCCCTATACCGTTAGAAAGCTTGGAAAGTCTAGTTTACGCTCCAATTTACGGATCTCAAATCCGATAAACGAGCTAAGAGATATTACAGTTTTCGGGAAGGGTCGCAAAACTGCCGCGGCTAACCCTAGTTGCTCGATAGAATCGACATATGACTTCCTAGGCTCGTTCAATGTTATCGAACCTACGTTTTCACGATTTTAGCACTTCAAGGCAGTCAACACGTACTACCGTACGTGAAGGACTCCTTTCCGCCGTTCGTCTATTAGCACGACGTTCTAAACATCGGCTTGCAACTATCAAGTACTATACCAAAAATCAAGTTAACAATTCTTGTTTCTAGTTCTCGATTATAACTACAACTCGTTATTTAGCAATCCGAAAGCTCATGACGTCAACTAAAAAGTTGTGCCTTAGTCTATTATAATCATTAATATCTAATTAGAAACCTTACTCGACTTCTCGATTATTATTTACGTCCACTAGCTCGTTTCTTACAAAATTTCCAAAGTTATCGGAATTCATTCAAATTCTACGTCATCAATCAACATCTAACGAGATTCATTATTATATACATCATCACCTCATATCATCAACCAATCTCGATTCATTCCTAAATTCTTGTCTCTTACGATTTCATTAACATTTTTAGATTAATTTCAAATAATTCCTATTATCAACTAATACCATTAGAAACCATAATCCATCATCATTTCCTTAATCAAAGATCAAACTACATAAACCCTTATATTTTCCTCATTTTCGGTATTAACATACATTAGGGGGAATTGGTTTTCTTCATCAATTAACATCATTAATCCATTTATCATACTATTACAACATCAATTAACCAATTACAAGTCTTATTACATCACTAATTTGAAAACCCCCAACTCAAACCCTAACCTAAAAGCCAGTCCTCATTAGAATCTTAGGGCTTTTTTCTACTTGATTAATTCACCAATTAAACTACTCCTAAGCAATATTATCCAAACAATTGAAGAATCCAATCATCCCTACTATATACCCTAATTTTCGGTCTTACCTAGTATTTTAGGGCTTTTGTTTTCTCATCAATTAAACCCTAGATAACAACTTCTATCCCTCTAATTATAAGAAATTAAACCCAAATCAATTACTATACCAAAACCAAAAAAAAATCGGTCATGAAGAAAAATTTGGAGAATAAGAATTCTAGTTGGATAGATAAGGGACTATGGTGAATACCTTGATTTTCAATGAAAGGTGAAGTGAATTTGATGGATGGATGATGATCTTGTGAAGGAATCCTTGCTAGAACCTCAAGCTTCTTCAATGGAGTTTTGGGAGAACAAAAGAGAGAGAGATATTGTATGTGTGTGTTTCGAAATTGAGAGAGAGAAGTGAGGGAGATGATGGTGATGACTAAGTTAATTAGAATAGTAACAACATAGGTGTAAAGTTTTAATTAAATATCTCAAGTGGTGAGTCATAAGTTATATTACTATAGAATTGAAATATCCTATGTTTGTGTGTGAGGGTGATGTCGGCCAAGAGGGGAGAAAAAGAGAAAATACGCATTTTTCCGGCGCGATACGACGTTACGGAAATCGAAAGACGAAAAACATATCTCATCACAAAATCGTCAAATTCCGATTCTACCATAAATTCCGATATATTTAACTTAATCGGAAAGTAATATTTAAAAACTTAATTCCAACAAAAACTCGGGACGTCACAGTCCGAGTTTCGTCCGGAAAATCATAAAAACGAACTTTCTCGGGCGAGTTCGTATCGCGATTTCGTGAATGTAAAAATCAGACGGTTTTCCGTTCTGAATTCTAGAACTAAAAAGTTTTCGTACGCGATAACCCTAAATACAGTAGTCATCTAACTGACTTCCGTAATTTATTTTCGGAAACGGATTTCACCATTAGTTTTAGAATTCAAAATCGTAAACTTAGGCGTGCAAAGCCATTTTTATTATTAATTTTAAATTTTTAAGACTGTACGGAATTTCTTGGGCATTACAATATATTATTATATTATTTTTTATAATTAATAATTTAATATATCTATTTAATTTATTATCAATATTTTTTATTATGAATTATATATAATTTAATATGTTTGTTCAACTTATTATTAATTATTTTAAATTTAATAGATTTTAAATTTTTGAATTGTTTAATTTTTTTCTTTAGAATTTCGGATTTTCGGATCGGATTGGATTTAGTGTTCGGATTTCGGATTTTTTCGGTTCGGATTTGTTCGGATTTCGGATTGGATCAGATCCATTTTTTTTTTAAATTCGGATTTCAGATTCGGATCGGATTGAGCAAATATCCAATCTGTAATCCGAATGCTCACCCCTACATTCCGATTTGTTTTGTCATGAAGGATATTATATTTTCTTGTATGCTTTTGTGTATAAATTTCTTGTATGCCATGATATCTTCTGAAGCCATTCATGTACAGTTTCCCAATATCACGTATGCTTCCATAGTGTGTCGTGCTTGCATGTATATATTTTCATGTATGCTTTCATACTATCATGTATGCTTCTAGTTGTTTTCATGTATGTTGATACAGTTGTTCATGTATGTATTTTTCATATACCCATACACGATGCACGTACATGTATGATATTCATGTATGACTAGCATACATAAGTAACTTACATGACATGTATTTATGTATGTTGGCGAAAAAAAAGGTCGTCGGAAGGTCGCCGGAAAACTTACCGAAAATTTCTGCCGGAATTGACCACCGGCGTTGACTGCCATCACCGGAATTGACTGCCGTCGCCGGAAAGATGATGAAGATTGTGGTTAGAAGTGACACATGAGAGAGAAAGAACAAAAAATTTAGAATTAAAATTAAAAAATAAATAGAAAAGAAGGAAAAAGGGCATGCTAATCATTTTACAATATTTAAGGGTATTATTTATCTTTTAATTATTTAGGAGTAATATTTATCCTTTATTTTTGGAATGAGGCATTTTAACTTTTTACTTGCTATTATATGTACTATATTGATTCTTAATCGAGCCTATATCAAATTCTTATGATAGATCCACGTATATCTCAATTCCAAAGCCTATAAATAAACAAACAAACAAATAAATTAAGCAATTGAATCTAAGAAAATTGAATCGAACACTTTATATGTTATCTTTGTCATCAAATTGAAATTGAGTTGTATGGATACCCCATCAACCTACAAAAATACACCTATTTTATTCTATATTTATATCATGTATATAATAATATATTTGATATATATCGTTTATCTAATTTGTATATTCTATAAAATTTTAAATCCTACATCGATTTTTTTGTAGTTCTTATAAATCGGAAAACCTATATAAAATAATTTAATGAGGTAAGTTTTACCAACCAGATAGTTTCTTATTTGATTTGACCAAATAATTATTGATTTAGGTCAAATAAAGAGCTTAACTTCTATAGTTGTTTATTTAATAATTTGGCAAAATAACAAGTAAATAGTTTAATATTTATTATTTATATATTTTAATAATAGTTAATTATTTGATGTGAACATGACTACCAAATAAATTGCTATTATACCGTTAATGACGTAAAATAATATTTTAATTTATTTGGACCTTGTAGAAGAATGGGTGAGAAAATAAAAAAAAATTATGGAATAATTATGATAATATTAATGACCATTACTATTCATGTTGTAAATATCTTATAGATCTTATCGATATATTGTAATACCCCAGAAATTCCGTATAGTCTTAAAATTTTAAAGTAATAAATAAAAATGGCTTTGCACGCCTAAGTTTACGATTCTGAATTCTAAAACCAACGGTGAAATCCGTTTCCGAAAATAAATTACGGAAGTCAGTTAAATGACTACTGTATTTAGGGTTATCGCGTATAAAAACTTTTTAGTTCTGGAACTCAGAACGGAAAACCGTCTGATTTTTACATTCACGAAATCGCGATACGAACTCGCCCGAGAAAGTTTGTTTTTATGATTTTCCGGACGAAACTCGGACTGTGTCGTCCCGAGTTTTTGTCGGAATTAAGTTTTTAAATATTATTTTCCGATTAAGTTTAATACGTTAGAATTTTTGGTCGAATCGGAATTTGACGATTTTTTGCCGAGCTACGTTTTTCGTCTTTCGATTTCCGTAACGTCCTATCGCGTCGGAAAATCGCGTAATTCTCTCCTCTTTCCCTCTCTAGCCGACATCACACACACACAAGCATGATATTTCATGTTTTATATAGTATTTTACCATGACTCACTACTTAGGATATTTTGTTTTTACTTTACACCTATTAATCTAAATAACATAACAAATTAAGTCTCCACCTCACTCTCTCCCTCCCCAACTCGGTATACACACACACATCACCTCTCTCTCATTTTTCATTTCCTCCATTGAAGATCCTCAAGTTCTTGAGCAAGGAAATCACACAAGTCTCTAATCCAACCATCGAATCCTATTTCTTCCTTTAGTAATCTTCAAGGTATTCATCTCCTCTCTTAATCTATCCATTCACAATCCTTTTCTTTTAATTTTTCATGATGATCGATTTTGAGGATGATGGGAATTAGATGTTTTGATCTCCAATTAGTGTGAATAGGATGGATTAGATATGGATCTATGATTAAAATTGAAGAAAATCAAGAACCCTAAGACCTACATCAATACCCAAAATTTGGGGGAATTATGTGGCATGAATGAATTCTTCAGTTAGTTGGATAATCATGCTTAGGAGGTGTTCAATTAGTGATTAGAACAAAAAGAAATCGAAACCCCTATGATATTGAAGAGGACCGATTTTAGGGCTAGGGTTTGAATTGGGGGTTTTCAATTTAATGTGTAATTAGACTTGTAATTGTTTTAATGATGATATAGTAGTATGATTAAGGGATTAATGATGATGTTCGATGAAGAAAATCACTCCCTTTAATTATATGTCAATACCGAAAATTATGAAAGAATTAGGGGTTTTCATGTAGTTGATTTAGTTGTTGATTTGTTGATGAAATAATGTTCCTAATGATGTTAGTTGATAATAGGAATTATTTGAGAATTTTCTAAAAATATTAATGAAGTCGTAAGAGACAAAGAAGTCGATTTAAGTTGAGATTAAGTAATGACATGAAGTGATGATATGTATTATAATGAATCTCGTTAGATGTTGATTGATGTCGTAAAAAATGAACGAATTCCGATAACTTTTGAAATCTCGTAAGAGACGAACGAGTGGACTTAATTAATAATCGAGAAGTCGAGTAAGAATTCTAATTTGATAATAATGTTTATAATGGACTAAGGTACGACTTTGTAGTTGACGACATGAGCTTTCGGAATATTATAATATGAGTTGTAGTTATAGTCGAGAACTAGAAATGAGAAATGTTAACTTGTTTTTGGTTTAGTAACTGGTAGTTGAAACGACGAGGTTTGATCGTCGTAGTTCTAAACGAGTTTTGAAAAGGAGTTCTTCACGTACGGGAGTACGTGTTGACTGCCTTGAGAGTGCAGTTTCGTGAGGAATCGAGTATGAGAACTTAGAACGAACTTAGGAAGTTATACGTCAATTCTATCGAGCAACTAGGGTTAGCCGCGGCAGTTTTGCGACCCTTCCCGGAAACTGTAATATCTCTTAGCTCGTTTATCGGATTTGAGATCCGTAAATTGGAGCGTAAACTAGACTTTCCAAGATTTCTAACGGTACAAGGATCATCCCCTGTTTCCAATTCCTCTGTTCTGGGAAATCCCCAGAACTACTGCATTGCACAGTAAAATTTCAGAACTAGTTTTACTAAGTTGTTTTCTTCGCAACTTAGTTTCTTTCGATCTTTTAAGCCGTAATAAGTGAACGACTACCTTCTCTACTGACCTAAGAGTCGAGTATGAGACCTTTAGAGTTCTAAACGAGATTTGTTCAAGTCTCATTCCCGTTTAATTAAAATGAAACTAGTAGCGTGCAAATGCCTAAAGAAATGAAACGACTAAAACCTAATTCGAATTTCCATATTCGATTGTCTTTTATGACCGATTTTGAAGTGTTATTATTTTAGGATGAAGGAGGAAGCCAGCAGTAAGGAAAGGACGGAAGATCAGGAGAATGGAAGCTCGTACTTAGTTCTGTAAACGCTAAGGTGGGCTTTTATATATAAAATAAAACGAGCAATGCTCGAAAACCCTTTCTTTATCGCTTTGATAATCGTGTTTTCAAATTGATAATCATGGCATAAACTGTTTAGATATTTTATGTGAGTTCTCTTGTACCTATCTGAGTTAACCTTCGTATTTTCCAGATTTATTAGTTAACTAACGATCGGCTCTGAGTTAGCTATTAAGCGCTTTCCAGAGTTAGTGCACTTTGTAACCTGTGGTATATGTGGTATCCTGTTGAGGGGTAACCAGCCACGGTGAATGAGAAATTGGTCAAGATTTGAACGTAACATACTAGAAAAATGCTTGTACAAGCTACTTTATACAAATGAGTCAGAAAATGTTTAGTAGACACGGACCCTTTTCAATAAAACCTCGATGTGCTACAAATTATGAAATGCCTGATTATTTCTACTTATGAATATGTTTTTGGCAACGTGCCCACTAAGTACTTTTGTACTTAGCCCTGCATATGTTTTCTAAATGTGCAGGTTGACGCGATGGAAGCGGCGAGAGTTGAATTAAGTTGTCTTAGGAACACTTTAGTTAGTATGAATCACTTTTCCGCTGTAAAACTCTAAACTTATGATGTTATGTATATTAGTAAGACACTGTGGTATAAGTTCTGTAATATAACCTAGTTTACCTTTTTGGGGATTTCGTCGAGTAATCCTTGAGATTAACTCTTCTTTTGTAAATGAAGTCATGTTTATAGAATGTATGATGTCTCCTATGTATGTTTAGTTCAGTTAGTCCCCTTCTTCCCCGCTTCTTTAATCCAACCCCAGTCGCACCCCGGCTTCTGCCGTCCCTCGGGATTTGGGACTGTGACAGAGTGGTATCAGAGCCATCGTTTCTGCTCTGGATACGAGTCTTCCTTCGAGTAGTAGTATAGAGTATTCGTTCGTACTCTATGTCGAGTCTTCTTTCGAGTCGTAAGATAGAGTAATTTATATATACTCCATATCAGAGTCTTCTCTCAGGTAAAGTTAAGAGTTAAGTTATAACATTAGAATTTAGAATGTAGACGACAACTCAACCTCCCGCTACGTCGACTCAACGAGGAAAAGAATTTTAATGATGTGATTTCTTTTTAATAAGAAATTTGAATAAGTATTCATTGAGTAAAAAAAAGTGATAATGGTGCCAAGATACCCTTCAATTATGAAAGTATAATAAAATATACTATGATTTGTTTATGTGATTATGTGATAGTACAAGTACTATCTTACGTGAAATTATTTGCGCGATAATTTCTATTATTTTATCATGGCACGAGAACCTAGAAGGAATCTAGGGATTTTCCTGGGGTATTGAGAATGTAGACGAAAAACTTAAGATCTTTCCGATTCTTTGAGAACTTAGACGTTTTTAAGAAACGCTATTTCAAATGATTTCGAAAGGAGATCCACAACACGAGAAGGACTTCTATTGATGGATGTCACGTGAGTAAAGTGACATGAATAAAGACTCGGCGAAGTCGATCTTTGTTTTAAAACCGATAAGAATTTCCTTCGAGGGAAATGAAATAAATATTGATAAAATAAGGTAAATATGTACGAAGTGAACGAAAGAAACAAATAGACGTGTGAGAAAAACGTGACTCCAAATTATTCGAAAAAAAAGTTGAAACGAGGAGGATAAATTGAAATAAACGGAAGAGCCGAATGTTACCTTAGTTGTAAGGGGCATGAACAAAGTCTCTTGGAGATGACTTTGTTTTACTTATTAGGAGTCGCTCAAGTATTCGATTAGCTTAAAATTTGTATCTTCCTCGAGAAGATTGAGTATTCCGAGCTAAATTGGAAAGTTTCCGAAAGTTTCTTTTAGAATTGGTTATGTACGCAATTCGGGAATTGCTACTCGATTTAGGAAAGTAAATTCTGTATGAAGTGAAAGATAGAACGAGACAGAAGTTCCATGTGATTGAGAGACTGTTATGTGGACTTGATCAACCCACCTAATAAGAAACTCAGTAATATGGGTCTTATGCCCCGCTAGCAAAACCTTTTTAGTATGGTATAAGTGGTTTAAAGAGACGAATGTTACTTACGTATAAGTAGCATGTAACGACGTCGTTCCGTTTCTTCTCGTTTCATTTTTTTTTCAGTAGAGTTCGCCTTGTTCGAACCTCGCGAAGAGAATTGTTTTTACTATTAGGAGTCAAGCACGAAGCTTGATTAAATTTCCAACGATCGCTCGATTCTAGCGACGACGACTAGAACTTATGTTCTAAAAAGTTATTCTTAGGATATATTCCATTTCTCTTTTGGAATTTATATTTTTTTATACTTCATCCTTGAGCGAAGAATACGACGCATACGAGTATTAAGAGTTGTAAACGACAAAGTCTTTTGTAAATGAATGTTACTTTTGCATAAGTAACATGAACAAAGCAGACGTGCCTTGTTTTAATGAATAAGAATCGATGAAAAAAAATTTTCTTTGAGAAAGAAATAAGGAATTAAAGTAAGAAATTAAAAGAATGAGATAAGGAATGGGAATAAAATCTTGAAATTTTATTTCTATATATTGTGAATACAAGGGCAATTTTCTGTGAAATTGCTAGATGTTTAAGATAAGTTTGTTATATTAAGTGTGGTGATATTACAATTGAATAAGGAATATTCATTTTGTAATTTAAGATTTTCCGTAAGATAAGATATCATCTTACCGTTACTGATCCGTGTTTCTTAAAAACTTTGTAGGATGGCTTCCAGTAGTGACACGGCTTCGGAGAGTCAGTCCCCACCACAACGTACTTGGACAGATCAGTTATTGGATAGGTATAGAGATTATGAGGCAAACCCGAGACGCGACGTAGGACAGAGGATTAGTTACTTTTCGTTAGTTTATCATCCAGTCCGGCATACTATTACGGAGGGTCAGGCTATACTTGACTTGGTTAGACGACTACCAGAGGAATGGCGTGGTTGGGCACACGATACGGTATGGTACTATCTTGGGATGTTTGGCGATGATACAGAGCCAACAGGGGATTACAAGGGATTTGCTTTAGAGATACACAGGCGTTTCTTTCAGAGCAGACATATAGCAGCATATCCTGTTCAGGCGCATCCTCCCTACACTCATTTCCCAGCAGATTCAGGGTCAGAGCATGACGAGATAGGTCTAGAGATGATTGCACAGTTGGAGATCCCTTCAGTGATGGTACTGATGGTCCCGAAACGAGTTACTGGTGTATGGGGGGGGGGGGGGAATACACCAGTTAAGATTTAAAAATTTAAACCTGAAAAATCACTTCAACTGAGTAAACGAGGACTCAGTTGGAATCTCATAGCTGAGTAAGCGACCTCAGCTGGAAGAGTGAGGCTGTGCGGAAAGTGGTGGAAAATTATACTCGTTAGAAACAACTCACGCAAAAACAGCTCGGTTGAAAAAGATGCAAAAGAGGTTTGTATGTCAATTAGATTGATCAGATAAAAATGCTGATGCAATTGAATAAAAACAAACACGAACACACAGGATTTAACGTGGTTCGGAGATAACCCTCCTACGTCCACGGGGAGATGTGAATTTTCACACCTTAGTCCAAGTTCTTCTGGACAGAACCACTCAGCTTACGTGGGCTGAGCAACCGTTAAGGATAAGTTTGCGGGTACTTATCGACCTTACAGTTTAGTTTCCGGGCACTAAACAGCCTATGTCAAGTTTGCGGGTACTTGACGACCTGACTACTCAATTACAGGAAGAGTAAGGTCCTAGCACACTTTTTAGGGTGTGAGATAGGGTGGGATTTCCAACTACAGCTCGATCACGAATGAGAGCTTGATCTAAGGCTTGAACGAATAAACACTCAAACTTAGATCTAAGACAGATTTTCACTCTATGAACCCTTAGCTACTAATGTTCTATCACTCTTGAACTCTCAGCTGCTGATGTTCTTAGAATAGGAGTTTAGCAGATTTTTCTTTCGCTTGTGATTGAATTTTTCTCTCTTGCTTCAGTCTGTCTCGTGTGTCTTCTTTTCTCTCAAATGAGAGAATGCCTCTATTTATAGGCGGAGAGAATCAACTAGCCGTTGGAGGAGCAGTTGATCTCTAATCGGTTGATAGCGATGGCTTGTCTCTCATCTCTGCAGACTTTCCCGATATGGCATCTGTGCTCTTCTGCTTTCCATCTGAGACAGCCTTGTGTTGGGCCAGATGGGGTAATGACTGAACGGTCAACCCTCATGTGACTTCCTTTTGAAATTCAAATCTTAACCTTTCTGACAGTCAACTTCGGTTCGTCGGTTGAAAGTCTTGATCTTCATCTGAGTGGTCTTCAGCTGATGTTCTGAACTGTTGAACTCTCAGCTGACTTTGAACTTCAAGCAGTTGATCTTCTTGTTCGGGTTCTACAACTGAGGTTCTGAAACTGAACACTCAGTTGTCTTCCTTGTATTTACTCAGTTGGGTTTGAACCCTCAGATGACTTTCCTTTTCATCTGATGTTCTCTTCCTTTCAATTGTTTCTCATCTGATGAACGCTCAGTTGGTTTCCTTCACAACTGATGTTCTGAAGACTTCCCCTTGTTTCCATCTGATCATATGAACTCTCAGTTGTCCTTCTTCACAACTGATGTTCTGTTTGAGTGACGCCTTGTTGCCTTCTTCAGCTGGAGAGCTGTAAAGATAAAATCTTAACTTTGCTCAAATAGTGAGCCTAAATTAACATTAGGTTCTGGCAACATCTACTCGGTTGGGGTCAGTCGGTTTTGGAATTCATCAAAACTTATACTAATAAATTTCCCAACAATTTCCCCATTTTTGATGATGCCAAAACCACTTACAACTTGAAACCACTACTGATCTAAACCTCACTAACTTATCTAAAATCTCAGCTGAAATTCTAGACAGTCTATAAGATAAAACATCAAAGGGTTAGCACAGTTATAACATGGTATTTAAAAGACTTTGTGATTCAGAGCTTGGACAATGAGGGATTGTTCATCAAGGTGAATCTTATAACTGAATAGTTTTCATCACAACTGATTGTTACAAAAGATAGGCTCAAAAACCGAAAATTACAACAGTTGCTAGAAAACTAACTGAGCTAGTATTGTAGCCCATACTTGCCAAAAATCCTTACAAAAATTTCCCTCTTAGCAGGTGACTCCTTGGAGATGTCCACTCCATGCTCCTTGCAGACCTGCCTCGCCTCAGATGCAATCTTCGTGCGGTTCGGGTTGCTGGAATCCGGGAGAAGAGGTGGCCGATAAGTAACCCTCTTGGGAACTGGAACAGTGTTCAAGTCCAGGTTGGCGTCAATCATGGCCCTCCTGAATTGACTGAACATGCCCGGGTCACCTGAGTGCAACTCAGTCAGCGCCTCCTTGAACGCTCTCCTTGGGTCGTCAGTTGTGTAAACCTTCCTGTAATAGAAGTCGTTCACGAACTCCTGCTTGAACAGCTCCCACTCCTCATTCCACTCGGTCGACATCCACTTGTCGGTATGCCTGAACCGACTCTCAACCTTGGACTTTAGAGGCAACCTTTGTTGCTTCAACCGAGCTTCCGCCTTTGATTGGATTATATTGATGCGGCGTCGGCTGCGAGAGGCAACGTTGCGGTCCAGGTTCTGAGAAACCTTCTTCAGCTCATCCTCGAACTGGTTCACCCTCCTCGCCTGGCTGGCAGCAAACTTTCTGATCCAGCTCGGGTTCATGTAGTCCTTCTCCTCTACATCCATAGCCTTAGCCGCTGCAATGCACTCTTCGGTTGTTATCCCGTCGAGTTCAGAATCCAGCTCGGCTGCAATCTCGGCTATGGAGCTGTAGGAAACTCCAATCTTCTTTGTCTGCTCCAAGTCCTTTGACATTTCGGCTCCACCGACTTCGGTTGACTTGGCAGCAGCAGACTTCCTCCTCCTCAGCTGAGATTTGGATGGTTGAGCAGCTGGCACTCCTACTTCTTGGGTCTCTTCTTCTTCCTGTGCTTCACCCTCCGTCTCCTTCTCTGCCCTCTTTTTGGCATCAGCAACAAGGCTTGCTACTGAACCGTCCAGAGAGTTGAGTTTGGCCTCGGTGGATTGAACACGGTTGAAGAGTTCATCGACCGCACACTCCAGCTCGATCTTCTTTGCCAGTTCGGAGTCCTGGCGCTCTTGTTCTGCCTTCTTCAAGACAGAGAGGTTGTCGTTGACCTCTGTCTGAAAGGCAACGAACTCAGCCCAACGCGACTCAAACCGGGACTCCCATTCAGCATCCTGTGTCTGTTGGGACTTGGCCAGATTTGAGTCAGCCAAGGACTTGAAGACATTCACTTCCGACTTCAAGCCCAACAGAGTGAATTTCAGCTCCGACACGTCCTGACTGGTGGAGGAGGAGAGATCATTCAGCTTCATCTTCAGCTCGGCATTCTCCTCCACCAGTTGTTGGTACTTCACTTCTTGAGCTGCCAACTCCCTCAGCTGGTCATCTTGTTGGTGCTGGAGGTTGGCGAGCAGCTCGGTTCTCAACTGGTTGACCCTCTCAGCCACTAGCTTGCAGATTTGTTCTGTTGAAGGAGCGAGCTGAGCAGTTGGAAAGGCTTGAGCAGACTGAGCTAGAGGCTCAGCTGTGACCATGGCTTGACGGTTTGCCAGGTACAACTTCAGGTTTTCCTCTTCTTCCTTTGCGGCGGCAGCTGCTGCATCGACATCTTCAAGGAATTCAGCTGATTTCACCAACATGCTGTCAAGGAAGTCGACATACTCTTTTCCAGCTGCCTCCCTTGTGTCCTTCCCTTCAGCTAGACTCTGGTCCATCCGTCTAGTGAGCAGCGCGATCCGGTTGTTGTATGCCACCTCCAAGTTGGAATAGTTGAAGTAGGCTCGTATGCGGGACTCATCAGATTTCAGCCTGTCCCAGCTTAGTACCCTGATCGTGTCCTCCTTGACATACTACTGGCTAAAGACCAGGTGGAACTGGTACAGTAGCTCGGTTCCCAGTGTGGCGAAGATGGGCATGTTGCGAGCCGCAGGGAACAGACCCAACAGCTTTTGAAAGCAGTAGGCCACCCTGCCTTCGTGCTCGTCAGCAACAGCCTGCAGGTCCTCCGCTTCCTTGATCGGGGAGGGGGTGAGATTGTATGGTTCGGGTTCTAGAGGTTCATCGATGTTGGCCAAAGATTTGGTCACAACATCGGCATCGAGCTGAGAGCTCGGAATTTGGGATTCAGTTGGGGAAGAGGGTGGAATGGTTTCCTCAACATCGGCCGAAGGAGCGGTTACGATGTTGGCATCGAGCTGAGAGCTCGGAATTTCTGGCTCGATTTGGGTAGAGAAAGCAAGAGGCTCTGGGGGCAGTACAACATTCACTCTAGCTGTGGGGGAGGTGGTAACATCTTCGAGGTCCTCAGATGAGGAGGATGCAACCGCGTCTCCATGCCCTCAGCCTCATCAGCTCCGGGGGCTCGAGGGACAATCTCGAGCGATGCGGCCTCAGCTGAGCGGCTGGATTCGGAGCGTTCCTCAGCAGGTGTGGACTCGACCTGCGCTCCCTCCTTGTCTGGAGCTTGTTCCTCAGCTGGCTCCTCAGCTGGAACCTCAACTGGCTCATCAGCTGACTCATCAGCTGGAACATCAGTTGGCTCATCAGCTGGCACCTCAACTGCCTTCTTGATTGCCTTCTTGAACCTTACCCTTAACTTTTTCTGGGCAGGTTCGTCATTCGACTCCTTCTCAGCGTCAGCTCGGCGATGTGAGGCTTTGGATTTTGTGGGGCGAGCAGCAGCTTGTTCCCCCTCAGCTGCTGACTCAGCTGGCTTTCTCGACTCCCTTTTGTCCTTAGGAGTGTAGACACTCCTCAGCACCTCCTGTGCTTTCTTGGCCATCGGGAACAGCAACAGCTTCCCTATGAACACACAGAGTGTAATCCAAGGAAATAATTCATCTCGCCCATCATTGACATCTCGAACTTCTCCTTCATAAGATCGGAGAATTTCTTGCACAGCTCCTCCGACTTGGAGCCGAAAATGATGTCATCGACATAAATTTGCACGACAAGTATATCTTCTCCAACTTTGATGGTGAACAGAGTTTTATCAACTAAACCTCGTTTGAACCCCGAGTCCAGAAGAAATTCACACAGAGTGTCATACCATGCCCTTGGCGCTTGCTTTAGACCATAGATAGCTTTCTTCAGCTTGTACACTCTTCCATCTCCAGTCTCAAAACCAGGAGGCTGTTCAACATATACATCTTCTTTGATATCTCCATTGAGGAATGCACACTTCACATCCATCTGATATACTTTGAACTTGTGATGTGCGGCATAAGCTAGAAAGATCCGGATGGCTTCCAGCCTTGCAACTGGTGCAAAGGAATCTTCAAAGTCAATTCCTTCTTGTTGGCAGTATCCTTGAGCTACCAACCTTGCTTTATTCCTCACAATGAATCCAATGGCGTCTCTCTTGTTTTTGAAAATCCACTTCAATCCAATCACCTTGACACCATTTGGTCTTTCTACCAACTCCCATACACAGTTGCGTAGAAACTCATTCAATTCTTCTTGCATAGCTGTTGTCCAGTGGACACAGTTGAGAGCTTCCCCAACATTCTTCGGTTCTGGAACATCAGCTACAAAGCAAGAAATCATGGCAACATCTTTAGCTTGCTCGAACTCTTCTAGAACTGCCAATTCCTCAGCATATTGGGCATAAGTGTTGGAATCTTCCTCGGTTGATTCTGGATTTGCAACTCCGCTCCGTGTGCGCACACCCTCGGTTGGATCTCCGATGATGTCGTTGGTGGAATGAACTTCATACCATCTTCGGTTGCGTCTTCCTTCTTCTTCCAACTGTGGCTGTTCAGAAATCTGAGTTGGAGTCTTCAGAGCTGGTGATTGATCAGCTGTTGAGTCTGGATCCTCAACATTAACAATAGTTTGAACTGAGCTCGGTTGGGCATCGGATGCTGATGCAGTTGGAGGGGCATCAGCTGAAGTTCCCCCTTGGGACGAGCTGAGGTCTTCGCATTCATCTTCAGAGGAGTATGGATCCTCATCCTCAGTTGCCCATATTAGAGGTTCAGCTCGGTTCTTTTCCCGAAGTGCTTGCGATCTGGTGAGAACTGGTAGAACAGCTGAATCCGCGTGTTGTTCCTTTACCTGTTCCCTGCACTCAAAGGTAGATTCATCAAAACTAACATGAGGTGTTATTTCCACAACACGAGAGCTGTTGTTGAAAACTCTATATGCCTTGATCCGAGCTGCATATCCAAGAAATATGCCCTTCGAAGCTTTGGCATCAAAAGTTTTCAACTGAGTCTTCCCATTGTTGTGAATATAACACTTAGATCCAAAAACACGAAAATAAGAAATATCTGGCTTTCTGCGTCTCCACAGCTCGTAGGGCGTCTTTCCCAACCGCTTGGTGAGAAGAGATTGATTCTGAGTGCAGCATGCTGTGTTGATCGCTTCAGCCCAAAATCTCTTTGGCAGTGCTGAGCTTGCTAACATGGATGTGGCTTCATCCTTCAGAGTTATATTTCTTCGCTCAGCTACGCCATTCTGTTGTGGAGTACGCGCGGCTGATGTCTGATGGGTTATGCCATTCTTTTCGCAATACTCAATAATGGTTTCATTTAGAAACTCCGTTCCACGATCTGATCGGATAGATATGATCTTCATCTCTTGTTGGTTCGATATCCGATCCATCAGCTTGGGCAGCTCATCTCGGGTTTCACTCTTGTGGCGCATGAAGATGGTCCACGTATATCTTGAGTAGTCATCAGTTACAACCAATGTATATTCGTTTCCATTAATGCTTTTTGGTGTAACTGGCCCGAAGAGATCCATATGGATCAGCTGCAACACTCGGTCGGTTGAGGGAGTTGACTTCAACTAGAAGGAGGTTCTAGCGAGCTTTCCCAGCTGGCAAGCACTGCAGATGTGTGTTGTTGAAAACACTCGGTTAGGTATGCCTCTTGCATGTTCTTGTCTGACGAGTCGGTTCATCGTCTTGAAGTTCAGATGGTTGAGCCTTTTGTGCCACAACCAGCTCACATCCGAACTGCTCTTTGATAACATGCAAGTGTCAGGGAGGCTGCTGTTCCAGTCAGTGTAGTATACATTCCCTGTTTGAGATCGATTTCCCAACAATATCACCTGCTTTGATCCGACATCTTTAACTCTGCAACCCTGTGCATCAAACTTGACAGAGAAACCATTATCACAGAATTGGCTGATGGAGAGCAGGTTTTGCTTCAATCCATCAACATAAGAGACATTAGAAATTGAAACATGATTGGTTTCAAGGGTACCGTAACCTCTGGTATAACCTTTTGAGTTATCACCAAAAGTAACTGATGGACCTTCTTTTTCCACGAAACTTCCAAGCAAATCCTTCAGATTTGTCATGTGTTTCGAGCATCCACTATCCATCATCCACATTGTTGTCGATGTCTTCTTCTTTCTCAGCTGTTTCTCCTGTACCTGCAAAGAGAAACTCGCTTAGGTCCCCAATTTCAGTTGGGTCCTGGAGGGTTAGAACCAGTTCCCGCTGGAACTGTGCGTCGCTTTTCCCTGTAAACTCGGATGGATTTATCATTCCAAATTACTTTTCCTTCATCATCAACTATAACAACACCTCGGTTATCCTTAGGCTTGTTGTTAGTAGTGATGTTCTGTTTCTTGGGAGGAGTTGGATTTCTCCTAGGTTGAGCTTTAGGAGGTGAGGCTTTCCCCCTGTTTTGATGGCTATTCTTATCCTGTTGAGTTTGTCTGTGAGGTCGGACGCCCTGTTGGAATCTTTGTGGCTGATTATGATTCCAACTTCCTGAGGGTTGTCTGTAGCTGTTCATGCCCTGTTGATGATTAATATTATGGCATGAATATCTCCAGTTGTTTGACCTATTCCTTAACTGTTGACTTGGTTGGAACCTTTGGTCGAGCTGATGTTGGAACCGCTGTTGATTTAGATGATTGAATCCTTTCTTGTTCAGAGGTCGGTTCCATTCCTTCTGACGTTGACTTTGAGGTTGATGCAGAGGTCGGTTCTGGTTCTGAGATCGGTTGCGGTTGTGCTTTCGACGCCTCTGATTCCTCTTCTGACTTTTGGAACATTCCCCCTCGGTTGAAACCTCAACCGATGGAATATTCTGTCCTACATCAGCTACTCATTTTCCCTTCTCAGTTGTAATTTCATTGGTCGTTTGAACTTGTTGAGAGGTGGAAGTTGAATTAGCTTCTGGAGACTTAGCTGTGTCTGGCTCTACAGCTGTAACTTCTACTGGTTTGATGAAAGTTGCTGGTGGAATCCCAGTATCCTTGACAACATCATAACCGAGTCCTGACACGTCATCCATCTGTCTGCTGTAACTTAAAAGGTTTTCGATGATCTTGGATGACTGATACAGCTTGATTAGATTGTCATTCTCAGTTTGCAACTCCTTGATGAGTACAGCTATCTGCTCGGTTTGTCCATCTGACTTCTTTATCAGCTGTTTGATCTGAGCATCTTGATTTTTCAACTGATCTTGCTGTTCTTTGTTTTGCTTTGTCAACTCCTCATCAGCTGGAGCCTTAGCCTCGATCAGTTGACTCTTGAGATTCTCAATCTCCTGAGTTTGGCTTGTGATCAGATCCTCTTTTTTCGGTTAAGGAATCTTCAAGCTTGGCAAACTGAGCTTGAAGACTCTTAAACTCAACCGACTGCTGATGCAGTTCCTCACTGAGTTCTTGAAAATCATTCCAAGAGGGTTCCAATTCATCGCGAGCAGGATTAGATTGTACCTCAATATCATCTTGGTCGGTTCCAAGTGCCATGAGGCATTGATCCGGACTGATGACTTTGTTGGTAGAGGTCAGTTCGTCCTCATCTTCAGTGTCTGTGAAGATGTCCATATCGTTAGCTGCCTCTTCTGCTACCATGGCCTTGTTCTTTGCAGTTTGCTTGGCCCTCAGTGCTTCTCTTTCCTTCTTTGAGAGGTCTGGGCAGTCAGCTTTGAAGTGTCCTTCCTTGCCGCATTCGAAGCAACCATTGGTGACTGGCTTCGAACTGTCTCGAGTTCGGTTTGATTTATAGAAACGTTTATATTTGCCGAACCGAGTGTCCATGTCGGCTAGTTTCTTTGACAGCGCTGCAATGTTCTGTTGCAGTTCCTCTCTGCTCGGCTCCTTTGCAGTCGTGTCAGCCGATCTGGTTGGCCTTGACGATCTCGACTTTGAGTAGCCAGCTCGGAGAGCAACTGTCTTTGATGCCGAGCCAACATCCTCAATTCTATTTGTCTGACCTGGGGGCTGCGATCTCCTTCTGTTGACCTTATACTCATTTTCTTTCAAGATTGAGAACAATCTTTCAGTTCCCATTTCACCAAGGTTAGCTCGGCTCTCGTGGATATTTGTGAAAGTATCCCACTCAGCCGGTAGAGCTTGCAACACTTTGAGGTTAATTTCTCTTAGTGTGTATTTTCCTTTCCGGATGGACTGGATTCTTCTAATGATGTCCATAAACCGGAGCTCTAGCTGATCAATAGTCTTATCAGGTCGCAGACTGAAATTGTCGAAATCTTGACATGCATGCGAGAACTTGTTTTCCTTCGTCTCGTCGCTTCCTTCACTTAGCGAGGCCAGGATGTCCCACATCTCTTTTACAGTCTCACACTCCTCTATCTAGGGCAGATAATCTTGTCCAACTGTGGACATTATTGTGCTCTGAGCCCAGATATCCAGCTGGCACACCTTGGCCTCCTCCAGAGTGTAGTCTTCTGGCTGTTTCTCCACATACTCCACTACTGCATCTCCATCGTTGGGATTTGTGGGAGTGCGAAGTATTCTGTCTCGTATGACGATTGGTCCAGAAGTGAGAACTTGTTGCATCCTATGATGCTTTGACAGAAGGATCTTCTTCATTCGAGTTCTCCATGATGTATAATTGACTACAGAGAACATGACTACGATCTTGTCCTTGACGTCCATCGACACAAACAAAAACAGTACAAAAATGCGAGCAAGAATGCACTAGCGTAAAAAGATCTGTTCAGTTGACCACTGAAGAAAAATCTCGAATTCACACCTCGTGAAACAGAGTCAGCAGTCTTTTGAACCACTGCTCTGATACCACTTGATGGTCCCGAAACGAGTTACTGGTGTATGGAGGGGGGAGGGAATACACCAGTTAAGATTTAAAAATTTAAACCTGAAAAATCACTTCAACTGAGTAAACGAGGACTCAGTTGGAATCTCACAGCTGAGTAAGCGACCTCAGCTGGAAGAGTGAGGCTGTGCGGAAAGTGGTGGAAAATTATACTCGTTAGAAACAACTCACGCAAAAACAGCTCGGTTGGTCAAGAACCAAAACAGCTCAGTTGAAAAAGATGCAAAAGAGGTTTGTATGTCAGTTAGATTGATCAGATAAAAATGCAGATGCAACTGAATAAAAACAAACACGAACACACAGGATTTAACCTGGTTCGGAGATAACCCTCCTATGTCCACGGGGAGATGTGAATCTTCACACCTCAGTCCAAGTTCTTCTGGACAGAACCACTCAGCTTACACGGGCTGAGCAACCGTTAAGGATAAGTTTGCGGGTACTTATCGACCTTACAGTTTAGTTTCCGGGCACTAAACAGCCTATGTCAAGTTTGCGGGTACTTGACGACCTGACTACTCAATTACAGGAAGAGTAAGGTCCTAGCACACTTTTTAGGGTGTGAGATAGGGTGGGATTTCCAACTACAGCTCGATCACGAATGAGAACTGGATCTAAGGCTTGAACGAATAAACACTCAAACTTAGATCTAAGACAGATTTTCACTCTATGAACCCTCAGCTACTAATGTTCTATCACTCTTGAACTCTCAGCTGCTGATGTTCTTAGAATAGGAGTTTAGCAGATTTTTCTTTCGCTTGTGATTGAATTTTTCTCTCTTGCTTCAGTCTGTCTCGTGTGTCTTCTTTTCTCTCAAATGAGAGAATGCCTCTATTTATAGGCAGAGAGAATCAACTAGCCGTTGGAGGAGCAGTTGATCTCTGACCGGTTGATAGCGATGGCTTGTCTCTCATCTCTGCAGACTTTCCCGATATGGCATCTGTGCTCTTCTGCTTTCCATCTGAGACAGCCTTGTGTTGGGCCAGATGGGGTAATGACTGAACGGTCAACCCTCATGTGACTTCCTTTTGAAATTCAAATCTTAACCTTTCTGACAGTCAACTTCGGTTCGTCGGTTGAAAGTCTTGATCTTCATCTGAGTGGTCTTCAGCTGATGTTCTGAACTGTTGAACTCTCAGCTGACTTTGAACTTCAAGCAGTTAATCTTCTTGTTCGGGTTCTACAACTGAGGTTCTGAAACTGAAACTCAGTTGTCTTCCTTGTATTTACTCAGTTGGGTTTGAACCCTCAGATGACTTTCCTTTTCATCTGATGTTCTCTTCCTTTCAATTGTTTCTCATCTGATGAACGCTCAGTTGGTTTCCTTCACAACTGATGTTCTGAAGACTTCCCCTTGTTTCCATCTGATCATATGAACTCTCAGTTGTCCTTCTTCACAACTGATGTTCTATTTGAGTGACGCCTTGTTGCCTTCTTCAGCTGGAGACCTGTAAAGATAAAATCTTAACTTTGCTCAAACAGTGAGCCTAAATTAACATTAGGTTCTGGCAACATCTACTCGGTTGGGGTCAGTCGGTTTTGGAATTCATCAAAACTTATACTAATAAATTTCCCAACAGGTACCCAGTGAGGGGCACAGGGGAGTTAGTTGCAGAGACAGTTGATGGATTAGGGTTACCTGCTCCTATCCTACCCGAGCCTTCTGCGAGAGTTCAGGGACCATTCGAGACAGGGTCAGAGTACTTAGATACAGACGCAGAGCTTACCGCCCTGTTGCAGTTACCATCTTCATATAGACCCCTTGACGAGATTTGCTCGGAGTTGGCTAGGATTAGGGCAGAGTTTAAGGCAGGACCATCCAGGGTCCGTTCCAGGGAGGAGTACGAGACGAGTTCACTTCCCGACCACCTGCTACCTCCGAAGAAGCGGGCATCAGTGACCTGCTGGGACTACTTGGTTACGGATAAAGAGATGACAATTTCAGATGTGCATGTACCGCCACCACTTACACTTACAAACGACACTACTTTGAGGGTTGACGAGGCACTCCAGTTTGTTTTCGGTTCAGAGTCAGAGGATGAGGACCCGGATGTGGATCCGGACGAGGACACAAGGATGATTAGGCCATAGAGGGCAGTGGTGACTTGACCGCAATTTGTTGAGCAGAGCGTTAGGGACGCATAGTAGTATAGTAGCCGTTTGTTATGTACATAGTCGGATCAGTAACTAGATAGTTTTGTAGTACTTCAACGGATACAAAATTTTATAAATCATTTCCGTTCTAGTACTTTCAGTAGTACAGTAATGCGATACGTTAGTGCATCCTGTACACGTAGGCAGTTAGCCTAGCTTAGACTCGTTGTAGTCTAGTTGTGTATAAGTCCTTGTTAAAGGTAAAACTAACATATTCTATTGATGTATATATATAATATACATGACCCATGAGAGGATTTTAGTCACAAGAAAGTTTCTTATGAATCGTATAACTAAACCAGAATGCCAAATGAACTCGTGTAACGAGTGTTTAATTTAACCTTGGAGGTTAAAAGTTGAAAGAAATAGAGTCGAAGTTAAATTGTTATTCTCGTTTACGTGAAAGTATTATGTGGGAAAAGAAGAGGGTTAGTGAGAAAATGAAGGCTTAAGAGCAATTACTAATGAGAAAATTTTTGTATCTTATAGTTTTAAAAATGTCGCTGGGAGCTGTTAACGATCGAAGAGGACCTGATAGTCCTAGAGAGTCTGATAGAGGTCAAGAACAACGTATAAGAGAGGAAAGGCAAAAACACCCAGCAACCTTTTCACTTTCCCTATCTCCGCAACGTCATAGCATTGAGGATTTATTCTTCGGAAGTAAACCACCATATTTCGATGGATCTGGTAATCCGAGTGAGGCCGAGCAATGGATACGTTCTATAGAGAGAATCTTTGAGCCAATTGGACTTAGTGATGAGGAGTCTCTAGCATGTGCTGGGTATCAGCTAACCGGACCAGCTAAATATTGGTGGAAGACTAGACAGAGAATTATGCCGGTAGAACAAGCGGCTCTAACCACCTGGAATGGTTTTAAGGAGGCATATTATGAAAAGTATGTAACCGATCAAGTCGAGACTGAGGAGGAAGTAGCCAGGAAGCTTTAGGGAGAACTTAAGTATGAACTGGGAATAGCAGTAGCCAGACAGGAGGGACTGAGTTATGCAGAACTACTAGGACGAGTCCGTGAAATAGAGGTATTAGTGCCTAATAAAGGAAATATGGTAAAATCCACACCAGCACTAAACCAGACTTCAACCCAAAACCGTCCCAACAATAATATCAACAATAAGAGTAAAAGGAAATGGGAAGGGGTAGTAGTGATTGCTACCAGTGCCATAACAAGCAAGGGAAACGGAATAGGGCTCGGCAGGGTTTCCACCAGCCAGGAAAAGGAAGTAACTATGGAAAGAAAGCAGGGCAGAGGAATAATCCACAGAGAAATAAACAATCCGGTCAAGGAAAGAGAAACAATCTACCAGGACAGCTGCAAGGGTACAAAGATACAGAAATCAGGGAGGAAATCACCCAGTGAGGGTTAACATTCCTGTTTGCCCCAAATGCAATAAAAGGCACCCCGGTGTGTGTCAGATAGGCACTGGCAACTGTTTCAATTGTGGACATAAGGGACATACGAGGAGAACTTGCCCGGAACCACTGACGGCAAATGAAATCAACCAGCACGGTCAACTCCCAACTCCGAAAAGTACTCAAGAAAAGATCCCTTCTCCAGCTTGCCCTAGATGCGGTAAGGAACACCCAGGTATTTGACTAGCAAAAACGGGTGTTTGTTTCAACTGTTTGCATAAGGGACACGTTAAGAGAAATTGCCCAGAACTGAGGCAAGCGGCAGAACAGAAACAGGAAGTTTCTGCATGTCCTAGATGTGGTAAGAAGCATGAGGGTGTGTGTCTAGCAAATACGGATAGATGTTTTAAATGTATGATGCTGGGGCATATAAGTAAGGATTGCCCAACGCTGTTGCAAATGATGGTACCAATTCAGTACGGCCAGCCTCAACCACTAAATACAGCTCAGGTCTAGTCACAGCCACAGCTGATGCAATCACAACAGAATACAAGCGCATGCATGATTAGACAGGAGAGGCTTAATGAAGGAAAGAGAGATCTGGCAGGTATTGGACGAACCTTATAAATTACCCTGCCATAATTTTTGCTTCGTTTTAGAGCCTTATATTCGGTTATAATTAGTACCTGTTAACCTTTACGAGTAAAACTAGGATGATCTAATTGTGAAATAGGAACAATTACGCTTCAGGGAGTGACGATAATCTCATAGCATTATTCCCTTAGTTTCGTCGAGCATAGAATTTAATTTAGGGTCTTTCTATTAGAACATAGCAATTGATTGGGAAGTAATAAAATGTACGATATATATATAATTTTAGGAATAGATTAGTTGTTTGAGAATTACCACGATTCTCGACAACGAGAGAAAAATCTCTTTTAAAACACCCCGAGTAGAGAACCTACAGAATTATATGAAATATCTGGTTTATCACCAGATTGTCGTGTAGGTTTCACGATCGACTTAGAACTACGAGAAGCTCCCAAATCAAAGGCCTTATGTAGAATGGTATCGAAGGAGTTAGAGGAGCTTAAGATCCAACTGTAAGAGTTGTTAGATGACGATTTCTTTAGACAAACGTTTTCACCATGGAAAACATTTTAGATGTTCATCATCGAAGAAGGATGATTCTGCGAGAATGTATATAGGTTGTCAAAAGTTAAATAAAGATAACCCTTAAGGATAAGTATCCTTTAACGAGAATAGAAGACCCCTGATAAGCTTAAAAGGAAACAAGTACAATTGTGAGGATAGACTTAAGGTCTAAGCATCACTAGTTAAAGGATAAGCTGGTGAGATACCCAAATTTTTCTTCCAAACCAGATAAAACCATTACGAATGCTTAGTTATGCAGTTTAGTTGGCTAGTGCTCCGTAGTATTCATGAACCACATGAATAGAATTTTACACCTAGACTTAGAAAAAAATTTGTTTTAGTATTCTTCGACGATAAATTCAGTTACCCCAAGAATAAGGAGGAGCATGAAGAACACTTGCGAATAGTACTAGAAACGCCTAGAGTCGAGAAACTATATGCCAAGTTCGGTAAGAGCAAGTTCGATTGAAGAAAGTGAAGTTTCATGGATATATAGTGTCAACAAAAGGCGTTAAGATAAATCCTGCCAAGGAGGAGGCAGTACCTTAATGGAAATCGTCTACCAGTCCGAACGATATAAGGAGTTTCTTAGGTTTGGACGGTTATCATAGAAAAGAAGTGTGTGTAAACACTTAAGAATTTTTCTATGATTACTAAGACTTAGGACACAAATACATAGAAGGAAAAGAAGTATAGATGTACAGACAAGTGTGAGATAGGTACGCAGACGTTCAAGAAAAAGTTTATCATCACTCTAGATTTAGCCCTCCCAGAAACGACAAGGAATATGAGGTAGATACCAATACTACGAAGAACAGGTTAGGATGGTATAAATGCAAGATGAGAGAGTGATAGCTTACGCTTCATGACACATTAACCTCAGGAAATTGAGTATCCAACCCACGACTTAGAGCTTGCAGCCGTAGTATATGAAATGAAATTTGGACACACCATCTATATGGTGTAAGGGATGAGATATTCACAGATCATAAAAATTTAGAGTGTGTATTCGAGCAAAGGAATTAACATAAGATAAATGAGATGGCTCGAACTAGTAAAAACATTATGTTTGTGAAATTAATTACCATCCAGGAGAAGCTAAGGGTAAGAATAGACACGTTGAGTCGTAAGACTCCAATTAAGTTTAGGTATCTCTACGTTGGAGAAGAAACGATTATACGAGGATTCAAGATGATGGATATAGAAATGCATGATGCATCAACATCGATCGCAGGGCAAATAGCGGCACGAGTAGCTATGCCAAATTGCGAGAAAGATTATAAGTATCTAGAGAAAGGACGAGTCAATGGATAAGCCTCGACTAAGGATAAGAATGGATAAACCAGACAACGACTTTGAAGCAATGGGTATTATGATAGAAATTAAAGTGTAGACTTAGTATTTCCGATGACGACGAATTTACGATTTAAGAAAGGATTTCTAGAGAAATAGAGTGAAACGAGACGTTGCCTAGTTTGGTAGAAAGATGTTTAGTTTATAAGTAGGAGAAAGCTTTTCACTGACAACTATACGAGTTGTGATAACCATTAAGGTATTCCAAAATGGAAATGGAAGGATATAGTTATAATTTTACGACGACGAGATGTTTGTAGGTCAAGGCAGAAAAGTTAGATAGCAAACTTAACTTTAGTACCGTTTCTCACCTCCAGTTCGAGGGACAGTCCAAGGAAACAATTTAGATACTCGTTGATATGCTAAGAACGATAAGATTAGCCGAAGAGCAAATTGAAGAACACATAGCCAACAACTGAATTGTTATAACAATAATTATTAAGCTACGATAGGTATTACGACTTACGAGACCTTGTAGAAGGAGAAGATTTACATAGCTGTCTTATTATTATAAGGTAGGTGAAAGAAAGAACTTAGGACCAGATACAGTCAGTGAAATGATCGAGATCATTTGATAGATCCAAGACGGGATAAGAGAATTTAGAAAAGACGAGAATTTTAAGTATATACGACAATTCGAACTTAATAATCGAGAAGGAAAATAAAAGCTCCTTAAGATTTCTCCGTTAATGAGAGACATTAGATTCGTGTCAAGTAAAACTTCGACGCAAAATTATATAATTAGCAATAACTTGGAAAAGATAGTTTCCAATACGAATAGCTATGGCTTTATCGCCAAATTTATGAAATACTTATTTTTCTTTGTATATCTCATTTTGAGGAGAAGTATGTACGTTCGATTCTATACACAAAGTTCTATCAGCAAGACGTCGTTCTTGAAACCGACTTAAGTTATTAGGAAAGATCGAAAACGATCTTGGATCGAAAAGCGCAAAAGTTAAGGAGCAAGTCGAGACGATTAGTAATAACGTTGTAAGATCATCACAGGCAAGAAGAAGCCATGTGAGAATTCGGAAAAGAGTTAAGTATGAAGTACTCCAAGCTGTTTAAAGAGGATAAGCAAATTTCGGGACGAAATTTTTCGCAAGGGGGGTAGGATGTAATACCCCAGAAATCCCGTACAGTCTTAAAATTTTAAAGTAATAAATAAAAATGGCTTTGCACGCCTAAGTTTACGATTCTGAATTCTAAAACCAACGGTGAAATCCGTTTCCGAAAATAAATTACGGAAGTCAGTTAGATGACTACTGTATTTAGGGTTATCGCGTATAAAAACTTTTTAGTTCTGGAACTCAGAACGGAAAACCGTCTGATTTTTACATTCACGAAATTGCGATACGAACTCGCCCGAGAAAGTTCGTTTTTATGATTTTCCGGACAAAACTCGGACTGTGTCGTCCCGAGTTTTTGTCGGAATTAAGTTTTTAAATATTATTTTCCGATTAAGTTTAATACGTTAGAATTTTTGGTCGAATCGGAATTTGACGATTTTGTGCCGAGCTACTTTTTTCGTCTTTCGATTTTCGTAACGTCCTATCGCGTCGGAAAATCGCGTAATTCTCTCCTCTTTCCCTCTCTAGCCGACATCACACACACACAAGCATGATATTTCATGTTTTATATAGTATTTTACCATGACTCACTACTTAGGATAGTTTGTTTTTACTTTACACCTAGTAATCTAAATAACATAACAAATTAAGTCTCCACCTCACTCTCTCCCTCCCCAACTCGGTATACACACACACACACATCACCTCTCTCTCATTTTTCATTTCCTCCATTGAAGATCCTCAAGTTCTTGAGCAAGGAAATCACACAAGTCTCTAATCCAACCATCGAATCCTATTTCTTCCTTTAGTAATCTTCAAGGTATTCATCTCCTCTCTTAATCTATCCATTCACAATCCTTTTCTTTTAATTTTTCATGATGATCGATTTTGAGGATGATGGGAATTAGATGTTTTGATCTCCAATTAGTGTGAATAGGATGGATTAGATATGGATCTATGATTAAAATTGAAGAAAATCAAGAACCCTAAGACCTACATCAATACCCAAAATTTGGGGGAATTATGTGGCATGAATGAATTCTTCAGTTAGTTGGATAATCATGCTTAGGAGGTGTTCAATTAGTGATTAGAACAAAAAGAAATCGAAACCCCTATGATATTGAAGAGGACCGATTTTAGGGCTAGGGTTTGAATTGGGGGTTTTCAATTTAATGTGTAATTAGACTTGTAATTGTTTTAATGATGATATAGTAGTATGATTAAGGAATTAATGATGATGTTTGATGAAGAAAATCACTCCCTTTAATTATATGTCAATACCAAAAATTATGAAAGAATTAGGGGTTTTCATGTAGTTGATTTAGTTGTTGATTTGCTGATGAAATAATGTTCCTAATGATGTTAGTTGATAATAGGAATTATTTGAGAATTTTCTAAAAATATTAATGAAGTCGTAAGAGACAAAGAAGTCGATTTAAGTTTAGATTAAGTAATGACATGAAGTGATGATATGTATTATAATGAATCTCGTTAGATGTTGATTGATGTCGTAAAAAATGAACGAATTCCGATAACTTTTGAAATCTCGTAAGAGACGAACAAGTGGACTTAATTAATAATCGAGAAGTCGAGTAAGAATTCTAATTTGATAATAATGTTTATAATGGACTAAGGTACGACTTTGTAGTTGACGACATGAGCTTTCGGAATATTATAATATGAGTTGTAGTTATAGTCGAGAACTAGAAACGAGAAATGTTAACTTGTTTTTGATTTAGTAACTGGTAGTTAAAACGACGAGGTTTGATCGTCGTAGTTCTAAACGAGTTTTGAAAAGGAGTTCTTCACGTAAGGGAGTACGTGTTGACTTCCTTGAGAGTGCAGTTTCGTGAGGAATCGAGTATGAGAACTTAGAACGAACTTAGGAAGTTATACGTCAATTCTATCGAGCAACTAGGGTTAGCCGCGGCAGTTTTGCGACCCTTCTCGGAAACTGTAATATCTCTTAGCTCGTTTATCGGATTTGAGATCCGTAAATTGGAGCGTAAACTAGACTTTCCAAGCTTTCTAATGGTATAGGGCTCATCCCCTGTTTCCAATTCCTCTGTTCTGGGAAATCCCCAGAACTACTACATTGCACAGTAAAATTTCAGAACTAGTTTTACTAAGTTGTTTTCTTCGCAACTTAGTTTCTTTCGATCTTTTAAGCCGTAATAAGTTAACGACTACCTTCTCTACTGACTTAAGAGTCGAGTATGAGACCTTTCGAGTTCTAAACCAGATTTGTTCAAGTCTCGTTCCCGTTTAATTAAAATGAAACTAGTAGCGTGCAAATGCCTAAAGAAATGAAACGACTAAAACCTAATTCGAATTTCCATACTCGATTGTCTTTTACGACCAATTTTGAAGTGTTATTATTTTACGATGAAGGAGGAAGCCAGCAGTAAGGAAAGGACAGAAGATCAGGAGAACGGAAGCTCGTACTTAGTTCTGTAAACGCTAAGGTGGGCTTTTAAATATAAAATAAAACGAGTGACACGCACCCGTCGTGTAGTACGATCAAAATACCTGTGTATGCCCCAGACAGACAGTACACGCTCCTATGCCCACTACCGGACTGGTTAGTCTTAGCGGTAAGCTAGGGTCGATCCCACGGAGAGTGATGAACCACCTTACTCTTCAGTGTACAAATCGAGTTGTCACGGTCTCAATCTGTATATCTGTACAATAAACTAAACGGAAATCAAATATAAAAGGGGGTAAGATTTGGGGTAGGTTATGATCATTGTTGATATGTTAATTCGGTCATGGGCACACTAAAGATCCGTCCATGCTTCATATAAACTCAAGGCGTGGCCCAAAGACATTGGGGGGTTTCAAGAGTTCATACTCCACACTTGGGATGGTTGAATCCCTTGTTGTCATCTTGGTCCAAAGGTCACGCTTCACCTCGGTCACAAGGCCGTGCTTCACTCCTCCTTAGATAGTAGTCATACCCGATGTCTCCAAGTATGACCCTCACCAACCTTCTCTTCTAAACTTCCCATGTCCGCACCTACAGAGTAGACATAACTCGTGGGATATTCATTTCCGGTACTACGTCCAACCGGTCATCGGTATGCCTACGATATGCGAGATGAGTCCTTTGGTCGATAACCATGGCTTGATGCCTCGTCACAATTGATGGGTGATTGTTAGAGAAGCCCAAGACTGAAGAAAGACGCAGTATCCCCTTGTCCATTCCTCACCATCTAGATCTACAGCACCATGTCAGGTGCTGCTTAGCTACTCGGTCATGGGCACATCGAACGCTGCCGTCTGTCATGCCCTGCCCTTGCTTGACATGGTACAGCTCCAACCGAGCGGAGATCACCCGTTAGGTCAGGACTGCCCATGAGTTCTGCTCCAGCACTTCCGGAACTACTGGACTCAATCGATGGCACAAGTGCCTCACGAATGTTTCACATATCAACAGTCAATCATTTCCCATACCTAAATCTCACCAAGTAGATTACTCACACATAATTAAATATATAATGATAAGCGAAAGAGAACACATGAATGAAAAGAAATGCGAAATACTTAAATTAAAAGTACCTAAGGCAAATAGCCTTGGATTTGTTCTTTACAACGGAATGTAAATCAAAGCAGATAAATTGTTTTGAACAGAAAATATAGAACTGAGAGTAAAAGTGTTTTCTTCGGACTAAGAACTGGAGAATGATAGATTAACCAACATTGTGCCAGCCGCTCCGGCTGGACTTTTATAGTAGTAATGGCAGCGAGCAAAACCCTAAGTGAGTAGACTGAGTCGGCATGATTGGCAATTTCCATGTTGAGTGAGATTCTGATTATCTGTGATTGACTGGATTGATGATTGGCAATCTTCGATTGATTGATTTATTTAGGGTAAGGCGCTGACCTCCAAATTCTTCCTTCCATAGATGCTTGGCAGATATTGTGCGAATCTTCTTCCACGCGGCTTTCCTTCTTGAGCTCTAGTGATTGACTGGCAATTGCTGTAGTGGTCAAACTGGTTGCATGTTTCATGATTTGATTCTTCGTAAGCAAGGCAGTTGCAAGATCTTCTTTGTTGTTGAGTGCATTGCGTTAATACCACGAATGCGAATGATGAATAGCAACTTAGCTTCAGGGTTCACATGGAATCCTCCTTTCAACCTCGTCTTTTGCTTCAATTCATCTCCTGCTCTGCATACTCCTTTGTGTAGTCCTTGCAACCGACTGAATTTACTCCAGTTTTGCTCATTCTGACCACCTTTCCTCTGTTTGACTTGGACTGAGCTTTCTTCCTTCGAACCATAGTTTCCTTCCCCTGGACAGACACTAATGACACAAAAAGACATGAAAAAGAAGACACCAAGAAGAGAGATGAATGAAAAAGAAATAAAACTTCAAGACACGAAAATGCGTAATCAAATGGATCAGTACGTGCATGCATGTATCCACCAAATTAACATTCCACAAACCCATTGAGCAAATACATCACATGATTACATTAGCAGTCTTCCTCACACACTCATGTGTATGGCTAGTGTTTACTCTCATTTCATGCTACACTAGCTTTCCTATTAGCTTGTTTGAGGATTTATGGCTATTAGTTAGTCTGGTGCAGTTTATCAAAGGGTCTTAATTTGGTTGTAATGGGGCATACGGAGCAGGGTAAGGATTTTTGGACAGTGGGTTAAAACCTGATTCCAGTCACATGGACTGCTCTTTCAATATAAGTGCTCCCACTAAACCTCATACTCATTTCTTTCTTTGGGGTTTATTTCCTCCTTAGGCATGTATTGATCTTTGATCACACATAGAATTTCCATTCTTTTCATTTATGCCTTCTTCTTAAACTCTGACTACCCCTTTTGCTACCCCTCTTTTATTTATGTCTTTCCACTTAGAGCATCTATGTACCCTTCTTATCTCGTATAGTGTGGGAGACACACTCTTAATCAAATATCATTACAATGGCTTATGAAAGAAAAAGTGCTTCGGCTCAAAGTGGTTAGCAATGGTTTATCATGCTCAGCTAGATAATTCTGGGGCTTCTAATCATGAATAAACTGCCCTTATCCTTTAATCTACACCACCAGCTAAAATCCACTAACAAGTTCTAGGATTACTAAGCAGCATGAACACACAGAAGATATAAATAAATAGGCTCAATTCTCACAGGTGTGGACTTCTGTATTCCCTCTACTGCTATACATGTAATGTTGCTTAGCATACCATTCAAACCAGTCAAACCAAACAACATGGACACATTCCCCTAATCCATATATCATGCGCACATACAGACTCACAGACTTATTCTACACTAGACTCCAGCTGACACAAAACGTAAAAGTTAGAAATGAAAAGAACAAAAAAGAAAAATAAAACCTAAACTACAGATAGGGGAAAGGAAACTTATTCATTCTGATCGGAGGCATCCTCCTCCTCTCCGTCCGCTTTTGCCATCAACGCCTCAAAGCCTTTCTTCATGCCGGTATTGATTGTCGTCATCTCTGCCCTCAGTATTGCCACTTCTGCACGTAGCTCCTTTAGTTCTGCCAGTATATCCACCATCTCGTTGTTTGAGCGGCGCGGAACCGCCTGCTCATTCGCCTTGCTCGGTTCTGCTCTACCTGCTGTGCCTTCTGGGTGGACCAGAGAGTAATTCCCGTGCTCGTCCACCTCAACAATCCTCCATCTCACGAAGCGCCCTTGGTCCAAAAATCTTGTATCAGCAACTGCGAGATCATCTGGCTTCTCCAAGTCGAAATTGGTGAGATTCTTTGCAAGAATCGTCGCCAAAGGGCAGAGTGAGAGATGTTTGTTGTGGTGGGTCACCCCGAACTGAAACTGCTGCGCTGCTATGAACCCGAAGTTCACCCGTTTCTTTTCCATCATGCACCATAAAATGAACAGCTCCTGTTGAGTCACCACGTTGGACCCCTCCAAACGCCCGTAGAGGTTGTAAGCCAGCCACCTGTGGCAAATCTGTAGCGCTGGATCTCTGATCTCATTGGACTTGCTGCTGTTCTTCACATAGCGATTCCTGGTGGAGATGATTGACCAGTAGTGGTCAATCTGAGACTTCCATTCATCTGAGGCCACCGTCTCTGCCTCCTTATACTCATCCTCATACACCTCCCGCGGTTCGAGTACTCTGAGTTGAATGTTCAACTCATTGATGGAGAGAGGGAACATCCTACCCCGCAGTTGAAAGTGCAGGGTGCCCGGAGTCTCGATACCGTATTTGCCACGGGGTTTGAACTCCACTGTCCCCATGAATTCCTCCGACAGCTTCTTGAACGCAGGGTAGTTCCATTCCAAAACCTTTTCCCAGCCGATACCCTTGAAGTATCCCTCCACCTTCTCTTTGATTCCAAATGCTTTCAAGCTTTCTGTCAACAGGTAGTACCAAGGGAGGATCTCCCTGTTTTGCAGGATGGCATACCGCTGACTGTCTCGCGGTATGGTTGCTTCAGATGATGCAGGTCGTAGTACGTCTTTCCTCTTGGTTCCTGATTTCGTGGTGGTGACACTGGGTGTAGACTTCACATGCGCTTGAATCTCCCCTGAGTTAGAGCTGTCGATGATCTCCACTCTCTCTATTTCTTCCTCTTCGATTTCCTTTGCTTCTCCTTCCTTTGCCTTCCCTTTTTCCTCAGTTGTAACCCTCCTCACCGTGCTCGTAGTACCAACCCTGCCCCCTAATTTGCTCTGTTTGGATTTCTGCGATAAGGGGGGTTTCGAGGTTTCGAGCTTCCTCTTTGCTCCCACCCCTTTCTCCTTGCTCTGCGGGGTGACATCTTCCTGGGCCCGCACGGGAATGCTTTTTTCTGTCTCCTCCTCTCCCATTGGCTCTCCCCCTTGCTCGCCTTCTTATTCCTTCTCTTCGTGGTCAGAAGTGGTCAGACCACCCTCCTTTGATTGAGATTGGGAGCAGGAAGAACTGGGGTCTGGAGTAGGCTCCTTTGGTGGAGGACTAGCTGCTTTTTTTCCGACGGTCTTCTTCTTCGCTGTTGTTGCGGTAGTGGTGTCCTTGACCGCAGGCCTCTTCGTCTCTTTCTTCCTATGCGGTTGAACATCTGGTTCTTCCTCGACCTGTACCTGCTCTTGGTCACCCGCAGCGCCTCCTTCTCCGGTGGGTTGCTTCTTCGGCGAGGAAATCTTCTCCTGTTCCTCTTCTTCCACCCCTCGAGTAGGTGTGGTCTTTTCGGAACTGTGCACAGGAGTTTCCTCGGGCGTGGTGTTGCGCGTTTTTCTCTTCTCCCCCACCGGTACAGATTTTGTAGCGGCTGGGCCTTTGGTTTGAGTACTGCCGAAGGCGGTGACACTTTTGTTCGTTCTTTTGTGCGTGGCTTTCTTGATTCTGACCATGGTGATGGTTGGAACTTTAGGGTTTTCAGAAAGATGGCGAAGGCTGGTGAAGGTATGTGGAGTGAGAACTGGGTCTGCGTGTTTAAATGGCAGATTTGTGGATGACGGTTATGGCGAAGTGGAGAAAGTGGCTAAGTGTAGGGCGGTTATGGAGACTGTGAGGATTAATGGAGGAGGGTTTTATCCTTTTAACTGATGGAGTGGTGAGGTGACAGTTATGGGAAGTCGAAACAATCAAGGGAATAAAATCATTACCAAATTTGAAATTCAAATTTCGTGCGAAATCCCAAGCGCTACAGTTATATCCAGCCGTCCTTGTCAGATGCGCCTCCACGTCATTCCCTGGTTAGACCGTCCCCATTCCACACACCGGTCTGCCACCCACACACTTTGCATCGCAAAGTGGGTTCGAATCTCAAGATAGACTCTAAAAAAAACACCTTGGTCCACATTCTCCAGTGCTGACTTAGTCCAGTACTCACTTAACTCAAAACAATTCTTTAATACATAATTAAGGAAATGCGGTTGTGGTCTTACTGACGACCACTCCTGGGTTGCCTCCCAGTCAGCGCTCTTGTTTGATGTCTTGAGCTCGACTTCCAGTTTTGGGTCTTACTGATAAATAGGATCCAGTAAAGAACATTTCTCCTTGGTCTTCTTCAACTCTGAATAATCGAAGTACGGTTTCAAGCGATGACCGTTCACCACAAAAGTATCCTTTCTATTCAAATCATAAACTTCGACACTTCCATTTGGGAATAACTCCTTCACGATGTAAGGTCCTCCCCATTTTGATCTAAGCTTCCCACTCATCAACTTAAATCGAGAGTTGAATAACAACACCTTTTGGCCAGACCAAAATTCCTTCTTTCTAAACTTTGCATCGTGGATTCTCCTCGTTCTTTCCTTGTACAAAACTGCATTGTCATATGACTCCAACCGAAGTTCCTCCAATTCATTCATTTGCAACTTCCTTTCTTCTCCGGCTCTAGTCATACTGAAGTTGATTCTCTTGATCGCTCAGTAAGCTTTGTGTTCCACTTCTACTGGTAAATGACATCTTTTTCCGAACACAAGCCTGAATGGTGACATGCCAATTGGAGTTTTATAGGCAGTGCGGTATGCCCATAATGCATCTCCCAGGTAATTGCTCCAATCTTTATGATTGGGATGAACCACCTTCTCCAATATGCCCTTGATCTCCCTGTTAGAAATTTCAGCCTGCCCATTGGCCTGAGGGTGATATGCAATCGTGACTTTATGTTTCACCCCCATTGTTTTGGTGAGTGCTCTAATGGTGGCATTGCAAAAATGAGATCCTTGGTCGCTGATGAGGATTTTTGGAACTCCAAATCTATTAAACACCTGCTCTCTCAAAAATTCTGCCACCGTATGAGCATCATTACTGGTAGTAGCCTTTGCCTCGACCCATTTGGATACGTAATCGACTGCCACCAAAATGTATTCATAGTTCCCTAACTTAGGGAGTGGTCCCATAAAGTCGATTCCCCATACATCGAAGATTTCCACAGGCATAATAGGCATTTGAGGCATTTCATCTCTTGCGGTGATACCCCCTACCATCTGACACTTCGGGCAGCCCTGTACCCATTTCTTGGCATCAGCAAAGATTGTAGGCCAATAGAATCCACTTTCCAATATTCTTTGCGCTGTACTTCTTCCACCGAAATGGCCACTGCATGCTGTGCTATGGCACATCTCCAATATCTGAGCATGTTCAATCTCCGAAACGCACCTCCGTATGATTTGATCTGTGCCAATCTTCCATAAATGCGGTGCTTCCCAAAAATAAGAGCGAGCCTCTATTACCAATTTTGTCTCTCGAACTTTGTCTTCCCTGGTGGCACTTCCTTAGTGAAAAGATAATTTGCTATGTCTGCAAACCAGGGCTCCTTCTCGGTTAGGGCATATAGAGTCTCCATCTCCATATGATCTCGTACGGCGTACAACCTCTCATCTGGAAAAGCGTCATCTATTGGTTCGCCATCATCCTTTCCCATTTGTAGCCTGCTTAGATGATCAGCTACTAGGTTGGTTGCTCCCTTCTTATCTCTTATTTCTAAGTCGAACTCTTGGAGCAGCAATATCCACCGGATAAGTCGTGGTTTTGATTCTTTCTTCGCCATGAGGTATTTCAAAGCAGCGTGATCGGTGTAAATGATCGCTTTTGTGCCCAGAAGGTATGATCTGAATTTCTCGATTGCGAAAACCACTGCCAACAATTCCTTCTCAGTTGCAGTGTAGCTACACTGAGCTGGATTCAAAGTCTTCGAGGCATAGTATATAACGTGGCTTTCCTTACCTTTCTTCTGCCCCAGTACTGCTCCAACCGCGTAATTGCTGGCATCACACATGATTTCGAATGGTATCTCCCAATCTGGCGGTTGAATAATATGGGCTGATACCAATCTATCCCGTAGATTCAGAAATGCCTCCTTACAGTCGTCATCAAAGTTGAACTGTACATCTTGTTGTAACAAACGGGTCATGGGTTGAGCAACCTTTGCGAAATCCTTTATGAATTTGCGGTAGAATCCTGCGTGGCCAAGGAGTGCCCGTATGTGCTTGACCGTAGTTGGATACGGCAACTTGGCGATGGAATCGATTTTTGCCTTGTCCACTTCGATCCCCCTCTCCGATATGACATGGCCCAGTATGATGCCTTCCTTCACCATAAAATGACATTTTTCATAATTGAGTACCAGGCTTTTCTCCACGCATCTTTTCAATACTAGCTCCAAATGATTAAGGCATGTGTCGAACGAATCACCATATACCGTGAAATCATCCATAAACACCTCTATGCAATTTTTCAATAAATCTGAAAAAATGCTCATCATGCACCGTTGGAAGGTTCCATGTGCATTACAAAGACCAAATGGCATTCTTCGGTATGCAAAAGTCTCGTACACGAAAGTGAACGTGGTCTTTTCTTGATCTTCTTGAGCTACGAATATTTGCATATATCCTGAATATCTATCCAGGAAACAGTAATAGGCATTACCAGCTAGTCATTCCAGCATTTAGTCGATAGAGGGTAATGGAAAATGGTCCTTCCGTGTGACCATGTTCAGCTCCGGTAGTCTATACAGACTCTCCACCCAGTTTGTAGCCTTGCTGGAACATGATCGCCTTTGTCATTCTCCACAACCTGTATTCCAGGTTTCTTCGATACGACGTGAACCGGGCTGACCCATTGGCTGTCAGATATAGGGTAAATTATGCCCAACTCCAAAAGTTTTAGGATCTCCTTAAGTACCACCTCTTTCATGACATGATTCATTTTCCTTTGCGAATCCCGTACTGGTCGTGCTCTTTCTTCCAAGTATATATGGTGCATACACTCTGTTGGACTGATACCCTTTATATCTGCCAGGGTCCAACCAATGGCTTCCTTGTTCTCTCTCAATACTCTGACTAGTCTTTCTTCCTGCACCATGGTTAGATCAGAACTGATAATCACAGGAAGAGTTTCCTCCAGTCCCAAGTAAGCATATTGCAAGTGCTTTGGTAGCTTCTTTAACTCTAAGACTGGGGCTTTCACAATCGAGGGCATCAGTTTCTCGTGTTGCCCATACTGAGAGAACAACTCCGGTTTGCCCTGTCCCGATCCTCCGATGGAGTACACTTCCAAGATAATATCTTTAATCTTCCTGTCAACCTCCACTGCTGCTTCCAAAGTGCTTTCCTTTAAAGAGTACAACTCCATGATGACCTCCTTCATCTCGAGGTCCTCTGTTTGCACGGCATCTCGATCGGTCAGTCCGGCTTGTATCACCCTTTCTGTAGTGTCGCTTAAGCTGAATTCCATGTTTTGCTCTTGTACCAATGGTTCGAATATGTCAATCATTTCTACAAACTCTAGTTCAGGCTTCCTTCTCATGGCTTCATAAATGTTGAATTCTTCCACCACACCATCGAATTCACACGATAGAATTCCAGTCTTCATGTCCAGTTTAGTCCCTGCGGTCATCATGAATGGTCTGCCCAGCAGGACGAAGTTCTCCTTTGCTTCTGAACCGGTATCCAGCACGTAGAAGTCAGCAGGAAAAATCAGCTCTCCTACTTTGATAAGCACGTCTTCGATAACACCTTCTGGATAAGCGTTTGACCTGTCTGCTAATTGTATGACAACTCGGGTGTTCCGTAGTTCCCCCAAGTTGAGCCTGTTGAAGACTGCTAGGGGCATAACGTTTATAGATGCCCCCAAGTCCATCATGGCTTTGTCCATGTTCCTGCCCGCGATGTTGCAAGGAATAGTGAACATCCCCGGATCTTTCTTCTTAGGTGGCAGTTTCTGCTGTACAATGGCTGACACACTCTCTCCCATAATATATTGAACATCTTCATCAATCTTCACCTTCCTCGAGCAGAGATCTTTAAGGAACTTGGCATACTTTGGAATTTGCTTAATCGCGTCGAGTAGGGGTAGGCTAAGTTCCAATTTTCGAAAGATCTTCATCATATCATTGGCTTCTTTCTCTCTGGCTTTATGTCGAAGTCTACCCGGATAAGGGGGTTCAGTCTGCTCATCACCATCTATTTCTCCTGAAATTTTGTTGTTGGTTCCCTCCTCTCTTTGCCGGTTAACTTCTGCCTCCGCCAAATTTTTTTCAGCTTGCTCATCATCCACCTCTGTGATTATCACTTGTGCCTGTTCTTTGTGGTTGATCCCTTGAGATGGGAGCTTTCCTGTATTCTCTTCTACTTTCGCCAGCGCCTTCACCAAATGACCAATCTACACATTGGTTTGATTCATACTAGCTCGGATTTCATTGTGGAACTTCTCACTTTCCTTAGCCATACTCTCCATGGCCTCTTCCCATGGTGCTCTCCTATGATGAGGCGGTTGATACACCTGCTGCTGCTGTGGTTGGTAGTGTTGTTGTTGTGGTGGGCCTCCCTGATATTGTCCTTGTTGTTGGTGCTGGGCAAATGATTGAGATGATCCCGGTAGACCTGTACTGTTCTGTTGTGGTTGACCATCCTGTTTCCATCTAAAGTTAGGATGATTCCTCCACTCTCTGTTGTACGTATTTGAAAACGGGTCATGTTTCCTCTGAAATCCTTCATTTCCCCCCATGGCATTTACGTCCATTATATCTTCACCAAAGTTGGGGCAATTTTCAGATTGATGCCCCACTGCATCGCATAGGCCACACTGTCTAACCTTCTTCTGCATGGTCAGACCACTCAGCAGTGTCTTTATTTCCTTCATCTCCTTTTCCAGATTTGTCAGTTTATCTTTTTCCTCTCCTCTCTCTGGTATCTCTCTGCTTCTTTCATGTCCATCATCTCTGGATTCTTCTGCCATTGTTCCCAAGAGTTTGAAAATCTCTTGAGGTGTTTTGCTCAGCAACGATTCATTGCATGCAGCCAATACCAGTCCTCGATCACTCCTCCGCATGCCCTTTACGAAGCTTTCCACTTGATCTTTTGGAGTGATCTGGTGATGAGGACAGTTGCTTAACAACTGTTTGAAGCGAGTCCAATACTCATAAAAAGTCTCCAGCCCATCCTGTTTAATGTTTCGGATGTCCCATCGCATCCTTTCAACTCTTGTGGCTGGGAAAAACTCTTCCAAGAAACTCTGCTGCATTTCTGCCCAAGTGGTAACGCTTCCTTGAGGTAGATTGTACAACCATCTCCTTGCTCTGTCCACCAATGAGAATGGAAAAAGAACCAGTTTCACATATTCTTGCTGATTCTCATTGGACTGATGCATCACTGTCATTTCGAAGTCCTGGAGATGGGTATGCGGGTCGTCTCCTGGATATCCATTAAATTTCATTAAGACCTGTATTAATGCAGGTTTCAAGTCAAACCGTTCAGGTGTGAAGGGATTCATTGGTAAGGTGATCCCGTTCGGCTTGAGATTCAGATTAGTTGGGTAAGCCAACTGCTTGAGGGTCTGCGGCGGCTGTGGTTGTTCACCCATAGCATCGCGTCTCGCTATTCGTGCAAGTGCGCGTAGTCGTCATTCAGTTTGTTCAATATCTGGATCAAAGGTTAATGCTCTATGTACTCGACGAGTTCCACGCATACACTAGTAGTGGAAGATGGAATGAGAAGAGTAAAATTGTTGCGCCCGTCGTGTAGTACGATCAAAATACCTGTGTATGCCCCTGACGGACAGTACACGCTCCTATGCCCACTACCGGACTGGTTAGTCTTAGCGGTAAGCTAGGGTCGATCCTACGGAGAGTGATGAACCACCTTACTCTTCAGTGTACAAATCGAGTTGTCACGGTCTCAATAAGTATATCTGCACAATAAACTAAACGGAAATCAAATATAAAAGGGGGTAAGATTTGGGGTAGGTTATGATCATTGTTGATATGTTAATTCGGTCATGGGCACACTAAAGATCCGTCCATGCTTCATATAAACTCAAGGCGTGGCCCAAAGACATTGGGGCTTTTCAAGAGTTCATACTCCACACTTGGGATGGTTGAATCCCTTGTTGTCATCTTGGTCCGAAGTTCACGCTTCACCCCGGTCACAAGGCCGTGCTTCACTCCTCCTTAGATAGTAGTCATACCCGATCTCTCCAAGTATGACCCTCACCAACCTTCTCTTCCAAACTTTCCATGTCCGCACCTACAGAGTAGACATAACTCGCGGGATATTCATTTCCGGTACTACGTCCAACTGGTCATCGGTATGCCTACGATACACGAGATGAGTCCTTTGGTCGATAACCATTGCTTGATGCCTCGTCACAGTTGATGGGTGATTGTTAGAGAAGCCCAAGACTGAAGAAAGACACAGTATCCCCTTATCCATTCCTCACCATCTAGATCTACAGCACCATGTCAGGTGCTGCTTAGCTACTCGGTCATGGGCACATCGAACGCTGCCGTCTGTCATGCCCTGCCCTTGCTTGACATGGTACAGCTCCAACCGAGCAGAGATCACCCGTTAGGTCAGGACTGCCCATGAGTTCTGCTCCAGCACTTCTGGAACTACTGGACTCAACCGATGGCACAAGTGCCTCACGAATGTTTCACATATCAACAGTCAATCATTTCCCATACCCAAATCTCACTAAGTAGATTACTCACACATAATTAAATATATAATGATAAGTAAACGAGAACACATGAATGAAAAGAAATACGAAATACTTAAATTAAAAGTACCTAAGGCAAACAGCCTTGGATTTGTTCTTCACAGCGGAATGTAAATCAAAGCAGATAAATTGTTTTGAACAGAAAATATAGAACTGAGAGTAAAAGTGTTTTTCTTCGGACTAAGATCTAGAGAATGATAGATTAACCAACATTGTGCCAGCCGCTCCGACTGGACTTTTATAGTAGCAATGGCAGCGAGCAAAACCCTAAGCGGGTAGACTGAATCGGCATGATTGGCAATTTCCATGTTGAGCAAGATTCTGATTATCTGTGATTGACTGGATTGATGATTGGCAATCTCCGATTGATTGATTTATTTAGGGTAAGGCACTGACCTCCAAATTCTTCCTTCCATAGATGTTTGGCAGATATTGTGCGAATCTTCTTCCACGCGGCTTTCCTTCTTGAGCTCTGGTGATTGACTGGCAATTGCTGTAGTGGTCAAACTGGTTGCATGTTTCATGATTTGATTCTTCGTAAGCAAGGTAGTTGCAAAATCTTCTTTGTTGTTGAGTGCATTGCGTTAATACCACGAATGCGAATGATGAACAGCAACTTAGCTTCAGGGTTCACATGGAATCCTCCTTTCAACCTCGTCTCTTGCTTCAATTCATCTCCTACTCTGCATACTCCTTTGCGTAGTCCTTGCAACCGACTGAATTTACTCCAATTCTGCTCATTCTGACCACCTTTCCTCTGTTTGACTTGGACTGAGCTTTCTTCCTTCGAACCATAGTTTCCTTCCCCTGGACAGACACTAATGACACAAAAAGACATGAAAAATAGGGCCAAATGGCCCAAAAGTCGAAGACGCATCAACGAGCAATGCTCGAAAACCCTTTCTTTATCGCTTTGATAATCGTGTTTTCAAAGTGATAATCATGGCATAAACTGTTTAAATATTTTATGTGAGTTCTCTTGTACCTATCTGAGTTAACCTTCGTGTTTTCCAGATTTATTAGTTAACTAACGATCGGCTCTGAGTTAGCTATTAAGCGCTTTCCAGAGTTAGTGCACTTTGTAACCTGTGGTGTATGTGGTATCCTGTTGAGGGGTAACTAGCCACGGTGAATGAGAAATTGGTCAAGATTTGAACGTAACATACTAGAAAAATGCTTGTACAAGCTACTTTATACAAATGAGTCAGAAAATATTTAGTAGACACGGGCCCTTTTCAATAAAACCTCGATGTGCTACAAATTATGAAATGCCTGATTATTTCTACTTATGAATATGTTTTCGGCAACGTGCCCACTAAGTACTTTTGTACTTAGCCCTGCATATGTTTTGTAAATGTGCAGGTTGAAGCGATGGAAGCGGCGAGAGTTGAATTAAGTTGTCTTAGGAACACTTTAGTTAGTATGAATCACTTTTCCGCTGTAAAACTCTAAACTTATGATGTTATGTATATTAGTAAGACATTGTGGTATAAGTTCTGTAATATAACCTAGTTTACCTTTTTGGGGACTTCGTCGAGTAATCCTTGAGATTAACTCTTCTTTTGTAAATGAAGTCATGTTTATAGAATGTATGATGTCTCCTATGTATGTTTAGTTCAGTTAGTCCCCTTCTTCCCCGCTTCTTTAATCCAACCCCAGTCTCACCCCGGCTTCTGCCGTCCCTCGGGATTTGGAGCTGTGACAGAGTGGTATCAGAGCCATCGTTTCTGCTCTGGATACGAGTCTTCCTTCGAGTAGTAGTATAGAGTATTCGTTCGTACTCTATGTCGAGTCTTCTTTCGAGTCGTAAGATAGAGTAATTTATATATACTCCAGATCAGAGTCTTCTCTCAGGTAAAGTTAAGAGTTAAGTTATAACATTAGAATTTAGAATGTAGACGACAACTCAACCTCCCGCTACGTCGACTCAACGAGGAAAAGAATTTTAATGATGTGATTTCTTTTTAATAAGAAATTTGAATAAGTATTCATTGAGTAAAAAAAAGTGATAATGGTGCCAAGATACCCTTCAATTATGAAAGTATAATAAAATATACTATGATTTGTTTATGTGATTATGTGATAGTACAAGTACTATCTTACGTGAAATTATTTGCGCGATAATTTCTATTATTTTATCATGGCACGAGAACCTAGAAGGAATCTAGGGATTTTTCTGGGGTATTGAGAATGTAGACGAAAAACTTAAGATCTTTCCGATTCTCCGAGAACTTAGACGTTTTTAAGAAACGCTATTTCAAATGATTTCGAAAGGAGATCCACAACACGAGAAGGACTTCTATTGATGGATGTCACATGCGTAAAGTGACATGATTAAAGACTCGGCGAAGTCAATCTTTGTTTTAAAACCGATAAGAATTTCCTTCGAGGGAAATGAAATAAATATTGATAAAATAAGGTAAATATGTACGAAGTGAACGAAAGAAACAAATAGACGTGTGAGAAAAACGTGACTCCAAATTATTCGAAAAAAAAGTTGAAACAAGGAGGATAAATTGAAATAAACGGAAGAGCCGAATGTTACCTTAGTTGTAAGGGGCATGAACAAAGTCTCTTGGAGATGACTTTGTTTTACTTATTAGGAGCCGTTCAAGTATTCGATTAGCTTAAAATTTGTATCTTTCTCGAGAAGATTGAGTATTCCGAGCTAAATTGGAAAGTTTCCGAAAGTTTCTTTTAGAAGTGGTTATGTACGCAATTCGGGAATTGCTACTCGATTTAGGAAAGTAAATTCTGTATGAAGTGAACGATAGAACGAGACAGAATTTCCATGTGATTGAGAGACTGTTATGTGGACTTGATCAACCCACGTAATAAGAAACTCAGTAATATGGGTCTTATGCCCCGCTAGCAAAACCTTTTTAGTATGGTATAAGTGGTTTAAAGAGACGAATGTTACTTACGTATAAGTAGCATGTAACGACGTCGTTCCATTTCTTTTCGTTTCATTTTTTTTTCAGTAGAGTTCGCCTTGTTCGAACCTCGTGAAGAGAATTATTTTTACTATTAGGAGTCAAGCACGAAGCTTGATTAAATTTCCAATGATCGCTCGATTCTAGCGACGACGACTAGAACTTATGTTCTAAAAAGTTATTCTTAGGATATATTCCATTTCTCTTTTGGAATTTATATTTTTTTATACTTCGTCCTTGAGCGAAGAATACGACGCATACGAGTATTAAGAGTTGTAAACGACAAAGTCTTTTGTAAATGAATGTTACTTTTGCATAAGTAACATGAACAAAGCACACGTGCCTTGTTTTAATGAATGAGAATCGATGGAAAAAAAAATTTCTTTAAGAAAGAAATAAGGAATTAAAGTAAGAAATTAAAAGAATGAGATAAGGAATGGGAATAAAATCTTGAAATTTTATTTCTATATATTGTGAATACAAGGGCAATTTTCTGTGAAATTGCTAGATGTTTAAGATAAGTTTGTTAGATTAAGTGTGGTGATATTACAATTGAATAAGGAATATTCATTTTGTAATTTAAGATTTTCCGTAAGATAAGATATCATCTTACCGTTACTGATCTGTGTTTCTTAAAAACTTTGTAGGATGGCTTCCAGTAGTGACACGGCTTTGGAGAGTCAGTCCCCGCCCCAACGTACTTGGGCAGATCAGTTATTGGATAGGTATAGAGATTATGAGGCAAACCCGAGACACGACGTAGGACAGAGGATTAGTTACTTTTCGTTAGTTTATCATCCAGTCCGGTGTACTATTACAGAGGGTCAGACTATACTTGACTTGGTTAGACGACTACCAGAGGAATGGCGTGGTTGGGCACACGATACGGCATGGTACTATCTTGGGATGTTTAGCGATGATACAGAGCCAACAGGGGATTACAAGGGATTTGCTTTAGAGATACACAGGCGTTTCTTTCAGAGCAGACATATAGCAGCATATCCTGTTCAGGCGCATCCTTCCTACACTCATTTCCCAGCAGATTCAGGGTCAGTGCATGACGAGATAGGTCTAGAGATGATTGCACAGTTGGAGATCCCTTCAGTGATGGCACCCAGTGAGGGCACAGGGGAGTTAGTTGCAGAGACAGTTGATGGATTAGGGTTACCTGCTCCTATCCTACCCGAGCCTTCTGCGAGAGTTCAGGGACCATTCGAGACAGGGCCAGAGTACTTAGATACAGACGCAGAGCTTACCGCCCTGTTGCAGTTACCATCTTCATATAGACCCCTTGACGAGATTTGCTCGGAGTTGGCTAGGGTTAGGGCAGAGTTTGAGGCAGGACCATCCAGGGTCCGTTCCAGGGAGGAGTACGAGACGAGTTCACTTTCCGACCACCTGCTACCTCCGAAGAAGCGGGCATCAGTGACCTGCTGGGACTACTTGGTTACGGATAAAGAGATGACAGTTTCAGATGTGCATGTACCGCCACCACTTACACTTACAAATGGCACTACTTTGAGGGTTAACGAGGCACTCCAATTTGTTTTCGGTTCAGAGTCAGAGGATGAGGACCCGGATGAGGATCCGGACGAGGACACAAGGAGGATTAGGCCATAGAGGGCAGTGGTGACTTGACCACAATTTGTTGAGCAGAGCGTCAGGGACGCATAGTAGTATAGTAGCCGTTTGTTATGTACATAGTCGGATCAGTAACTAGATAGTTTTGTAGTGCTTCAACGGATACGAAATTTTATAAATTATTTCCGTTCTAGTATTTTCAGTAGTACAGTAATGTGATACGTTAGTGCATCCTGTACACGTAGGCAGTTAGCCTAGCTTAGACTCGTTGTAGTCTAGTTGTGTATAAGTCCTTGTTAAAAGCAACCTCACACCTCTCTCTCTTTCGTCTCCATCTTAGCTGTGAAGAACAAGAGAGCAGCCCTCTCTTGTTCCTCTTTTCACTCTCGAGAGCAGCCACTCTCTCATCTTCTATTTTCTCTCAACCGAAGAAGCAACCAAGCAACCATCTATCTCTCTCTCGGTACTCTACAGCCGAGAGCAATTTTTGCAGCAGCAAAGCAGCTGCTATTCCATCTTCTTCATCTTGTTTGCACCGTGATTATCACGTTGTGCAGCAGCAGCTGCAACAGCTCGATATCTTCACGTTGTGCAGCAGATTTTTCATCACCTTCGATACCCTCCATGCATATATACAATCTCTTCTTCGATGAGTTCATGCAACTAGCTTGAGAATTTTTTGATGTAGTTCTTCACTTCTATATCCAAGATCATCTAAGAAAGTAAGTGATCATCTTCATCTCTTTCATTAAAGCTTGAAACAAGCTTAAGAAACCCCATTAATTCCATCGATTTTACTTGGTTTCCAAATAAGGATTTAATCCTTATTTCTCAATCTTTGATCCTTATACCCTTGTATTTATTTTTATGCAAGGAAAGAAGTGAAAACCATCTCCTTACCTCCCTCAATCCATCGAGTTCATCATCAAGAAGGGAGGAGTTTGATTTAAATTTTAAAAGTATGGTTTTATTCATTTATTCAAGATATGTACATGTATAAGTATGAAGATAAAGAAAAAGCATGCATGATTTACTTTATGAATGGGAAAACCTTAGGATTTTGATGATGAGATGATGATTAAAATGAAGTTTAAAGCATGATTTAGGGTTTAAAAAGATAAAAGAAATAAGATAGGCAAAAACCCCTAAAATCGGTTAAAAAGAAAAAAAATAGGGAAAAATAAGTTCTTGATGAGTTTTGATGATTATTTGATGATATGATGATGATATATGCTTATTATGATTTTTCATGTGATTTATATGCATATATGTGATGATGAGAATTTTTGGTGAATTTATTTCATTTTTATTAAATTTAATCGATTAAAAATGGAAAAAATATGATTAAATGTTGAATTATGAATTTTATGGTGTTTATGATGTTTATGAGCATGATGATATATGAAAATATGATCAAGATGTGTTTTTAAGGCTAAATATGAATTTTATGAATTTTTATGGAAAAATCGAAATATATGTTAAAATGAAGAAAAATGATTTTTTGATGATTTTGATGAAATATGATGATGATGATGATGTTAAGATGTTTTAGATGAATTTTTAAATGAGTTTACAAGTATGAAAATTGAGAAAATAAGAAGATAAGATTTTTAGTAATTTTTATGGAATTTTTGGAAGAAAAATCATAGAAAATGAGAATAAACATGAATATGAGTATTTTGATGTTCTTGAGTAAATATGAAGATATAAAGATGTGTTCTTCATGTTCTTGAAGAATTTTTAAAGATTTGAAGATGATATAAAAAAATTAGAAAAATAATTACTTTTTTTATTATTTTAATTCGAAAATTATATAAATATAATAATGAAGAATTTCATTAAGTAAAAATGAAATTAAGGAAGTAAATGAGAAGTACAGTATGTTTGGAGTGATTTGAGTAGGAAATAATATTTCATGAATTTTCTTTATTAAAAATCGAGATATATATATATATATATATATATATAATAAAAAGAAATAATGAAAAGAAAAAGATGTGAATTTAATTAAAAAAAGAAAGACATTTCTTTGTAGTTGTTGATGTTAGAATGTTGATAAGTAAAGATGTGATGTGAATTTGAGGTTATGATTAAGAGAAATGGAATATTAATAATATTAATATTTATTTGAGAATAAAAGAGAATTAAAATAAAAGAAGATGAGATTTTCTATAAGATCATGAGTTAAAAGTTAAGTACATGAGATTAAGAGTTAAGATATTTGTAATTGAGTTCATTCGTTTCAAATAAAGAATTAAATAAGAGATATTATTAAGGAAATAATAACAATAGAGTATTTAATTTAATGGAATATTTCCATTAAAAATGAAAAAGTTTGAATGATGTGAGTTCTAAGTGATATTTATGTTCTTAAGTATGCTTTGATGTTTAATTGATGCGATGCGATGAAATATTAGTCGAGTAGAGAAGAAAGATTATAAGTTTGAAAAACGAGCAAGTATTTATAAGTTATGTGAGGAAAACGATATTATTAAGATTAAATATTTTGATGATGAGTTATTGATGTTATGTGAAGTGTTAAGTGATTTGATGATGATGTTTGCATAGAAATAAGCAAGTTTGCTTTTTGAATCACTTAAAAATGAGTTAAACGTAAAAGTTATCGAGCAGTGAAGTTTTTAAATGAAAAACGAGTTTTTGATTAAATAAAAACGAAAATTGAGTTTTTTAAAATAAAGAAAAGATTAAATAATGATTATTTTATATTAAGTATTAAGTTGAGATTGTATACATATATAAGTACGTATTTTGAGGAAAATGATGACGTATTTTGAGTCAAGAAATACAAAGTAGAAGTTTGAATATTAAATTCAAAAATGATTATTATTTGAGTTTAACTAAATGATTTTTCATTAGAATTTGAAGTTACAAGTTTTCAAAAATTAAAAATCGAGCAATGATGAGTTAATATGAGACTGTGTTTAAGATGTGACGTATTTTTGAAGTTTCAATACTTGATTGTGATTATGTGATTAAGAATGATGCTAATAACCTAATTATTCGAGAAAGGTTAATCACTTAGTTAATCATTTATAAGTGTTTGAATATTGACATTGATGCTTGAGTATGATGACGATGTTTGAGTATTAATGTTAATACGTGTTTATGATGTGAACGTTGAAGTGAACGTTTGATTTTCAAAATGAATGTGTGAGTATTGATATAAATACTCGATTATGATGTGAAGTACTTGAATATGATGTAAGTACTTGATTATCGGTATGAATGATTGATTGTTGATATGAGTGTTAAATGTTAACATGAATGATTTGAGATGATAATAGTCAAGAGATGATGTTATATAACTCGAGAACTTGAGAAGTATAAGACGAGATGAATAGTAACTTCTCATTTTGCGTGAAATATTATAATATTATTTTCTAGAAACGAGAATCTGAGTTTGAGAATTATTAGAAACCGAGTAAAGACGATGATTCGAGAACAAGAAATCGAGAAGGATATCGATGTAGAGAAGTTTAAATATGTTAAGAAAAACCCGAGTCAAGTAGAAGCCCTTCAGTCGAGCCCTAAGTCTATTTTACGTTTTACGAGATAGTAATCTCGTTCTTATCCGATGTTATTAATGAAGGGCCGAGCGGGACTGAAGGGTAGTCGGGAAGCGTAAAGAGTAAGCAACCTCGACCCAATATACCAGAAGTCAGGTGGGCTTTCTGAACTAAACTCAAATGATGAATGCGTGTACTATTTTTGTATTACGTGCGCTTTTCAAATTGATTGACTTGCCTGAGCTTTAAATATTTTGGTATGCAATCATCTACGTGTTAAAGTTATTAAGATCCTATGGAAGCATGGGATAAGGGTCCTGTGGACGCATGGGATAAAGGTCCTGTAAGATACAGGACAATGCATGCATTAGGTGACTATGAGCTTTACTTCGGTTTAGCCGGTCACAGAAAGATAAGTTGTAGATTGATTCATACCTAAGATATAAGCTTAGCCTGCGCAGGCGATTTACAAAACGAAAATGTTTTTATAGCTGTCACAAGTGGTAAACTGTTTTAAACGATTATATATCTAACCCTTGTGATGTAGCAAAAGAGGCAAGTCTAATCATATAGCTCTAATGAGCAGAGTTTCAAATGTTTTTGGCATGTGTTCACTTAGTACGAAGTACTCGCTCCCTGCATGTTATTTCTAAAACGTGCAGGTTAGCTTGATTGAGGAGGACGTGGTGTGCTTGAGCGGCTCATTATTAATATCAATCTATTTTGGAAGTTTAGCTTAAGGTTATGTGTCTTCATATATATAGCCTTTGGACTTGATGTTGTTGTTTATGTTCCACTGTAACACTGTTATTCTGTTGTCTTTGACTGCGTGCTTGAATTTCGTTACTATGAGCTATGTGCTCAAAACAATTCCCTGTTTGTCTTTTTATTCTTGCATGACTTGGATTCCCAAAATACTTATTATATTTTGAAGCTGATGTAAATTATTTGTGCTTCTTTATTTCGAAAATTCCTTGAAAGTATGTTGATATTTGATAATGTTTATTGTTGATTACCCTTATTCTCGAGCATGAACCCTTGTTGAGTCAAGTTTATTTGATGGTTTCACCTTCACACTTCAAGGGAGTCTGGTCGTTCCTACACACCGGATTTTGGGCTGTTACAGAATTAGATAGTTGTTGTCTTGTTGATGAATCTCCCAACAAAACTTCCACCTTTCACCAACTTATTACCTCTTATATATATATGTATGTATAAACATTGATGACAGATTGAGAGAGATCTGCAGTCGCATGGAGGCAAGTAAAGAAGAATTGGAATACATAACATAAGACTCTTTCATAAGAAATGCTAAATATCTCACCAACTCAGCATTCTTATGAACAACAATCATGTAAATACTCTATAAATAAAAAATTAAACAACTATAGCCACTAAGCAACAATATCCAAAAGCATCACATTCCTAAATAATAAAACTATAGCCACTAAGCAACAATATTAATTAATGCTTTATAAAAGAAGAAAAAAAAGCAAATTAATTAACGGAAGGACAAATCCATGAAATAGAAAAGACATAACTGGAAGAGTATGGCAAGTCAATTGGAGAGTTCAAGTTAGTAACAGCAAACCTCATGTTCATTTTGAGGCTTTTGAGAGCTAATTGATTCCTATGCTCACTCCTTAGCTCCTGGATGGAATCCGCATTGACAGCCTAAAAGATAAAGATCCAAAAAATATGACATATCAGGATGAAATACCAAACATTCACTTAAAATATTAGCAAAGATTCAAAATCCAGAGATGTATATTTGTCTGGAATATTGAAAGCTTAATTGTTAGGAGGGCAGTATAGCTTCCAACTCTAACAGATCAACCAACTCCAGCCATTTATCCATGTTATTTCCAAGTAGATGTGAACAAAGAAACAGCTTCAATAGATGAGAAGTAGCAGCAACCAACAGGTATATAGTGTAAAAGGGAGCTTCAACCAGCGCAGACACATTATTCCAACATATTTAGATTGTAATACCCCAAATTTTCCGTACAGTCTTAAAAACTTAAAGTTAATAATAAAAATGGCTTTGCACGCCTAAGTTTACGATTTTGAATTCTAAGACCAACGGTGAAATCCGTTTCCGAAAATAAATTACGGAAGTCAGTCAGATGACTACTGTATTTAAGGTTATCGCGTACAAAAACTTTTTAGTTCTGGAACTCAGAACGGAAAACCGTCTGATTTTTACATTCACGAAATCGCGATACGAACTCGCCCGAGAAAGTTCATTTTTTTGATTTCCCGGACGAAACTCGGACTGTGTCGTCCCAAGTTTTTGTCGGAATTAAGTTTTTAAATATTACTTTCCGATTAAGTTTAATATATCGAAATTATTGGTCGAATCGGATTTTGACGATTTTGTGCCGAGCAACGTTTTTCGTCTTTCGATTTCCGTAGCGTCGTATCGCGCTGGAAAAACACGTAATTTCTTCTTTTTCTCCCCTCAATGCCGATTTCATCACTCTCTCTAGCTAGATATTTCATTACTTTATAGTATTAACCAATGACTCACCATTAGATATTTCTAATTAAACTTTACACCTATTATCTTTGTTAGATACATGTTATAACAATTAAGTCATCATCCTCACTCCCTCCCTCCCCATTTTCGGTACACACACACATCACCCTCTCTCCCATTTTTCTTCCATCACCATTGAAGAACTTCAAGTTCTTGGAGCAAGATTTTCACACAAGTCATCATCCAACCATCGAATTCTATTTCTTCCTTTAGTAAAGTTCAAGGTATTCATCTCCTCTCTAATCCTATCCAATTGGATTCCATTTCTTTTAATTTTCTTTTGTTGATTGAAAATTAGGATGATGGAGATTAGATGTTTTGATCTTTAATTAGTGTAATAGGATGGATTAGATATGATATCTATGATTAAAATTGAAAGAAAATCAAGAACCTTATTTCCTAATGAATACCGAAATTTAGGGGAATCATGTAGGATGTTTGGATTCTTCAATTGGTTGTGTAATTGATCTTAGGAGATGTTCGATTGATGATTAAAACAAAAAGAAATCGAAACCCCTATGAATTTAAGTGAGGACCGAGTTTATGCTAGGGTTTGAGTTTAGGATTTTTCAAATTAGTGATGTAATGAGACTTGTAATTGTTTGATTGATGTTGTAGTAGTTGGATTAATGGATTAATGAGGTTATTTGATGAAGAAAATCACCCCCTTTAATTTTATGTCATTACCGAAAAATATGAGGAAATTAGGGGTTTTCATGTAGTTGATTTAGTTGATGATTTGTTGATGAATTAATGTTGCTAATGATATTAGATGATGTTGGGATTTAATTGGAATTTTCTAAAAATATTAATGAAGTTATAAGAGACAAAGAATTGGATTTAAGTTGAGTTTAAGTAATGATATGAAGTGATGATGTATATAATAATGAATCTCGTTAGATGTTGATTAATGTCGTAGAAAATGAACGAATTCCGATAACTTTTGGAATTTCGTAAGAGACGAACAAGTGGACGTAATTAATAATCGAGAAGTCGAGTAAGGATTCTAACTTGTTAATAGTGTTTATAATGGACTAAGGAACGACTTTGTAGTTGACGACATGAGCATCCGGAATATTATAATATGAGTTGTAGTTATAGTCGAGAACTAGAAACGAGAATTTGTTAACTTGATTTTGGTATAGTGAATGGTAGTTGAAACGACGAGGTTTGATCGTCGTGGTTATAGACGAGTTTTGAAAAGGAAACCTTCACGTACGGGAGTACGTGTTGACTGCCTTGAGAGTCAAGTTTCGTGAGAAATCGAGTACGAGAACTTAGAACAAACTTAGGGAGTTATACGTCGATTCTATCGAGCAACTAGGGTTAGCCGCGGCAGTTTTGCGACCCTTCCCGGAAACTGTAATATCTTTTAGCTCGTTTATCGATTTGAGATCCGTAAATTGGAGCGTAAACTAGACTTTCCAAGCTTTCTAAAGGTACATGGCTCATCCCCTGTTTCCAATTCCTCTGTTCTGGGCAGTCCCCAGAACTACTGCATTGTGCAGTGAAATTTTCAGAACTTGTTTTACTAAGTTGTTTTCTTCGCAACTTAGTTTCTTTCGATCGTTTAAGACGTAATAAGTTAACGACTACCTTTTCTACTGACCTAAGAGTCGAGTATGAGACCTTTCGAGTTCTAAACGAGATTTGTTCAAGTCTCGTTCCCGTTTAATTAAAAGGAAACTAGTAGCGTGCAAATGCCTAAAGAAATGAAACGACTAAAAACCTAATTCGAATTTCCATATTCGATTATCTTTTACGACCGAATTTAAAGTGTGATTATTTTACGATAAAGGAGGAAGCCAGCACTAAGGAAAGGACGGAAGAACAGAAGAACGAGAACCTGTTTTAGTAGTTTTGTATCATCGAGGTGGGCTTTTATATATAAAATAAAACGAGCAATGCTCGAAAACCTTTCTTTATCGCTTTGATAATTGTGTTTTCAAAGTGATAATTATGGCATGAACTGTTTTATGTTTTATGTGGGTTCTCTTGTACCTATCTGAGTTAACATTAGTATTTTCCAGATTTTATGAGTTAATCAAATAGGTTAACTAACGATCGGCTCTGAGTTAGCTATTAAGTGCTTTTCAGAGTTAGTGCACTTTGTAACCTGTGGTGTATGTGGTATCCTGTTGAGGGGTAACCAGCCACGGTGAATGAGAATTGGTCAAGATTTGAACGTAACATACCAGAAAATGCTCGGCCAAGTAAATTGTGAAAATGAGTCAGAAAATGTTTTAGTAGACACGGGCTAATTTTAAATAAAACCCCGATGTGCTACAAATTATGAAATGCCAGATTATCTCTACTTATGATTATGTTTTCGGCATCGTGCCCACTAAGTACTTCCGTACTTAGCCCTGCATGTGTTTATAAATGTGCAGGTTGAAGCGACGAGAGCGGCGGTGGTTGAAGTTGAGTCGAGTTGAGAAGTTAGGATTGCTTTAGCTATGACGTACTTTCCGCTGCAAAACTCTAGACTTTTTGACGTTATGTACATTTGGTGAATCACTGTAGTCTAAGTCTGTAATCTTTAACTTAGATACTTTTGAGTACCTTTTGTCGAGTAATCCTTTGTGATTAACTCTTCCTTTTGATTAGTAAAGTCTTGTTCATTGAATGTATGATGTCTTTTATGTATGTTTAGTTAGTCAGCCCCCTTCTTCCCCGCTTTTTTTTTCCAATCCCAGTCGCACCCCGGCTTCTGCCGTCCCTCGGGATTTGGGGCTGTGACATAGATGTTACAGAACCTCAACACAGTAGGCTACACAAGCACTCTTCAGATAAGTGTTCAGAGAGTAGAGCTAACACAAGCTCATACGAATTTAAGTGTTACCAAACCCCCAAGACAGGATTACATGGTAAAACAATGATCAGCAAAAACAATGAGAGTTATACACCAATAATTCACTTTCTTGGGATCTATGCAGTTGGTTGTATCGGCAGCTTATCAGTAGCATCATCTTATCTCATCTACATCTCGATACTGCGAAAGCCTCTCGTCTTCCAAAACTTGGCTCTGATCTGCGTATGCGGAGCTTTTCACTGGTTTCCCTACACCATTGTTGCATACACAATCATGGCCAGCAACATCTCCCCTCCACACCCTCTCGTCTCCGCCATCTACGTCGCGTTGGCTTACCCTACCTACGGCCTCATCCTTAGCTGCTTCACTTGCTTACTGAAACTCTACATTGCCAAAGATATGAATATTGCAAAATCATTTCTCAAAACCTGGTTTATGCATAGGATCGTGATTGCATGCCACGTCAGATTTGCAAAGTTCTTATTTGGAACAGAGGCTTTCTGCACATACCTAAGGTTTATGGAATTGAACAAATCCAACAATATTTCACTTTTAATAATTTGGAATTGAATCGAAACCGAATAATTAGAAATCAAATATATTAAAGATTTGATCTATTGAATGAATATATGATGCACCGCACATCACATATTCACTCTATTACAAATACATTGAAATAATTAATTAAATAAATTCAATTTGCAAATATAGATAATGCCAAGTACTACTCATAAAGAAGCAACGATATGTGATGGAGATAGGAGAGGTAGCAGATGCAGATGTTTTAATTAAGCAGTTGTTTTACATAGGGCTGTCAAATCATCCGTGTCGGGCCAACCCGGCCCGACCCGCGGGCCAAATGCACATTTTCGGGTCGGGCCGGGCCGGCCCAGAATTTTCACGGACCACCAAAAATGCTAGCCCAGCCCAGCCCTATCGGGCCTACGGGCGGGTCGGGCCAAAGTGGCCCGGTCAGAAAATAAATTTTAAAAAATAATTATTATTTAAATTTAAAATGGGTAAATCATGTGTAACTTTCACTCAATTTTCCTACATTTTCTTGAATAAATGTTTCACTTAATTTATCTATTTTTAAATAAAAATAATACACACCTATTAAAGTCTTTGAAGTGAGACTTATCTATTATTTTATCTTTACTCTTAATTCCTGCTAGAACTTAAATTCTTAATAGACTTAAATAGACTTATCTATTATTCTTAATTCCTGCTAGAACATTAAGTAAATAAATTAGGTAAAACAGGACAAAAATTTTACAATTGAATCACTAACTTTGTAGTTACAGTACATGCGGTATGGAATGTGAAGTTGATTACAAGAAGACAACTTATTTTAACAATTTTATGGTGTCAAATTAATGTATAATTTCAACTAATTCAAGTGAAAAAATATTTTATTTCTTTTTTATATGTGGGTGTAGTTCATTCGAATCGAGAGTTCATTCAGATCGATATGTGGGTGTAGTCACGGTTCATATGATATGGCTTGCTCAAAAATCGATTATTGTGACATTGTGATTAATCACACTAATTGTGATTAATCATATTAATCACTTCATAATTATAATTTATAAATTTAAATTAAAAATTATAACCGGGCCAAAATGGCCCGTAGCCCGTCGGGCTTTTTAGGCCCGCGGGCCGGTTGGCCTGTCGGGTCACTTGGGCCGAGCCAAAATGGCCCGGATTTTTTCGGGCCACTAATAATGGCAGCCCAGTCCAGCCCAAACATCGGGCGGGTCGGGCTAGCCCGTCGGGCCGGGCCATTTCGGGCCAATTTTGACAGCTCTAGTTTTACAGATGAGTTTGTACTGCTGCCTCATCCTTCTTATAACCGACATCTCCGAATGATCTTCATCTCCGATGTAAGTACCCTCAACCTCCAAATAAAAAGATCCCTATGGTTGCTGATCATGACGCCGAGGCGCCGCAGCAGCCACTCATTGTCATTTTAATAGATTTTAGAAACGTCCGAGATCAGAAACCAACTAAAACATCAAAGTAATTTAAAACAATTTACTTAGTTTCAAGAGAAGGTATGAAAATTAAGAGTGTTTCTTGGTTTTTACCTTTTGGCAGTTGCACAGACTAGAGAGCCATAATCATTTTGACCATCTATTACAAAGACGGCGTTCGAGGTCGTAGTTGTCCAACTCAGATTGCTACAATTATACAACTCAATTAGTTGCAGCATTGGGATTTCTCCACTTCTTTGATATTTGGAATCCTTTTAAAGAACCCATTTCACCATCATCTTCTTATGATATCCATATTAAGCACAAATTATTCTTTTTAAAATATAAAGCAAAAAATTATCAAAGAAACTAAGCATAGCACCAAAAAGCACACTACGTGCTGCAAGAAAGCTCCAATGGCAAATATTTGATAGTATCAGCTCAAATACTAAACATGATTACTTAAATACTAACACAATAGAACAATTCTACCATACTCTAATCAAGCACAAGTTAAGATACTCATACTCTTAAATTACTTTATCTGCAATTACGTTGAACAAACATCAAATCAGGGCCTGGAGCATCGTCAAACACTCTCACCGGAGAAACAGAAATCCAGTCCGGGAAGAAGATGAGAGCAACACCCACGAGCAGCAAAACAGAGGGAAGTGCACCAATAGAATTAAGTGAAATTTATACCTCATCAAACGCAGTTTTAGATGTGAAAAACCCGACCCCAATGATGGCAGCAACGTCCCAATGAGTAGCAGCTACAGGGAGTCGGCACTGGAGTTGAAAAAACAGAAACACGATCAGAAATCTATCCCAAGCGAGGTGGAATAGCAGCAGCAACAACCATTGAACGTCAGAACATCAGGAGATCAGCCAATCAAAGGACAGATCCACCGCCGCTGAAATTAGGGTTCGTGACGGCGCCGACCAAATCCGTCCAGAAATTTATGTGACCACCACCAATAGGCTCGCGCTACTGTGGAGGAGACATTGATGTGTTCAATTTTTGATTTTATTGGCCGGAATAGGGGGCCAGAATTTAGGGCTTGCAGCGGCGCCTCCCTAAACTGACCAAAAAATTTTCACACCACCACCGATCGACGCAGAATAGGAAGGGGATTATCGCTATGTATTCAGATTTCCGATTTGGTGGCCGGAAACGAGGTGACGATGCCTACAGTGGTTTGAGAGAGAGAGAGAGAGAGAGAGAGAGAGAGATATTTACCTGTAAAATGAGTGATGAGGAGAAGAAATAAAATCAAATACATAACTCCTATTAATAACGGTGTTTTTTTACCGTTATTAAAGTATACTATACGTAACACAAAGAATAACGGTATTTTTTTACCGTTATTAAAATATGTTATACATAACACTCAAAGATAACGTATGAATTAAAAATGTTATCAATGATCAGAGATAACAGTTTCCTAATAACGGATTTTTCAAATATGCGTTATCTATGAGAAGAGGGCGTTCATAGATAATGGATATTTGAAATATCTATTATCTATACAGTGTTATCTATGAAGATTTTTGGCGTAGTGTCCTCATATTGAATACACTCGATTCATATTCTCTTATCTATTTTCCCGTTTCTCTCTAATTTATAACACGTTATCAGCACGAGTCTCTAGCCAATTGAGTGTATATTGAAAGAAGGCCATAGGAAAGAATTGTGTCTTTCCAACAAGGTACATATATATTGTCTATAAATTCAAATACCTTTTAAGTATAATTTCTTTGATCAATCGCAACTTTTATTGATTTATTATCTTCTCGGTTGATAATGATTGATTTCCTCAATTCACGATCGATTATTAAAATTACGAAAGTAAGTTTGATTCTTTAGTCAAAGATATTGGAATGTTGAAATATAATATTTTTATATGTGTTCTGTCACGAAGAAATTAATCGAAATCATTTTATAAAAATATTTCATTTGATTTTTGCGAAAAAGTATTCTGTGTATGTACCTCGATTTTGAGGCTTGATGTAATTTTGTTATACTGCATATTTATAATGATATATTATATTTGTTGTGTTTTAATAATTGTTGTTTCTCCGAAGAAACACGAAATAGATTATATTTGATGTTATTGAAGTAGCACAGTTAATATTTCTAAAGAATATTACACGCTTGATGAGCAATTGAAAATGGATAACATATATGATTATCCCTAATTTTGTGCATAATTGCATAAATGATAAATAGCTTTAGAAGAGCTTGTATCAATTTATGATATAAAATTATAGAGTATGTTACATACTCTAGTAAGAAGGATATCCGATGTAATCGATATCACATTGAGACAATAGCAAAAGATAATAATGAGTATCTTTGCATAATTACATTGACAGCGTCGGTTCGTATTAGGCCATCAGCCTATGCAAATTATTATTGGTTGAAAACTTGATGATTCTCATCTATGAACATTGTTGCACAATTTAAGTCTCATTTGTTTCTAATAAAAGATTGGAATATATGTTGAATAAAATATTCACGCAATGAACTTGAAAGTTTAATTATAAACTGTCAAATGAGTAATAAAATTTCATATACATATTGTATATGCACCGTGTAGAAGTTCTTCATGAACTAAATAAATTAAATGATAATCTTTATCGCCGTAAGCGTAAGAGATCTATTGGTGCAAAATAAAGATATTCGTGGAATACAAAAATTAAATAGAGAAATTATATCACTCTATATATAAGCCTTCTAAAAACAAAAGTCCTAAAGACTAATATCCCAGTGCATATGCATATGCACAAAATATCAAAGTACTGGGATTACGGAACAATCAGAAAGAAGATATCATGGAGGAATGATGAAAATCTAGTTGGTTGAAATTGCCAAGAATTATGGAGAACGAAAAATATTATTGTCGACAATACTTTTGCCTCGACAAAATTGCTTATATCATTTTGAAATGATACTTTTGATTTAGAATCAAAGAAAACGTACAAGAGTTCCATAAACACTCAGTAAATTTCAAAGAATCAATATTGAAAAAAAAAAAGCTTAACTCGCTACATAAATAAATAATCTTTTGCTCTATAATACAAATTATAAAGAATGATGTCCTCTTAGGACACAACACAACTGGATGTTGTATAAGAGAAAAGAAATTGATGAGAATAAAACAATGTTGATAGCTTATTGATTTAGGAAGAGATCCTAAATTGATTTTGATCAAATCTATTCTCCTACATATGGCATTATGTTCCGTTGTTTAATATATCTGGCAGTAATAAATATCATAATCCACATATTTGTTGGGTTATTGGACGTGAATATATATGTGAAAATCCTTGATGGATTCAAAATCTCTAACAAAGAGAAATATAAAAGGGAATTCCTTATGATGTAAGGATATGTGAATAACAATATACTTATATGTGTACTTATCAAAATGTCTCAGAATGACTTCTATTAATGAAAATGTCAACTCATTTAGATAGACTTTGGAATGGAGACTTAGTTAAAACTAAGTATTGACTCGATATAAAGATCGAGCATCTCCCTAAAAGAGCATATTATTATTACACCAGTCAACCTATATGAAAGGTTGTAAAGAGATGTATCTTTATTATGAATCACATCTAGTTAGACCCAAATGATTGTCTCTTCACTTGATTTCAAGTTAATATAGAAGATAACGATTGTATTATCGGACTAGAAATTCTATACTTTAAGTGCTGAGCACTATTCTATCAGATCTGATATAACTTTTAAAATTAACTTGCTATCAATGTTTAATGTTCTTACAAAGTGTAATATCCCGACTATTTCTTCCGTCGCGAGAATAAAAATTTTCGTTTTAATTAAGCCTTTGCACTTCTAAGTTAAAGAAATTCAGTTATAAGAATAACAGCGAAGTTCGTTTCTGAAAATAAGTTGCAGAAGTCGTACGACCGACTACTGTATTAGGATTTCGGCGACCGATAAAATTTTCGTTAGAGACCTCAGATCGAAAAAGCGTCTGACTTTACATTCACTTATTTTGCGATACGAGTCTATTGGTAAAAGTCAGTTTTATTTATTTTTTCGGGCGAAATTTGTACTGTCACGTCTCGACTTTTCAAAGTTTTTCGGGAAACGAGTCATCCTTTCCCGACTAAGTAAAATATTCTGGAACTAATGGTCGTATCCATTTTTGCCAAAAACGTGTCAGTCTAATAAAGTAATTGTTCGTTTCTAGTTTACAATATTAGATCCGGAAAATAGATATTTTTGTAGAGAAAAAGTGTACAACTTGATTTTCTCTTCTTCTATATAAATATCACCCTTTATCAACACAACTCTCTCCCTCTCTCACCTCCCAAAACCGCCCCACCCCCCTTTCCTCTCTTCTCTCTCTTGTTCTTCAAGTGTTCTTCATATCTTCAAGTTCTTCAAGCTTCTAAGTTCCATAACTTGTTCGATTCTCGATTAAAGTCAATTCCGATTGCATATTCGTAAAGGTGAGAGCTTCCTCTTTAATTCCAACCGAACAAAATCCATCTCTTTAATTTCTTGAAAGTTTCGAAAATTTTAAGAGGTATAGGATTGATGTTCTAAGTTTATTACATGATTATTTATGCTTAAGAATGAGTTTCTATAGTTTGAATCGAGTATAAATCATGTTAGAATTTAAGTAGTAATTTTCGAAAATTTCATGAATTATTTGATGAAGATTGAGCTTGAATTTAGATGTATGGTTTGTAGATTATGTTTGTATGCAATGAATGATGATCGCATGAATTGTTTGAGGATTTTCTAAAAATAAGAACAAGTTTATAAGAGACAAAGAAGTATGATTTTGATTAAGTAAATCTTATGTTTTTGATGATGTGATGTGATATATAAGATGTAGGAAGCATGAGGTTCAACATATAATTAAATTAGATTTTTCTAAAAATAAAAACGAAATCGTTGGAGGCGAAGAATCGACGAAAAGTTAAGTATAGATGTTGATATGAACTTATGGTTTGCATGTTAGTTAATCTAAGTAGTTAATAATGATAATTGGAAAGTTTGAATGAAATCTAAGAACGTCGAACTTTTTGTAAGAGACGAAGAATCGAACGTAATTGTCGATAGATTAATGGAGCGAGAAAACTAATCGAATATTAGTGATTGTACATGTGTTAGGTTTGTTGTTGAATTAATTGAGAATTAAACTAACAACTTTAAAAAAAATCGAGTTCATGAACCGATAAAAATGACGTGAATTGATTAAGTATTAGTTATAATGATGTTAGTATGTTAATATGATCTTTCTTAAGTATAAAGATGATAGAAACTAATTTGGTTTGAATTGGATTAGTAGAACTTTAAAAATGGAAGAAAGTAAGTAAGTTCGTAAAAGAAGAAATGAGAAAACGAGACTTTATATGTTATCAATTGATGTTATGGTTTATATGTTATAGATAAGCATGATGATATGTACTTAGTATGATTTTGTTAGATTTTATAAAAATGTTTGGAAAAATCGACAACGATGTTCGTTGCTCGATAAAAACGACGTGTTAAATAATATTGAGTATATGTTGATTGATTTGAGTTGGTTGATGATTAGTAAGCATGCGTGTAGTTGATGATGATTTCATATAAGCTATGAAATAGAAGTTAGAAGTTACTTGTGATTTGAAATTGAAACGAAATTTGCTAAGTGTTTTCGTTAATTGAAAAGACGAGAATTGCTCGTCGTATTTTTTAATCAAGGAACGTGAAAGTATTCACGTTAAATGATTGTGTGACTTGACTGTAAATTGATGAAAATTTCGTGCACATAAAGGTTGTATAGCATTGATCGAACCTAGGGAAACGTGCGTCGAGTTTTTATATGTCCAGGGTTTCGGCCAGTTTTGCTACCCTTCACGGAAATGGCCATAACTCTTTGCTCGTTTAACGAAATCGAGATCCGTAAATTGGACAATAAAGTAGACTTCCGTGCCTTTCTTTTGACATAAGGCAAATCTCCTGTTTCGAAATACACTGTTCTGTAAAGGCTCCTAATCTACTGCCTTGTGCAGAAAATTTCTAAAACTCATTTTCTTAAGTTGAATTCTTTTTCAACTTAATTCTTTAAGAACTTTTAAGTCGTTAAGAGTTATCAACTTCCGTTATGACGTTCTAAGTGTCAAGTAAAGAACCAAGTTAGTTTTAAGCAAGATGTGTTTTAGTCTTGTCTCGTTTAGTAAAAGATTAGTTAAAGTGCAAAGGCCTAAAAATTTTATTAATCGTTATCGAGTCCGTTTCTTTTAAACCGCATCGACCAATTTACTAAAGCTTGATTGTTTGCAATAAAAGGAGGAAATCGAGACTAGAAGAAAGGACGGAAGAGAAAAGGTGGTTTTAGTTCTGTAATCCGGTTAAGGTGGGTTTTCTTATATACAAATAAAGTAAGCGTTGCTCAAAATGTTTACTTATTGCTTTATAAGTGTGTTTTGAAAATGATTATCAGTGCATAAAAGAATTTGTTTTATGTGAGTTCTCTTGTGCCATTCTGAGTTAGTGACGCCGTTAGGTGCTAACTAATCAATCGGACTCTGAGTTAGTGACACCGTTAGGTGCTTTCCAGGGTTAAATCGATCGGACTCTGAGTTAGTGACACCGTTAGGTACTTTCCAGAGTTAGTGTACACGGTAGCCGATGAGTGTGGAATCCCTGTTGAGGGGACGAGCCAACCTCAGTGAGGAACGTGCGCGGGAGAAGTTAACTCTCCTCCGGCGTTGAAACAGAAGTTGGACAAGTTGAACGTAACAACAGAAAAATCTTGCGCAAGTGTTTATGAAAAGAAAATGTTTAGTAAGCACGAGCCTTTGAAAGGAAAAACCCCGTTGTGTTACTGTTTAGATGCCTGATGAATCTATATAAAATCTATGATATGTTTTCGGTAAAGTGCCCACTAAGTACTTTTTGTACTTAGCCCTGCATGTATTTATAAATGTGCAGGTTGAGTGACGGAGACGGCGGAAGTTGAGTAGAGGTCGTACTTAAGGAAAGAAGTTTAGTTGAGCCTCGATTTCACATCTGAAAATGTGTTATCAATCTATGTCTTTTCCGCTACAAGACACTCTTTTTGATGTATTAACTTTCGGTTTAAGTATTAGGTACTTGAAACCCTATAGATCTCAGAGACAACTTTTGTCGAGTGATCCTTCGGGATTGTCTCTCTTTTGATTTGTCGAAGTACTTCATGTTTACTATCTTATCAAAGTTATGTCAGTTTATCATTTACTCAATAATTTCCCCCTTTCTTCCCCGCTTCTTTAATCCAACCCCTAGTCGCACCCCGACTTTGCCATCCCTTGGGATATGGGGTTGTGACACAAAGAGACATTGAATGATATTCCCACAATGCGACATTAAAATGATATTAAGTATATGATCATTTGTTATCTTAAAGGTAAGACAACCTTATCCTATTTTATGAAATAGAGATTGACATTGATGGCAATTAGGATGTTGATTATTTATCTCATCTTCATAATACAATATCATATCTCAAATTGGTGTAATGATATGAAATGTACACCAACTATTCTCCATAAGAATTATAGAACTTGTGTTGCACAAATGAGTTTTTTTAACAACCATGAACACAAAATTTAGTTAGTTTAGTGATAAACTTGTTGATTTATTAACTAAATTCTCCTCCTAGCTATAAAGATATGTTTATAGTATTGAAGATTATTATCTTCAGGTGAGAAACTACAACATATTTGTGAAGATTTGCTCATGAAGGTTTTGAGCAAATATAAAGATTATGCTCTAAGGCCAAATTGTCATACTCGTCTTTTTCTCTTTACTAAGTTTTTACCTCAATGAGTTTTCTTAGTTAAGATTTTTCAAGAGGCAACTTGATGCAACACATGAGTAATGTATGCCATTATTTTTTCCTCTATCAAGTTTTTTTTTTTTTTGTCTCACAGGGTTTTTCTGAGGAAATTTTTAATGAGACATGCACGTCACAACAATAATGTTGAATGGAAAATGTTATACTTGTATCATTGTCAGATTTGGTGGACTTATATATCCTTGAAGACATTGCTGACATCAACATTCATAAAGTTGGTACACAAGATCGGCATGTGCCAATTCAATATATGCAATGATCAAGTTCAAGCGGAGCAGTTGTACTCTTTTTCCTTCCATCAGGTTTTGTCCCATTGGGTTTTCCTGAGCAAGGTTTTAATAAGGCAACATTTGTTTTAGGGATTGGTCATCAAGGGGGAGTATTGTAAATATCTTATAGATATATACTATATGAGTGTTGACCAAGTTATTAACCCTAAAATCCAAGCTCTGTACTTGTATAAATAGAGACATTTGGTCCTCATATTGAATACACTCGATTCATCACCGAATGTAGCGGCTACAGGTTCCCGCGATATCAAAAAAAAAACACTCGATTCATATTCTATTATCTATTTTCTCGTTTCTCTCTAGTTTATAACAATTCACTAATTAGTTGATTTGAATATGAATAGAGAACAAATTGCTACTTTAAGTATAGAAACATACGAGAAATAAATTAGTTTTCTTAAGTGGGTCCATAATTAAAGCCAATACTGAAAACATTAAATCATTTTTAAGCACCAAATAATTTTTTATAAGATAAAAAAAAATTACGATGCTAATAGAAGTTTTGTAAGCGATCTTTAAAGAATCTAATGAACATCGACAATAAAGGATCAATATTCAGAAGAAGAAAAATTTGGCAACACCTTTTTTTTGAAATATATTATACTTTCTCTAACCCGTTAAAATTGTCATGTTAATGTTCAGTACAAATATTAAGAATATGAGTAAAAAAATAGATAGTGGGTAGGTACCATTACTTTGAAGGCTTTTGAAGGGTTAAAATTTTCCTTATTTGGAAGATGACAATATGAGTGAGACATTTAAATAAGAAAAAAATGACAACATTAGTTGGTTGGAGTGAGTACAATGATAGAGAAGGAAATTCAAAATATAGTTCTTTTTTTTAATAAAGAATAATGGTATAGAATCATAATCATAAGTCACAAGAATGAGGTCTAAGATGGATACGAGTTTAATAAATGCAAAATTAATTTGAATATAATAGTATTGCAAATTCTAAGCACCATTACATAGAACTTTTTTTTTTTCTATTTTTTGTTCCTAATTTATAATCCTTTTAAAATCACTCAAATTCAAACTATTGGCATAATATATGGATCTCATATCCATCATCAATTTAATCTTAATAAGTAGGAATATTAATTTAATCTGAAATTGTTGGGACGATCAGAAATGACCGAGGAAAAAAAGGTATTATAGCCGAAAAATTATAGCAAAAAAAAAGATTTAATCAATATGATTGAGTGGGTTGCTAATTAACAGATATTGCCCAACGCGTATGGATAGTAAAGTCATGATTTTCCGTCAATTTTCAACGGGCTACTATGAACAAGATACTTGGCTCTCACTTTGATGATCAAATCGAGCTTTTAGGAATGCTAATTTATCTTGAAGCCGACATACATATATGAATAGACTGAAAAATAAAGAAGGATATGGATAATAATGTCCAAAATTATAGCTTGAAAAAAATTTCTCGATTGAGACGGGTAAGTATAATAAAGTCTCTTTTTTAATTTGGTTTAAGATGTGTAAGGATAACGGAATTGCGATTCAACTTCAAAATATTTAATGGATGGTTACTGAATCTGTTATCAGTTCAACCAATATCTCCGATAGGATACGTATGTCAATTTACCTCGAAATCAATGAGTCAGCCGAATAGATCGAGAAGATAGGTTAAAATTATAGCTCAGTGACGAGAACAAAAAAATAATCGAAAATTGAGTGGTTGACCCGATAAAAAAAATTGTGAAAAATATGTACACTATACGGGTTTGGAACGAGAACGAGCTAGTAAAATAACTTATTAATCGAAGTTAAAAAACATACAAATATATTAATTCTAAAGGGGTCGTCCAAACATTGATCGACTTAGATACGTGAAATTTATTCTCGTTTTTAGCCTTTTGTTAATTATATTACTAATATTTATCTTGTAATGTTTAAATTTTTTTGGAATGAATAATCATTCTTACAAGTTGTGTTTATGAATTTAGAGGGATTGAGGGGTGGGTATTAATATACACCTTTGAGACAAAAGAACCAATAGTGAAATTAGTTTTAAATCGAGTATGAAATATGTAGGAGTATATATACATTCAGAATGATAATATAAATTACAATAGTTCTACTCGGACATACTATGTCTGGATAGACGTGCTTGAAACAGGAAAAAAATTCGACAGGAAAATTATTTCATGTTATATAAATTATTATAGAATTTATAACATGAAATAATTTTCCCATCGAAATTTCGACGGGTTACTGACTAGTTTTACATTTAAAATTTTGAGAATTTAGATAAATAGGAGTAGAGGATTAATAGTGGTGTCACGTAAAATTTTTTCAAAGCAAGAATAAATTTTTTTTTAGTAATATAATAATAATAATATTATAAATAACTAATAATTTTACCTTTTTTCCTATACTCCCCTATTAAATATTAACTAGAAAATTGAAGAATTAAAAGCCCTCGTGAAGTTTAAAAAAAAAAAAGGAGAGAGAGATATATTTGAACTGAACAAGAACACCATTGTTCACCAAGGCACAATTGAAAAACATAAAAATCTGCAAAAAAAATCTCATACCAGGAATAAGTAATAGAAGAACTCATCTCACCTTTTTCAAAATTTAATCGAACTAATCCATAGACAGGCTAATTGCAAGAGATTATTGAATATTTTGATCTCTTCATGTATTGGAGTTGCGTAAGTTTTCACATAAATTAGTTAATAAATCTATTTACATGAGAAGTTGACCTAGCGACTTCTATCACTTAAGTGATTCGATCGATGATCTTGAAATAAATATTCAATTGAATTTTTTATTTGATTGATTTATCATTTTGGGAGGATTAAATTTTGTTGGATATTTGATTTCTTTTTGCTTCATAGTCAACATTGTCCAACCACAAAGAATGTCCACGGCCATTAATTGACAAAGTTTTCAAACTCAAGGAATATATCCTAACAAGCAATCCAACCGGAGCAAGACTTGAAATGGGGATCCATAAAAAAACACCAATACTAGATCGGCTAGAATAAAATGGTAGCAAAACGGCGAAGAAGACGATCGAAGTGTTGAACCATCTTGGAATTTCAGATTTGTATTCACTATTTACTTTTTCTTCTTCTTCTTATTCTTCTTCATATATTTGGTGTTTAATTGTACGATTTCTTAGATTTGTTTGGATAAAAAGTTGTTATTAAGGCTATCTGCAACCCTTGGAGACTATAAGTGGTCTCCAAGGTGTCTCCAACACCACTTTTCCACTAGAGACAGCTTAGAGACACTTACCCCTGCAACCCAATTGTCTCTAAGTTGTCTCTAACTTTAATATTAAACAATTCAAATATTTCATTAAATAAATACATATTGGAAGTTAACATTCATTAAAAATTAAAATAAACTAATTCGAATTTTCCATTAATTTTTTAAAATTGAAAAATTACATTAGCCGATAAAAAAAATAGTGACGTCTAATTAATAAAAATTTAAAAATTTAAAACAATCATGCCCCGTCGGCATATTGTTTCGCTAATTAAAAACAATCACGCCCCTTTTGGATAATTTTCATGTCGATGGCATATTGTTTTGCTAATTAAGCCCCGTCGGCGTGTAGACATAAACATCGTCGGATATGTCGGAAACCACGCCGACAAAAAAGAATTATTGGAATTCATTTTCACAAGAAAGAAAGAATGAGGTAAAAATAGTGGTATTTGTTATAATAAATAAGATTAATATATATATATATATATATATATATATAAATAAAGAAAAAGAAAAAGAAAAAGAAAAAAAAAGGTTGGAGACCGTCTCGAAAAATCGAGACCGGTGCAGACCCCTTCGAGACCCTCCCTTGGAGACCCATTGCAGATAGTCTAAGTAGAATTTCAAATTTGGGGTTATAAAGATATAAATGTAAATTTATTTTAGCCTTATTATAAATTCAAATAACAGGACATAAAGGGAGATTTGAGAGCTATGTTTAAAATTACCTATATTTTAATTACAGTAATTAGGGCTATGTTTAAAATCATCTTTTTAATTATTGATAATAATGATATGATATCTATAATAGAAAGAAACTTTCAAATTTTTCCCTTGCCCTTTGTGAATTTTCTTAAACAACGTTTATAGCCATCGTTTTGTTGAATGTGAATGAATATTAAAAACTATCCTCTTTACATGTTGTCTACCCATATTCTATCTAGTGTAGGGCTCGCACTCAGTAGTCGTGTTTCCGTAGGTTGATGCTGCACGCTTGTCGTCATTATACACTTTCACTTTAGCCCCCTTTTCATATATATAGGGTAGGGATCTCATGGTGAAAGTAGGTGTCTGAGATTGAAAGGTCTCAGGTTCGAACCTCATGACACGTCTCTATAGGTCGAGTCTGTCACATCTGTACTTGAAAAGTATGATTTATCTGCCCTGTGCGGTTTGCAGGCTACTGCACAAGGGACGGAGGTTTACCCAATGCGCACCGAAGGTAGAGTTGCAGGTTCTCACGATATCACAAAAAAAAAAATTTTAAAAAAGGCAGGGATCTCGTGGTTACTGCACAAGGGACGGGGGTTTATCCAGTGCGCACTGAAAGTAACGGCTGGGGATTCCCAAGATATCAAAAAAAAAAGTAAGAATCTCGTGAGAATAAATTTTGTATGAGAACGTTCTCGTGAGAATGATAAATTTTAATTCATTTTTATCACATCAAAAATGCATATATTGCAAAAATATAATGCATACATATTCAAATGCATAAACTGCAATAATTTAATGCATTAACATCATAATGCATAAATTACAATAACTTAATGCATCGTTAAATGTGACATATATATCAAATTATTAGATTATTGAGTTGATCATGAAATGAAAGTTAAAATCTCTCATTTTGTAATTTATTACACGCTTCGAATGTCGCTGCAATAATCTCATCTATCTAATGAGAGCTCTCGAATTCAAACCTTTTTCTCTTCCCTCCACCAATCAAAAGATAAATTAGTACAAATAGAAAAAATCACAAGAACAAGAACCCATAAAAGCTGAGAAAAGTTGATTGATCTAAATGTGTGATTTACAAATTATTGCGTAAAGAAAATACAAGAACATACTAAATGCGCACCACAAATAACACATATAATCGGGTTACCCTCATAGTCGAAAACAAAAAAACTCCATCGGAAGCATGAAAATCAACCAAAGCACACCACTCCCTTTTCCTTGTCCGATCATTATAAGTAGAACAACACAACTTCTATATCCATATTATAACAGAAATAGGCACAACTTCAACACGAATATTCTGAGGTTTAAAGTTACATAATATACAACACATTACATAAAAGCCGATGCATCTATCTATAATACACAATTTACAGCTGCTTCTGCTTGGTATTAGCTCCACCACCCAGTCTGGCCTCGTCCGTTCTAATCCCAGAGAAAAAATGAAGAGAAAGAAGCCCAAACTGAGACCTAAAATGGTTTTCTGTCGCTAATACAACAGAAGCACTGCTAACACTATCTCCTCCATGTATGTACACAAGTCGAAACTTCTCCTACACTAATCCATAAATGTCGGAAACACATGTTCATTTACCAGTCTTTACCTGCAAATCTTTTCTTCTCACCTTAAGGGACTTAGCCTTATGCATCTGCTTAGAAGGCGGACCAACAAGCAGCAGACGTGACATTACGTAGGATAGGAGCTCCTCGCGATGTGAGAATGTGAAGTCCAAGTGTGCGTACTCAAACTCACTGAATGAAACCTCGCAACCTGCATCTTTCATCACCTTGTAGTGCTTTCTTACCATGGATGGCTTGATCACCCTGTCCTTCCTTCCTGCAACAAGATCAACTGGGATGTCGATGAAGCTATAGTACTCGCCCAAGTCCAATGGCTCTGGGGAACCGTACACTTCCATATTTGCTGCCCGACTGCCATAATCAAACATTATGAACTTCTTCGAGCGCTTCATCTGTGCCAGATGAAGTGCCACTCTGAATGCAACGCCTGGCATGTCGTTCATGTTGTAGTGAGGTAAACCTAGGACCCCGACCCAGTTTGAACTGTCACCGCCAACGACGTAGCTCATGAGGGTCTGCACCAGTCCCCCGACTGCAGGTAAGTTGTGGAAGTCACGCGCCAACTTATTAAGCAGCATACGGAAAAACCTGGTGGGAATGTAGAAAGCTGGCAGAAAAGGTTGCAAGAGAGGAGCAACCAGAAAAAACAGGAACTCTGACACTGTAAATACAACGGTCGAATCATGGTGAAAGCCAGCTGGTGAGAGTAGGATAATTCTGGACAGTCTATGAGGCTTTTCCTCTATCCGACGAGTTATGGTATACATCAAAATAGCAGCTCCTCCCAGGCTGTGACAAATTGCACAAAGTTTGTACGGCTGATCGGTATTACTTTCTTCCTCGGGATCAGATTGGTGAGACTTCAATTCAGAAATCTTAATATCGTGTATCTTCTCTACCATTGCTGGTATGTCTTGAGTCCCGTGCTCATTAATTGAGTATTTCCAATATCTGCATGTATATTAAGTTTAGTCAGGTACGTCAAAAACAAATAGGTATCCTAAATAAGCAGCTTAATCCTCCGAAAAAGGTATAAGGAGCAATAAACACTGATGTTTGTCGAAATTATAAGAAACACAGACTTCAAAAGACTACAATATAAAATTCCAACAGTAGGAATGTCCTTTTATATTAAACAAATAGGAAAAATAAATTATTCTTTCGAGGTAAAACAATACTTAAACTTCTGTTTGAGTTAGATATCATCCATCTCCATACAAATGTTCAAGTGTCCACGTTGGAAAACTGGATATAAACACCAGGCAGGAGTAATTTGGATACAACATCGAAAGAAATGAACTTACTAAGTATTGTTAGAGCTTAAAGAATATAAAACAGAATATAAACTTACTCCGTGTGATCATCTTATCAATAAATTGTAAACTATTTTTATCCAATGTTATTCATTAGTGTGCCAAAATAAGGAGCCACTTACTGTCGTGATGAAATTTTCTTGTTCACATGTTCCCTTGAAACCAATCCTCGAAAGTTCCCAAGAAAAACATCATAACCTGAAAATGAGAAGGAAAAAACATTTCCAGTATCAAAAAATAATACTTAATACAAAGTTCAAGAACCAAGTCGACCTATTGCCATATTGTACAGACCTTGATCAAAAGCTGCAAAAGCAGGAGACCCGACAACCCCATTCGAGACCCAACTGTAAAATCATCAACTAGTGTTAGAGTAATTGTATAATAGAAACAGACAAATTTGAAAGATTCAATAATAACAAGAACAAGATTATCAAGTGCAAAAAGTACCAGTATATAAGACCCATGACCTAAAAAAAATATCGCAGCCAAGAAAGGGATGAAAAATAGCAAAAGAAAAAATATTCCCTTAAAAATCGAAAAAAGACGGAAAGCATGACTTCCAGAAGGACCAGAACCAATTAGGAATTTACGATCTATCAATAAACTCATAACAAGCAAAATGAGTCTACAATTTTACAAACTAACTAGTACTGAGATAACATAAGTCACACACACACACACACACACACACACACACACACACACACACACACAAAAAAAAAAAAAAAAAAAAAAAAAAAAAAACTCAAGATTCAATCAATCATGGTGGAATGAGTTTTACACTATTACATTCATGGGTGAATAATAATAATCAGATGGTAAACTGGGCTTCAACACTTTTGGACAGCTAATAATATTAGGCACTCAATTGTTACTACAATAAAGCAAATAATATGAATATATGATGATGCTAGATGATTCAAACAATAGTATCCATCAAGTTACTATGAAAAATTCAAACTAATACAGCAGAGCAATGATTGAAAATTATCAGAAACACTTGCAAAGGTCCAAAGCATGATATAGTAGATAACAAAGCAAACTCAGCATAAAACTATACTTAGCTTCCAACATTGCATGTAGTGGAGGTCATTGATTAAGATAACTCAACAATTTCAACATTAATAATCACCATAACTGATTAATGACATAACTCACCCCATAGATGAATCTAATATTCCATGTTGCAGATAGACAACTTTTCGTGAATCTCTCCTGCAATCAATTCACAAACATTAAAGTGCAATTCTTATTTTTCTTCGAGAGGAACATCAAAGTGCAATAGATAACTTTCAATATAAACTTTCTCTGCACTTGCAGACCTTCGGGAAAATGCACTATATCAAAAGTGAAGCAGACAACTAATACGTTTTGTTCACAAACCTTGGAATTCTTTCCAGAAGAAGTACGTAGCCATCAGCAGTAACCACACGGATAGCCTCATACGGATACCTAAAACAGAAAAGAAAATTGGAAAGAATCCTTAGATACACTCTTTTTCGCCCTTCAGAAAAATATATACAGATTAACACATAAGCCATGGGGAGCACTGATTTGACTTTTTGTAAACAAACTGGGCATCAAGACCTCAATTTACAAGCAAATGTAGGTTAAACTTCAAACATAAATGATAAGATTTTCAGCATATTCCCACAAAACTGGAGCATTGTCACAAAACATAATTACATGGAAGCGCAGGAGAGCAAATCACCCAGAAAAGACATCATCAGATCAAGTTTTCATACCCAAGCTCCGTTATGACATCTTGACATGTCCTAGCGTCTGTATTGAGGTTGAAAGACGTTTTCCTTTCTGAAGGAGCTGGATCTTTATCTGACAGAACAGTAGTGGGGAAAGAAGTGACAAAATCCTCCGAAGGAATGTCTTTGTGAGTGCCAAGTTTGGAAAAGAACCACTGGAAAACACTTCTAACGGTATCTGCTGGGGATAGAAGGCTATGGGCCGCTGTGTGAACAACGTCAAAAGCAGATTCTATGAAAATCTCAGTTGCCAGGTGGAGATCCTAAAAATATAAAAGACATTAATGCATGCATATTTTGGTACCTGGCTGCAATCAAGATATAATGCAGTCAAGTTTTGGGCCTTTTAAGACTCTAGAAGTAGTAGATTTATACATTTTCCTTGTTCAATTCATGCACTGAGAAATATATCATGTATCCATTCTTCTCGTTTCTGAATTCCAGAATATAAATTATATTCCAAGTAGGTTGAGGGTCGGACAAGCAAAAGAAGAGGAATGGATGTATATACGTCAATCAATTGTGCAACATCTTATATTTCACATTCCCAACGACTTGTAGGTAACGAATCAATTATGCATGCTCAGAATTATAATCAATGAAAAACAGTTTAAGAACAAGCACAAACATCAGTGCTCAAGATAGAGACAGGTTTAAGATTCCATTGTAGCGAGAACTAGAAACAGATATAACATGATCCCATCATCATCTAGAAAAAAGATTATGTAAATGAGCATTGAAACAAACCTCAACAACACCACGTCTGCGATCAGTGGCCCGTTGAACAAATTGATCCTTAAGGGTTTGCAGTCTTCTAGGAGATTGTGCAATTGAAGGGTAGTTTCCCGACTTTGCAGGGGATTTAGAAGTGGGAATAGCTGATTTAATGAAATAAAGTGGAAGGACAAATAGCAATTTCACGGGAAACAGAACCCATGAGATTATAAATCTTATCCACCATATCCAGCTTCTATTCTGTTTCGTAAAATTGCTTTCTCGAGAAACTCGGGAACTTTGTGATAGAGGAGACGGAGGATAAATATCAGAGTCTTCTCCATCAGATGAATAATCCACACTTGAAGACGTGTCAGAATCAACAGAGAACTCATGAATGAACTGATTGAAAGACGATACGCCACTGCACAAATTCAAATCATTATTTCATGTCAAGCAAGAACTTTGAAACATAATTCATGTAATGAAAGAAGAACAGGGTTGGTACCAAGTTTCAAATCAAACATTAGTGACCCTATCTTCCATGTCTTGCAAATTTTCAAATTCCTTATAATATTTTTGAAAAGATGCACCGGAATGAATGCCTAACAAAAATACCTAAAAAATCTCAAATTAAGCAGGTTTGTTGAGTCTCAGACATGCACATTCAGGACCATCTTCAGATCATAGTTATTAATAGCGCTCATAGTGCGCGCTATAGCGCAGATCGGAACGTCGCGTGCCTAAATCGAGCCGCACCGCGATTCTGTGTACACATGCGGATAGCGCGCTATTAGGGCGCTATTTGCGTGATTTCCAGGTTCTGTATAGCGCGCTATAGCGCACGATATGTATTTCTGCATGGGCTTTAACGGGCTTGGGCTTAATATTATAATTAATTAGGGTTTAATTAGGTTTAGATTTATATAAGTATAGTAATTAATAAATATGACGGTCTGCATGGTGAGAAACTCAAGAGACTCACGACAGACTCTTCAAATTATCGGATCTTCTTCGATTCTTCCTCTCCTCTCCTCTTCATTTGGAATTAAGGTTTTTTAGACTTCATCTTTTTTATTACCTAGATTTATTATGCATATTTTTCTTATAATTATAATATATATGATTTTATATGCTTCTGCGCGATTTATTCAAATAGCGCGCTATTCACGATGCGCGATAGCTCTAGGACAGGTATGCGCGATGGTGCGCGATGCGCGATTAATAACTATGCTTCAGATACAGGTGAATGATGTTTTCATCTTCAGAGCCACGGCCAACATAATAAGAAAATAAATCTACTAATTTAAAAGAAAATAAAGAGATCAAAGATGGAAAACCACAGCAAGTACACAGCAGAGTTCGTAAAAAATATTAGATTGATAGAAATGAAACCTACTTCTCCATCCAACGAGGAAGGCGAGGTCCACGGAAAGTTGGCCTGAGCTCCCAACCATGAATGCCTTCAAGAATAGAAGCCTTCCCAGGCAAAATAGACAATAATAATGCGGACAGTCCATTTATCAATCTTACAATATTGTGCAGAGCTTCATAAGTGAACGTCTTTACTGACCTAAAAATAATATCAACAGGGCAAAGAATTAAAATTATAACAAACCTGATGTATCAATATTTCATCTTTCATACAGAAAAATAATCAAAGGAAAATACACGCTCAGAAAAGAATCATCATAAACTTTATGGAAGCTTGAGAATCACTTCGAAATTTCAAGGTGGTAGTTGCTGACATCTTATCAAGTGGAACAGGTTCAGAACAACCAAATTAACTTTTTTAGTAGTTTGCGATTAAGCCTACTGGATGTCGTTCACAAAGAAAAGGAAGAAACATCATGCAATACACAGTGGTTTCCAAAAGTAGCATGATACACTGATATCCTTTCGCATGCCTTTCCGCACAAATGCCCCACCTTAGTAAAACGATATTTCTCATGAACTCATCAAATACATAGTTTGTATAACATGAAATGGTAATACATCAACCGAGTATTAAACAAGCTTTATCACAGAGAACATCCTTCCATTGATCAACATAAACGGTAACAGATTAATTGTAGCACACGAAAATTTCCATCACATTTGGACAATAAAAGGCACTATTCTACTTAATTGGACATGTTTCATGCTTCTCATATCCATTTCTAACCATTCTCCGCCCCGGAGAACATAAAATCACCATTGAGACATAGAAATACACTTTTGGTCGTACTCAACAGAATTTATATCCTAATATTGCCCCATAAATTCAATTCTTTCAACAAACAAGACTAACTCGTGTCGGTTACACCACAGAAGATCCTAACAGAATCACTCAGAAGTAGTTTCTTATCCAATATGTGAGTCGGACTCGATTGCTACAAACTGAAGCTGTCACCATAAATATCCCTCCAAAATTCAGTTAATTACCATATGAGCTCAACTCTCCAAGCCTAAACTAACACCTTCAATCTCTATTCCATAGCCGCCGTCCCCAACAATGAAAATAAAACATATCACGATTGATCAACACAAATTTTACAAACAGAAAGAAAACAGAGCGAAATTATCCAACAAAACCGACAGCTCCTCGACCAAATCATATTCAAATCAATCACAAAATTACAAAATGATAGAGAATCAATAGAGCACGCAAAAGGAGGGGGAAAGGGAGAGAAAACTCACTCTTTGGTTATAGCGAGAACATTGTCAACAGCCCTTTGCATCGCAATCGGTATTGCGCTCCTCTTTTTATTTTTATTTTATATATATATATATATTCTTACAAAATTTTGTGTTTCTTCAAGAGAATCCCAAAAATAGTGCAAGCAATTATCCAGGCGAGATACGAATCGAGGAAATAATTGAGGAAAATGGGGAAGAAGAATAGGGCTTGACAAAAAGGAGAGAATTTGCGGAACCGGACAAATGAAAAATGAGGTGGAGCGCTACGACGTCGATTCTTGTCGTCCAGTTTAAGTCTGTAGAAGTAGAAGAAGGCTATGCACCCAACAACAAATATAAATATATTAAAATATATAACTGAAGTTTGTTTACGTGGTGTTCCTGCATTGTTTCCCCGATGACGTGGCCTCTACGAGGTCGGTTATCCCTAATTTTCTTTTTTGTTTTAAAAAGAAAAAGAAAAGGGAATTTCTTTGATTGATTTTCTCAAATAAACAAATTGCGAATTGAGAAAATATCCTTGGTGGAAAGGTTATAGGCCATTAATTAAAATATTAATAGCTCAGATTTTGCCATGTCGAGTATTATTATTTATATTATTTATATAAGGATTAATAATAGTATAGGATAACATGGTAGGGCAAGGCGGTGATCGGGAATGAGGATGCAAACCCCTGTAAAAATATATCACATGCTGCATAATCAATGTCAATCAAAATGAGGTGTTTCACTTATATTATCATTTTTTAAATTAAAAAAAAATAATTCTTTAAAATTCATCATAGGTAATGAGATTCATTTACTTTTTATTTTTATCTTTATTTTTAATCTCCGTACTAAATACTAACATGACAATATGTCAATATCAATGAATCGAAAGGAATATATAGGAATTGATTCATATCAAAATTAACTTTTAGTGTGAAAATGAAGAGCTAATTTGAACGGTTCATTTCGTATAGTTTATGATTATGATTATTTGAAGCATCAATATAAATAGATTTAAGCATGATTTTATTTAACCATCAAATCTATACAAAAAAGCATGAATGAATCGTATTAAATATGATCAAATATAAATTTAAACATGATAACATATTGATTTAAGCATGGTTCTCTAGTTTTCAGAGCACCATCCGCAGACTCATATACTAGTTTTTAGATTTTAATATTTTTCAATTTTTTATTTAAATTAAAAATTACATTAGTTGAAATAAAATGAGATTACATAAATAGAATAATAAGGAAGTACAATACTTAATTTTATTCATATAAAATTAATTAATTCAAATAAGCAAATAAAAAATTATAATAAACCATTTTATTAAAAAAAAAACACCTGATTTTAAGCGTGGACGAAAAAATGGGGATCATCCCTCACAAGCCTCCAAATACCGACATTCTTGAATGTAGTTCCGTAAACGGTTTGAAACTCCGTTAAAGCTCGCTCCATGATCGGGGCGGCGGTTGCGTTGGCCGGAAGTTGTTGAGTGGTGATACGATCCTCGTCGGAGTTGCAGGCGCCGACGTGAGTAGTATACACCCAAGACCAAATTTGAACCGAACCGGATAAAGATGGAGTATCCCAAAATCTCTGTATCTGTTTCTCACAAGTGAATTAGGCGAATAAATCCCTAAAACCCAACGATAGGACGACACAGCAACTCGGGGATGATGAATGATGGATAAGATGGAATATCCCAAAACCTCTGTATCTGTTTCTCACAAGTGAATTAGGCGAATAAATCCCTAAAACCCAACAATAGGACGATACAGCAACTCGGGGACGATGAATGACACCACAAACGAAATGGTGAACCGTTTGATAAAGTCGATAAGAACATCACGGTGGCATGCCGCCAATCCGCTAGTTCGGTGAACGAACTGAAGGAGATAAACTCACAAAATATTATTCATCAAATCGTTATTTAATCCATGCCCTACTAAACCTATTTATAGGGGTGGAATACAATAGAGTCCTATTCTAATAAGGAAAATAATTCCTTGAATAAAAGGAAACATAATCCTAATCTAATAAGGAAACAAATCCTTGAACAATAAGGAAACAAATCCTAATCTAATAAGGAACTAATCCTTAACCTAATAAAATATAAAACTACCAAAATAACTAAAATAAAGCCTTATTTTTGGCCTACAATAATAAAAAACGAAAATTAAAAAAAAAAAAATCTTCAGATCTTCAATCTTAGATTGCATCAAGTGGCATGCGCGTGCATTCGCTCAAATCATTGGCACGCATTGTAGTTCAGCTCCAATGCATGCACAACATTTTTGCATTCCTCTCTGGCGTGTTGGTGGGGCGAGTGCGATTATATTGGCCGGTAATTCAGCTCCAAAATGCTTCACGGCCGGTCAATAGTGTGTGTTTTGCGTTGAGTCAAGCTTGGGCCAAGGCTTCGGACTCGGCCTTGGTGTATAGAGATGGACAATTGCAAACCATTGGAGGAGAATCACAAAGTCTTTTAAATACCATGTTATAACTGTGCTAACCCTTTGATGTTTTATCTTATAGACTGTCTAGAATTTCAGCTGAGATTTTAGATAAGTTAGTGAGGTTTAGATCAGTAGTGGTTTCAAGTTGTAAGTGGTTTTGGCATCATCAAAAAGGGGGAAATTGTTGGGAAATTTATTAGTATAAGTTTTGATGAATTCCAAAACCGGCTGACCCCAACCGAGTAGATGTTGCCAGTACCTAATGTTAGAATTTAGGCTCGCTGTTTGAGCAAAGTTAAGATTTTATCTTTACAGGTCTCCAGCTGAAGATGGCAACAAGACGTCACTCAGACAGAACATCAGTTGTGAAGAAAGACAACTGAGAGTTCATTTGTTCAGATGTAAACAAGGGGAAGTCTTCAGAACATCAGTTGAAGGAAACCAACTGAGCGTTCATCTGATGAGAAACAGTTGAAAGGAAGAGAACATCAGATGAAAAAGAAATCATCTGAGGGTTCAAACCCAACTGAGTAAAGAAGTGGAAGACAACTGAGGGTTCAGTTTCAGAACCTCAGTTATAGAATCTGAACAAGGAGTTCAACTGTTTTGAAGTTCAAAGTCAGCTGAGAACTCGACAGATCGGAACATCAGCTGAAGATCACTCAGATGAAGGTCAAGACTTTCAACCGACAAACCGAAGTTGACTGTCAAAGATTTGAATTTCAAAAGGAAGTCACATGAGGGTTTGACCGTTCAGTCATTACCCCATCTGGCCCAACACAAGGCTGTCTCAGATGGAAAGCAGAAGAGCACAGATGCCATATCGGGAAAGTCTGCAGAGATGAGAGACAAGCCATCGCTTTCAACCGATCAGAGATCAACTGCTCCTCCAACGGCTAGTTGATTCTCTCCGCCTATAAATAGAGGCATCCTCTCATTCGAGAAGAAGAGACATGCAGATAGACACATAGACGACGAAAAATTCAAGAGCTTTCTCGAGAGAAATCAAAGCAAATCTGCAACATCATCATCTAAGAGCATCAGCAGCTGAGAGTTCCAATTTGAGAGAACATTAGTAGCTGAGGGTTCCTAGAATTCGAAACTGTTTTTGATCTTAGGTTGAGTGTTTATTCGTTCAAGCCTTAGATCCAGCTCTCATTCTTGATCGAGCTGTAGTTGGAAATCCTACCCTTTCTCACACCCTAAAAAGTGTGCTAGGACCTTACTCTTCCTGTAATTGAGTAGTCAGGTCGTCAAGTACCCGCAAACTTGACTTAGGCTGTTTAGTGCCCGGAAACTAAACTGTAACGGTTGCTCAGCCCGTGTAAGCTGAGTGGTTCTGTCCAGAAGAACTTGGACTGAGGTGTGTGGACTCACATCTCCCCGTGGACGTAGGAGTTCTCTCCGAACCACGTAAATCTTGTGTGTCGTGTTTTCTTTTGTGTTCAGTCTTTATTATCATATCTTAACTAACAAACTAACCGCATACAATCTGCATACTTTCACAACAACAGTTTTGGTTTTGACCAACCGTGCATAAAAGCGTGAGTTTGATTTTACGAGTTTATTTTCCACCACATTCCGCACAGCACCAATCTTCCAGCTGAGGTTGCTTACTCAGCTGTGAGATCCCAACTGAGTCCTCTCACTCAGTTGAAGTTGATTTCAAGTGTTAAGTTTTTCGAAAGTTGAAAAATCCTAACTGGTGTATTCCTCCCCCCCCCATACACCAGTAACTCGTATCGGGACCATCATTTTCTAAAATCTTTAATCGTCATCCATTATATAGTTTTTACGTTATTTGTAGCTATGTTTCCAACTTTGCATAATTTATAATTTTAATTAACGAATATTACTATTCGATTAAGGACGATAACAAATAATACAATCATTATATTTATTAAATTTTTGGATCTATATAAATTCTAAATAAATTTTATAAATTACGTACTTATAAATCAGAATCGTGGTCAATGGGCCAGTTCCAACGCAGAACTGTGGCGGTGGACTAATATACGGATTTTTTTCAGAAAGGATTACAAATGACTAATTTTTTAATCGGATTTTAAACAAGTACGAGTATATAAATTTCAAACAAGTTTGAATAATCCTAAACATATCATCTCAAATTGTTTGATTAATCGTCTCCGTTGGAAAACGTAGAATATGTAGGAAAATTGGCAGAAAAATTACTAACGATTTATCAACGAGTCAATTCCGACCAATAATCGTGCACGTAGATGGGCCAATTCAGTACTTGCGGGACAACTTTTTTTTTTAATATATTATATAATTTTTAACTAATAAAATTAAGAATATTTATGATCAACTTTTATCTTATATCATTGACTAAATAATTTTATGAATCACAATCATTCCACATAAACTTTTGTTAAAAGGAAAAACTACCAAGTACAAGTGAAACAATTCCTGAAGTTCTATTCTCAGTTAAAAAAGTTATTCTCGAAAATGGTAAAAAGGAAAATGAATATCATCATTTATTTTTCTATGAATATATTTGGAAGATGATTATTTATATAATACTATAATTTATAATTAAATTTTTATTTATTAAATATTGTGTGAATATTTTTAGAATATAGTTATTTATATAATTAAATATTAATTTTAGGTAAAAAGAAAATAAATGTCATCATTAATTTTTTTGTTAATATATTTGGAAGATGATTATTTATATAATTTAAAATCAGTATTGTAGTCAATAGGCCGGTTTCAGGTCGGAACCGTCGGGGTAGACGGGATGATTGTGAAGTGGTGGTTTAACTTTTTTTTTCTTAATCTTGTGTTGAATTCATAATGTAGGGTATTTAGGGTCACTTTCATCTTATAGACAATTTTAAAATCTATAGTATTATTCACTATCTATATATCTCTTCTCTCTTTCTCACTACTCGCTCCTTCCCTTGCCTCTTTTTCTTCATAAAAAGTTAAAAAATTCAGCTTAAGGGTCGCTTTCCTTTAGGAGAGAAATATATTTTTGCCCACATCGATTTTGTAGAAGAAAAGAGTTTTAACAATTATCGAAAGTAATGAGAATGTATTAGTTATAATTTTTAACAAACATAACTATATGGGTTTGAGACGTAAACATGTGGTAAAATTACTTTTTAATTGAATTTGAGATGTGTTCATGGGATATAAATTCTAAGCGAGTTTAGTAGATTGCATAATCAAATTATTTAACGTTAAAATAATTAACAAATAATATTTTTTTTAATCTATCACATATTAGTACTATTTAATAATTTTATTAATTTTTTTAATTTCCGATCGATTTTCGACGAGTTATACGCTAGTTATTATATAAACGAAAACGACTGTTCATTAAAAAAATCCTATGTGGCACTCTTCATATTCCTCCATTCTCATTTATCTAAATTCTCAAATTTTTTTAATTTTAAATCAATATTTATCATATTTATATTATATATATATTTCATATGACATGGAAACAAAATCTCAGCAAAGATCAAATCTTCAAAATCAATATCTACCTAGATTTTATTGTTAATGTATTTTAATAGTATGGTAAGAAATTCTATCAAAATGAAAAATTAATATAAGCAATTAATAAATAATATAATATCTATTATTGTATACCAAGTGCCAACCGATTTAATCCCATTAATTTGATTGAAATTGATGTGTATATAAAATTCATTTTATGTTTTTTTTTAGGTAAGATCCATTATGTGAATAATGAATTAAAAAGAGTGAAGGACCCATATAGCAAAATCCCCTCTTAGATTACAATAGTTGTCAAGGTACATAATATGGTAAAATTATAGCAAAAAATATGTCTTTGGGACAATTATACCCTTACTCATCCAAAAACATAAAACCCATTTATTTACTTTTATTTTCAAAAACCGTAGCCCACTTTCTCTCTCTCAACAAAATTCTCTCTGCAAACTCTCCACCCCCTCAATTCTCCCTCTCTCTTTCTCTCAAAATTCTCTCAGCTCTACTGTCTCCTCTCTTCCGCCACCGCCATTTCCGTCGTCGCGCCACCTCCAAACCACCGCCATTTCCGTCTCAGCCGTCGCGCCACCGCCTCAGCCCGTCGCGCCACCAGCCACCATTTTCCTCCTCCACCCTCCGCCGTCCAACCACCTCCCATCTACACCAGCGCCACCCTTAGTCGTCGTGCCACCGCCACCCTCAGCCATCCAGCTACACAGAGAAGAAGAAGATGGAAGAATAGAGAAAAAGGAAGAAAAATGTAGAAGAAGAAGAAGAAGAAGAAGAAGAAGATCTGTAGATCTGCTTTTTTGTTTGCATAGTGTGGAGATGTGTTTTTTTTTTTTTTTTCTCAGATCTGGTTTTTTTTAAAATTCTGAAATTCACAGATCTGGTTTTTTTTCTCAGATCTGCTTTTTTGAAGATGTGCAGATATGTTGTTGCAAATTTTGAAATTCGCAACATAATATACGAATTTCGTATATAGTGTTGCGAATTGTGAAATTCGTAACTACCTGTGCATTTTCATTCGTTTATTTGACGCTACGAAATTCGATTTCGCAACACGTTTGGGACTATTTGAAGGTTCCGAAACTAAAATTTTTAAGCATATAATGTTGCGAATTTCACAGTTCGCAACAAAATATACGAATTTCGTATTGAATAATATGTTGCTAATTCATATTTTCGTAACACGTTTTTGGAATTTCGGTCATAAAATATTGCGAAATTACAATTTCGCAACATGTTTAAGGATTTTTGAAGGTTTCGAATCTGACATTTTTAGGTATATAATATTGCGAATTTCACAATTCACAACAAAATATACGAATTTCGTATATAGTGTTACGAATTGTGAAATTCGTAACTAACTGTGCATTTTGGTTCGTTAATTTGAAGTTACGAAATTACAATTTCGCAACATGTTTGAGGCTTTTTGTTTGTTTGGAATCTGAAATTTTTAGGTATATAATGTTGCGAATTTCACAATTTGTAACACAATTCGTATATAGTGTTGCGAATTATGAAATTCGTAACTACCTGTGCATTTTCATTCGTTTATATGACGTTACGAAATTACGATTTCGCAACACGTTTGGGACTATTTGAAGGTTCCAAAACTAAATTTTTTAAGCATATAATGTTGCGAATTTCACAATTCGCAACAAACAAGTCGTAACACCACGCTACATGATAAAGCAATTACGAAAACAAACAAGTCGTAACACCAAAACAAAATCGTAACAAATCGTATCGTTACGAAATCAACAAATAGTAATAAATCAATTACGAAAATAACAAATCGTAACACAAAAATAATCTTTAATTTGTGTTATGAATTTCATACATTCGTAACATAAGACATTACGAATTCATACAATTCGTAACAATAATATCATCAATCGTTGATTTCGTATTACGAAATTAATAAATTCGTAACATAACAGATTACGATTTTGGCATTTCGTATCACTATGCCTTGACTTAGTGTTAAGATTTTGGCATTTCGTTTCTGTATACCTTGATTCCATGTTACGATTTTGTCATTTCGTATCACTATGCCTTGACTTTCTGTTAAGATTTTATCATTTCGTATCAGTTCCATGTTACGAAATTCGTATATTATGTTGCGAAATTGTAATTTCGTAACATGTTATAACCGAAACATGTTACGAAATTGTTACGAAATTGTAATTTCGTAGCATGTTATAACCGAAATTCCAAAAAAGTTATACGAAAATATGAATTAGCAACAGATTATTCAATACGAATGCTAATTTAGTAACATAAAATGCTTCATTTCGAAAAGTTCCAATTGTCACAAACATGTTACGAAATTCTACTTTCGTAACTTCAAGTAAACGAATCAAAATGCACAGTTTGTTACAAAATTTCACAATTCGTAACACTATATACGAAATTCGTATATTATGTTGCGAATTTCAAAATTCGCAATAACATACACTTAAAAATTTCAGTTTCGAAACCAGATCTGCAGATCTTCTTCTTCTTCCTTTTTCTTCCTTTTTCTCTTTTCTTCCATCTTTTTCTTCTTCTCTGTAGTCGCCGGAATCGGAGGAGACGAGGCGGGGAGAGAAAGTCATAGAGTGGAGACGGTGGCGCGACGACGGAGGAAATTTGTGGAAGAAATGGAGGAGGCGGTGGCGCGACGGCGGAAGTGGGTGGCGCAACGGCAAGGCGGCGACGATAGCAGATCTAGGGCGGAGACGACGATGAGTTCAGATACAAGGAGGTGGCGACGACGAATTCAGCTCCTCATGGCGGCGGCAACGGGAGGAGCGGCAGCGATGAGAAGAAGAAGAGAAGAAAAAAAAAATAGTAGAAGAAGAAACACGAGAGAGAGAAGAAAAAAGAGAAGAAAGAGAAAGAGGAAAAGAAATGAGGAGAAAAGGAGAAAAAGTGAAAAGTAAGGATATTTTGATCCAAAAAACACATCTTTGGCTAGAATTTAATCATATTAAGTTCCTTGACAACTATTGTAGTCAACCTAGTCAAAGTGACTATATGGATGGATTACCTCAATTAAAAATATGATTATCATCATTATTATTAACTATCTATCTATATATCATTATCATTATATCATCATTATATTATATTATTAAAAGAAAATCATGGCCGAATAAATGGTTCTAAAATAATTTGGCTAATTTATTGGTTGGCCGAATTAAAATTTGTAGTCTAATAATTTTTTGTTTTGGTTGATAAAAATAATTAATTTTAATTTGACCAATTAATTAGGTAGATGAATTAATTATCAACAAACAATTATCTCCAATCTTTATTCATATTTATTTTAATTTTTCTTTTTATACATTTTTGTCATGTATTTTCTAAAATCTAGAATCATCATCTGTGAATCATCTGTAATAAAAAAAAATTATATATGACATGTGTTCTTGAATATTTAAATAATTTATAATTTTTTAAATAAATTAAAATACTTAGCAAATAATATTATAGAGATTAAGGACGATAACAAATAATACAATTACTTTCTAATTAAATTTTGATCAAAATAGGAGTCGACGGGACGATTCTGACCTGGAATCGTAGGGGTAGATGCGCCGATTCCAAATCAGCGGTTCAACATTTAAAAAAAATTATGTTAGTTAGAATTTAAAATACAATCATTTTTTTTATTAAATTTTTGGTATATATAAATTCTAAACGAGTTTCATGAATTACGCACTTAGAAATCAAAATTGTCAAAATACAATCAAATTTTTTTAATTAAATTTTTGGTATATATAAATTCTAAACGAGTTTCATGAATTACGCACTTATAAATCAAAATCGTGGTCAACGAGCCGATTCCAACCCGGAACCGCGGCGGTAGACGGGCCAATTCCTAGTCGTCTGGTACCACAACTTGGGAATTTTTTCATTTTATGCTTTTTTCATGTATTTTCTAAAATATAATTTTTTACGTTATTTGTAGTCGGGTTTTCACTTTTGTATAATCTATAATTATTATACTATACGGTTAAGGCTGAAAACGAACATCACATTTACTAAATTTTGCGTCTATATAGTAAACGAGTTTCATAAATTATGCACTTACAAACCAGAGTCGTGGTCAATAGGACGGTTCCCACCCTGAACCGTGACAGTAGACGGGATAATTCCCAACCGTCGGGTATTGCAATACAGATTTTTTTAGAGAGGTAGACATATGACTAAATTTTCGTTATGGTTTGAACAAAAACGAGTATATAAATTTTATAATTTAATTTCGAACGTGTTGGAAAATTGGCATAAAAATTACTAACAATTTGTCAACGGGTCAATTCCGACTCATAATTGTGCACGTAGATGGGCCTATGAAGTACCTGCAGGATAATTTTATTTGTTTATAAAATTAAAGATATTTAGGGTAACCTTTATTTTTTACAATTTAAAAAATTATTAAATTAATGTAAGACAAATAGACATTTGTTAATTCATAATTTATAATTAGTGAGTTTTCTTTGTTTTTACAATTCATAATTTATAATTAGTGAATATTATTATACAGGTTAAGGACGAGATTAATACAATCATTTTTTACTTAAATTCTGATATATATATATATATATATATATATATATATATAAATATATATATATATATATATATATATCTATACTTCTAAAAGAGTTTCATAATTTATAGTTGATTTTTTTTCTTTTTATAGTAGAGGTGCCCACAAAAATTAGAACCATAGCCAACGGGCCGATTCTAACCCAAAATCGTGGCGTAGACGAGCCGATTTTGATCAGAACCGTGGTGAATGGGTCGGTTGTGATACAAAACTGTGGAATTAGACGAGGTAATTCCGAAACAATAGTTCAACTAAAATTATTTTTTTAGTTTTACATTGAACTTAGGATAGCTATCAATAGGATCAACTACATACTCACAAAAAATCGACATGTGACAATCGTTTTTAGAGCAAAAAATGTCTTTATCCTACATCGATTTTGATTTTTTTTTTTATAATAAATTCCCGTCGAAAATCGACGGGCTACACACTAGTTATATATAAACGAAAATGACTCTATGTAAAAAAATCATATGTGGCACCCCTCAAATCCCTCCATCTATTTATCTAAATTCTCAAATTTTTTGATTTATTAATCACTAATTTCCTAAATAAAATAATTATTATTATACTATAATAAAAATTTCCAAATCTCAATCATTATCCATATATATGAAGATTAGTATGAGTATTTAAGAAAAATACTTCTGTCCATAATTTCTTTCAAATAATAATATTTTTATTCTTATGATCTACATAACCTTTTATTCTATTTCCAAACATTTTTTTTTGGTAAATAAAGTAATTTAATTAACCAATAAGGCAGCTAAGAACGAACAAACAAATACAACCCAAAAAACTCAACCAATCTAAATCAAAAATTTCCAATTGATCAGGATGCAAGCATGCGCTTAAGTTGAATATCCTTGTTGCAGCTGCTAGCAATGACGAGTTGGCTTTGACGAGAAACCTGTTCCCAGCTCACACATCCTCCACGAAAAACCCTATTATTCCTTTCCCTTCAGATATTGGAGATAACCACACGTAGAACAAGTCTGGAGAGCTTTTGTTTTCCAGTATTAGAGCCACAGTTTGCAATCATACTTAGTTTCTCTTTTTCCCATACTGCACTAGTTCTATCCATACCACCCCAGCTCTTAACTTCCACCCAAACTTTAGCAGAATATTCACATTGGAAGAAGAGATGGTTTTGAGATTCACTTTCCTGCCCACATAATTTGCATATTGGATCAACTTGAACTCTAAATCGTGCAAGCCTATCACAAGTCGCCAGCCTCACAAGTACAAGAAGCCATGTTATGAACTGAAACTTGGGGGAGCAATATTATTGCATATCATTTTGTTCCAAGATACTTTCCAAGCATGCCCTTGCAATACTACATACAATTTTCGAATGGAGAAATTACCTTGTGTGAGCATATTACGACACTCCTCCAGTGCATACAGAATATCTCTAGACTCCAAGATCTTCCTCACAACCCATGAGGCTTGTGGAGGAGTCCTCATGGATGTGATAATCTGCCCCTTAACATAGTATTCATGGACCCACTTGATCCAGATTTTATCTTTCTTCAGAGCTAGGTTCCATAGGAGCTTGCAGATGGCAGCTTTGTTCCATAATTGCATGTTAGTCAAGCTCCAACCTCCTGCATGTTTAGGCAAACAAAGTTGATCCCATGCAACCAAAGCTCTTCTCGATACTCCCGAACCCCCAGTCCAAAGAAACGTTCTACATGCAGCTTGGATGAGCTTGATAATCTTTTGAGGGATAAGGAAGATTTGACATCAGAAAGCTTGCATGCCAAATAAGACAGATTTAATAAGCTGAATTCGACATGCATAACTCAAGAGTTTAGAAGTCCAACAGTCTATTCGGGCTAAAATTTTCTTGATCAGAGGATCACACTGAGCAATAGAGAGCTTCTTGGTAGACAATGGGACCCCCAGGTATTTGAATGGCAGATCCCCTTTAACCATTCCTAATTCTTCCAGCAACTGTTGTTGAGTTAGAGCATTAACACCTCCAAAATAGATAAAACTTTTGGCCTGATTTTCAATAAGACCTGAGGCTACAGAAAATCTCTTGAAACCAGTATATAGATGCCTAACAGAAGGAACATAACCTCTGGTGAAAAGTAATAGATCATCAGCAAAACACAATTGCACTAACCCCAGTTTTTTGCATCTTGGATGGAAATGAAATTATGGATTTGTTCTGAGCTCCAAGAGACACCTATGTAGATATTCCATACTTACTACGAACAGGTAAGGTGATAAAGGATCATCCTGTCGAAGTCCTCTTCTTGTTGAAAAAAGTTCTGTAATCTCCCCATTCACATTGATAGAATAGCTGACAATAGATACACACTTCATTATCCAGACAACGAATTGATGAGAAAACCCCAGACCTAGCATTAAGTGTTGTAGGAATGGCCATTCTAAAGAGTCATAAGCTTTCTTGATATCAATCTTGATCATGCATCGAGGAGAGATATTCTTCCTTGTATAGCTCTTAATCAGTTCATGACTAAGAAGTATATTATTAAAGATGTGTCTATTTCCAAACATTACATATTCTAAATATAGTATATACTTATAGTTTGCCAAATAAATAATTTTATACTATATATATATATATATATATATATATTATATAAACGAAAATGACTCTACGTTAAAAAAAATTATGTGGTATCTCTCATATTCCTCCGTTGCTATTTATCTAAATTCTCAAATTTTCTAAATTTAAAATTAATATTTATTATATTTATATTCTATATTATATGTGACATGGAAACAAAATCAAATCTTCAAAATCAATATCTCATATTTTCATATTATATAAACATATATATATATATATATATATATATATAATACTAATTGATATCGAATTCTATTCCTATACAAATCAAGTCCTTTAAATTCTCTACTTTTAGAATGAGATAAGCTTTGAGTCTTTTTATTTTTTGTATGCATTACATTTTTTTATTAAATCATAATAGTTTATCAAATATTTTAATCTTATCAGACTTAATTACAAAGATTAATTGAACATAACGATATCTATTCTTTAATTTCTTAATTTCTGTAATACCCCGGAAATTCCTTACGATCTCAAAATTTTAAAGTTAATAAAATAAATGGCTTTGCACGCCTGAGTTTACGATTTGAAATTCTAAGACTAACGGTCAAAGTACGTACCCAAGACGTATAGGGCGCAGAAGGAAGCCGAGTTTTACAACCTGAAGCAAGGAAAGCTGACCGTGACTGAATATGATGCCAAGTTTTGCGAACTGTCAAGATATGCATCGGCATTGGTTGATACCGAAGAAAAGTTATCAAAGAAATTTCAAGGAGGACTGCGACATGAGCTAGGAATCGCGTTAGCTAGTCATGGAGGACTAGGCTACACGGATATTTTGGAAAGAGTACTGGAAATGGAGGCCGTCGTGCCTGATGAGAAGAAGATTGTACCAACTGCGTCAGCACCAGCACAGAATCAGAACCGAGGCTACTATAACAACAATAGTAGCAACTACCAGGGAAAGAGAAAATGGAACGGAGGGGGTAGCGGAGGCTACAATCAGAACTTCAACAACCAGGGAGGTCAGAGAAAGGGAAATCAGCAGGGCTATCAGCAGCCTGGATAGAACAGCAACAACAACAACAACAACAGCAACAAGAGGCCGTGGCAGGGAAACAACCAATCGGGGTTGTTTATTCAAGGAAATAAGCAGAATGCGCCGTGGAAGGGCAACGGCCAACAGAACCAACCTCAGGGGCAACAGCGAAACTTCAACCAGGGAGCAAATAACCCAGGGAGGGTTACCATCCCCGTATGCCCGAAGTGCAACAGAGCCCATCCCGGAGTCTGTCAGATAGGCACCCCCAACTGTTTCAACTGTGGACAGAAGGGGCACATGAAAAAGGATTGCCCGAAGCCGCTCCAAGCCGTACCCCTCCGAGCCATACAAGCACAGCCGCAACAACCGCCAATGAACCAACAGCAGTTTCAGCAGCATGCACAGCAGCAACAGAATGCGAGGGCATGCGCTATCAAACAGGGTGGTCAGCGCAAAGGAAAATGCAATCTCGCAGGTATGGGAAAACTCCACAACATCCCCATTAAGATACTGTTTGATACTGGCGCATCGCATTCTTTCATTGCTGGCTCGTGTGCCGATAACTTAGACATCAGGCCTGTAAGAGCTGCACATTCTATGAGAGCAGCTACACTTTCAGGAGAGATCACTACTTCCACGCATGTTTGCTCTAACCTAAAACTAGAAATCGGAACTCATAAGGTTATAGCGAACAACTTAAATGTTATGATAATGTGGGACGTAGATATAATCCTAGGAATGGATTGGTTGTCAGAGAATTACGCTACAATTCTCTGCAACGAGAGAAATATCTCTTTTCAACCGCCGGGTAAAGAATCGACCGAATTCCACGGAATTTCAATGGGTAGAGGCGTACCAATTATATCAGCCCTTCAAGCCACGAAACTCATGAAGAAGAAAGGTACCACAGCTTATCTTGTGTACCTAGTCGGAGAGCCAGGAGCAGAGAAGACCATCCAAGACGTAAAAATTGTAAATGAGTACGAAGATGTCTTTCCAGAAGTATTACCAGGATTGCCACCAGATCGTCATGTGGATTTCACAATCGACTTAGAACCAGGAGCCGCACCTAAATCTAAAGCCCCATATAGGATGGCACCGAAAGAACTAGAAGAGCTCAAAATCCAGTTACAAGAATTGCTAGACCTTGGTTTTATCAGGCCAAACGTCTCACCTTGGGGAGCACCAGTGTTATTTGTTAGGAAAAAGGACGGATCAATGAGAATGTGTATAGATTACCGAGAACTGAACAAGATCACGCTCAAGAACAAATATTCTTTGCCAAGGATCGAGGATCTGTTCGATCAACTTAAGGGTGCAGGAGTCTTCTCCAAGATAGATTTGAGGTCAGGGTACCATCAGCTCAAGATCAAACCTGAAGACGTACCAAAGACCGCTTTTAGAACCCGATATGGCCATTACGAATTCCTAGTAATGCCATTTGGTTTAACCAACGCTCCAGCTGTATTCATGGACCTTATGAATAGAGTTTTCCACCCTTACTTGGACAAATTCATTTTAGTATTCATAGACGACATCCTTGTTTACTCTAAGAATGAGATGGAGCACGAAGAACATCTACGGATAGTGTTGGAAACACTAAGAACTAAGAAACTCTACGCCAAATTCAGTAAATGCGAATTTTGGCTGAAGGAAGTTATGTTCCTTGGACACATAGTATCGGCGGAAGGAATCAAAGTGGACCCAGCCAAAGTAGAAGCAGTACACAACTGGAAGTCACCAATGAGTCAGAATGAGATCCGAAGTTTCTTGGGATTAGCCGGTTATTACAGAAGGTTTATTGAGGGATTCTCCACGATCGCTCGCCCGATGACGCAGCTACTCAGGAAGGAGACCAAATTTAAGTGGACGGACGAGTGCGAGAAAAGTTTCCAAACGCTTAAGGAGAAGCTAACCACAACGCCAGTACTAGCACTTCCGGACACAAACAAAGAGTATGTGGTTTACACCGACGCATCGAAAAATGGATTAGGTTGTGTCTTAATGCAAGACGGACGAGTAATAGCTTATGCTTCACGACAACTTCGACCTCACGAAGTTGGGTATCCAACCCACGACTTAGAACTCACAGCCGTGGTGCATGCGTTAAAGATTTGGAGACACCATCTCTATGGTGTAAGGGTTGAGATATTCACCGATCACAAGAGCCTGAAATACTTTTTCGAGCAGAAAGAACTAAATATGAGACAAACAAGATGGCTCGAATTCGTCAAAGATTATGACTGCGGAATTAACTATCATCCAGGAAAGGCTAATGTGGTAGCAGACGCTTTGAGTCGCAAGGCTCCAACGAAATTAGGATGCCTTTTTGTAGAAGAAGAAACTTTAGTACGAGAATTCGAGAAGATGGATATCAGAGTGCTTGACACGCCAGCTACGATAACAAGTCAGATAGCAGCATTAGAAGCGACACCAGATTTGAGAGAAAGAATCATCAGTGCTCAGAGAAAAGACGAGTCAATGGAAAAGTTGCGATTGAGGATAAGAACAGAGAAACCAGATGGATATTCCGAAGCACCAGACAATGCAATACTTTTTTAAGGCAGAATTTGTATTCCTGATGACGACAGCGAACTGAAGAACAAGATCTTGAGTGAGGCTCACGACACACCTTATATAGCACACCCAGGAAGTACGAAAATGTATCAAGATTTGAGAAGGAACTTTTGGTGGAATGGAATGAAACGAGACGTTGCCTCGTTTGTAGAAAGATGCCTAGCATGTCAGCAAGTTAAGGCTTTACACCGACGACCATATGGATTGCTACAACCATTGGATGTCCCAGAATGGAAATGGGAAGGCATAGCTATGGACTTTGTCACAGCCTTGCCTAAGTCGAGAAGAGGAAACACAACAATTTGGGTGATAATAGATAGGCTTACGAAGTCAGCGCACTTCTTACCGATTAAGATTACGCATGGATCATAGAAACTAGCTCAGTTGTACGTTAGAGAGATTGTACATCTGCATGGAGTACCGAAGGTCATAATATCAGATAGAGACGCCAAATTTACCTCGAGATTTTGGATTACGATGCAGAAAGAATTGGGAACAGAGCTTAATTTCAGTACAACATTTCACCCACAGACAGATGGGCAGTCAGAGAGAACAATTCAGATTTTAGTCGACATGTTAAGAACAGTGGTTTTAGACCGAGGCGCGAATTGGGAAGAAATTCTACACTTAGTCGAATTCGCTTACAACAACAGTTATCAGGCCACGATAGGAATGGCGCCGTTTGAGGCTTTGTATGGATGGAAATGTAGATCGCCACTTTATTAGGACGAAGTAGGTGAGAGAAAGAACCTAGGCCCAGATGCGATTAATGAGATGATTGAGATAGTTCGGTAGATACGAGATAGAATGAAAGAAGCCCAGAGCCGACAGAAGTCTTATGCCGACGATCGTCGAACCAATCTTGAGTTTGAAATAGGAGATAAGGTTTTTCTTAAGATATCACCAACCAGAGGAATCGTTAGATTCAGAGTTAAGGGTAAACTAAGACCCAGGTTTATAGGACCTTATGAAATCCTCGAGAGAATAGGACCCGTCATTTATAGATTGGCCTTACCGCCAAGTCTAGGAAGTGTTCACAACGTTTTTCACGTTTCTCAATTGAGAAAGTATGTCTACGATCCTAAGCACGTCATTAGTCAGCAAGACGTAGTTCTTGAATCCGACCTAAGCTATGAAAAGAAGCCGATATCGATTCTGGATAGAAAAGTCCAAGAATTAAGAACCAAATCGATACCAATCGTTAAAGTGTTGTGGAACCACCACGGGCAAGAAGAAGCCACGTGGGAACTCGAGGAGAAGATGAAGGAGCGATATCCTCATCTTTTTGCAGAAGGTATGCAAATTTCGAGACGAAATTTTTCGTAAGGGGGGTAGGATGTAATACCCCGAAAATTCCTTACGATCTCAAAATTTTAAAGTTAATAAAATAAATGGCTTTGCACGCCTAAGTTTACGATTTGAAATTCTAAGACTAACGGTCAAATCCGTTTCCGAAAATAAATTACGGAAGTCAGCTAGACGACTACTGTATTTAGGGTTATCGCGTACGAAAAATTTTTAGTTCTTGAACTCAGAACGGAAAACCGTCTGATTTTTACATTCACGAAATCGCGATACGAACTCGCCCGAGAAAGTTCGTTTTTATGATTTTCCGGACGAAACTCGGACTGTGTCGTCCCGAATTTTTGTCGGAATTAAAATTTTAAATATTATTTTCCTATTAAGTTTAGTACGTTAGAATTTTTGGTCGAATCGGATTGTGACGATTTTGTGCCGAGCTACGTTTTTCGTCGTTCGATTTCCGTAACGTCGTATCGCGCCGGAAAAAGCGTGTAAATTCTTCTTTTTCCCCCTCAATGCCGACTTCACTCTCTCTCCCAAGCTAGATATTTCATTTTTATATAGTTTCTAACTTGGTGATTCACCACTTAGATATTTAGTTAATTACTTTACACCTAAGTCTAGTTAGATACATAATATCTCAAATTAAGTCACCACCTTCACTCATTCCTCTCTCTCACTCGGCTACACACACACACATATCATCTCTCTCTCATTTTCATTTCACCATTGAAGAAGCTTCAAGATCTTGAGCAAAAGTTTTCACACAAATCTTCATCCATCCATCGAACTTCATTTCTTCCTTTGTTAATCCTCAAGGTAATCTTCTCCTCTTTAATCCTATCCATCCAAAATCCATTTCTTTTTATTTTTTATTTCTCTTTGGATCGAAAATTTGAGGATGATGGAACTAGATGTTTGATCTTGGAGTAGTGAAATTAGATGTGTTAGATGTGTTAATTAGGGATTAAAATGGATTGAAATCAAGAACCCTAACCACTAGGTCATTACCGAAAATTTGGGGGTTTATGGTAGGATTTTTGAATCTTTCAATTAATGTTATAATCATGCTTAGGAAGTGTTCGATTGGTGATTTAATCAAGTAGAAATCGAAAGCCCTATAAATTGAAGTGAGGACCGATTTTTATAGCTAGGGTTTGAGTTGTTAATTCTTAAATTAATGATGAATCGGTATAGTAATTGGATGATAATCGAGGTAGTAGTAATAGAATCGATATTAATGGATCAATTAAAGAAGAAAACACCCCTCCCTAATATAGTGTTAATACCGATTTTTAGGTATTAATTAGGGGTTTGATATAGCTTGGTTTAATTGATGAAATGATGATAGAATATGGTTTCTAATGACATTAGATGATGTTATGAATTTAATTAGAATTTTCTAAAATAATTATTGAATTTGTAAGAGACGAAGAACTCGATTTAAGTTGAGAAATAGTAATGATATGAAATGATGATATGCATGAAAATGAATCTCGTTAGATGATGTTTGATGACGTAGAAAATGAACGGAATCCGATAACTTTTAAAATCGCCTAAGAGACGAACGATTAGTCGTAGTTAATAACCGAGAAGTCGAATAAGATTTCTAACTTGATAATATTGTTTATGATAGACTTGAGAACGACTTTGTAGTTGACGTCATGAGCTTTCGAGCTATTATAATATGAGTTATAGTGATAGTCGAGAACTAGAACGAGGAATTGATAACTTGATTTTTGGTTTAGTACATGTTAGTTGAAAGCCGACGTTTAGAATGTCGTGCTATTGGACGAGTTTTGAGAAGGAGTTCATCACGTACGAGAGTACGTGTTGACTGCCTTAAGAATAAAGTTTCATGAGAAATCGAATACGAGAACTTAGAACGAACTTAGGACGTTATACGTCGATTCTATCGAGCAACTAGGGTTAGCGCGGTAGTTTTGCGACCCTCGCCGGAAACTGTAATAACTTTTAGCTCGTTTATCGGATTTGCGATCCGTAAATTGGAGCGTAAACTAGATATCTCAAGCTTTTAAACGGTATAGGGCTCATCCCCTGCTTCCAGTTGGCAGTCCCCAGAGTTACTACCTTGCGCAGTGAATTTTCAGATTTCATTCTTCTAAGTTGTTTCGTTCGCAACTTAGTTTCTTTCGATCGTTTAAGCCGTAATAACTTGCCGAATATCTTCCTACTGACCCCAGTGTCAAGGAAGGAGCCTTGAGTGCTAAACGATACAATATCTCATCTCGTATCCATTATAGTAAAGAAATTTAGATAAGAGTGAAGATGTCTAAATCGTCAAAAGAATTAAAACTTACTTTTCCTAAGTTGATTTCTTTTCCAACTTAGTTCCTTTTGATCTTTTAAGTCGTATTAAGCTATCGACTACCCTCTCTACTGACCTAAGAGTCGAGTATGAGACCTTTCGAGTTCTAAACGAGATTTATTCGAGTCTCGTTCCCGTTTAATTAAAATGAAACTAGTAAGCGTGCAATTGCCTAAAGAAATGAAACGACTAAAACCTTTTTTTGTTTTTCCAATGATCGATTATCTTTTACGACCCGATTTTAAGTGTTATTATTTTACGATGAAGGAGGAAGCCAGCAGTAAAGAAAGGACGGAAGATCAGAAGATCGGAAGCTAGTGCTTATTAGTTCTGTATTACAAGGTGGGCTTTTATATATAAAATAAAACGAGCATTGCTCGGAAAACCTTTCATTATCGCTTTGATATCTGTGTTTTCAAAGTGATAATTATGGCATGAACTGTTTTATGTTTTATGTGAGTTCTCTTGTACCTATCTGAGTTAACATACGTGTTTTCCAGATTTAGAGTTAATCTAACTAGGTTAACTAACGATCGGCTCTGAGTTAGCTGCTAAGTGCTTTCCAGAGTTAGTGCACTTTGTAACATGTGGTGTATGTGATACCCTGTTGGGGGGTACCAGCCACGATGAATAAGAATTGGTCAAGATTGAACGTAACATACCAAAAAAATGCTTGCAAGCTAAATTGAGAAAAATAGTCAGAAAATGTTTAGTAGGCACAGGCCCTTTTTAATAAAACCCCGACGTGCTACAAATTATGAAATGCCATTTTTATCTATACCTATGATTATGTTTTCGGCATCGTGCCCACTAAGTACTTTTGTACTTAGCCCTGCATTGTTTTCTAAATGTGCAGGTTGAAGCGACGTGAGCGGCAGTGGTTGAAGTTAGGTTGAGAAGTTAGGATGCTTTAGTTATGACTCTTCCGCTGCAAAACTCTAAGTTTTTTTGAGAATTTGTATATTGAACAAAACACTGTAGTATAAGTCTGTAATCGTGAACTTAGATACCTTTGTGTACTTTTGTCAAGTAATCACTCGTGATTAACTCTTTCTTTATAATAGTCAAGTCTTGTTCATTGAATGTATGATGTCTTTTATGTATGTTTAGTCAGTTAGCCCCCTTCTTCCCCGCTTCTTTAATCCAACCCCAGTCGCACCCCGGCTTCTGCTGTCCCTCGGGATTTGGGGCTGTGACAATTTCATACATTCCTTTTCGAAGTCATATGTCACGCCCTCCATTCTCTATTCCTATCGGATTTTTAGAGTTTTTAATCTCATATAGTGCAATCATTTTCTAATTAAATTTGATTCTATATAAATTCTAGACAAGTTTCATAACTCTACAATTTTAAATTTATACTTCAAATTTATCTTTTTTATCTTTTACTATTTATACTGGAGTTGCTCATGAAAATGGTAGACGGGCTGGATTTGACCCGAAAACCTTGGGGGTCGACGAGCCACTTCCAACCAGAAATCTTGAGGGTAGACGGGCCGATTTCAATGATGTGGGACACAAGATTTTAGTAGATATTTAAAATATATTATGTTATGTTTGAAATTTTAAAAATTTAGATAAATAAGAATGGAGGCTGACGGGCCGATTCCAAACCGGTGATTCAAACTTTTAAGTTTAGATTTGATACATTTTTATAAAATTTTTATTTGAAGAACTTAAATATAATGACACATGTTGGACTTTTAATTGAGACGGATAGCTAATTATCATTACATATATTTTGATTATTTAAACAATTATGAATTTAAGTGAGTTTCGTAAACTATAAAATTTTGTACTTATGATGAACCCAAATGTGTGTTCATTTTTCTTGTGTTTTTGCCTTGTGTTTTGAGTCTTTTCAAGTCAATATGTGTTTGGGAGGACACAAAGTCGAGAAAGTATGTGCAGGGCATTTCAGGATAGATGTTGGGCAAAAACCGGCAGAAAACTTGTTTATATGATGTTGGGGCAAGAAACACATCACAGTGGATCTTGGGCAAAACCGGTGAAAATCTGTTGTTGAGATGCTGAGATGGCGATACAATGCAAATGGGCATAGGGCTGGAAGCTTGTAGCTGGGCAACAACGTTTTATTCAATCTACAAGTCAGGAAGCACCTCCCTATATTCTTGAAGCCAACAGACAGAGTACCCGGAGGAGCCAGGATCTTGGTCAGCATGGGAAGTGATACAGGATGCTGACATTGAAGTCAAGATGTGAGTCGGAGCAGCATCAGATTTCTTCTTATACAAGGAAAGAGGAGGATAAGGATGGAAACTTTTCTTTCCTTATCCTAATTGAACGTTATCTAGGAGATATCTACCATGAGAAGGAAATAAATCCACAGCAATCCATACAAGGAAAGAGGCGGATAAGGATGGAAAGAGAACAAGGATTCTAACCTAACCCTAATTTCTTGGCCTATAAATATGGACAACGTTCACACCACCTACGACGACCACCATACCACTTTCATATTGTCTTTTATTAGTTCTTAGTTAGTTTGCATTTAAGTTTCGTAAATTCTTAAATTAGATTCATTTTTAGTATTTTACTTTAGATTTCTGTTGTTGGTTGTTGACCAAGATCTACGTTGTTGACTTCGCTGTTGATCAGTTTTCTTTTTAGAATTTATTCAAGTATGTTTACTTTAATTTCCTTTGTGCTTTCTTTTATTGTTATGTCTAGCTAAATTCCTTTGCTTGGATTGAAGTAGATGATTTGAATCTAATTACTTTGTTTGAACTCGTGAGGTCTAATCGGGTTAGTTCGTTGCATGATTTTTATTCCTGAAACATTTAGGTCTAATAATTAGTTCTTGGTCAAAAATGATAATTGCTTGTACACCAATTAGATATTGAGATTGAGGCAATAACAGATATGGGGATACAACTCGAGAGAGTATCTCGTGCCCAAAAAGGTAATTAGTGTTGGAGAGCAGTCGGTATTGACTTACCTCTTGGCTGTCTTGGGTCTGATTTGTTTAATGCATGTTGGGCAATACAGTTACTGAAGTGTCTTCGTGACTGTGTTGATCAACAGAAGGGATCTTGCCTTCTGATCGAGATCTATTTAATCTGATAGATAAAGGCTTAGAATATTCATGTTGTGACTTCGTGACCATTAGGGCATGAATTAATCTTTGCTTAAAACCAAGTGATAAAATATTGTATTTGAATACTCTTGCATCGATGAACAAGTGAAGTAATTAGGATCAATGATTCAAATCCAATCCAAGTACTTTTGTTATTTGATAAGTTTCTTGTTTAGATATGAGTTTTGAGTTACAATTGTTGAGTTGTTCGTGAACAAAAAACACCCTACTTTAGTGACACCGAAGAGAAGACTACACCAATTCCTCGTGGGATCAACCTCTACTTGCTACTGGCTACTTGCCTATTGGCAAAAGGAGAAAACAAATATTATTTGCACGAGGCTAAACGACGGCTTCATCAACTTATACATGAAATTTATTCATAGAAATGGTCAATGGCGGACCGATTCTGACCCGAAACATTGAGGATAGACATGTCGATTCTTATGTGAAACCTCGAGGATAGACGAGTCGATTCCAAACCGGCAGTTCAACTAATTTTTTTTTTAATTTTATGTTAATCTCATGATGTATGATATTTAGCGTCACATTTATCCTATAGATAGTATTAAAAAAAGTTCAAAATAAATCTTCTCTAAATCAATATGGGACAAGAGATATTTGATGTCAAAAGAATCTACAACAATTCTCATATGAAATCGACGTGAGATAATCTCTCAAAGAGATTCGAATATGCTTTTGGTCCACATCGATTTTGAGTAGAAATGAAGAGAGTTTGAAAATTATCTATAAAAATGGGGGTGAATTAAATTTGATTTTTTTAATGGATTTATATGTAAATAATTTTTCTTTAAAAACCTTAAAATAAAAAGAAAAAAATAACAAACATTATCTTTTTTATGTTATTTTATATTAAATTTCATTCATTTTATCAAATAATTATTTCCCGTCGATTTTCGACGGGTTATACACTAGTTCTCATATTTTATAAACTAGTATATATATAATCCACCGAAAATCGACGGGACATCATATTATGCTTTAATTTATTAGTATGTTGCCATAAAAGTAATACCTAGAAACAAAATGTTATTTCAACAATTCATTAAAGAATTCCTATAAAAGTGGTGAAATATAAAATTATTTCTTCTATTTTAGTCTACCTCCTCTAACAAATACTTATTATTATTTTTATTATATTATTTTGAAATATATATGTATGAATATTAAAAATAATTTAATACTATCAGAGTGATAATATTTCGCCAAATGATAAAAAAAAAAGTGTTTCATTGCTTTCATTGCACTTTCTTTAGCTACAGTAAATCAATGTAAATCAAACTCATCTTTTGTGTACAAATTAAACGTACTTTAAAATGTAAAAAATTAGCTTTGCAATAATTACCTCACAATTTGTCAAAGATTTATCATCAATGATGTTAATTATTGTGTACGTCTGATCATCTAGTCACGTATTAAAATAATATTAATTAATGATATTACTTCCTATATTTTTCTCATATTGTTTTCAATACGGATAATAAAAATAATAATAAAAAGATAAAAAAAAAGGGTGCAAACATCTTTGTGGCATGTCCAAAGCTCAACTTCCAATCATGCTTGAGAGTACTGCATTTTGAAGGTTAGACTTGTTTTCCAAAATTCGAAAATTTAAAATAGTTATTTGGCTTGTTTGAGTAAGCCTTCTTGGAGTAAGGGCATAAAATTACAATCTAAATATTATTAAAAGGATCGTAGATTTGAAGTCTCCCCTTAATTTTAGTTATCTTAAATCCTCATATTATACATTTTTAAGTAATAGATTCTATATTGTTATGTATTTAAATAATATTAGAAATCTCATATCTTCGGAATGATATCCATCATAAGTTTAGATAAGACATAGTATATTATTAATTGTCTCTCTGTTTTTTTTAAGGGAAATTTCCTCTCATATTTCGAATTATGTTTATCAATTGAATCTAGTTATGGAAAAACATGATGTATAAGATCCAATAAATTAAATATGGCACTACATAGATTAAACATATATATTTCGTGTAATGTATAATTAAATATAGAATGAGAGTCTCCTTGAGGATGATTTAATGGTCAAGTCTGAGAAGTCTCAGGTTCAATCCCCACTAACGTAGGTTGATCCAATCACATCTTTTGTAAAAAAAAATTAAAATTATATGAGAATATTGTGTACCATAAGTATAGGAAATAATTGCCGTAGCCCTTGGGCCTAAAATAATTTTGGTAATTTCCAAAACAATAAATCTATTTCCCCTATTTATGATTTTCAAGTTAGAGTATATTTCCTTTTTTCAAAACCTATTTTACATTATTTTTAGCTAGTGTGGCTAATTATTGATAAACATAATTCATTTGTGAGATTTTTATTCTATGATGTATTTTACTTTTATCTCATACTTTTATTTGTGAAATTTTTTTTCTGTGAAAATATTAACATGAATCATTTGTTTTCTATGTAGATTCACAACTTATTAATTTATTGACAATCTACATTAATTTAATCTTATAAAAGCATCGTCCGGTCTCATCGTTTCAATTTTTCTTGGTGACGAAGGTAAATTTTGAACTTAGTTTTCAATATGTAGGAGTTGTGTGTGGTTATTATTTGAAATTATAAATTAACAACTATTTCTAGTATTGTTGCAGCATCTATCATCATTACATTACTAAAAGAAAAACAATTCTTACTTTGAAAAAATTTTACGTGGCATTCCTTATATTCCTCCATTCATATTTATTTAAATTCTAAAATTTTTGAATTTTTAAATGTAAAATAATAGATTTTAAATATCTATACTAAAATCTTGTGTCCTACATCGGTTTCTCAATGAAACCTCACCTATTGAAAAAGCTATAAATACCAAGAATCAATGTGTATTTTCTCATCTTTTACTCCACCAGTTTTATTTGGCCAATATATTTATTAATCGGCAGAATAAATAACTACTATTTTATAGTTTAATTTAATTTAATTTGGTCGATTTATTAATTGGTCAAATAGATAATTATTTTTTGTAGGAGTTTTATTTGACCAATTTATTTATTAATTGGTCGAATAAATAACTGCTATATTTTTATAGTTTAATTTAATTTAATTTGGTCAATTTATTAATCGGCCGAATAGATAATTATTTTTTGTAGGAGTTTTATTTGGCCAATTTATTTATTAATCGGCTGAATAAATAACTGCTATATTTTTATAGTTTAATTTAATTTAATTTGGTCATTTATTAATTGGCCGAAAAGATAATTATTTTTATTAGGGAACCAATTTATTAGTTAACAGAATAAATAGTTCCAAAATAATTTGGATAATTTATTGGTTGACCGAATTAAATTTGGTAATAGTCTAATATTTTTTATTTAGTTGGATAAAAAATAAGTAATTTCTAATTTCTCAATTAATTAGGTAGACGGATCACTTTCCAACTGACGGGTTCCTCAACTCGGTATCCCACTTGACACATTTTCATTCTTTATTCTTACTAATTTTAAATTTTCATTTTATTCATTTTTTTCATATATTTTCTAAAATCTAGAATCGTCATAAATTGTGCATTTATAAATCAAAATCATGGTCAACGGGTCAATTCTGACCCGGAACCGTGGCGGTAGACGAGCCAATTCCCAACCGGTACTAAATAAAATTTTTCATTTTATGCTTTTTTTCTTATATATTTTCTAAAATCTATAATCGTCATCCATGAAATAATTTTTTCGTTATTTGTAGTTGGGTTTCCAGCTTTGCATAATTTATAATTTTAATTAACGAATATTATTATACGAATAAGGACGATAACGAATAGTACAATCATTATTTTTATTAAATTTTTGGATCAATATAAATTCTAAATAAATTTTATAAATTACGCACTTATAAATCAGAGTCGTGGTCAACGGGCCAGTTACGACGCAGAACTGTAGCGGTAGACTAATATACGGATTTTTTTCAGAAAGGAAAATAAATGACTAATTTTTTAATCAGATTTTAAACAAGTACGAGTATATAAATTTCAAACAAGTTTGAATGATGCTAAACACACTATCTCAAATTGTTTGATTAATCGTCTCCGTTGGAAAACGTAGAATATGTAGGAAAATTGGCAGAAAAATTACTAACGATTTATCAACGAGTCAATTCCGACCAATAATCATGCGCGTAGATGGACCAATTCAGTACTTGCGGGATAACTTTTTTTTTAAATATATTATATAATTTTGAACTGATAAAATTAAGAATATTTATGGTCAACATTTATCTTATATCATTGACTAAATAATTTTATGAATCATAATCATTCCACATAAAGTTTTTTAAAAAGGAAAAACTACCAAGTACATAGTGAAACAATTCTTGAAGTTCTATTCTCAGTTAAAAAAGTTATTTTGGAAGTTGGTAAAAAAAAATGACATCATTTATTTTTCTATATATATATTTGGAAGATGATTATTAATATAATACTACAACTTATAATTAAATTTTTATTTATTAAAATATTGTGTGAATATTTTTGGAATATAGTTATGTATATAATTAAATATTAATTTCAAGTAAAAAGAAAACAAATGTCATCATTAACTTTTTTGTGAATATATTTGGAAGATAATTATTTATATAATTTAAAATCAGTATTGTAGTCAATAGGCCGGCTACAGGTCGGAACCGTCGAGGTAGACGGGATGATTGTGAAGCGGTGATTTAACTTTTTTTTTTCTTAATCTTGTGTTGAATTCATAATGTGGAGTATTTAGAGTCACTTTCATCTTATAGACAATCTTAACATCTATTGTATTATTCGTTATCTATATATCTCTTCTCTCTCTCTCACTACCCGCTCATTCTCTTGCCTCTTTTTCTTCATAAAAAGCTAAAAAATTCAGCTTAAAAGTCGCTTTCCTTTGGAGGGAAATATATTTTTGCCTACATCGGTTTTGTAGAAGAACAGAGCTTTAACAATTATCGAAAGTAATGAGAATATATTAGTTATAATTTTTAACAAACATAACTATATGGTTTTGAGACGTAAACATGTGGTAAAATTAGTTTTCAATTGAATTTGAGATGTGTTCAAGGGAAATAAATTCTAAGCGAGTTTAGTAGATTGGATACTCGAATTATTTAACGCTAAAATAATTAATAAATAATATTTTTTTTAATTTATCACATATTGGTACTATTTAATAATTTTATTAATTTTTTATAATTTTCCGTCGATTTTCGACGAGTTACATGTTAGTTATTATATAAACGAAAATGACTCTATCTTATGTGGCATACTTCAAATCTCTCCATTCTCATTTATCTAAATTCTCAAATTTTTGAATTAAAAAATAATACATATCATATTTTATATTATATATATATATATATATATATATATATATATATATATATATATATATATGATACTAATAATATGTGGCATGGATATCCACAAACTAACGAGATAAAATCTTCAAATCATTCTTAGATTTTCATCCATAAATTTTATTAACATATTTATCATAAGGAAAAAATTAATGTATAATATCCAATATGTTAAATAGGGTCGAATTTTTTATTTTTTATTTGGTATCTCTCACATTTTGATTCTCTATTCATACTATATTCTTATTATTATTTAAGCATTTTCTTTTATTATAATATTTAGTTGGTATGGCATGAAATCTTTTGAACAAGTAAATAAAGTTTGTATCCCTATTCCTTTGTTTTCTGATTTTCCCCCTTTTTTAATGATAATCTTCATCTATATAATAAATATTCGAGTGCACAACTATTTCAACATATCAAGATTGAAGGTTCTTGCTTTCTAAGAAACCGCTCTAGATCATTCCACACTTTTGCAGCGTGCCATTAAGAATATTGAGAATAAAGTTCGTATCCCTATTTGTTATTCTTTGTTTCAGTTTTTTTTTTTTTTTTTTTGTATTCGTTATTTTGTTGTGTGTGTTTACTGCCAAATTCTTGATTTTTGCTTATTCTCCTTCTATGTTCATTCGTGAGATTTTCTATTTGTTTCATAGTATATTTGACACAATATTTCTCACTTTCTTGGCGGTGGAGTTGAATTTTTCACTTCATTCATTGAAATATTGCATGTAATTTATTATGTTTACATAGACAAACAAACACCAATGATGGTATGGATTTTTTTTTTTTTTGTTGAGAGAAAATGGTAGTATGGATTACTTTGCTTTTGTTTCCTCTTCTACATTCATAGCTTCATTTGTGTGATTTTTATATGAATTTAGAAATTAACATAATATACTTATTTCTACTTTTCTTGCAGGATTGATTGATAATGGACCCCACTCTTTATTTGTTGAGCCTTTTGTCTTATGAAAGAATGTATAGAAAAAGATGATTATAAATATTTTTCTAATTATACAATTATTTTTATGACTGTAAATATCATTAAATTCATGATAATAATACAATTTTAGTTTTTTGAGATTTTGACAGGAGAATGAAAGTATATATATTCTCTATAATATATTTGAGTAATCATTTGTGATTCATGTATATTCTCTATAATATATTTGAGTAATCATTTGAGAGTTGGCCTCCTTTAAGTCTCGATTTTCCCTTAAATATTGCCTGGTGATTAATTTTAAAAGACATGAATATACAGAAAATAAAACTTATTAAATTATTGTAACTTGAATAATGGGGATAATCTTATTGAGAAAAATTATTTCGTATCTTTGAGATTGGTGCTAAGATATATTTCTACTTAAATTAGTTATCTAATCATGGTACATTAACATAATTTGATCATTAAGATTTTTTTCTGTCGAGCTCAATTTTTTTTTTCTAATTTTATTAATTCTATATATTATTATATAATTATAAATATTATAAATACTTTGAATTAAGTTGTATTTTTCCTCTTCTCCTTAGTGGTTGATACAGTTGTTGAAAAGAGAATTAAGAAAATACACTTTTAGTTGCAGTACTTTAGACCAATAGTTTTGATTAATCTAATTAACGAATAACAAAAATTGATAACTTATTTGTAATTGATCTTTTTAGCACGCATTTCATCAATTTTTAATTGTATAAGAGTTCATAATAACTATATTCGGTGTGCCTTGAATAAATCATCGTTAATGTGGGATCACCTTTGTCTTCAAATTTATACCTTAAATTATTTTTTTTAATCTTTTACTTATTTAGGCAAAAGATGCCCACAAAACTCAAGCAAAGGGCTAATTCCGAACGGAATCGTGGGGGTAGACGGACCGATATCTTAATTTTATATCAAATCTAATTGAGATAATATATTCTTAACGGATCTAGGTGAGTGAATCCTTGCTTCATCATATTAGTTCACTGTAGTCATCTTTTTCATCCTTAGCATCACCGATTCAGTATCATCATCATCAGTTGCGATCAACAACATTCTTATTGACAATTTTTAATAAAGGAAAACGATCCTTAAGCTGAATCTTGTAGCTTTTTACAGGAGAGATATAGATAGTGAATAATACTATAGGGATTAAGGACAAGAACAAATAGTTAATTACTTTTTAAGTAAATTTGTAATAGACCGTGGTCGACATGATTTTTTTGACCTGGAACCATGGTGGTCAACGGGCCGATTCTAAAAGACGGTTCAACTTTTTTTTTAATTATGTTAAATATTTTCAAGTAAAAAAAATTCTATTTTTTAATGTCTAATGGATTTGATAATATAATCTTATTAAATAATAATTTCTTGTCGATTTTTTCTATATGAGAAGAAAATGAGTAGAAAAGTATTTACTTATGAATCGATTTGAACGACTATATATTTAAAATCTTTTCGGGTGGATACATTCTAGGATCATTATTATCGTCATCTGTTGCGAACAACAACTCAGAATGATTGAATTACAAAAGAAACTAATGATTTTGAAAATTTACACCTAAAAAGAAGAACTTATAGTAAAAGGAAAATGATTCTTACTTTAAAAAAATCATACATGGCACCCCTTATATTCCTCCATTCATATTTATCTAAATTCTCAAATTTTTGAATTTTTAAATGTAAAATAATAGATTTTAAATATCTATACTAAAATCTTGTGTCCCACATTGGTTTCTCAATGAAACTTCACTTATTGAAAATCCTATAAATACCTAGAATCAATATGTATTTTCTCATTTTTTGCTCCACTAGTTTTATTTGGCCAATTTATTTATTAATCGGCCGAATAAATAACTATATTTTATAATTTAATTTAATTTAATTTGGTCAATTTATTAATTGGCCGAATAGATAATTATTTTTTGTAGGAGTTTTATTTGGCCAATTTATTTATTAATTGGCCGAATAAATAACTGCTATATTTTTATAATTTAAGTTATTTTATTTTGGTCAATTTATTAATTGGCCAAATAGATAATTATTTTTATTAGGGAAGCAACTTATTAGTTGACAGAATAAATGGTTCCAAAATAGTTTGGATAATTTATTGGTTGACCGAATTAAATTTGAAAATAGTCTAATATGTTTTTATTGTCCGCATATATTTTGAAATTCTTATATTTGTATTCATATTTATATTATTTGAATAAATACAATATTTTGTGTTTACAGTGCACGTAGATGGGCCAATTCAGTACTTGCGGGACAAATTTTTTTTATTTTAATATATATAATTTTGAACTCATAAAATTAAGGATATTTCCAACTTTTATCTTATATCATTGACTAAATAATTTTATGAATCATAATCATTCCACATAAAGTTTTGTAAAAAGGAAAAACTACCAAGTACATAGTGAAACAATTCTTGAAGTTCTATTCTCAGTTAAAAAAGTTATTCTCGAAGCTGGTAAAAAAGAAAACGAATGTCATCATTTATTTTTCTATGAATATATTTGGAAGATGATTATTTATATAATACTACAATTTATAATTAAATTTGTATTTATTAAATATTGTGTGAATATTTTTGGAATATAGTTATGTATTGATGGTCCTGAAACGAGTTACTGGTGTATGGGGAGGAGGAATACACCAGTTGGGATTTTAAAAATTAACCCTTAAAAAATCACTTCAACTGAGTAAAAGGACTCAGTTGGAATCTCACAGCTGAGTAAGCAACCTCAGCTGGAAGAGTGTAGCTGTGCGGAATGTGGTGGAAAATTAAACTCGTTAAAACAACTCACGCTTTTAAGCTCGGTTGGTCAAAAACCAAAACAGCTCGGTTGGTCAAAAACCAAAACAGCTCGGTTGAAAATGTGCAAATGCAATTTGTATGCCGGTTAGTTTGGTCAGTTAGAAATGCAATAAGCAACTGAATAAAAATAAACACAGACACACGGAATTTAACGTGGTTCGGAGATAACCCTCCTACGTCCACGGGGAGATGTGAATCCTCACACCTCAGTCCAAGTTCTTCTGGACAGATCCACACAGCTTACCCGGGCTGTGCAACCGTTGCAATAAGTTTACAGGTACTTATCAACCTTACAGTTAAGTTTGCGGGTACTTAACAACCTATGTCAAGTTTGCGGGTACTTGACGACCTAGCTACTCAATTACAGGAAGAGTAAGCTCCTAGCAAACACTTTTTAGGGTGTGGGTGAGTTTTCCAACTACAGCTCGATCACGAATGAGAGCTGGATCTAAGGCTTGAACAAATAAACACTCAAACTAAGATCTAAGACAGATTTTCACTCTATGAACCCTCAGCTACTAATGTTCTATCACTCTTGAACTCTCAGCTGTTGATGTTCTTAGAATAGGATTTTTGCAGATTTTTCTTTTGCTTGATTCTCTTGTGATTGCACTTCTCTGTCTCACTTCTCGTGTATGTCGTCAACCTCTCGAATGAGAGAATGCCTCTATTTATAGGCGGAGAGTATCAACTAGCCGTTGGAGGAGCTGTTGATCTCTGATCGATGAAAGCGATGGCTTGTCTCTCATTTCTGCAGACTTTCCCGATATGGCATTTGTGCTTTTCTGCTTTCCATCTGAGACAGCCTTGTGTTGGGCCAGATGGGGTAATGACTGAACGGTCAAACCCTCATGTGACTTCCTTTTGAAATTCAAATCTTAACCTTTCTGACAGTCAACCTTGGTTAGTCGGAAAATCTTGATCTTCATCTGAGTGGTCTTCAGCTGATGTTCTGATCTGTTGAACTCTCAGCTGACTTTGAACTTCAAGCAGTTGATCTTCTTGTTCGAGTTCTACAACTGAGGTTCTGAAACTGAACACTCAGTTGTCTTCCTTGTATTTAATCAGTTGGGTTTGAACCCTCAGATGACTTCCTTTTCATCTGATGTTCTCTTCCTTTCTACTGCTTCTCATCTGATGAACCCTCAGTTGGTTTTCTTCACAATTGATGTTCTGAAGACTTCCCCCTTATTCCATCTGAACATATGAACTCTCAGTTGTCTTTCATCATAACTGATGTTCTGTCTGAGTAATGCCTTGTTGCCATCTTCAGCTGGAGACCTGTAAAGATAAAATCTTAACTTTGCTCAAACAGCGAGCCTAAATTCTAACATTAGGTTCTGGCAACATGTACTCGGTTGGGGTCAGTCGGTTTTGGAATTCATCAAAACTTTTACTAATAAATTTCCCAACATGTATATAATTAAATATTAATTTCAGGTAAAAGGAAAACAAATGTCATCATTAATTTTTTTGTGAATATATTTGGAAGATGATTATTTATATAATTTAAAATAAGTATTGTAGTCAATAGGTCGGTTCCAGGTCGGAACCGTCGGGGTAGACGAGATGATTGTGAAGCGGTGATTTAACTTATTTTTTTATCTTAATATTGTGTTGAATTCATAATGTGGGGTATTTAGGGTCACTTTCATCTTATAAACAATCTTAACATCTATAGTATTATTCGCTATCTATATATCTCTTCTCTCTCTCTCTCACTACCCGCTCCTTTTCATGCCTTTTTTTCTTAATAAAAAGCTAAAAAATTCAGATTAAGAGTCGCTTTCCTTTGAGAGAGAAATATATTTTTGCCCACATTGATTTTGTAGAAGAATAGAGCTTTAACAATTATCGAAAGTAATGAGAATATATTAGTTATAATTTTTAACAAACATAACTATATGAGTTTGAGACGTAAACATGTGGTAAAATTACTTTTTAATTGAATTTGAGATGTGTTCAATGGATATAAATTATAAGCGAGTTTAGTAGATTGGATAATCGCATTATTTAACGGGAAAATAATTAACAAATAATATTTATTTTAATCTATCACATATTAGTACTATTTAATATTTTTATTAATTTTTATAATTTTCCGTCGATTTTCGACGGGTTATACGCTAGTTGATAATAATAATCTATTATTATATAAACGAAAACGATTCTATCTTACGTGGCATCCTCTAAATCCATCCATTCTGACTTGTCTAAATTCTCAAATTTTCGGAATTTAAAATTAATATTTATCATATTTATTATTATATTCTATATAATATATTGCATGAAAATAAAATTTTAACAAGATCAAATAATCAAAATCAATATCTATCATATATAAAAATATAGAATCTTCAAATGTTCAAATATGTGTATAATATATTGGTATTACGAGTGCAATATTCAAGTTAATTATTTCAAAATACTGAAATAGGGAATTTGTGTAAAAATGTGAGTTCCTCGTTCAAACTTCTAAAATATCCGCATATACATGCAAATAATTGAATAATCTCTCCATTCCTAAATTATTCAATTTTCTATTGTAAAATAATCGCAATATATTAGTTACATAATAATAATTAAAATCACAATCCAAAAATCTATATCGTCATTTATGTGAACTATGTAATATTATTCTTTTGTTAGAGCTTCATAAATAACGTCTAAAATTCAAATTTATCTTAATTCTCTAATTTGGATTATCTGAATATATATGTTATTTTTTAGAACTTAATATAATATTTATTAATTTGTATCTTTACGTATACTTAATTACTAATCCTATCTATTTAAAAAAATATTATTAACTATAAATCTTGTATCCACATCGCTTTTTAAACCAATCTCCATCTATTGTAATTTAATTCATCCGATCAATTAATTGGGCAACTAAATAGTTATAATTTTTATTATTGGAGTAAATTTTTTTAGATACAAAACGAAAATTATTTTTTTCTCTAAATATTTTCTGTAAATTAATATGGGACAAAGAGATATTTGCTGTCAAAATGAATCACAACAATTCTCATAATTATTTTTCCTCTCTAAATCAATAGGAGACAAAGAAATATTTGCTGTCAAAATGATTCATCACAATTCTCATATAAAATCGACAAGGGGCAATTTCTTTGAGAGCCAAATATAATTTTGTCCCACATCGATTTTGAGAAATAAGAAAACTTTAAAAATTATCTATAAAAATGAGGTCCAATTAATCGGTTGATCAAATAAATAATTTTATATTTTATTAAAATTTTAATATGACCACTTATTAAATTCTATTATATAAACTATTTATTTCGTGCACTTTTTATTCATTCATTTTGTCCACAAAAATTAAGATCATGGTCAACGGGTTGATTCTGATTAGAACCGTGGGGTAGACGAGTCGATTCAGTTACGACAGTTCAACATAACGGGAGAATTTTGACTTGGAACCGTGAGACTAGACTGGTCGATTCCAAACCGACGGTTCAACTTTTTCATAATCGTGGTCGATAGGAGGATTCTGACCTTGAACCATGGGGGTAGACGAGTCGTTTCAATTACAGCAGTTCAACTTAATGGGAGGATTCACACTTAGAACCATGAGGGTAGACGGGTCTTTCCAAACTAATGGTTCAACTTTTTCAAAATTATAGTCGACCGGAGGATTCCAACCTTCAACCATGAGGGTAGACGAGCCGATTTCAAGCTCGCCCACAAAACTCACACAAAATGTAAAACTTAAAAATAATTAACGGACAATATTTTATTACTATAATTTTTCTAAATAATAATTTTCTGTCGATTTTCGACGGGTTACACGCTAGTTTAACTCAAATATTAATAGATTTCAGAGACTCTCTTCTCGACAGCAGCACCAACTCATTCGTCAAGATCGAGCCATTTCGTTTTGGAAAGAATGTCATGAGACATGGTTATACATATTTTCCTAATTATACAATAGTTTATATAACATGTAAAATACACACTAATTAATTCTGCTATAGATTATGTAGTATATACATTGTATTTATATTATTATACGAACTATTACTATCTATTAATATGTATAAATTTTTAAGGAAAAATTTGATCTAAAAAAAAAGTTTGTAAGGAAAAATAATTGGTAAATTACTCTAAATAATAATATGAGAGCCTATAAGCTATATATTATTGAGTTGAAAGTGTAAATTGAAATATGTATCCGTTAAATTGATTGAATAATTATACTTTTTTCAGAATTACACATATAATTGCTGAGCCCAAGCCAAGTGCTTCAGCCTCTGGTCATTCTAGAAATGTCTCTGAGGCCACAAACTCAACGCTCTTGTCATCCATGTTGAATAGCTTGCATATATATGTCTTGAGCAACATCAATGACCCTTCTCTTCTTCAATTCTTTCCGACATTGTTGTGGATAACTACTTTAAATGCAACATCCTCCTACAATATTGACAATTTGAAAACCTTAATAGTATATTTTTAGTCGAGCAAACAACAACCCTGACGATTGGTGGCTGTATTTGGTGGCCGACAGCCTTAAATGCAGCTGGTAATTGGTGGTTCGGATATCATGATTCTTTTCTTAAGAATATATAAGAAGAAAAAAATAGAAGATAATCAGATGTAGAATATCCACAAAGTTTAATCGATACTAAACAAAATTAACTAATATCAATTCGTTTTAAAATCGCCAGAATATTAATGTTTATATTACTTAATATATCAAAATTTACAGAACGGTTCAATTGTAGTTATTCAAAGTCCAACTATATATTCCATTGAAAGTTATAACCACGTTCATGCAGGGGTGGAGCCAGGATTTCGACTCAGGGGATTCAATTATTTTTTAATATTGTTACAAATAAAAATAAGATTAAATAATACTCTTTAACACAATTAAAACTTCATTTAAATTAAATAATATGTCAAAGAATCAAATGGCCCTAATTTGTGATATCGCTGCCACATACGGCGACGCTCCCCTCCACACGTAGATCTCGGAAAATAGGACGTAGATCTCGGCGGCGGCGGCGGGGGAAGAGGCGGAAGAAATCTGGTCTATATACGACAACGAATCGAGGAGCGAGAGATAGGGAGGGGGAGGGGGAGAGAGTGGGTCTATAAAATGGATCTGGGTATGTTTGGGTCACGGTCAGGGCGGGCGGATCCGGGTAGGAGAAAAGTAAGGGTATCTAGGTCTCAAATTTAAAAAAATGATAAGAATTTGTGTTTTGGAAAGAGTAGATCAAATATTAGATTTTAATGCCATTGTAATTATATGAATGTATATTCTCCGAAAAAAATGGGTTTACACAACCGCTCAACGAAATATGAGTTTACAAAATTAATTACTACTATAATACTTGAAAAGTCAATTAGTTATGTCTATAACAATTGAACAAATAGCTGAAAGTCAAGTTATCTACTGTTAGGATTGTAATGTGAGAAGATTGGCGGCTGACATTCGTCCGTATGAACTAGTGGTGTCAGTGAGTGACCACGCAATAGGAAAGTGCGTGCGCAAATTAAATTTTTCGCGGCTAATTTTCAAATTAAGGTCAAGTATTCCGCCAACAAATTAATTACTTCCTTGGTCTTCGATTATACAATTGATCTCACGGTGACAATAATATATAATTGGGAAAACCAAATATCAAATTTAAACTCTATGGCATTCTTATTTTTAATTACTTTTAGGTAATAATTTATTTTTCATGTGTTATTTCTAAAACGTAAAAGGTTGCTTACTTTTTAGAGCTAATTGTTAAAATAGGACCATAACTTTCAGTGTTTTCTAGAAAGATAACTATATATTACGAAATTTGAAAATAAGGACTATATGTTACAAAATTTTAAAACGAGGACTATAACTTTCATTTTTTACATTTACACTCCTATTTCGGGCCCAAAACCAATTATTTGGGCTTTTTGGTGTCACCAAAAGCTTGTTAGTGACGTGGATGTGCTATGTCACCATTTTGGCAAATTTGTTTTTCCCTTTATTTGTTATTATCGATTTTAATATTTGTTATTATTGAAAGGAAGAAAGAAACCAATTATCAAAATGATTATTTGCCACATTTATATTCTAATATAAATACAAGGAATTAAAATGAAAGAAACTCATTATTTCCGCCCACCCGAAAGAAACTCATCATTTCCTTATTTTTATTTTAGGTTGTAAATGTGACAAAAAATTGATTTTTTTTTCTTTCAATGATAACAAATATGCTCAAAAAGTCAATAATAACAAAAAAATATTTATTTTTTGCCAAAAAGGTGACATGACACGGTCACATTTGCAATGCGTTCTAGGTGTTACTAAAAAGCCCAAATAATTAGCTTTGAGCCTGAAATAAGAATGCAAATGCAAAAAAATAAAGTTATAGTCCTCATTTTCAAATTTCGTACATATAGTCCTTATTTTCCAATTTCGTACATATAGTCCTTATTTTCCAATTTCGTACATATAGTCCTTATTTTCCAATTTCGTACTCCCTCTGTCCCGCTCATTTTGTCTCCCTTTCTTTAAATGGACGTCCCACTCATTTTGTCTACATTCAAATATAGACATAATGAGTGGGTGTAAGAGATTCTCTCTCATCCTCTTCCAATCTCATCCACTAGTTTATTAAACAAACAACTTTCCTTAATCTCCGTGCCCAATAGTAAGGAGACAAAACGAGCGGGACGGAGGGAGTAATATATAGTACTCGTTTTGAAAACACAGAAAGTTACAGTCCTATTTTAACAATTAACTCTACTTTTTAGATTGTTTTTAAATTTTTGTTCTAATTTTCATCCATGAAACTTCTAAGCAATTCATTTGAGTATTTTTGACCATCTGTTTAGTCATAAACACGCTGATATTTTTTGGTTAGTACTTACGTATCATGATAAATCAATTGGATTAATATATAGTACTATTAGCACGTTATATATTTTTTTCCATCAAGAATTTACAAATACAGTACGTAATAAAATAGTAACAGAAAGTACAATAAAACATATATATGTCTTACCTTAATAAAGATATATATGTTGAGGGTGTTCATATATAACTTGACATAGTTTTTTCCTGACATAATAAAGATGAAAGACAATTTAGAATAAAAGATTTGAAATCTTGCCCCTATTTACAAATACATACAACAATTCTCCTATTTTACATTGATAATTTTATAAAATTTAGAGAAATATTTAGAGGAGTGCAAATATTTTTGTGAGATCCACCTAATTTGAAAGATATGTTACATACAGCTTTTAAATCATTTTTAATTATTTTAACCTAAATTTTGAGTTACAACAGATTTAAAAGATCCGCTGAGAATGCTCTAAGCAGTGAGTAGCAATAGAGTTCAAACACATACTACTAATATATACACACATGAAGCATGCAAACTGGGATGTTGTTTATGTAGAAATTAATAAATCCAAATCATCAATCCCTAGTTTAATTTCATGCATGTTTTTCATCTGTAACAACCCAAAACTGAAAAACACCATGGCCCTCCCCCTCCTCAAATTATATCTCACATGTTTAATCTTCTCTCTCATCTCATCATCATCCTACGGAAACTTCCAAATTCTGGACGTCTCTGCTTCACTACGCCAAGTTCTATCCCCAAGTTCTGCACACACAATCCAGCAACCACAGCCCATCACCTCTTCTGCAAACTCTCTCTCTCTCACTCTCGTTTCTCGCTCCTCTGTCTCCACCACCACCACCAATAACTACACCTCCCTCACTCTCTCGCGCCTCGCCCGCGACCAAGCCCACGTCCGCTCCCTCCTCTCCACCCTCTCTCTTTCTCTCTCTACACACGCAGCCCTAGAATCTCCCGTCATCTCCGGCCTCAAACAACACAATGGCGAGTACTTCGCCCGCATCGGCGTCGGCCGCCCCGCCACCCAAGTCTACATGATCATCGACACCGGCAGCGACATCACCTGGCTCCAATGCAGACCCTGCCTCCACTGCTACCCGCAGTCCGACCCCATTTTCAACCCCTCCGCGTCCTCCACCTACGAGCCGCTCGCCTGCCTCTCCGCGCAGTGCCTCGCCCTCGACGCCGCCGCCTGCAGCCTCCTCGGAGGATGCCTTTACCAGGTTTCCTACGGCGACACCTCCTTCACCGTCGGCGACTTCGCCACCGAGACCATCTCTTTCAACTCCTCCGCCTCCGTCGCCGGCGTCGCCATCGGCTGCGGCCACAACAACGGCGGCCTCTTCATCGGCGCGGCGGGCCTGCTCGCCCTCGGCGGCGGCAAGCTGTCTTTCCCAGCTCAGATCAAAGCGACGTCGTTCTCGTACTGCTTGGTGAACCGCGACTCGAACTCGTCGTCGACTCTTGACTTCAACTCGACCTCACCCGCCGACTCGGTTGTGGCGCCGCTGCTCGAGAACCCGCGCACCGACATCTACCGCTACGTGGGCCTCACCGGCATCATTATCGGCGGCGAGGCGGTGAGGTTCCCGCCGTCCCTGTTCGAGATAGGGACAGACGGGAGCGGCGGCGTGATCGTGGACTCGGGGACGACGGTGACTCGGCTGCGGCGGGAGGTGTACGAATTGGTGCGAGACGCTTTCAGGAACAGGAGCGGCGACCTGCCGTTGGCCGGCGATTATCTGCTGTTTGACACGTGCTACAACCTTTCCTCGCGGGCGGAGGTGCGGGTCCCTTCAGTGTCGTTCGAGTTTACCGGCGGGAAGACGGTGGCGCTGCCGCCGCGTAACTACTTGATACCGGTGGACAGCAACGGCAAGTTTTGCTTTGCATTTGCGGGGATGGCGGGAACGCTGTCGATTATCGGTAATGTGCAGCAACAAGGCATGCGCATCACTTATGATCTGGCCAACAAATATATTGCGTTTAGCCCCAACAAATGCTAGACTCCATTTCCATTCGGACCTCATCTTCTTTTCTAAAATTATGTTTCATGTCTTATTCTAATTGTTCAATTTTTTTTTTCATGCATATTATGGATTTAGGTACTCCCCTTCGTCCTCCAATAAGTTGATCACATCCCATAACTTTTTGATGATTAATTTATTTCCTTATAAAGAAAGTGGTCTTAGTCCGGAACAACTAATAAAGAAATCTTACCACTTATCCCGATGCTGTGGGAGTAATAATTTTCCTAAATACACAAGAATCTACATATAGAACTTTATGACTAGCTCTTTTACCTTTCTTCCAGAATTTTAACATTTGTTAAATCACAGTCATTATAATATATGAAAGCACAAATGTCTACATGTGCTTTCACATTAAAAAAAATGTGAAATCATAAGTTAATAATATGTGAATTTACATTTTTGAAAATGTAAAAACGATCATAATATGTAAATTTATATTTTTGTAAATGTGAAAACAATTCAAGTGTTGGTTCCTAGATGTGTTTTCATAGGAAAATTTTGTGGAATCACAACAATGTGGAAATCACATGTGTAATAATTTGTAAATTTATATTTTAAAAATGTGAAAACGATACTATGTGAATTCACATTTTTAATTGTGTGAAATTTATAGCATATGGAGATCAATGAATAAAAAGTAATGGGGGAAAAAAGTCAAAAACTGTGTTTTTTTTATATGTTTTAAAATTAGTGTTGTAGTTAGTATTTGTATCCCTAAAAATACTATTACCCTACAATTCCCTACATAATATTGGGCTAAAAAAGTCCATGTTTCTATAGGTCATGGAATCCTATAACATAGAAAGGAGGCCCGGAATAAATCCCATGCAATGGCTTATAGCCTTATACTATTCGCTTTATCTCATTGATAATGTTCCCTACTTTTTAAGTTCGATTATTAAAGAGTAAGGGTAAAATGATAGAAAATGGTAGGCTCTATTATTTTTAAAAAGTTAAATACTTTTTTATGAAAAAAGAATATTATACATGAGCCCGACGAAAAAGAAAAAAAAGAGAGAAACATCTGAGAAATGGGATGGAAGGAGCACTAAAAAAAAGGAAAGAACAGTTCGATTGATTTTAGACATGTACTTGTAATTAGTCCGTCAAAGTATTGATTGTCAAAATTGACCACATGCTTGTAGCTAAGCGGTATTGACCACATGCTTGTAGCTCAGCGGTATATGGGATTCATGTTAATTAGGTTGATAAACAAAATAGGGGGGCATAAATGTTTATTAAGTTCATATTTAATTAGTTGGGATTTTTTGGGGGATTCGAAACGGATTTAAAAAAGAAAACATATTACTTTTTATTAAGTTTGAGTGGTGGGTTAACCATTATTTTTACTTGATGACAATTCAATTCCTTAAAATGTTAAGGATTTAGGGGTAACAAAATTCTATCAGCCTCACCGGAAGGAAATCACTTACAAGTGATTATTGATAAACCAAACACTCAATAAAAATAACACTTATGATTACCTTTTTTTTCCCTCTACTTGATTTCATTATCTTTTCATTGCTCTATTTAAATCAAACAAGCAACTAAGCCCAATGCTAAGGCGAAATCAACTCTCCTTAGTTGTATGGTCCTTAATGATGCAGGGAAGAAGCGTGAAATATATTCAATAATGTTAAAATATACAAACTCTGTTGATAACAATGTATACCGGAATACGTACGATATAATCCGTTGATTCACGCATGAATGTCGGAAGAACACCACGAGAAGGGAACAATCCAAAACTCTAGATTCAACTCAAATTCGCCTCCCCTAAAATCATAACAAAAGGCCCTATATATAGTAAAAACCAATACGTCTAAAAGGAAACAAATAACTTATTGCGCAAGACAAATAATTAATACTAAATACAATATATTCAACGATCTTATCTACATCATTCTCTCCATCCTCGAAACGATTCGTCCTCGAATTGATAACGTCCTTGATGGTCGTCGCAAGGTCGATCATATTGACTGTGTGGAAAGGCAAGGATCTCTTGGTTCTGTGCTCGTAATCCTCGAACTGTTGAGACAGAAGGTCGACGTCGCGACAGAGATCATCTTGACAATCTTGACGGGGAGACATCGCGTAGGAGCGTAGCAAGGCTCTGGATACCAACTGATGCAGGGAAAAGCGTGAACTATATTCAATAAGATAAATATACGAACTCCGTTGATAACCACCGTATACCAGAATACGTACAATAAGGGTTAATTCGTTGATTTATGCATGAATACCGGAAGAACACCATGAGAAGGGAAACATTCCCACACTCTACATTTCAACTCTCTATTTGACTCCCCTAAAACATAAAAAAAAGCACCTATTTATAATAAAACCCTAGACATCTAAAAGGAAATAAATAACTTATTTACCAAGACAGATACTACCTCCGTCCGTTTCAACTTGTCTCATTTGGGACCGGCACAGAGATTAAGAAAAAGAGTGTTAAGGGGTTAATGGTGTGATTAGTGTAATGAATAAAGTGATATAAAGTATTTTTTAATTGATAAAGTGATATAAAGTGGTGTTGAAGTGACATAAAGTGATATAAAGTGGTGCTGAAGTGATATAAAGTGAATAAAGTGATTTCTTAATTATTTCCTTAAAAGGAAATGGGACAAGTTGAAACGGACACCCGAAATGGCAAAATGGGACAAGTTGAAACGGACGGAGGTAGTAATTAATTAGATACAATATATTCTACGATCTTACCTACATCATTCTCTCCATCCTTGTACAATTCGTCCTCGAATCGATAATGTCCTTGATGGTCGTCGCATGATGGATCATATTGACCGTGTGGGAAGGCAATGATCTCTTGGTCTGTGCTTGTAATTCCTCGAACTGTTGAGACAGTTTGTTGACGTCGCAAGGGAGATCATCTTGAACAATATGAATGGCTGATTGACGGGGAGACACCGCGTAGGAGCTTAGGGAGAAGCGTGAAATATATTCAATAACATAAATATATACGAACTCCGTTGATAACCATTGTATACCGAAATACGTACAATAAGGATTAATCCGTTGATTCACGCATGAATGCCGAAAGAACACCATGAGAAGGGAAACAATCCCACACTCTATATTTCAATTCTCTATTCGACTCCCCTAAAATCATAACAAAAGGCCTTATATATACTAAAAACTTATATGTCTAAAAGAAAATAAATAATTTATTACCCAAGATAAATAATTAATAAAATAAATACAATATATTCAGCGATATTATATACATCACTTAATTAACTAATATGGAATGTGTGCAAGGAATTAATTTCAAGCGGCACTAGTAAATAGTACTGTGTAATGGAACTTGCCTAACTTAAAGCCAGGCCGCCATAGGTCGGGATTTATTATGTACTACTATGGATTATTCACTTACAATACTTAATAGTTATACATTGTTTCTTCTTTCTAAATTATTGCATATCACCTATAAAATTATGCATGGTAATATTATTGAAATTGACACTGCTTATTCATCCGGGTGTTTTTATTCTAGTGGACGGCGTAGAAGTTATTAGTCGGGGTTCATCATCACAAAAATATATAGAGTATATTCGTGAAAATTAATTAGTGGACTTTAACTTTGTAATTAAGTTGCTTTTCTAGGTACATTGTTTATTGTTACAACCACCCGAATGATATTGCTGTCCAAAATACTCTAAATATGGCTGACAAAATTATGTATGATATTTTACAAAATAACAATGGTATAATTAAAATGCTTAAAAAGGAAAAATATATATACGTGAAATTTCAGAGATGGGCTTTAATAATTAAGATTAAATATAACTATTAATTAAGAACAATGCAAATAATTCAACAAGAGATAAGTTGGGATGTGCATGTCATTAAATAAAGCCTAAAATGAGACATATTGAATTTAATAATTTTGAATAAATTGCCCCTTCATGATTCATTCTCTCATCTCCAAACCCAACGTAAGCATGTCCATGAACAAATGTATTTCTCTCTCAACTGCATGCTTAATTTTATGTCTCCTCCTAATTCCTTCACCCTCTTCTTCATCATCCTCACATAATCATAACTTTCAAATTCTCAACGTCTCCGCTTCATTACACCAAACTCGCCAAGTTTTCTCTTATTCAAATTCAAATTCAATCCAACAACACCACCCCCTTAAGTTCAACAACTCTTCTTCTTCTTCTTCTTCTTCTTCTTCTTCTTCTCCTTCTCTCTCTCTAACTCTCCACTCTCTCTCCTCTCTTCCCTTCAACCCCAACACCGCCAAAAACTACACTTCTCTCACTCTCTCCCGCCTCGCCCGCGACGAATCCCGTGTCCGCCACCTCCTCTCCCTTTCTCTCTCTAAATCGGAAAGATCTCGTCTCCGAACCCCCGTCACCTCCGGATTCCGGCTGGGCACGGGCGAGTACCTCGCCCGAATCGGAGTGGGTCGACCCGTCACGCAATTTTACATGGCTATTGACACCGGAAGCGACGTCAGCTGGCTCCAATGCCGCCCTTGCGCCGCCTGCTACCCGCAATCAGATCCAATTTTCAACCCCGCCGCATCCGCCACCTACAAAGCCCTCTCCTGCCGCTCACGGCAATGCGCGGCGCTCCAATCCTCCACCTGCTACAGAGGCAGCTGCCTCTACCAGGTCGCCTACGGCGATGGCTCCTTCACCGTCGGCAACTTCGTCACCGAAACAATTTCCTTCGGCTCATCCGGCTCCGTCGCCGGCGTGGCCATCGGCTGCGGCCACGACAACGAGGGCTTGTTCTTCGGCTCGGCCGGCTTGTTAGGCCTCGGCGGCGGCTCCTTATCGCTGCCCTCTCAATTGAAAGCAACTTCCTTCTCGTACTGCTTAGTTGACCGCGACTCGCCATCGTCGTCCACTCTCGAGTTCGACTCGGCCGAGCCGGCCGATTCGGTCGTGGCGCCCATGCTCACCAACTCGTTGGTCAAAACGTATTTCTACGTCGGCCTCTCCGGAATCAGCGTCGGGGGAAGAGCTGTGAGGATCCGCCGCGGCGCGTTTGCGATCGGCACCGGAGGGAGGGGCGGGGTGATCGTTGACTCCGGGACGACGGTGACTCGATTTCCGACGGTGGTTTACGAGTCGCTGCGCGACGCGTTCCGGAACATGAGCCGGAGCCTGCGATACGCGGGCGGGTTCTCGCTGATGGACACGTGCTATGATTTCTCTGCGATGTCGAGCGTGATGGTTCCGACGGTGTCATTTCAGTTCGCCGGCGGGAAAACGCTGCGGCTGCGGGCGAACAATTACCTGATACCGGTGGATGACCGGGGGAAACACTGCTTTGCGTTCGCGGGGGCGCCGGGGTCGATGTCGATCATCGGTAACATTCAGCAGCAGGGGACACGTGTCAGTTACAACCTGGCTAAGAAATATATTAGCTTTAGCCCTAATAACTGTTAGTGTGCTAATGTTAGTCTAACACCAGAATTAAAGCAAATAAATTAACCGAAAGTAAACACTTTAATTTTCAACGAATTAAATTCAGAATATGTAATGTAAAACCTCATTTTATGTCCAATTTTTGAAGTTCTTTATAATGACGTTTAAATATATGAATTTTTATAAATTGTGCTCTAACGTTTTAATTTTTTTTATTATTGTGTTCCACCGATTAATTTCTGGCCATTTCTTGTCAATTGGCTCGCCAAGATTCCATGTCAAATACACATGTGGATTTTTATATATCAAAAAACAAATAAATAAATCTGAAACCAAAGAAAAATCAGAAATTTAAAAATTCTTAAATTCTATCTTTCAATCTTTCGTCTTTCCCGTGGCGATTCTAGTCGTCACCATTTCGTTCCAGGTATGCACGTTGCTGAAGCAACATGAAATTTGCGAGAATCGTTCAATGCTCCTCCGAATGCATATGCACGAATCTAAATTACTTTCAATTTTATAACGAAAGAAGAAGAAGCACGAAGTGGGCAAGGTACTTGTTTGGCATCAAATCAAGGCTTCACGAAGAAGCTGGCCTCAACGCCGTGACAATCACCGCCACAGTCGGCAGAGCTTGAAGTGAAATCCGTTTAGCATCTGGAGAAGGTCTAGCCATGGCAGAAGCTTCTGTGAATTATAAAATATTGGAAGGCATGATGAGAGGATAAAAGAAATTGTACGGATTTGATTTGTGGGAATTGTAGCGGATTTATGGAGTTTCTTTTCCCCCTTTTTTTAATACTAAAATCCACATCATATCAAAATCTACGTGTACCTTATGTGGAATCTCCGGAGAGCCAATAGGCAAAAATGGCTGGAAATTGATCCGTGGGATATAATTGTAAAAAAATTGAAACGTTTGGACACTATTCATAAAAATTCATGTATGGAACGCTTTTGTAAAAAGCTTCAAACGTTGATACATAAAATGAGATTTTCCCTATAACATATATAATTTCAACATGAGTATTAATTAATTTCCGAGCTTAAGTCAATGTCCAAATCGAATAGGATTCAACACAAGAGAAATGACTTTTCATTCTACTCATAATCATAATTTTATTGTTACTAGCAGAGACAACGTGAGTCGCACGTTTTAACAAATTTTATTCTATAGTGAATATTAACCGTTGCACCTAATGTATTATAAATATATGTGTGTGAAAAAAAATTAAGACCATTAATATTTTTAACAAAAAGAATAAGAAAAGGAGGAAAAAGTTATACTTATAGTATGTCATTATATCGAATATTTCCTTAGTCATCAAAGAACATGCATTTAGTTCTTTTTTTTAGTCATCAAAGAACTTCCACTTTCCTTTTATTGACATGACCTAGTGTACATTCTAATCATTTAACCTTTATTTGACCTTAAATATGAGATTTTTCTTTTCATTCAAATAACGTTTACCAGATATTCTTAAAATTCGTGATCACCGTTTTGTCACAAATTATTTAGAGATGCATGGTGCATATTTTATCACATCTATATTGTATACATTCTCAAAATAAAGTTAACCCGAACTATGGCGCAACATTAGCCGGATTAAAAGGTTAAAAGGTGGAAAAGTTACTCCAGCCGGATTTAAACTCAATGGTTTCAATAAAAAATTGATGGTAATAAAGAGTGTTCACATGCCTTTATTTTGCCCCCACAATGATGAATTAATGAACAAAGGAAAATTAGATATACTAAATTAGAATCTCATAACATCCATTATAACGTAAACTCCAAATATCAAGAAATAATCCAACATTCTTTTGCCCTTTTGATCAGCCTCTCAGTGAAATTTAAAATGTAATTAAAATGAAATTCAATCTCGTTATCATATATGCTGAAAAAATTACTTATCATCACAACTTGTTGTAACCAAATTGAATTTGTGGTAGCAAGACTATAATGACGTTGCGTTTAAACTCCTTAGTATAGCCAATAATAAATTGAGAAAGAAAAGGTAAACATCATGCTCCCGCTGTCTAGCTCATATTGTCTTATTTTATTTATGAAAATAATTTATGCTTCAAAATCCTTCGAAAGTGGTGAGACTTACCCATTTTCTATCTTTTTACCTTATTCTTAATCTCCATACAGAACAGAAACATGATAATATGAGCGGGTCACAGAAAGTACAATTTTCTAAATGAAGGCATTTAATTAGTAACAGAAAATATACACATTAGATAGTCACGTAAAAACCGAATGACTTTGATAATTTTTTATGAGTGCAATTTCATGTTTTATTTATTTTTCATAGTTTGTTCAACTTGTTATATTTTCTTGATAAATTGTTGGACAATTTCTCAAATTTTCTATATATGTTGTACCAATTGTAGTTGTTGCCGAGTTTCCAAACAGAAGAGAAGATGAAGAATAGTGGGGAGGGTAATTTTGTCTTTATGATCATAATATTTTTGCCCTATTGAAGCGAAGATATGTATCTTAAGGTGGGGGCGAGTTGTGTATGCTAAAAAGAAACAGTATTTTAGTAACGAGCTTTGTTTAATCAAGGGTGATTAGATATATAACCTACCAAACAAGTAGTTAAACCCATATATGTATGAGATAAATGTCTTATAGGATTTTAAGCTACCAAATAGGGCCTTATAGAATTTTAAGAGTATGATTTCGATTGGTGGGCACCAACTCATTTTTGGTGAACCCGGATAGCACTTCAAAAATTCCATAATGGTGCCAGAGAAATCAGAATGGCACTACCACTGTTTTATTTTCATTGTGTAATTTATTTATATTTATTAGATATTTCAAATAATAATTATTTTAAATGAAACCGCATTTTATTGAATTGAAATAAAAAAAAAACGTTACATTAAATGAAAATTAAACTAAGCATGGAACTGACAGTTTTAATTCTAATAATAACTTGAATATGTATTAAATCAGATACTTCATAAAGAATATTGTGAATCATTATATTACTAAAAGGAAAACGATTTTTGCTTTAAAAAAATCTTACGTGGCACCCCTTATATTCCTCTATTCATATTTATCTAAATTCTCAAATTTTTGAATTTTTAAATGTAAAATAATAGATTTTAAATATATATACTAAAATCTTGTGTCCCACATCGGTTTCTCAATGAAACTTCACCTACTGAAAAGTCTATAAATACCTAGAATCAATGTGTATTTTCTCATCTTTTGTTCAACCAGTTTTATTTGGCCAATTTATTTATTAATCGGCCGAATAAATAACTATATTTTATAGTTTAATTTATTTTAATTTGGTCAATTTATTAATTGGCAGAATAGATAATTATTTTTTGTAGGAGTTTTATTTGGCCAATTTATTTATTAATTGGCCGAATTAATTACTGCTATATTTTTATAGTGTAATTTAATTTAATTTGGTCAATTTATTAATTGGCCGAATAGATAATTATTTTTATTAGGGAATCAATTTATTAGTTGACAGAATAAATGGTTCTAAAATAGTTTGGATAATTTATTGGTTAACCGAATTAAATTTGGAAATAGTCTAATATTTTTTATTTAATTTGATAAAAAATAAGTAATTTCTAATTTCTCAATTAATTAGGTAGACGGGCCAATTCGCAACTGACGGATACCTCAACTCGGGATCCCACGTGATACATTTTCATTCTTTATTCTTATTAATTTTAAAATTTTCATTTTATTCATTTTTTCATGTATTTTCTAAAATCTAGAATCGTCATAAATTGTGCATTTATAAATCAAAATCGTGATCAACGGGTCAATTCTAACCCGGAACCATGGCGGTAGACGAGCCAATTCCCAACCGACACTCGAAAATTTTTTCATTTTATGCTTTTTTTCCCATGTATTTTCTAAAATCTATAATCGTCATCCATGAAATAATTTTTACGTTATTTGTAGTTGGGTTTCCAGCTTTGCATAATTTATAATTTTAATTAACGAATATTACTATACGATTAAGGACGATAACGAATAGTACAATCATTATTTTTATTGGATTTTTGGATCTATATAAATTATAAATAAATTTTATAAATTACGTACTTATAAATCAGAGTCGTGGTCAACGGGCCAATTCTGATGCAGAACTGTGACGGTAGAGATTTTTTTTGAAAAAAACACAAATGACTAATTTTTTAATAGGATTTTAAACAAGTACGAGTATATAAATTTCATACAATTTTGAATAATTCTAAACACATCATCTCAAATTGTTTGATTAATCATCTCAAATTGCGGGACAACTTTTTTTTAATATATTATATAATTTTGAACTCATAAAATTAAAAATATTTATGGTCAACTTTTATCTTATATCATTGACTAAATAATTTTATGAATCACAATTATTCCACATAAAGTTTTGTAAAAAGGAAAAACTACCAAGTACATAGTGAAACAATTCTTGAAGTTTTATTCTCAATTAAAAAAGTTATTCTCGAAGCTGGTAAAAAAGAAAACAAATGTCATCATTTATTTTTGGGGAAAATGCATAAAAAACCCTGACATTTCCCCAAATTTTGGTTTAAAACCAATCTTTTTCAAATTCTCAAATATAACTATCACCTTTCAGTTTGACGCAATTGACTCTCAAGATTGATTTTTCCTCAATTTTTTGCTGACTTCGAAGCCGAAAATTCCTACATAGCGCACTTGGACGTGTAGAATATGAGAATTGATGGGCATTTCATATGTGTATATAGGTATTTCTGGCTTACAAATCAGCAAAAAATTGGGGAAAAATCAATCGCGAGAGTCAATTGCGTTAAATTGAAAGGTGATAGTTATATTTGAGAATTTGAAAAAGATTGGTTTTAAACAAGAATTTGGAAAAAGGTCGGGATTTTTTATGCATTTTTGCCTTTTATTTTTTATGAATATATTTGGAAGATGATTAGTTATATAATACTACAATTAATAATTAATTTTTTTTAATTAATATTGTGTGAATATTTTTGGAATATAGTTATGTATATAATTAAATATTAATTTCAGGTAAAAAGAAAACAAATATCATCATCAATTTTTTTTTGTGAATATATTTGGAAGATGATTATTTATATAATTTAAAATCAGTATTGTAATCAATAGGTCGGTTCTAGGTCGGAACCGTCGGGGTAGACGGGATGATTGTGAAGCCGTGGTTTAACTTTTTTTTTTCTTAATCTTGTGTTGAATTCATAATGTGGGATATTTAGGGTCACTTTCATCTTATAGACAATCTTAACATCTATAATATTATTGGCTATCTATAAATCTCTTCTCTCTCTCATTACCCGCTCCTTCCCTTGCCTATTTTTCTTCATAAAAAACTAAAAAAATTCAGCTTAAGAGCCGCTTTCCTTTGAGAGAGAAATATATTTTTGACCACATCGGTTTTGTAGAAGAACAGAGCTTTAACAATTATTGAAAGTAATGAGAATATATTAGTTATCATTTTTAACAAACATAACCATATGGGTTTGAGACGTAAACATGTGGTAAAATTACTTTTTAATTGAATTTGAGATGTATTCAAGGGATATAAATTCTAAGCGAGTTTAGTAGATTGTATAATCGAATTATTTAACGCTAAAATAATTAACAAATAATATATTTTTTAATCTATCACATATTAGTACTATTTAATCATTTTATTAATTTTTATAATTTTCCATCGATTTTCGACGGGTTATACGCTAGTTTTATTTTATATACATGGAAACGTATAATTAAGAATATTGATGTAGACTCCCATCATTCATGAATACTTCGTTTGTTTCTGAATAAGTTACAACCACCAAAACATGTATACCGAGGAACTAAAAAAATTTATCCTTAATTTGGTGGATATATGAAAAATTAATTTCTAAGTTGAAAACTAAATAAGGCCAGCAGTTAAATGAGAAGTTTTTTGCATCACTTTTTTTTTTTTTAAGAATTTTAATGTAATACTTGTAACCTCATTATTAATATTATTTCTTTC